>CM031082.1:15687584-16887584 GCA_018257905.1 Gillenia trifoliata
AATTGGTATATTCTGAAAGGAAGTATTAGTGAATTGAGGGATAATAAGTGGCAACATGAGAATAGTTTGAGATTAATATGAGTAGCGGGGTTAGATGGGATTGAGAAAGAGGAACCTGATGTCCTTGTATTTCCATACATTAATATTTTACAATTCATTCAAGTTTTGGTTAGTTTTTCGATCAATCGTTGTTATTAATTGCGTTTAGTCTTTTGCATATCTAGTTTGCCATAATAATTCTTGTTTAGTTAGTTTTAGTTTGAATTTAATCACAATAGTAAATTTAGGTTAATCTGATCCTGGTTTAAACGACACTCTCTTATCACTATATTACTTGAGCGATATTGTACACTTGCAATTATCACAACAGTTATGAGAATACGCTGTCCTTGTAGTTCATGCAATGCAAGGGCATGGCTTACCCCACAACATCAAATTCCAAGTTGCTGACTCAATAAATGAGTTTTCTTCAATCGTTCCAATAAACCGAACACCACCTCAGTTCATTCATGTAGGGGTGGGCACAAAAGCTAGCCAACAGAAAATCGACTGAATCGGACTAAATCGTTCAATTTGATTTGGTTTATATAAAAAATATGTAGTCTTTTGAACTGAATTCTGGTCGGTTTGGTCATCAGGATTCTTCCTTAACCGGACCAATTTGAACCGTGTAACGGTATTTGATCAGGTTGATACTTTGAAAGTGAGCCGGACCAGACCGATCCGAACTCACAGGTGTAGCACGTTTTAACCTAAACAAAAAAAACCATTAATGTTCCCCCCACCCCCATCTTTTTTCATTGTCCCCACCTTATCTTTGGTAAGATAGAATTCGATGCTACATAATTAAGATGTGCAGATGCAATTATTGATCTCTACCCGATCTAGATTCCACTAGATTTTAAATTTCACTGTTGTCAGTCAGAGGCAAACGTGAAATGCAAATTCTAAAGTGACGGTTTTCCAAACTAATACGTGATGCCATACAAGAGTGATTAATTTGGTAGACCACTACTTTAAAGTCTCCTGCTCATCTAAGTCATTCTCCACTTCTTGATTAACTCCAATAATGGATAAAGATTGAGCCCACTATCTATTGGGGAATTTGTCTGCTTTAAACTAAGCTAATAAGGCCTTGGAATCAAATAGGCCACAAAACCAAATGCAGTAAACAAAACTAATAGCACTAACCTTGATTGCAACAGAGCACAGCAACACGACAAAATTCGTGTATACGGGCTGCCGCATACGGCAGCAATTTCACGGAGGGAGGGACTCAAGTCACGTTTGAAGCCCACTCCCTGTGAGGGGGCTCCGACAGTCGTATACTTGAATTTCTCAAGCAGCACGCATACAACGTAAGTTTAACAAGAACTGCCATGAAAATTCAAAGGTACTAACTTTACCACATCTAAATAAGTGAATAATGGAGTATTTACAAAATACACTCGGACTTCATGGGCAACCTTCTAAAGAAGTTAGCCAGGACTGATGGCATTTGTCGCCTACGCTGGAACCTGGGGTGCCTCATTAAGTAAAATCTATCAACAACAACCACAACCTTCAAAGGTGTCACATACAACACAATAGCAACAAAAAGACAGAATGTGATGAATATAACAGTGGCGCGAGGTTCCCGCCAACTGAGGAGAAATTCCTGAATCTGCTCCCCTGCCATTGCAACATCCCCCATCACAGTTTGAATCCTCCCGACAACACTCCTCAAGCGATCATACCTCATCCTAATTATATCATCGTTTCGTGAAGTTGGAAATGTGTCAAATTCTTCATCAAGTTCATCAGGTTCTGCAAACTTTGCTTGTGAGACCCTTGTGTCCAAGTGGGGAGGGTATCTTGGGCGATACCGGAAGTTCCAAAGTCGTATCACGAATAAGTTCGAGAGTGAACACCATCATCACAAATAGAACATGTACTAGCACTGTTGTAATGGGACCTCCAAAAACATACACCTGTAAACCATCTCAGAACATAAAACAACCCTGAATTTAGTGCCATAATTCTTTGAAAATGTCTGCGCCTCAAGCTCCAAACATGAATGTCTGCAGCATCAGAGTACATGTATTCAACTACTTCCTTCCTAAGAGGCGGTTCTGCATAAGCAAGCCTATCTGTCACCACCAACACAGCTTGGTCCCTCGATGTTCCTGGCTGCATCTTTGCTGAAATGGGTTGAAAGTAAATCAATATTAGGTTGACCAATGATATGCATGAAAATATTATTGCAAGATGTAAGTCACCCGTCTTCTTGATACCATAAGGAGACAGGGATAGTAATGGATAAGAGAGTGTGTAGACACGGTCTAATTCAAGGGTAGAGACGCGAATTCGGACCTTGCCAATTTCTTTATCTTTGTTTCCACTTGAATTGCCAATCTGCCCGTTATCAAAAACCCCCACTGTAAGAATTGAGACAGGATCATATACCTCCCAAGTGTACTGCTCATTGTATTTTGGGCTTAAGCTGTTAGTTATTGTTCGAGTATGAACCCATTTGTCGCCATACTTTGCTACACAATACGGGTCAGTTTTAGCCTTCTTGGCCTCTGTTTTCATTAGAATTAGGTCTTTGGCATTTAGAACTCCGAGCTCTAAGACACCAACAGACTGCCAGAGCTGCATAGCTTCTCGCTGCAGGTCATTGCGGTAGTTAGAAGACTCATCAAGTAAATGGTACCCTCCATCTAGATAAACATGGAGATGGATTCTCTTGGCAAACTTATGATCTGTATCTTTCTCCATGGCACTTGACATAGACATGTCAAGGTTAAACCACTACCTATGGATAATTCGATCATCATCAGCAGATTCACCGAGCCTCTCAATGGAGTTCAATGCTATGGAAACTCTTCCTAGTGTCTCATCTTTCTCTAGACATACCCAATCTTCAACTAAAACGATCAAATGTTGATCATCAAAAGGTTTAGCAATCACAAACATAAGTTCCTTATTCCACATTGAGTTCAAAGATTGAACTGCTTTTGTCTTCAAACACTGTTCGCTGATTAATATTTTTGCGTATGCATCTGGGATTCGAGACGTGTCAGATGCAACCAAGTCCTGTGCCTCAATTACGTTTACCCGTACATACCATAATCTTGGTGAATGGTAAACTTTTGAGCGGACATGTGCATAAGCAGCTGAAGACATATCAGCAGGAAGAATTACATCAGAATACTCGGCATTTGGAAAAGCTTCATCGGCTTGAGTGCCATACCCTACAGCAAGCATTAGTTCCCCTTTCTTCTTCTTCTTCCCATCCTTGTCTGCTATCTGGTGCCATTTTGGAGCCAATGCACTGTCAGGTGGAACTCGGGTCGGAACTTCATTAAGAGCAAACTGCACAGACCCAACAAAGTCATCATTTACAAGTTCCTTGTCTTTGACCACAACATCCAATACAGATGAGTGCAGATTTTCCTTTGGAAATGCAAACACCTCATTCCATTCAGGGTTCTGATTTTTCTCCAAAATCCTTGTAACTTCTTTGTAGTTCCTAACTTTCACTTCAACATATGCGTCAGGGCAAGAAAGGTCGAGAGCCTTCACAATGCGTACAAACAGGTAATCCATTGTTTGGACAAGCTCATGGGTGCTAATGACTGGATTGTCTCCATGCACAAATCACCCATGAACAATCTGCCTCTTTCCAAGTAATGACGTGTCTCCTTAAGCACATAATCAGACGGTCGAGATGATGAACTTGAGTTCTTCGGAACAACTTTAGGAGGCTCATGGGATTCAGACTTCACCTCATGGTTCACCGATGGTTGCGATTGATTTGAGTTGGCAAGGTAATGATTACCAGTGAGAAAAGCTTTTAGAACAAGCTCTCATTTCATGCTGGAGAAAGAGAAAACGCCTCTTTTTTTAAGAGGGTACCGCGAAACAACAGCATCAGAGCATGGGACAAATGATGTCCCAGGCAAACAAACCTTTCCAAGGAAAGTTATGGAGTTGGCATTTCCATTGTGGAAAACATTGGCCTCAACAACGAGGTCACGCAGGCGGTTTGGATCGGAGACGTCAAAGCAGATGGTTTCATTCCAAACAGGATTAAAATCTCGTACTTATGTGCTGGTTCAGGCTCTCTGATGATCGAACTGGAACACCACATAAGAATTGATTGCGCCCTGTCCATCTCTCTGCATTAGGTCATGGGCACTCATAACCTCCACCGCTAACTTGAGGTTACTCATTTCATGGACTTAGATTGAATGAAGAATTAGGGTGACAAGAAAATAAGTACCAGAGAGAGATAGAACCAAAAAGGTTGCTCAAAATTTACAAACAATTGTCAAATGCCACAACAGCAGAAAAACAGAACCACAAAAAAAAAAATATCTTCCCAATAATTTATGTGGTACCCCACTCCTACATCAGCCTCCATGATCATGGAGCTGCAGACCTTAGAGAGAGAGAGGGAAAAACTGCTTCAATGGTCTGAGAAAGAAAAAAATTTCAAAAGAATAATGTAACCTGATCAATGTCCATAAAGCAAATTCCTTAACTCTTTCTTCTTCTTTACTATTTCCATTTGTTTCTCCTTGCACTCCCTGCAAATCAAGCAATCTGTTTGCTTTAAACCAAAGATCTTGATGCAACAACTTCGCAGCTGCTGGATAAGTCATGGATTTGAATCCTGCTGGAGATCGAGGTTCGAATTATTTTGATAAAGCTATGTCTATGGTTAGTTTTGCATACAATAAGGAGAGAGCGACCAGTTCCTCGGCGTTCATAGATTCCATTCTCCACAATGCTCACTTCTTTGTCTTGTTTGCTGCGTATCTTGTTTGCTGTTATACAAATCACATATCACTGTATCAAGCACTTGTTCATGTCTGCCTTACCCCATTGTTTCTGTACTTGTACATCAACCATGCACCGTTTCTATTCTTAGAGGAAGGCATCAAGTGGATTCGAAGAGAGTCGAGGTTACTGCATACTATCATTGAGGATGCAGAGAAAATCATGCAATATAGTGGTCTTATAAGCTCAAGAGCGCAAGAAATCTGGGATTCTAGCTCTGAGCACTATAAAAGGACTAGATGAAACCACGATTGCACGGTTGGAAAAAGCCAAATCCATGGTTTTAAAGCGGAAAATTTAGTTGCAACCTTTAAGAAACAGAGGATGAGAAGAGACTCCGACAACCAAAGATTATGTTTTGAAACTGGTTAAATCGCACTATCGATCTTTTCTTGAAATGCATCAGAGCATATGACATTGAAGTAAGAGAAGAGTGAAACTCAGTGGTTGGTTTCGAAAAAGACATTAAAGCAGTGGTCTCACAACTGACAACCAACGACGAACAGCGCTCGGTTATTTCCATTGTGGGGATTGGAGGCATAGGAAAGACAACACTGGCAAAGAAAATTTTTTACCATGAAATTGTTGTAGACCATTTTCCTTGCCCTGCATGGGTTTCTATACCTCAGATGTTTGATAACAATGCACTTTTGGAAGATGTGGCAAAGCAGGTATTGAGGTCTCTTCAACTATAAGAGGAAGAAAATCGCAAGGGATCCTGGATCCATAAGGCCCATGATGTCTTGAAAGAGAAAGGTACTTTTTAGTTCTAGACAACATCTCGACAGTGGAAGAATTGGATACCCTGAAGGCAGAATTTCCAGTAACATCGACTGGATGCAAAATTCTGCTCACTACACGTGACAACATTGTGGCTTCACAAGCAGACATTCCTCCCCACAAACTTCGACCCCACAAACTTCGTCGCAAGTAATCACACATCTATGAGGAAACAATATCTATTGCTAGATATTCTCTAGGATTCTCCCAGTTTAATACAGATCCAGTATTTCGACTACTATATAAACCCTCATCCAGGGCAAATCTCTGGTAACACAATCTACGCATACTTTGTGCTTTGCATATTCTCCTGCCCACTTCTTGAGTCTTAATATTGCTTAAGAACTCGATCTTCGGAGGGCCTTTAGCAGGTACCCCATCGGTACCTTAAACTGTTCATGGATCTTCTCTTTTCTTATAGGTGGCCTGATTTGCAGACGGACCCCCTCCCCCTCAACCGCCATGAGGTGCACAAAATTGGTTCAACACCCACTTACTTCTCCCTCTCCTGCACTCCATAGAATCTACCACCACTTCGATTCTAACATGATGTGCAAGTACTTGTAAAAACATACATAATTGCTCCCATGAGACACCAAACCATCATTCTTCACTCCCCATCTTGCTCCTCTAATAGGAGCATATTTATGCACTTGTTAGCCTATTTCCTTGCATTTACTCAGTTAGTTTCTATTTATTGTAGTTGTTTTAATTATTTTCTGCAAGGTTATATATTCAAATGGCAAAAGGCGTAAAAGCTGGCATTTTGGAAAGATTTTGCAGTAAATTTCTGCTTGGAATGGATAGAATATGTATGGAGCAAGGTGGATGGACGTTTTTGAAGTTCAAATAAGGCTAGGAATGTGCTAAAAAGATGAAGAAATTAATTCAAGACATTGGAAGATATGAAATCAGTCGTAAAGGAAGGAACATCATCCAAAACCTTATCTTATCTTACCCTAACCTTATCCTAATCCTATTCCTACCTAAATTCCATCCGGCAAGGGATTTATTTTCTCATATGAGGATATTTGAGAACTTGATTTTTGGAAGGCCTTACTTTCTTAAAGGGTGAAGATAGAAGCTTGGAAGACAAGGAAATTGCAAAAGAGTGGAATCTGAGTGAGATTTGGACAATCCCGTAAGTAGAACTGCCAACTTCGACAGACAAGAATCTAGAATTCCTCAGAACGAATTACGTGTCATGCAATATATGGATGGAAAGCTCTGATGTCTAGTTTCCACAGATTTTAGAGATCGCGATTCTGATGCTTCTAGAACAGTTAATACTGTTTTAGTGATGAAAGGTCGAAACATGCAGTGGCGCCGTAGTTGGCAGCTGCTTTGTGCTTGTTTCTACACTTAATTAAGATGGAATAAGGAGTCCTAAGGGATGTCTAAAACTCACTCTTAAATTGTGCCCCCTTGGAATCCTTCAACATTCAATCACTAGGAGACGATAAATCACAAAAGAAGCACCAATTTGACAAGAGCCCTGCCTCGAAGACGAGGCAAAAATCGAAAATACATTTGTGCCGCGTATTTGCAAGGGAGGAGAGGAGAAGCTTGGAGCCGTCTGCCATTCAAGACCTTTTGGATTGTTGGAGGGTTTAGGTGTATTCTATCTTTTGTTGTCACGTTTAGCTTTAGTTGCTTTTGTTTCTAATTGCAAACACAGGAACTAAATTTGTTTTAGCTAAGAGGCGTGATCTAAAGCCATGAACATATATGGATATGAATTGGATTACATCCAAGCATATTATTCCATGAATCGTGAATGCAATTTACTTAACCGTTTGATTGATAACTTATTCTTGTGTGTTGATTAGGGAGGCTCACTTAGTTTGCATGCATGAATTTGATGCTAAAAATATAAGGGAGTTTCACCCATTAGTTATGAACTTATATTTACAAGTAAGGAGGCTGCTAGTCAGTGATCGTTAAATAAATTCCTCGGCAGAGTATCATGCGCCTATAGTTATGAATGCCATGTCAATGCTTATGATTTTCACAAAGCTTAATGATCTTTGATATGTTTATCTATCATGTGTTTCATAGTTAGATAACTTGATAAGAATAATTTGGTTGCGTCACTGAAATCCAATTCAATGAATTTAGGAAAATCTAAGGTTATTTTGTGCAGCTTCACAGTTAATTTGAGGCATTGTCATCTGTGGTTTATAAGAAGAATAACTAGAGATCGATTTGTATGCATATGCCGCGTGTGGAGAAGGACCTTCTAGCTAGCCTTTCATTCCTTGAATTTACCCTATTTTCATATCCTTAAGTTTGTTTGTTTAAGTTCAAATTCGTCAAAACAACCCCCATTTAGTATTTTGAGTCTTTGTATTTTAATTTTCGTCCAAATTTTTAGTACCTGTTTTGAGTCAATTTAGCTTAAGGCTTTATGTTTTTGAGTCCAATTAGTGTAGATTAGCATCCCTCCCGATCTCCGCCTAACAATCCTTACTTACGCATACTACAATTGTCAAAAAGAGGGCTTAATTTGTGTGTTAGTTTATCACATCGTTTCACTATGTCTCTTTTTGGCCTTTAACATCATCAACACAAGCATTATGCAAGCACAAATTGCCTCTTAAAATTTCACAACTCTAACAAGAAGATCAACAAAGTTCTTTCTCCCAGCCCATATCTATTCAAACTAAAAATAAACATTATAAATACCAAAACATAGATATCATATAGACAATTTATGAATACAAATCAAGATACATAAAAGAACTTTCTCGAATGTACCAATGCTTGTAAAATCCACCGCATCACATCATCGTGCAACCAAAATTGCGTATCTCTAGTTCACAGGTTTCATTCTCTCCAGACCTATAGAATCTACCACCACTTCGATTCTTAACATGATGTGCAAGTACTTGTAAAAACATACATAATTGCTCCTATAGAGACACCAAACCATCATTCTTCACCCTCCCATCTTGCTCCTCTAATAGGAGCATATTTATGAGAATTTGTTAGCCTATTTCCTTGCATTTACTCAGTTAGTTTCTATTTATTAGAGTGTTTTAATCTATTTTCGTGTGTTTGTAGGTCCAAATGGCAAAGTTGGCGAAAAAAGGCATTTTGGAGCATTTTAGAGAAATTTTTGGCTTGGAATGGATAGCACATGTATGGAGCAAGGTGGATGGATGTTTTTGAAGTTCAAATAAGGCTAGGAATGTGCTAAAAAGATGGAGAAATTAATTCAAGACATTGAAGATAAGGAATCAGCTGAAAGGAAGGAACATCATCCAAAACCTTATCTTATCTTACCCTAACCTTATCCTAATCCTATTCTACCTAAATTCCATCTGCAAGGGGGATTTATTTTCATATGAGGATATTTGAGAACTTGATTTTTAGAAGGCCTTACTTTCTCTTAAAGGGTGAAGATAGAAGCTTGGAAGACAAGGAAATTGCAAAAGAGTGGAATCTGAGTGAGATTTGGACAATCCTGTGCAGAACTGCCAACTTCGACAGAGCACCCAGAATTCCTCAGAACGAATTACGTGTCATGCAATATATGGATGGAAAGCTCTGGATGTCTAGTTTCCACAGGATTTTACAAATCGCGATTCTGATGCTTCTAGAATTAGTTATCACTGTTTTAGTGATGAAAGGTCGAAACATGCAGTACAGTCGTAGTTGGCAGCTGTTTTGTGCTTGTTTCTACACTTAATTCAGATGAAATAAGGAGTCCTAAGGATGTCTAAACTCACTCTAAATTGTGCCATTGGAATCCTTCAATGATTCAATCACTAGGAGACGCATAAATCACAAAAGAAGCACCAATTTGACAGAGCCCCACAGACGAGTAAAAATCAGAAAAATACATTTGTGCCGCAGATTTGCAAGGGAGGAGAGGAGAAGCTTGGAGCCGTGCCTGCCATTCAAGACCTTTGGATTGTTGGAGGGTTTCTAGGTGTATTCTATCTTTTGTTGTCAATGTTTAGCTTTAGTTGCTTTTGTTTAATTGCAAACATGAGGAACTAAATTTGTTTTAGCTAGAGGCGAATTCAAAGCCATGAACATATATGTGATATGAATTGATTACATCCAGTTATTATTCCATGAATCGTGAATGCAATTTACTTAACTGTTTGATTGATAACTTATTCTTGTGTGTTGATTAGGGAGGCCTACTTAGTTTGCATGCATGAATTTGATGCTAAAATATAAGGGAGTTTCACCTAATAGTTATGAACTTATATTTACAAGTAGTGGAGGTTGCTAGTCATGATCGTGTTAAATAAATTCCTGGCAGGAGTATCATGCAGTTCATAGTTATGAATGCCATGTCAATGCTTATGATTTTCACAAAGCTTAATGATCTTTGATATGTTTATCTATCATGTGTTTCATAGTTAGATAACTTGATAAGAATAATTTGGTTGCGTCACTGAGTCCAATTCAATGAATTTAGGAAAATCTAAGGGTTATTTTGTGCAGTTCACAGTTAATTTGAGGCATTGTCATTCGTGGTTTATAAGAAGAATAACTAGAGATCGATTTGTATGCATATGTGTCATGTGTGGAGAAGGACCTTCTAGCTAGCCTTTCATTCCTTGAATTTACCCTATTTCATATCCTTAAGTTTGTTTGTTTAAGTTCAAATTCGTCAAAACAACCCCCCATTTAGTATTTTGAGTCTTTGTATTTTAATTTTCGTCCAAATTTCCCTTTAGTACCTGTTTTGAGTCAATTTAGCTTAGTTTTATGTTTTTGAGTCCAATTAGTGTAGATTAGCATCCCTCCTGATCTCCGGCCTAGAACAATCCCTACTTACGCATACTACAATTGTCAAAAAGAGGGTTTAATTTGTGTGTTAGTTTTTATCACATCAGTTTCACTATGTCTCTTTTTGGCCTTTAACATCATCAACACAAGCATTATGCAAGCACAAATTGCCTCTAAATTTCACAACTCTAACAAGAAGATCAACAAAGTTCTTCTCCGGTCCATATCTATTCAAACTAAAAATAAACATTATAAATACCAAAACATAGATATCATATAGACAATTTATGAATACAAATCAAGATACATAAAAAAGAACTTTCTTGAATGTACCAATGCTTGTAAAATCCAATCGCATCACATCATCATACAGGTAACCAAAATTGCAGATCTCTAGTTCATGAGGTTTCAACTGAAGGAAAATCCCAAATTACAGATGCACATAAAAAATTTCATACAACAAACAAAAAAAATTTGATAATCTACCATCCAAATGTACAAAATTTACAAATAAAAAAACCTTAGAAAATAATCCTAAACAAAAAAAATTGAACCGAAATCCCATAACAGAATTATTAGAAGAAACTATGACCAAAATATTCATAAGATCTCTTCAAAAAAATGTAGAAAATTTCCAAAAATTGTTGTATACAAAAGATTCATAGATCAATTTTAATGAACAACAAGGAAAAGAGTTGCTGCTCCAATAGAGAGAGAGCGAGAGAGGAAAGGGACCTGCTGAAGCTTCGCCAGGCAGCCGCAGCCACAAGAACCCAGTTACTTAAGGATAATCACTAGGCTGCCGCTTGAAGGGCTGCGTACTAAGTTAGCGAGCTCCTTAGTAATCCCGAGCTTCTAAGTCGGACTATCTTTAACGACCTAAGGAAGCCCATAGTCGACACGAGTCCAAGTTAGGCCTAGTTTGGGATTGCTGTGTTTTTTTTTAAAAACTGCTTCTGGTGTGCTGGAAGAAAAAGTAGCTGTGAAAAAAAAGCAGATAAGTGTGTGGTAAACTATAGTTGTAAAAGTGCTTATAGCAAAAAAAAACAGTTTCAGAGTGTTCGGTAAACTTGTATATAAAACTGATGTGACTGTGTAAAATGACTAAAAATGGCATGTTGTTGTATGTATTATTAATTTAATTGTTTTCCAAAAATATTGGTCAATTTATTACATATATTTTTTTTTCTTATATTGTTCGTCATACTTTACGTATCCCAAATTGTAAATAATTATTATGAAAAAATTTCTTTAAACTATTAAAATAATATACAATCATATAAGGTAGTTAAAATATTGTCAACTATATAATACATGCATCAAACAAATTAAAATATCTACAAATTGTTCAATATAAAAATAGTCTAATTAGGTGCATTCATCAAACTTGCGGCTATGCTATTTCTTAATGCTTCCATCTCTTGTGATCCTTGGTCATGATGATTTTGGTGTAACGAACAAATATTGATAAACTGTATTTTGTAGAGTACAGAATAATTTGGAGAATGCTTCATTTATTAAACAACTTGGTTGGCCAATTAAATAGTCTTACAAGATAACAAGAAAACAGAAAAACTGCAGCCCACGTCTTCCATTCCTAATAACGTGGTAAGTGGCTAAAGAAAAGGTCAAACAAACAGCACATCCCTTATTAATAGGGATTATTAACAACAACACTAACCAACTATCAAAACAAACCCTAACCAACTAACTTTAACATTTGGCCTTCTTCTTCATCATCATCACTATCGCTCTTCTTCATCAGAAACTGGCTGCCAACCACACTCAGGCCAGAGCACCTGATGATCATGTGTGTTCGACTTTCCCCTGAACTTGTATTGGACAAAAGGCAGCACCTGTGCTGCTGAATTTTATCATACCTTAATGATTTAGATCATATAATGTGTCCCTTTAGTTATACCTAGTATATAGAACCAGTACCTGTGCGACTACCAAAGGATAATGCTGCAGGCATATTGTTAAATATCACCAGTTCTCCCACGACCTGCTAAAACAAAGATGGGACAAAATAAAACCAACGACTTCACATATAATGTCTCCTCATTGCTGAATTTGGCTCTTATACCACTTGTTGACCATATCCAGGTGTGAGAATGCTATTAGCTAGTCATGAATCATCTACTCTTATCCTGGGATTAAGTTCATCCACATCCATCAAGCATTTCCTCTCCCTCCGCGGATTTTCATCATCCCTGTGAACACCAGAAATGATGCCAACACACACACACACTGCACACACTGCCTCGCTTTGTACACGCTGCACACACAACACACACACACGCACATTGCACACAACACACACACACACACACTGCACACACACACACTGCCTTGCTTTGTACACACTGCACGCACACGCACACTGCACACAACACACAACACACACACACACACTGCCTAGCTTTATGAGTTTCCATAGCAGACCACTGATTATTTACTTATCTATAACAAAATTCAATCAAATTAAACCAATCAGACAAACAATCAAGTGACTGAGGGAACTAAAAATTCATGATCTAATACATCTGAAAATTCAAAAATCCACAGATCAATGCCAAACTGAACTCATCGTCAAGACTACGAGCAACCCAATAGCACAATAACAAAGCAAACACAGATCAACAATCCCAAATCACAGTAAAAGTCAAGGATAGCAGTAAATGAAACATTTTGATCAAAACCAAGAAAGCGAAAGGATCCGAACCCCATAAGACAAAACAAATAAGAGGTAAACGTTGGAAACATCACAATTTGATTGGAACCCACATTTTCTCATCACCCAAACAGATAATAGAAAGTATGAATTGCGAATTACAAGACCCAGCTCGTAAAGTTGGCTATTGCCATATACCTCCTCCTTCGGGTAGTAGATTAGGACTAGCCTTCTTCCTACATGAGTACTCCATAGCCATGAACCACGAACTCCAAGACTCAATCAACTTACTCTATTTAGTATTTAGCTATGGTAGCAAGAGGAGATCCTCTGATAAAAACCTTTGATCAAACCAAATGCTATGATCCTAGAAAAAATGAAGTAAGGCGGCACAAACATCTAGCAATTCCCGGTAAGCAAGGAAGAAAACAAAGCATAGCTAGTCTCTAGCTTGAACGAGAGAGAAAGAGAGAGAGAGAGAGGGTTTAAGGGTTGGCGAACCGAGACTGACGGCCCGGGTGAGCAAACTGTCGGATCTGAAGGGATTTGATGGAGTCCACGCTCTCACCGATTCAATCCCAACAACAAAATGTTCAAATAAGCAGAATTAGAGGCTGAGAGAGAAGGATACTTACCCTTTTGCTGGTGAAGAATGCTCCAACTTGATGAGAGGGACAGATCTAGCGGAGGTGAGGAGGGAGAACCCAGGCAGAGGGAGTGGAGCTTTCCTGGAGGCTGGGAATAATCTCTCAGTCCGTGAAATCGCTCGGCATGGTTAGGGTTATTAGAGAAAAATATGGGATAGGATTGTCATTATGAAATTTTCATTAAATGGTACTGTTCACCCGCCTTTTGTCCCAAAAAGCGCTTTTTTTTTTGAAACAAGGTTTTATTGCTTTTGCTTATTGCTGTTTTGGACTGATGATTCTGAAAAAAAATGTTTTTTTTTTACCAAACACAATTTGGACTCCAATTTTTTTAATAAGCTGCTTTTAAGAAAATTTCAGCACTCCCAAATTAGGCCATAGTCTCATTAAAATTAGTCTATGAGCAAAACAAATATGGAATTATAGCCCCACTTAAGTCAATCCCTCCTAAAAAGGGTGCACACCAAACTGAGTCCAGGAATCTAATAAGTATGCTTTGTATTATGTTTGGCTCTACCAAACATGAAGTTTGTCTCTGCTCATGTCCAGGACTTTGAAAGTCTCTCGTCTAAAGGCACCATCAGGATTTCCGTGCGTATCATTTTCTGCAAATTCATATCGTTCACTAGCTAGTCTTATCATCTAACCAATCCGTTCTTCTTGTTATCACTTGTGAACGATGATTTGTGAAGAATTAATTAAGTTTCAGAATTTGTTCCTGTATTGTAATGTAGCAATAATTGAGTTAAAATGGTTGTTGACCTTCTCATCAACACATATGTGTGAACAAAGACTTAACAACAGGAGATGCAAGAACTGAACAAAATACTGGGGACTGGCTACAGTGCTCGCAAGCATTAGATGCTCACATTGATCTCACCTTCCTTCCCTCCCTCTCTCCTCTTTCCTCCCTCCTTTTAACGGTGAGATCGGTGTGAGCATTCAATGCTTGTGAGCACTGTAGCATACTCCAAAATACTAATTAAACAAAGACTTGGAGAGTCAACAGTACGTGGGACAAAAACTTCACCAATTAAAAAAGACTTGAGATGCTTGATCTTGCGTTCGAGTAAGGTTGATTACATGTGCCTCGAGCCTACCATTGACTGAAAGAAATTAAATGCTGTCTCCCACCTTCGAACATTGACATATATTAATACAAATAATTTTCTTCTTAACTAAAATTAAAAAAAGATAAAAATTGTGTCCAAGACTCCAACTAAATATTAAGGGTTGCTAAAATATCGGGATGAGCACATTTCACACCGTTGAAGTTGGGACATAGTTTTAAAATAGGCTATGATATGTTTCTATTTTTTCATATTCCACCCTGACGTTTTGACATTTAACCAATTTACACATTTTGTTGAGTTGATCGTCAAGTCAACACGTAACTAAAACGTGGAAGTGTGGGACCCAACCTCAAAATGTTCTTGGTGCGTTTTTTTGTGGCACGGTTAGTGAGTATGGAGGATGAGTTCTATTTTGACCAGACAATCAACCTAACAAAATTTATAAATTTTATAAATATCAAAATGTTTGGGTACAATGTGAAAAAATTAAAATCTTATGGCCCATTTTGAAACTAACCCTAAACTTCGGTGGTATAAAATGTACTTAACCCTAAAATTTCTCAAACATGTGATAAATTTCCAGCTTTTGACTGTTTGTTATGGTTTTACTATTTGAATTATTTAGGATATGTGGGTGAGGAACTTCCAAATTCCAATGGACTTAGGCATAATGAGGAAGAAATAGGAGGAATTATAGATGCACCACATGAGCATTATAATTACAATAGTATGTAAAAGAGATTTGTAAATAACAATTTCCAAGTAGTCATTTGCAAATTCCTCTCACGTGCCTTTGTATTAGCTCATGTAGATGCATTTCTAATCCCTCATATCTAACTTTTGTAATCCATTTCTTCGTCACTTTGTCTAAGTTCCTTAAAATTTTTCCTCACCCAAACATACCCTTAAGAAACTTGAGTCAACTACTGAAATTGTGTCCAAAATCCTTGTATCTGAGATGTACCATTGGAACAACTAAGTTCTTATTCAAACTTCATTTTCTGATTGGCTTTACCCTCCTTTGAATCTACACTAGTTCATCAGACCTTCAGTTCCAAAATATTGTTAAACTTTTTTAGCCAGACATTCCCCTTTCTTTCTTATCAATCTTTTTACTACGTGATTAGTAGCTACAGTTTTTTATTTTAATTTTTTTCAACTCCACATTCCCACTGCAAATTGCAAAAGCCTGCCAATGTTGTCTTTTGTAGCATGAAAATACTTTGAGAAAGGGGGATAGATGCATGCTGGAGGTGACAGGGACTCAGAATTTGGTTGAAGCAGTTGCAGTTACAAATTTGACGTTTGGTATTCCACAAGAGGAGGGAGAGAGCAGCACCCTATAAGCCATGATTGCAATCGTCATCTTTTTGATCGGGTATGTGGCGTACTACGCTGCCTGCGTCGTTGTAAGTAGATATGCTTACACAAACTCGAAGTACAAGTTCATCTGGATTAGAAGAGAATGGAAGTTACTGAAAGGTCTTTTAGAAGATCTTGATGCAGTTTCGCGGTCATTGGATCAAGTAACGAAGAATGCCATAAAACAAAAGGTGTATCCCGAGCTCAACCAAGTAAGTGAAGTACTGAATGACAAAGAGAAGGACTGGATAATGGAAGCAAAAAAACTGGTTATTCGGGCAGACCAGTGCGTTCGAAGATTTGAAGAATTGAGAAAGAAAAGAAACTCTCCCAAGTGGTTTCTTTGGATCTTAATTGAAACGCGACCAATGGTTGACAGTGCCTATCAGATGCGCCAGATCAAGAAAAGTATAAAGGAACACCTTGGAGGGAACTGCGTGCGGGATAATAAAGACACTGCCACTGCCACTGCCACCGCCACCCCCACTGCCACGCCCACGGAGGAGAAAATATGTGCTGGTGACATCTATGAATCGTTGGAGAAGTCAAGAGCCAAGGTTAGAAGCCTGATGGACAGATCCATTGTTGATGAGAATAATAAACATGGATCTTCCAACTCCGGACCACCGCCTATTGGCAATGCAACTGATGAACTGATTACCTCAGTAAAGAAGCTGATCGATGCACACCCGCATTTGATCGAGGGCGTGGAGGAGCAAATAAAACTAGACATAATGCATCTGGAGCTACTGCGGAGTTTCGTCAAAGATTTACAGTCTCTCAAACTGGAAAGCAAATTGGAAGTTTCATGGGTGACCGAAGCAAGCGAGACCATCGGTGAAGCAAAGGATGCTGTCGAGACCATACACAGGAAAGCGAATCGAAAATGGTGGGTTACAGATATCAGACAATTGACGGAGAGGAGAAAGCTTAAGAAGAACCTGCTGCGTCTTCGTAAGCAGATCTCCGACCTCCGGGATATAAAGGAAAAATATGGTTTCAAATTTGTCAGACAAGGCTTTTCAAAACCTGCCCACCAGGAAATATTTGAGTACCAGACTACTGATGATACAGATTTATCGTCCGCTGTAAACAACATTCATGAACGGCTCATTCAACTGCCAAAAACAAGCAAGAAATTAGCGGACATTGTTGGCCCACTGAGTGACATGCACCGACATTTGAAGGAGACAAAAGCGACTGAATATGCCAGTGATTTTAGAAATACTTGCTTGGCGAAATTGAAGGAGATGGCTGCTCACATAGAGTATTACTTGAAACTTGTCGTGGAAGATTCAGAGTCACAGCTTCCCTCGGAGCTTACTGCAATCACTGTTTTTGTCCAGTTCCTTCACAGATGCATCAAGGTATATGCCATTAAGGTGAGGGCGGATTCATGCTCAGTAGTTGGTTTGGAAGCAGACATAAGTCAACTGGTCTCGCAACTGACTAATGACGGTGAACATGGTTCTACCATTTCGATTGTGGGAATGGAGGGCATAGGTAAGACAACTCTGGGGCTGAAAGTTTATTACAACGAGAGCATTGAAAGCCATTTCGATGTCCAATGTTGGGTGGCTATACCTCAAGAGGCTGATGAAGAAGCACTTGTGAAGTTCACAAGTAGAAAAACGGTTCTGGGGGTCGAAGAGAAATGGATTGGGAAAGACGAGTGGATCAACGAAGTGCTACACTTCTTGAAGGACAAGCTATGCCTTCTCGTTTTGGACAATGTCTCATCAGTGGACAAATGGAATGCTCTTCATGACAAATTCCAAGAAATCAAAGACGTGGGCAAGATTGTGGTCACTACAAGGAACAAGGACGTTGCTTCAATGGTTGCCCAAAAGAACAAACCTCACCTACTTCGGCTGCGAACCAAAGAAGAGAGCTGGGAGCTTTTCACTCAGATGGTACTGTACTATCCTAATAAAATGGAAGCGGATGCAAAGAAAGCTGTAGGAAGATGTGGAGGCTTACCGCTTGCCATTGTATGCCTTGGGAATCTACTGTCCCGGCCTGGGAAAAAAGTGACATCTAAGGAGTTTTCCAAGTTGCTTGAGGGTATCAATTGTAAGTACCAAACGCTATGGTCCGATACCATGGCATTGAATATAAAAGAGTTGAAGTCAAGCTCAAATACGCATTTGATTAATTGTTTTTCTTACTTCCAACTTTTCAATAGGGGTTTTGAAATCCCTGTGAGGAGAATAGTCTCTTCCTGGATTGCACAAGAGTTGGTACAACTTAGAGGTGATCAACAGCTCGAAGATACTGCATACGACTATCTCTCAGAGTTGATTGACCGTAATATGATTCAAGTAGTTCAAAAAAAGCCTAATGGGAAGGTCAAGACGTGTTGCCTCCCTATTCAGGTGCAAGCTCCCTTGTTGCAAGGCCAAGGCCAAGGCAATAGCAGCGAAACTCGCTCAAGGTCATCATCCTTCTTCCCAACTATAAAATTAGAGGGCCTAATTTCCTTCCTTTTTGATGATAATGAGGTCAATCAAACACATGATATCGACACAAATGCTCCAACTGATACGGACCAGAGTGTACATTTTGATGACAATGAGGCCAGCCAAACACATGATATCAACACAAATGCTCCAACTGTTATGGACCAGAGTGTAAGAAATCCCCAGTCTATTCTCTTCTTTGATACTCGAGAAGGAAACAAACCCGGTGAGGAAATCGGTGAATATCTATGCAGTGGCGTCGCTGGTAGTTCCTTCCGAAAGCTACAAGTTCTTGACCTGGAGCGTGTCTTTAGACCTCAATTGCCGAAGAACATAGGAAAATTAAATAAGCTGGCATATCTGGGCTTAAGGGGGACTTACCTTGAGAAGATCCCAGAATCTGTAGGTGACTTGGTGAGCCTCCAAACACTTGATTTGAAACATACTTATGTTCGAACTCTGCCTGGTTCAATATGGAAGCTGAAGAAACTTCGGCGTCTCTATTTGAACCAGAGTTGTCAATTGCCTCAGCAACCAACTGGCATATCCATGAGGAATTTTGAATGGTCTCGACAAACTGGCGTTTCAATGAGGAATCTGCAGATATTATCAGGTGTTTTTGTCGACAAGAGCAGTCCCTTGAAGGATGGGCTCTCCAAGTTGATCAACCTTCGAAAATTGGTATTGGCCTTCCAGCTCGAAGAGCAAAATGTATTGGCCACATGGATCGACAAGATGAACCACATAGAATCTTTGGAGTTGAGATCAACTAATGAGAAGAGGGAACCTCGGCCTCTGAAATTAGAGCGTATCCCAAACCTCAAGAAATTGTCCAGCCTATATTTGTTTGGAAGCCTCGAAAAATCCATCATGGATGAACTCCCGCCATGTCTCACTCTCACCCATCTTACCCTATCGGCCTCTGGAATTGAAGATGATCCAATGCCAAAGTTAGGGAATCTTCCAAAACTTACATCGCTTTCTTTCTACTCTGGTTCTTATATAGGAAAAGGCTTGACTTGCTCGAGCACTAGTTTTCGCGAGCTTCTAGTTCTGAAGCTCTGGAAGCTAGGTACCTTGAAGGAACTCAATGTGAAAGGTGGAGCAATGCAAAAGCTCAGGGAGTTAGAGATCAGATCCTGCAAGGAGTTGAAAATCACTATTGAATTGGCACATTTGAAGACCCTCCAGAAATTTAAAGTTAGCTAGTGAGGCAACGAAATGTACACCTCTGATTTGATTGCAGCAGCTGCGGTAGAAACTCTGGCTTAATTTACTCACATTTTTAGGTTTGTCTTTGTTTGTTTTCTTTCGATTTAGCCGTTGGTTTTGTTTTCCTTGTAGCAAATAATGAGACATGTACGCCACATCTGGCGAAAGGTCCTTTCGATTGTATTCAATAATGTGATTAAACTTTCTTGTTCAGTATGCACTTAACTACTTATATCATAATGAAAGGATAGTTCGGCAGAATGCCCCGAAATTTGAATGTAGTTGTAAAGAGTACATATTTGCAATAACATCCAAATGTGGGATTTCATGGCAAGGCTTCTATTTCCTGATGTAGTGGTCATCAATTTTTAACGCGTCGTGTTGTGCTTTTCATGCTTTATCATTATTTCTATCTTTCTCGTCAACTAACAAGAAAATATAAAAATGACAGTTGTATCAAGTTTAATATAAATAAGGAAAGTCATACAATACAACAGAAAACTGTCTTACATAACAAAATCCCAAAGAAATTCATCTTGATTCTAGACAACGAAGAATATATCATAAAGATATCGTGCGTCATCCTGTTTCGCAAGTTTACATGCACCAACCAAACCTGTTTAACAAGTCATGTTTGCTTATCCTTCTCACTGCACATTCCACCTAGCTCTAGCATAGCCCTTTGAAATCTGAAATTGTTCAGTCATACCAAGATGAGCCATAAGAAGCCAGACATGAGTGAGCAGCTCACCACCTCGCCTGAGTCGCCGAGCATGATGGTTCCATTGACATTGACTGGCAGCATAAGATAGCTTTTCCACCCACACGTGACTAATCAACTCCCACTTCTTCTGGTTCTCCCAATTTTTATCGGTTTCCAACGATTGCAACTCTTTAGCAAGCCTGCATGCATCAAATAGCACTGACTTGCTTTTATCTCCTTTGACTTCAGCTGGAAGAGTTTCGGTGTTCACCTTAAGTAATGCTTCGCAAGCCAGCGCTGGACTTCCTTTGCATTTTCTTTGTTCGAAGAATTCAGTGGCTTCGGCGCATGTGTCCTGGAACCTGATTTGTCCAATCCCATTGGGCAGCATGTAAGGACGCACGACTAAGAGATACAACAAATACTGTGATAAAAACTTGCTCGCTTCCCAACTTAGAGAACTGAGGGACTTTGGATCTTCGGCCTGATGAGAATTTGAGTTTCTGGCCAGATCATTGTAGTGACAGAGGTCAGTTGCAATATGCCAAAGAAGAATGCTTTTATCGAATTCTTCTTCGATGCTCCAACGAAGTTTGTCAAGACACTTGTCATTAGCAAGAACCCACTCGCCCTTACAAGTACAAAATTTCTTCCAAGACTCGGCAGTCCTCGATTTCTTTATAAGCTGCTGAAATATCAACTCTTTCAACCATGGAGGAACTCCATGTGAATTCTTGTAGAGATTCTTCTTAAATTTATTGTATATCCACCAGATGTTGTAGGTGTGGAGAAACTTGCAATGCACTGGCTCCTCTTCGCAGCTAAAGCTTATTAAGTTGAACTGTGAAATGACATTAGACCACCTGTTGTTTCTATCAGCAGCTAAAGGATGTGATGAAATGAGGGGACGCAAAATATAATCCAGTGCCGTGTTGTGCTGCTTATTCAGCCATAGCATGGCCCGGTCGGAGCATAGTGCTATAATTACAGCACAGACCTCTAGGATGATCGTTCCAGCCAGCAACACATAAGTGATGATTATATTTGCTTTGCCGAAACCTTTCTTGTCAATGTTGACTGTAAAGGCCACAGAAACGGAAATCATGCAAAGAAAACTGGCCAAGCGAAGAATGACACCACGTAAAGAGTAAACCCTGACGGCCTTTGTATAAAACAAATCATACATAAAACCAAGCTCAATCTCAATCACTTGGAAAGCTTCGTCCCAGGATTTGTTCTGGAAAAAGGATCGGCTGTTCAAAACATCATGCTTGCTGAGGATGAGATCGGCGAAAAGGCGCTTGAAAATATCGATAAAGACAGAGGCATGATGCAAAATGGATGATGCATTTGGAGACATGCTAGGAGCTGTAAAGGAGGAGTAACCGCCTGTGGCAGGAGCTTCAGCTTCTCCCTCCAAGGAAACCTCGTAGCCTTCTTGTCTGTTTGAGTGGAATTCGTCCATGAACCGGGCATAGTTGGGGCCGGGGTCCGGATCAGGGAACATAGACTCTTTAAAATTCTTACTGCTTGCAGACCTCAGAACCAAAATCCTCTCCAGAAACTTGGTAGTCCCAATAATAAATACCGGAATGGCTAGCAAGTTAAGTTCATGACCTGCCCAAGCTGTTAAAAGGATATAGAAAGCCAGAGACACCTGGACAACTAGCACAAGCACGTGCCTCCACCACAGCTCATTGTCCTCCATGGAGTACGCCGTAATGGTGTCCGGGCCACCCAGGTGAAGGACAAGAAATGGAGCCCAGAACGCCTTGATGATTTTGTTCGGGTCTGAACTATCAGCTTCCTTGTCGTTTAGATTGCTCGAAAGTACGCTGAGTGAGACGGTTGCTACCCAGTCTGCGGACAAGTAGGCAAACCACAGAGGTCGGAGCCAGTTTCTGCTTGAACACTTTCTTCTGTTGCTGGTAAGCAAGAGAATGGCCTGCAAGACGAAGCTTACTAATACCATGAAACGGATTTCCCACAAACGCCATAGTTGAGTCAGATGTTCTGAGAAAATCCGCATTTTCACCTTCCTCTTCTTCTCCTTTTCGGTTACAAACTACAGCCACCTTTCTCTTTGTAAAAGATACAATAGTATAGTGCTGCTAAAAACTGGAAAGAATTATGTCATGGAAAGAAGAAGAACACTGAATTACAGGATTTAAACGAAAACTAATTGATTTACCCTCACGATACAGTGTTTTGTATATATATAACAAACAAAATTATGTAGTACGATTTCTTGACAGTAAGCACTTAACATGCTAGGGGGTGAGAAAATTATTTGGCAACCATTACGGTTTTCATTTTCCAAAGAACTAAACACATAAACTTATTGTAGTTTTAATTTAGAAAATCAAGAAACTCTTTTAGTAACTACTATTCCAGAAATCTTAGGCTATAGACTTATACCTTGAACCTAAACCTAGCAAACGGATCGTGTTTGTCGTGTTCGTATTAACTTGTTATCTTAACACGTCGTATCGTGTCAATGCGTTAAGTTAACGGATAAAAGAATTCAAACCTGAATCTAACCTGTTACATGACCCGACCCGTGTCAATTGTTAAGAACATTTTTTTTTTTGGCCATTCGAACTTAAAACTTAATTTCAAAGGAGCAATGTCCAACAACAATCAATAAGACCACAAGGTCCAACTGAACTTTTCTAATCATGCATTAAAGAAAAAATATTCGTCTTTTCGTGATCCAAAAGTTAGTGATGGTGTTGTCAGGATGTGTTTGACGCAACTTGATACGAAGAAATATGTAAGATTAAATAATCATGCTCTTAAAAAGTTGAAACGAGTACCTGTTCATAACTAATGGGTTAACTTGTTTCAACTCAAACCCATTAAGGCTCAACCTAAACATTGAACTTGATGTGTCGTCTTAATGAGTCGTGTATAATATTGCCAGATCTCGAGCCCTTGCATAAAACCTCAAGGTTCATGGATCAGGGAACTGAGGACCCAAAACCACAAGCTCAGCGACATGGGTCCGCGTGTCCTGGCGCTGAAGTTGGGATCCTCACGCCAAGTCTGAATCAAATGAGATTTTTTTTTGGACAAACTGAATCAAATGAGTTTCAGTTTCAAGTTCTGGGTCATGTTGTGATTTGAATTGTAAATATGTTTAATGATAGAGAAATGATTCTCACACTTTTTTTCTTCTCCTCACACCTCTGTTCAATTTTTTTTATTGAGTTTTTTTGTATTTATTTAATCCAACGATCATGAGTACTCATGGGTGTAAAAAGAGAGAAAACTGTGTAAGAGAGAAAAATGTATGTGAAAATCACTTATGCTAATAATAAACCTAAAAGTATGGTCCAAAGCAGAGATGTTAAAGCTACTATAATCTGAGATATTATTTATAAAATTTATTCGTGATCTTGTCTTAAGATGTGTGAACTCTGTCCCTTTCTCTTTTGAAATGTGAGTCGTTTAGTTGATATTTTTATCCCAAGTCATAGTTTAGTATTAATACCGTTTACTTTCCTTATATAACCTAATTAATATGGATACCCTACTAGCCATGCAAACTTTGACTTATCCGATAGTTAATCATTTCTACTATTATACATGTGATAGCAAAGATCTCTCGCATAATGATTTGATGAATTTGTACCTACAAAACAAATTAAACACCTTTAGTTAAGGTTAAAACCACGCGTCCAACGAAGTCGTGGCAGGGGAAGGGATTGGCTAATGAACATCTGATGTCTAAGTCAGTTCTCTAAAAAAAGAGAGAGAATTAAGAGAGAATTAGGATTTAGTTGTGTAGAGCCAACTTACTTCAGCAATGTGTAGAATAGAGTATTTATAGAGTTTAGGGTCGGCCACATGTGTAGGATTTGCCATGCTATGTGTCGGCATCCGATTGGTCAAGGTATGTCATCCGTTGGATGGAGAAGGAAATAATTCTAAAGATATTATTAATTAAATAAATAATATCTTAGAATCCTAATTAATTAGGATGGGGATTCCTTAATTAAAGGAATTGGTCTTCAAATAGGAAACTTTTAAAGAGGGAATTAGTTATTAATTCCTCCTTAAATTCCTTGCATTTATCTCTGCTGCCAAGGGCAGAGGAGCTTAGAGAAATAATAGTGAGCAACTCAGGGCGTCTTGAAGGTTTAGCAGGCGCGTGGAGAGAAATGTGGACTTCGGCCATTTAATGAGACTGTCTTCTCTCCACGCGCGACTCCGTTTAATGTGGACTTAGAGAAATATGCTAATGAAGTGGTAAAGCTAAAGCAACCGTGGTATTTATATCATTTGTAGGTGCGGCTAACTCCCCATGAATGGCCTTATGATTTTCCAAGGTAAAAGAGCCCACGACCAATTGAAACAAAAATAAATAGAAACATAGTTCCAATAAAGGGAACCCATGGACCATATTCTTCTCCAATGCAGAGTTTTGCTCACGTCCGAATGAATTCAAGGACATATTCAAAAGAAATTACGTAGTCGGTAGGAATGGTTTAGGGATTCACGGCTTGACTATAATAGGCGACCCCCAATAAAATAGCAATTACGACCCAAAAGAAGTAATAAGTACTTGGGCATGGACTTGGAAACTTCCTATTTGCCAATAGAAATGTTGGCCTACCTCCTAGGATATATCATTACCCAGCCCTTTTAGTGTTTTGATCGAACATAATAGAACATTCATAATACCTACGAAGAAATAGAACTTTTAAAGGAATTATTTTGATTCAACCATCGTTTTTCGCTTGCCTACTTGAATTGTATATTTTGAATATTAACTAATCACATAATATCCCCTTTTGATTATTTTTATCTCTTTTGTACTATTAAAGAATATAATGCTTAGATGCAATAAATCTATTATGGAGTTTCCCCAAAAATTTACTTATCTTATAAAAATTGACTTATCTTGTATTAATCAAAGAATTTCGTATATAGCTAGAGCGACTACTCACAAATTGCAAATACTAATTTGTTAGAATTAATCGGATTGAAGCTATAGCATCATCATTATTTGGAATCGAAATATCGGCGGATAGGGTCACAATTTGTATCGATTACACAAATCGTTTGATTCCCAAAGTACATTCTCGAAGAGCTGTATATTCTTCTTCTTCGATCAACGATTATTACAATATCGGGTAACCGAGTCATATATTTAGTCGCCGAGATATGTTTGCAAGTGAAATAATTGTCTGCTTGACTGTTTGCATCCCTTTTGGGAAGACGGTTGAGTCTCATGTCTTTGTTCTTGTTCTCAAGTCCCGAACTTGAAGTCTCGTTTACGTAGTATACCAATTCGTTAACATACCCACTTAGGAGCCATTTTTTATTAACATAATGACAGAGCCTTTATTAGGCAGTGCTCTTGAATCGTTTGCTTTATTTTGGTGCCAACAATTAAGAATTGTTTCCACTGCCTGGCGCATCAAAAACTAAATCACAAGCTACGATAAAAGCAGAAGCCAGGTTCTAGTAAGATTTATAATATGAATGCCTTTACGCTTTGCGGAGATATAAGGTGCCATTCTAGGATTCCATTTCCTAGTACCATGACCAAAATGAACTCTGCTTCCATCACTCTCTTCCAAATTGATGTTCAATATCTTCTTGTCATTTCTCCCCACATTTTAGCGGCGCGTGCGAGCTTAAGTATTACATTAACGTTACTCCAAGATTGGGAAGATGCTCTCATTAAATGGCGAAGTACATTTCTCTCTGTGACACTAAACGCTGAACGCCCACTGAGTTGCTGTTATTATTTCTCTAAGCTCCTCACGCATGGCGACGGATAAATACAAGGAATTTAAGGAGGAATTAATAACTAATTCCCTCTTTAAAAGGTTTCTATTTGAAGACCAATTCCTTTAATCAAGAATCCCCATCCTAATTAATTAGGATTCTAAGATATTATTTATTTAATTAATAATATCTTTAGAATTATTTCCTTCTCCATCAATGAGATGACATCTGTGATCAATCGGATGCCAACACATGGCATAGCCAAATCCTACACATGTGACGGCCTAAACTCTATAAATACTCTGATACACACCTTTAACTACCGAGTAAGTTGGCTCTACACAACTAAATCTAATTCTCTCTTAATTCTCTCTCTCTTTTTAGAGAAGCCCGACTTAGGCATCGAGATGTTCATTAGCCAATCCCTCCCCCCGCCACGACTTCGTTAGACGCGTGGTTTTAACTATAGCTGAAGGTGTTTAATTTGTTTTGTAGGTACAAATTCGTCAAATCATCATGCGAGATCTTTGCTATCACATGTATCATAGTAGAAATAGGTGCTATTTGGATAAGTCAAAGTTTGCATGGCTATTAGGCTATCCATATTAATTAGGTTGTATAAGGAAGTAAACGGTATTAATACTAAACTATGACTTGGGATAAAAATATCAACTAAACGACTCACATTTCAAAGAGAAAGGGACAGAGTTCACACATCTTAAGACAAGATCACGAATAAATTTTATAAATAGTATCTCAGATTATAGTAGCTTTAACATCTCTGCTTTGGACCATACTTTTAGGTTTATTATTAGCATAAGTGATTTTCACACCCATTTTTTCTCTTACACAGTTTTATTTCTTTGTACACCCATGAGTACTCATGATTGTTGGATTAAATAAATAAAAAAACTCAATAAAAAATTGAACAGGGGTGTGAGGAGAAGAAAAAGTGTGAGAATCATTTTCTCTATCATTAAACATATTATTTACCATTCAAATCACAACATGACCCAGAACTTGAAACTGAAACTCATTTGATCCAGTTTGTCCAAAAAAATCTCATTTGATTCAGACTTGGCGTGAGGATCCCAACTTCAGCGCCAGGACACACGGACCCATGTCGCTGAGCTTGTGGTTTTGGGTCCTCAGTTCCTTGACCCATGAACCATGAGGTTTTATGCAAGGGAGCTCGAGATCTGGCAATATTATACGACTCATTAAGGCGACACATCAAGTTCAATGTTTAGGTTGAGCCTTAATGGGTTTCGGTTAAACGAGGTTAACCCATTAGTTACGAGCAGTACTCGTTTGGCTTGTTAAGAGCATGACTATTTAATCTTACGTATTTAGCCGTATCGAAGTTGCGTCGGCTCGTGCAGCGAGCGCCCATCACTAACTTTTGGATCACGAAAAGACGAATATTTTCTTTAATGCATGATTAGAAAAGTTCAGTTGGACCTTGTGGTCTTATTGATTGTTGGAGCGTTGCTCCTTTGAAATTAAGTTTTAAGTTTTGAATGGCCAAAAAAAAATGTTCTTAACAATTGACACGGGTCGGAGTCGTATAACGAGGTTAGATTCGAGTTTGAATTTTTTTACCCGTTAACTTAACGCATTGACACGATACGACGTGTTAAGATAGCAAGTTAATACGAACACGACAAACACGTCCTTTTGCTAGGTTTAGGTTCGAGGTATAAAGTCTATAGCCTAAGATTTCTGGAATAGTAGTTACTAAAAGAGTTTCTTGTTTTCTAAATTAAAACTACAATAAGTTTATGTGTTTAGTTCTTTGGAAAAATGAAAACCGTAATGGTTGCCAAATAATTTTCTCACCCCTAGTATGTTAAGTGCTTATTGTCAAGAAATCGTACACATAATTTTGTTTGTTATATATATACAAAACACTGTATCGTGAGGGTAAATCAGTTAGTTTTCGTTTAAATCCTGTAATTTAGTGTTCTTCTTCTTTCCATGACATAATTTTTTCCGGTTTTTAGCAGCATATACTATTGTATCTTTTACAAGAGAAAGGTATTGTAGTTTGTAACCGAGAAAAGGAGAAAGGAAGGTGAAAATGCAGTTTTCTCCAGAACATCTGACTCAACTATGGCGTTTGTGGGAAATCCGTTTCATGGTATTAGTAAGCTTCGTCTTGCAAAGGCCATTCTCTTGCTTACCAGCAACAGAAGAAAGTGTTCAAGCAGAAACTGGCTCCGACCTCTGTGGTTTGCCTACTTGTCCGCAAGACTGGGTAGCAACCGTCTCACTCAGCTGCTTTTCAGGCAATCTAAACGACAAAACTGATAGTTCAGACCCGAACAAAATCACGGCGTTCTGGGCTCCATTTCTTATCCTTCACCTGGGTGGCCCGGACACCATTACGGCGTACTCCATGGAGGACAATGAGCTGTGGTGGAGGCGTGCTTGCTAGTTGTCCGGTGTCTCTGGCTCTATATCCTTTTAACAGCTTGGGCAGGTCATGAACTTAACTTGCTAGCCATCCCGGTATTTATTATTGGGACTACCAAGTTTCTGAGAGGATTTTGGGTCTGCAAGCAGTAAGAATTTTAAAGAGTCTATGTTCCCTGATCCGGACCCCGGCCCCAACTATGCCCGGTTCATGGACGAATTCCACTCAAATACGAGGTTTCCTTGGAGGGAGAAGCTGAAGCTCTGCCACGAGCGGTTACTCACCTTTACAGCTCTAGCATGTCTCCAAATGCATCATCCATTTTGCATCATGCCTCCGTCTTTATCGATATTTTCAAGCGCCTTTTCATGATCTCATCCTCAGCAAGCATGATCTTTTTGAACAGCCGATCCTTTCCAGAACAAATCCTGGGACGAAGCTTTCCAAGTGATTGAGATTGAGCTTGGTTTTTATGTATGATTTGTTTTTATACAAAGGCCATCAGGGTTTACTCTTTCCGTGGTGTCATTCTTCCTTGGCCAGTTTCTTTGCATGATTTCGTTTCTGTGGCCTTTACAGTCAACATTGACAAGAAAGGTTTCGGCAAAGCAAATATAATCATCACTTATGTGTTGCTGGCTGGAACGATCATCCTAGAAGGTCTGTGCTGTAATTATAGCACTATCTCCGACCGGGCATGCTATGGCTGAATAAGCAGCACAACACGGCACTGGATTATATTTTGCGTCACATTTCATCACATCCTTTAGCTGCTGAGTGGTCTAATGTCATTTCACAGTTCAACTTAATAAGCTTTAGCTGCGAAGAGGAGCCAGTGCATTGCAAGTTTCTCCACACCTACAACATCCGGTGGATATACAATAAATTTAAGAAGAATCTCTACAAGAATTCACATGGGTTCTCCATGGTTGAAAGGATTGATATTTCAGCTTATAAAGAAATCGAGGACTGCCGAGTCTTGGAAATTTTGTATTGCTTTAAGGGCGAGTGGGTTCTTGATAATGACAAGTGTCTTGACAAACTTCGTTGGAGCATCGAAGACGAATTCGATAAAAAGCATTCTTCTTTGGCATATTGCAACTGACCTCTGTCACTACAATGATCTGGCCAGAAACTCAAATTCTCATCAGGCCGAAGATCCAAATTCCCTCAGTTCTCTAAGTTGGGAAGCGAGCAAGTTTTATCACAGTATTTGTTGCTGCTCTTAGTCGTGCGTCCTTACATGCTGCCCAATGGGATTGGACAAATCAGGTTCAGGACACATGCGCCGAAGCCACTGAATTCTTCGAGCAAAGAAAATGCAAAGGAAGTCCAGCGCTGGCTTGCGAAGCATTATTTAAGATGAACATCAAACTCTTCCAGCTGAAGTCAAAGGAGATAAAAGCAAGTCAGTGCTATTTGATGCATGCAGGCTTGCTAAAGAGTTGCAATCGTTGGAAACCGATAAAAATTGGGAGAACCAGAAGAAGTGGGAGTTGATTAGTCACGTGTGGTGGAAAAGCTATCTTATGCTGCCAGTCAATGTCAATGGAACCATCATGCTCGGCGACTCAGGCGAGGCGGTGAGCTGCTCACTCATGTCTGGCTTCTTATGGCTCATCTTGGTATGACTGAACAATTTCAGATTTCAAGGGCTATGCTAGAGCTAGGTGGAATGTGCAGTGAGAAGATAAGCAAGCATGACTTGTTAAACAAGTTTGGATTTGGTGCATGTAAACTTGCGAAACAGGATGACGCACGATATCTTTATGATATATTCTTCGTTGTCTAGAATCAAGATGAATTTCTTTGGGATTTTGTTATGTAAGACAGTTTTCTGTTGTATTGTATGACTTTTCTTATTATATTAAATTTGATACAAGCATCATTTTAAATTTTCTTGTTAGTTGACGAGAAAGATAGAAATAATGATAAAGAAAACGTGAAAAAGCGCAACACGACGCGTTAAAATTGATGACCACTACATCGGGAAATGAAGCCTTGCCATGAAATCCACATTTGGATGTTATTGCAAATATGTACTCTTTACAACTACATTCTGTGTAGAACTATCCTTTCATTATGATTTAAGTAGTTAAGTGCATGCTGAGCAGAAAGTTTAATCACGTTATTGAATACAATCGAAGGACCTTTCGCGAGATGTGGCGTACATGTCTCATTATTTGCTACAAGGAAAACAAAACCAACGGCTAAATCGAAAGAAAACAAACAAAGACAAACCTAAAAATGTGAGTAAATTAAGCCGAGTTCTCTGTGATTCTTGCAATCAAATCGAGAGCGCGTACATTTCGTTGCTAGCTAACTTTAAATTTAAGGAGGTCTTCAAATGTGCCAATTCAATAGTGATTTTCAACTCCTTGCGGATCGATCTCTAACTCCACGAGCTTTTGCATTGCTCCACCTTCATTGAGTTCCTTCAAGGTACCTAGCTTCCGAGCTTGAACTAGAAGCTCGCGAAGCTAGTGCTCGAGCAAAATCAAGCCTTTTCCTATATAAGAACCGAGTAGAAAGAAAGCGATGTAAGTTTGGAAGATTCCTAACTTTGGCATTGGATCGTCTTCAATTCCGAGAGGCCGATAGGGTAAGATGGGTGGTATGAGACATGGCGGGGTTATCTGATGGATTTTGAGGCTTTGAAACAAATATAGGGTGGACAATTTCTTGAGGTTTGGGATCTATTTCTAATTTCGGAGGTGAGGTTCCCTCTTCTCGTTAGTTGATCTCGGCTCCAAAGATTCTATGTGGTTCATCTTGTCGTCCATGTGGCCAATACATTTTGCTCTTGGTGGAAGGCCATGCAAATTTTTAGAAGGTTGATCAACTTGGAGAGCCCGTCAGCTTGAGGGGCGCTCTTTCCGACAAAAACACTGATAATATCTGCGATTCCTCGTTGAACGCCGGTTATTCGAGACCATCAAAATTCCTCATGGAATATGCCGGTTAGTTCTTGAGGCAATTGACAACTACGGTTCAAATAGAGACGCGAAGTTTCTTCGGCGCCCATGCAACCTAGAGCAGTGCAGCCCTTATCTTATGGATCCATAGTGAGCGTATCGGTGCGTGAACAATCACGTGAAGGGTGCAGTCTGGCCGGACGGTACAATCAACATAGTGTAAGCCTCCTAGGTTGACGTGCAAAAACATGCCACGGAATTATCTTTAAATAAAACAAAAGTGAGGTAATTTCCTTTTGGGATAACGCCCAAAAGCGATCGATATATAAGGTATCCTCGGGTGCGGTACAGGAATATAGCGTGCAAACATATTATGTGAGAAATGCCAAGAATACGCCACATGGTACCAAGGTATGAAATACCAGCAATGGTAAACTAGGTAAAACCCAAAGATACGGTAGAAAATTACCATTTCCAAGGTTCACCGAATACGGCCCAAAGCGCGTCGGATAAGTATAAAACCCATAATCACGAATAGGCACAATATCAATTAATTCCTAAAACCCTAAAATAGGTGGTTCAATACGAGCAATACGCGTACAAAATAATACGAAATCACCCATTTAATGGTGAAATTCCCAAATGGAAATGTAGGCCAAAGCCTTTAATTTCCATGGCTATGAAAATCTTGATACGATCACAGTAAAACAAGTAATTGCCATGAAATGCAAAGTCTACCAACATCTGAGATGAATACTAACTTTTAAGTCATAATAATAGTGTAGGCATAAATTAAGGTTTGCTAACAAAGTATAGTAATAATCAATTTAAAGTATAGGCAAAAACCCAAATTAATATTTAAAACATGTAAAACAATTAGTTTAGGTAAGGAAAGGGCCCGCTCACTTGAAATATGAAGGCGGAAGTCCAAGCAATCGTCTCAAGGCATGCGGGTTGCCAAAAACCTATTTTTAAAACCCACAAATTAGTAAAGTACGAAATTACGAAAACCGGCGTTCGAAGCAAAACGGAAAACCGCGCGCCAGTGGGCCGCCGTGCGTAGTCTCGCGCGCCGCCACGGTATCGTTTGGCTCGCGTGCCGCCATGCCTTGAGTTTGTGAGTCACAGCGCCGCCCTGTGAGCACAGGCTCCCACACGTAGCCACGCACCGGTTATGCGCCGTTAACGTGCATTAAAGTTAACGGAATATTCTAATGCCGTTAGAATATTCGCGTTAACATGAATGGAATGCCGGACATAATATTCGTCCCGGCGGGTTGAACCGATTTGCTAACATGTGGGACCAATCGGCCGGTTCGCGGCGATCGTGACCGTCATCTTCAACCTCTTTCGGTGCGTAAGTCGCCGTCGCCCGGAATCTGAGTTTCATGGCGGGAAACACAACGGCTCGACCTAAAACCTTCAAAACTTAACCAATTTTCACGATTCAAGTGTCAAAATGAAGGCGGGAGTGAGGGTGGGAATTTACCAGGAGGCCAAAGCAGCTGGTGTACGAATTTGAAGAATTGCGGGTGGGTCAGTGGTAGATCTCGAGATCTCAATTCTCCCGGTCAGCCTCGGCCATGCGGGGGCTCGTCCCAGGGTTCGGGGGACCTCAAGTCGAATGGTGAACAAATGGAGGACCATGAGGTCGAATTCCCAGAAAGTTCGTCGGGAAAATTGGGGACACCCGCGGAGTTTTGCGAGATTACGGGTTTGAGTCACACTCGTAGTCGGGTTTGGTTGACGTGAGGATGGCGAGAGTGAGCTCGGGGAGGGAAAGAGAAATAGCCACGGGTGCCATTAGAGATTCTGGGTTTTGAATCTCACGGGTTTTACGGGTTCATGGTTCGAGCTCACAAGCTCGATTAATGAACACGAAAGTTTGCGGAGTCGAGAAAATGGCTCGGGGAGGATGATAGGCACGAAGTGCCTTGAGAATTTGCATGTGTTTTTTGTTTTCTTTAGTTTCGTGCGGCGGGGAAGAGAGGAGGGAAGAAGAAACGGACACGATCCAATTTCAAGTAATGGCCACATGAGGCGCATCGTGGGTCCCGAGCCCGAACAATTCCAGCGCCCAACGTAAAATCGGAAACGTCGAAAACCGACGCTAGTAAAATATTCGTTCGGTCGAACCGACGTCCGCACCTCGCGTACATGCGTTCGTAGCGATGAGCATGACAAGAAATACAAGTGGAAGCGTCGATGCACGGTTACGACGCAAGGGAATCTAGCCCCAGAAAGGTCAACCAAGGAGCAAAATCGTCATTTTGCACCTGGGAATAAAATAATATTATTTCCGTGCAGAGTATCAATCGACACATCCCAGAGCTTGGATGTACACGTGGACACCCCGAAGTCGGATGTCTTTGGCGAGCCACGCGTAGGGTGACGAAAGCCAATTTGAATGAAATAAAAATAAATTGAACAATTGAATAAAGGAGTGTACACAATTGTACGGGCGGAAAGAAATTAAAACAATAACTGCGGTACAAAGTACGGAATCACAGAGTGTTTACAATTGCCAAGAACTTAAACACTTGTCATACCATAGCCTCGCGTCGACGGCTCCGGCTTGCCCAAGCACGGAGGGCGCGAAACGAAAGGGTGAGTGGCCGTGATAGTTATTTTTGTAAAAACCTTTCCTTTTAGAAAATAGTAACCCTGCATTTTGTAAAACAAGTACGAAGTTTCGGGCTTGTTCTTGAAAACGTACTATAATAGTAGGTAGAAAGTCAAGGTAAGTACGGAAATATACTTACGAGTACGAAGCTGGCGAGGATACTACCCAGTTCGACATGAAAATACTTTATCAAAGAAGTTCGTAAAATAAGATTATACGTGAGGCTTGGTAAATCAAATAAGTATCTAGTGGCATCGGTGAAAATCGAGGGAGGGTAAGTCACGATCCCGGCTATAAGATAAACGCTCGTTTGGCGGGCGAACCGCGCGGTTCGTACATATATATTCTGTCATGAACGAGTGCAGATTCAACAAATAATGGTCTGTTTCGTAGCCACTACGATCACGTGAAGGCGCACGTAAGCGCGTCCTGACGAGTTCGAGTCGCCCACGTGCGACCTAGAATGGTAGCTCTTGTGGATCCATAGTAGCGTATCGGTGCGCGTGAACAATCACGTGAGTGGTCTGGCCGGGCGTCTGATCGACACCGTGTAAGCCTGCGGGTTGATCGTGCAAAAACATGCTCACGGAGTATCTTTAAATAAAACAAAGTGAGTAATTTCCCTTTTGGGATAACCTTAAAGCCGTTAATATATAAGGTATCCTCGGGTGCAGGTACACAGATACCAAGCGTACAACTATAATCGTGAAATACCAGAATGCATGCATGGGTACCAAGGTATAGAAATACCAGCAATGGTAAACTAGGTGAACTGAAAATACGGTGAAAGTACCATTTCCAAGGTTCACTAGAATGCGACAGGCGATCAGATAAGTATAAAACCCATGTCCTGAAATAGGCACAATATCAATTAATTCCTAAAACCCCTGAAATAGGGTTGGTTCGATACAAGCAATACGCATTACAAGGAAATAATAAATCACCAATTTAATGGTGAAATTCCCAAATGGAAATGTGGGCCAAAGCCCATAATTTCCATGGCCTAACGAAATCTGGAAATACGATCTAGTAAGAAGCCAAGTAATTGCCATAGAAATACAAAGATACACTTAGCATGCAGATGAATACTAACTTTAAGTCATAATAATTAGTAGGCATAAATTAAGGTTTGCTAACAAAGTATAAGTAATAATCAATTTAAAGTATGAAATAAGAAGCAAAATTAATATTTAAAACATGTAAAACAACATAGTTTAGGTAAGGAAAGGGGCCCACTCACAAATGCAGAGGCGGGAAGTCGAGCGGTCGTCTCGAACGCCACGGGTTGCCCAGCTTATATTTTTAAAACCCACAAATTAATAAAAAGTACCTGAAATTACGAAGAAAACGGTAGTTGGAGGCTTAGAAACGGAGTTCCAGTGGCTCGCCATGCCAGTGGAGCACGCCATGCCTTGTGATCGCAGCGCCCATGCACGCTGCCGTTTGCTCCACGCGCCGCCACGCGCGAGCTGCCCCGGGGCTCACGCCATCGCGCGCCGTCACGCCGCGCCACGCGCGATCCGCCACACGCGGCTCACCGGGCGCCCGATTACGCGCCTCACAGCCTCCTTGTTCACTTGTATTTGTTAAAGTTAACCGGTGTGCCGTTAACACAACGGAAGATTCGATTACGTTAACGAATATTCACATGCAGATTAGAGAATATTCACGACGAGTCGAGGAATAACGTAATATACCTACAGTATATTCCACCAATTAGGCCAGACTTGCTAAATCACAGGCAGTTGGCCCCAGTTGATGACGTCCACACGCTACTGACTCAGAAGCCAGCCAGAAACGCCCTGCACCCGTCCATGCATTCCCTTGCAGCCCTTGGTCTGAAATCTCGTAGGAAAGCTGGAAAATCTGCCCAGTGCTCGGAGTCTCGACCAATTTTCACAAATCTTAAGCCAAAATGAAGGCTGTGGTTGAGGAGAGATCAATTTACCTAGATTTGGGCCAAAAGATGGCGGAGATGGCGGAATTGGCCTCGAAAGCTATAGCCAAAAATCGGGTTCACCGTCTTGGCCGAGAAAGCTTATGCGGGGGCTGAGTTCGAGTCCCGAGGCTCGGGAGTCGATGGGGTGGTTTCTAGGTCGAATTGAGGGCGTGATGGTCGTGGCTGTGAGAGAAGCTCGCGGAATTTTTGAAGTTCTGGGTTTCGGGAGGCTCGGAGCTTGCAGGTTGGCAGTCAGTTCGGGTGAGGATGAACCCGGGTTCGAGCTCACGAACGTGGCCAGGAAGTGGGTCTAAATTAGTCTCGGAGTGTGCGAGAAGTTTGGGTTTGTATTTTGCGGAGGTTTTGGTTTTGTGCGGGTTGGCGGTGACCTCGCCCAACCTGTTGGTTACGAGAGAGGCTCGAAGGTGGCAAGTTTGAAAGTTAGGTGCTTGAAGAAGTGCGGCCTCGGGTGTGCGGTAAGTTTGCATGGGGTTTGGTGTGTTTGTGTGAGTGACTCGGGAAGAAAGGCTAGTGGAAGGTTCACGGTGTGAAAATTACACCCCGAGAAGGTTTAGTTTTTTTTTTTTTTAAATGTAAAAGGTTCACAAGGTTTGCAAATTGCAAAAACTGCTTTCTCTGCATGCCGACATGCATGGCCGTGCCGCGTAGGGTGACGAAGAAATTTCCTCTCCCTTTGTGTAATAGCGATTCGATCGGAGCGAACTATCCGGACAACGAGGACATCTTTGAGGTCCTGGTCTTGTCCCAGTGACAAGTGGCAAGAACATCTACCACTTGATGGAGTTTGCCTATAACAACGGCTATCCCACTCGAGCATTGGCATGTCGCCATTCCCGAAGTGTGTATAGGAAACTGTCGTACTCGCTTTGTGTTGGTCGGAGGTTGGGGAGAGAGAGCTCTTTACATTGGACTGGTGTTGACGAGGCCTGAGAACATCCATTGTTAAGCGAATTTGAAGATTTGCTCGGGGCCAGACGAGAAAAGCATTGTCGACGGACACTCTGCGGATCGTGTGTGTATCTTGTGGCGATTAGGTATTTCTTAAACTTTCCTTAGTGGAAGGGCATGGTTCATTTCGGGAAGAGGCGAGTCCGTATATCGGACCTTACCGAGATCATAGAGCGCGTAGAGGCTGGCCCCCTTCTCGACTCGACCTACCTCAGAACTTGCGAGTTCACAATGTCTTCGTGTATCATCTTGCGTGAATGTGCAATCATACTGCATGTAAATCCAGGACTCGGCGCACAGAGTCGCTGACTTGACGTACGATGAAAAGCGGTGGCGATTCTTGGCTGGAAGGAGAAGGTTCTACGAAACAAAACGATTAATCTTGTTAAAGTCCTTTGGAGAACCCATGTGGAGGAGGCTACGTGCGACGGACGATAGCATGCGCGAGCGTGCAGTATCTCTTTTCTTTACTTGAGTTAACTTGTATCTTGTAAATTTCGGGGACCAGAAATTTCTAGTAGAGGCTGTTACATCCGATCCCTAATTTTAATGTATTTTATTCTGACGGTGTTAAATGACCAAAATGCCCTTGGAGGCATGTTGTATCCTTCGAGATTAAGTCATTTTATCGAGGTAATTTCGAGATCTTTATCGTACTTTTGGTACAAACACTCTCTTACGGACCGTTGGCGCGAATGGCACGATTCGGGCTTGTAATGAACAAGGCTACGGAAACTGAGGGCAAAATGTGTTGTCACGTGCGGTGTTTCAAATGCAGCAATGGGCTTTGCCCATAGTTTTGCAAGGCAGTTGGCTATGACCAACTCGATTTACGCATTCTTTTGCATACGTGTACAATTTACGCAGGATTGGAAAATGCTTGAATGCTATGGTGTTTAAAATCCATGCGGCTGTGTAGATTTCTCCGCCTTGCAAACTACCACACTCTGCCATTTTCTTTCTCAGACAACTACACACGAGTGGTGTGCATGCATTCTTGCTGAGCTGAGCAAAACTTCTCAGAACACCCCGAGCTTCGAAAACCACCACCATTCTTGGCTCGCGCCCGAGCGAAGCCTCGAACTTGTGTTGTGCACGCCTGACCAGAACAAACCCGAGTACGTGGACCGAGCACAGTGTCCAAAACCCATGGTCGGAAAGCTTTCAGTGAATTAACTCCTCAGTGACCAAGCGTCTCGATCCGACTCAGAAATCATCACAAATTCCTCCTTGGAGCCTTGGGAACTAGGCCCGAGGCACGCATCTTCAAAAATGCGGTCGAGATCGGCCAGATCAAATTTTAGTAGATGCTTTGAGGCTAATTAAGGCCACACTTTGGCCAACTTTTGGGTGACTACTTAGTAGGTCGAACTACTCTTCCCTGAAGCCGTTTTGATACCAATTTTGTGAAAATGGTTAAGATTTGAGGAAGTTACATTTTCCAAAATTGGCGACTTTTCCGGTCGGGCGGCGCGGACGAGCGGCGGCGCACGACGGCCGGGAATTGCGCGATCCACTTGGGAGGAGGGTGACGTCATGAGCCCGATCGCGTCGGCTGGCTTAGGCTGTGGACGTCGCGGGCCGGTCAATGGGGTGGAATATTCAAAGGTATATTAGTTTAACTATGGCAATCGGAATATTCCACAACGGTGACGAGACAACAAAAGTAACAGATTAGAGAATATTAGTCGAGTCAAACGAGAATATTACGGTAAAGTTAACGGCAGATTCTTTAGCAGTGCTGATCGGCGCGTGGCGAGTGCGGCGCGTGAGCGCGCGTGTTGGCGCGTGGCGCGCGTGTGGGCGGGTGAACCCGTTTGCATTTGAAGCCAAGATTGAGCAAGCAAGGCGATTTCAGAGTCTTTCATTACTTTTAATTGGAATAGGCTTGTAAAATGATTAGTTGTAAACTCATATAGGTGAGCCTATCTGGAGGAGAGCGAGTTTCCCGAGCGCGCTACAGGGCTACGATCCGACCACGTATCGGTGAGTGGGCCTACTTCTTAACCTTTATTATATTACTATTAATATGTTTTAATGTATTTCATGAGGTAATGTGTATGCCTATTTTATGAAATTAGAATATTTTGTGATACCATTTATTTATTGATTATTGGTTTATGATTGGTTTTATGACGAAATTATTGGCATGCATACACATGATTTTAAGCTGTATTATTACTTATCACGCATAATGCACGGTGTTAGCATCCAGGGCGGGACCCGGCTTCACGTGTATGTTGCGCCTTAGGCTCTTGCTCGCGGCAGATGGTGTCGGTGCCCGACTCATCCCATGTAGCCTTGGCGACTAGACTACGTTGTAACACATTTGTGCCGAACTGCGTGCATGTAGTGCTAGGCGTATTTTAACACACTACAGAAACTTGTCATGCTTAGCTACTTTACGCATGACTCGTGTGCATATTCTATACGATAAGTAATGATTGATTTTCACTATGATAAATGTTTTATTACTATATCGCTGTGGGCGTTGGCCGTTTACTGGTGATACTTACTTTAGTATTAATTATTTGACATTAAATCTACCCGGGTTTACGGTGAGGGTTATAACCAGAAAGCTTTGGAAACGTTTTATTAAAATCGGTATTGGCCCACTCACCACTTATTTTCGCCCTCGAACACAGGCGTTAGTTGGCGGCTTGATTTGAGTGAGTGGCAGGTAGCTGACAAACACAATTACATTTCTCGGTGTATGTTTGATTGAGTCCTATTGTTACATTGGTATCGAAATGCGGATGGGAATAGTTATTCTCTTTTGCACAGCTCTACATTATTGTGTAATAATGGGTTTCACCCACTACACTTTCGTAAATTTTCTTTAAACTGCAGTTTTATTTTGTTTATCATTCCTAATTCTTTATTTAATCTTCTTATGACTTCGTCACTCACCATGGAGTGTGGTCGGTCGCAGCGCCGAAATCCGGTGTCGCGTGGGCGTGCGATCGGGGTGTGTCATTATAAATATTGACCAAGCCAAAGATAGATGATGGTAACAACCATATAATATACTACTTGGAATCTTGAACTTCATGTGACTCAACTATATACCAAATAAAAATTCTTCAAGAAGCCTATTAACTATATCATAGTTAAAAAATACTTGAAAACCAAATTACCTACAATATAATCAACTAACGCAAAACCAAATCCAATTTCTTAATAGCGTTTTACTTTCCTAAAATAATTAATATATGTAGCAGGATACTGTATCTGTCACATTCTAACGAGATGCCATCTTTCTTAATTAGAAAATAAAATAAAATACTCTGGATATGACTATTAGCCATGCAAACTGTCAGTCTCTTTTCTAGTTGTCCCATGTGATTGTGAACGATATTAAAACGTAAATAAAGACTTTGTTTAATTAAGTAGCTTTTGTATCAGGTGTTTAATAAAAACGTTTACTAATTCAAATTTAATAATTAAACAAAGACCTTGTATTATCGAAGGAAGAAGAAAAGACTTTTCTAGTGGAGCGCAAATAATTAAGGCCATTCATGATCATACCTACTTTCTCATCGTCACTTGAAATTTATACTCTTAACAGTAATTGTTCTGTTGAAAATGTAAAATTTAAAATAATAATCTTAGACCCCATTACTTATTGACAGTTAATTTCAAATTAATTAGATATTCACATTTTGTAGGAAGTCACGGTCACATGTTATCTTTGGATTCCTATCAAAGGGAGCTTTGCTTCACTACTAAATTGTAACCAAACTTTAACACTTGTTTGGTAAAGCACTGAACTCATCACAGCCAAACCACTCAATCGAAGCAGAAGAGTAATAGCCGCTTCATCACTAGTAAGTAGTAATTGAAGTTTCTTTTCTTTTGTTTGACAGCTACGTACTGGAAGTTGAGAAACTTTTTAATCTTTTGAGCAGAGGTTTTTAGTTGTTAGTTTTCAGTTTTCAATTTACGGATCGCAACATAATAAGCACTTGACTATTTATTATGGGATTTCAGTTGAATTCTGCCAAAAAAATCCTTATATTTTTCGTCCTTGGATTCTACTAGTACATGGATCTTCACTTCCAGAATTCAGTTAATTAAAGCATTCATTCGTCCCCAATCTTCCCATCGATCGTATTTTTCTATATGTCAGCGCCTTACAGTTCATTGTTGTTCACTGTAAATTAAATTTTAATAGCCATGTCTTTTGCAGCATGGCAAAGATTTGAATGAGGGATAGGTGCTGATTGATGGTGTGAGGCTTGCTCATCCTCATCTCAAGCAATTCTGTGCTTGGAATTCGATTCAAGTACTTGCAGTTACTCTAATTCAAGGGAGAGAGGAGAGGCACTGCAAGATGGGCGCCGTTGCAATATTCGTCTACTTCTTCCTGCGCGCTGTTTGCATTGTTTACATGCTTTACATAATCACATCTGAAATTACTACCGTGTACTCGAAATGGAAGTACAAGCTGATCGAAAGAGAGTGGAAGTTATTGGAAGCTCTTCTACAAGACTTTGATGAAGTTTCGAGGTGCGCGAATCAGATTACAAAGGAAGCTAGTCAGCCTTTGGATTCCAAACTCATTCAAGCTGGAATAACTGTACGGCTGGATGAAAGGGCGGAAGGCTGGATGTCGGAGGCAAGACAAGTGGTTTCTGAGGCAACAGGGTGCGTTAGAAGCTTTCAAAAGTTGGGTGAGAGAAGAAACTCTTCCATGTGCTTTGTTCTTGTCTTGATTGATCTGGTCCCAATGATTGGTCTTGCCTTTCAGCTGAAGCGGCTGAACAAGTTCTTCGGGAAGAAGGAGATATGTGCCAGTGACATCTACGGGTCACTTGCGCAGTCGAGGTCCAGGATTAGAAGCCTGCAGGACAACAGTGTGGTTGATGATCAAATTGAAGATATATCTGTCAAGTCCAGGCCATTAACCGATGAATTGATTTCCTCCCTGGAGGAGATCACTGGAAATCGGGATTGGATTTCAGGCATGGAAGAGCAGGTGGAATTAATCATGATCCATTTGAAGCTACTGCATGCTTTCATGAAGGATTTGCAGCCCCTCGAACTGGAAAGTAAAATGGAAATATACTGGCTGACGAAAACAAAGGAGATTATTGACAAAGCAAAGGAGGCCATTAATAAAAAAGCCGATCAGAATATTTTTCAAAAGTGGATGGCTATGCGGACATTTAAGGAGGAGATGATGAGCGTTGGCGCCTGGATCTCTGACCTCATGGAAATGAAGGAAAGATATGGTTTCGAATTTATCAGAAGAGACTCTTTGAATTCTGCTCATCTCCGATCTCCTCAACAGCAAACCTTGCTGTATCAAACTATAGATGATCTGGATTTGCTGACTCAACTGACAGAAATAAGCAACGAAAGCAAAACTAGTGCCATCAAACTCAGCGAACAGTTGAACGGCATGCATGAACTTCTGAAAGATCGAAAAGCACTGTATGCTAGTAATTTCAGAAGTTCTTGCTTGGCACAATTGAAGGAGATGGCTACTGACATAGAGCATTACTCAAAAATCGTCACAGAAGATTCAGAGCTTCCCTCATCACTTACCAGAATCGAGGTTGTTCTCCGGCTTCTTTGCAGATGTATAAAAGTATATTCCATTGAGGTGAGGGCCGATTCATGCTCAGTTTTTGGTTTGGAAGAAGACATAAGTAAACTGGTCTCTCGACTGACAGATAACAGTAAACATCGTTCTATCATTTCCATTGTGGGGATGAAGGGCATAGGTAAGACAACCTTGGCGAAGAAAGTTTATAACCACAGTAAAATTGCAAAACATTTTGAAGTCCGCCGTTGGGTGTTTGTACCTCAAGAGTATGATCAAAATGCACTTTTGACAAGTGTTGGAAACCAGGTCCTGGGGACCAAAGAGAGTTGGAATGGGAAATACTGGATCAAAAAATTGTACAATTTCTTGAATAACGAGGAGAAGCGATACCTTGTAGTCCTTGACATGGTCTCATCAAATGAAGCCGTGTATGCTCTCAAACCAGCATTCCCAAAATTGACCAACGGGAGCAAGATTGTACTCACCACATGCAAAAGGGCCATCGCTTCAAATGCTGATCAATATAGCATTCCCCACCAGCTTAGGCTGCGAACGAAAGAAGAGAGCTGGGAGATTTTCACCCACATGATGGACAGCGTTGGTAATATGGAAACCCTTGTAAAGGAAGTTGTAGAAAGATCAAGCGGAGGCTTACCACTTGTCATCATACGTCTTGCGTATCTGCTCTGGGAGACAGAAGTGACATCTGAAAAATTAAGGGAGCTTGAGGATATCAATCGGGAACAGAACAAGATGCAATGGCTATTTAATCTGGTAATGAATAATAGAGAGTCACAGTTCCACCAAATTCTGAGTAAATGTTTTTCTTACTTCCAACTCTTCACAAGTGATTTCGAAATCCCTGTGAGGAGAATTGCTGCCTCATGGATTGCACAAGGGTTGGTAAAGCTTAGAGAAGAAAATCAGACTCTTGAAGATATTGCTTATGAGTATCTCTTAGAGTTGATTGGACGTAATCTGATTCAAGTAGTTCAAAGAAAGCCTAATGGGAAGGTCAAGACATGTTGCTTGCCTACTACCCTGCGAGATCTCTTGTTGCAACGCCAAGGCAATAGCACAAAAACTCAGTCATGGTCGTTCGCAAGTACAAGTTTCAAAGGTGAACTTTCCTTTCATTTTGCTGATAATGATGCCGGTTTCCATCACATTGATGGTCTCAGCACAAGTTCTCCAAATGTCATGCAGAATAAAAGATATTGCAACTCAATTCTCTTCTTTGGTAATAAACAAGGAAATGCACCGAGAGAAAGAATACATAATATTATTTGCAACGGGATTTCTGATAGTTCCTTCACACAGCTACAGCTTCTCGACCTTGAATCTGTATTAAGACCTCAGCTGCCAAGGAACATAGGAAAATTAAAGAAGCTTGCGTATTTGGGCTTACGGTACACTAAATTGAAGACTATCCCAGAATCTGTAGGGGACTTGGTGAACCTCCAAACTTTAGATTTGAAGCATACTAGTGTTCAAGCACTCCCTGGTTCAATATGGAAATTGAAGAAACTTCGTCATCTCTACTTGAACCAGAATTGCCAATTGCCTAAACCAACTGGCATTTCCTTGACGAATCTGCAGATACTATCAAATGTGTTTGTGGATAAGGGTAGTCCCTTGAAGGATGGGTTCTCCAAGTTGAACAACCTTCGGAAATTGAGGCTGTCATTCCAGCTCAAAGAGCAAGAGCAAAAGACATTGGTAACATCGATTCTCCAGCTGACCAACTTACAGTCTTTGAAGTTGAGATCAATTAATGATCAGAACGGGGTACCTATGGTTCTCAAAGGTATCTCAGCCCTTACAAAGCTGACCAGCCTACATTTGTTTGGAAAGCTTGCAGAACAATCCATCATAAATGAACTCCCACAAACCCTCACCCATCTTACCTTGTCAGCCTCTGGAATTGGAGCCGATCAACTGCAAAAGTTAGGGAAACTTCAGAAACTCAAATCGCTGTTTTTGTGCTCCGGTTCTTACCAAGAAGAAAACATGGATTTCTTGATGAAGGGATTTCCGGTGCTTCTAGCTTTGAAGCTTTCAGAGCTAGATAACCTGAAAAAATTGGAAGTGCAAGAAGGAGCAATGCAAGAGCTGAGGGAATTAGAGATTAGATCCTGCAAGAAGTTGGCCATTATTTCTGGATTCGTGCATTTAAGGACCCTCCAAAAATATCAAGTTAACTAATTTTTCCTGCAAAATATACAGCCTCGATTGGCTTTGATCCCATTTGTTAGGTATGCCTTTTTTTCGCTCTCTTCAGTATTTCGCCTTTGATTTTTATTTGTTGTCTTCTGAGAAAATCATGTTGGGAGATCTAAGATGTAGTGTTTGTAATGCTCGTGCAATTCTACAATTCGACTCTCTCCATGTATGAACTGTTTTGTTTCATGAGTTGGTTACTGCTTGGTTTGCAATATTGGCTTGGCTTCCATCCATTGTACGAAAGATGAGAATAAATCAACAAGGCTTTCTTTGTTTACTATCTGGGAGTAGGCTACAATGCTTGCAAGCATTGAATGCTTACACCGATCTCACCATTAAAATGAGGGAGGAGAGAGGAGAGAGGGGGGAAAGGAGGGTGAGATCAGTGTGAGCATTCAATGCTTGTGAGCACTGTAGCCAGTCCCATCTATCTGTTGCGGGCACCTTTAACTTCGACAACTTTAATTAACATGGTTAGATTTTATTTGCTTCTGGAATAGCTTCGGTCACAAGAAACTCCAAATGATCTAATGCCTATAGCAGAAAAGCTCCCTCCACTCTGAATTGCTTCCGTTTAACTTAAATCCTGGATATCACGCTTCGACACCCCTCAAATTGTACTGTTGAAGTACCAATATCATAAACGCCAAGTTGGTGGATAAATTGAGTTAAAGAAAATTTATTTTGTTTCTTCCAAAAATAAGAGGGGAGAAGGTAGATGATTGATGAGATAAATAGCTATCAAATAAGAGGGGAACCAAAGAGTGTGAATGAACATTGAAAAAAAGAAGAAGAAAGATTGATAGGCGCTGCTACGAAAAATTGCAGCCTGTATTTTAAACATGTGTGATCTCCCTTTGAGGAATTAAGACTCTGATACCATGCCAAACAATTATATTTGGGAAATTTTCTCATATGTTATTCTTCTTCAAATTGGGAAGTAAATATATAATTGACAAAGAGTGTTTCTTTTTCCTAAAGAACTAGGATATTCTATTAAAGATGACATCATTAAAATCTTGTCGGGGCTTTCAATCTAGTCAAAAGAAAAAGAGTACCACGCACCAAAATTAATCGTTTTTGTCATCAAATATATCAAATCCGGGAAGTTCCTCAAACCAGATTAGTTAGCTCCTGCTCCCCACGTAATCTTAATCTTGTCGGTCTATGAGCAACACCGTTAACCTCCCTTCTAATTACAAAATAAAAAGGAAACAACTCGGTCAACACTCTCCCACAAGCTTTTGTTTTTTTGGTCAAATAGTGATTTATTCATTGCCAAAAAAGAGAAAACCTACCGGATCTGGTATGGGTGGCAGAGAAGGAGGAAGGGGATGGCTTGGGGGTGAGGGAGTTTGGAAATGTGCTTCATCCTTCATGTCATTATTGTAGGGGAACTCAGCAGGAGTTTGGGATTGCTTATACTTCTTATGCCCAATATGGTAGTGCCGAGTGCAAATGACAATATGCGATGAGGAAGCACATTGGGCCATGCCACGACGTCGTTGAAGAAGAAGAATTATATGTAAGGAACCGAGTATTGTCAGGTCGAATACCGTCATGTGATGTATTCTTTTTTCTTGGTCAATGAGTAGAGAATATGAAATTCAATTTAAAATCAATAATTTCGCTACAGTACTTACATGTATTTAAAGTTGTGGGTCGTTATTTATATAGTATAATAGTACCCCCAATAACTTATCGACTTTTGAGTCGTTGGTAAATTTTTACTGCTTGATAGATATTAATTTGTTCAGTTTTCCTTTTCTTTCCCCATCTAAAGAGTAAAGACAGCAGTTCTACATCTTTTCAAAAGAAGATAGAAGAAGGTGGTTATGAAGATTTTCCCAGAAAGTCTGAGAAAACTGTGGAACTTGTGGGAAATCCGTGTTACGGTGGTATTAAGCCTTTTCTTACAGGGCATTCTCATCCTTTTCGGCAGCCGGAGAAAGTATTCAACCAGCAAGTGGCTCAAGCTTCTGTGGCTTGCCTACTTGTCTGCAGACTGGGTCGCAACAGTCTCACTCAGCGTACTTTCCAGCCGTGACAATGAAAATCCTACTCCGGACGACGCTAACGAAATCATCACGGCATTCTGGGCTCCGTTTCTTCTGCTTCACCTTGGTGGCCCGGACACCATTACCGCCTACTCTTTGGAAGACAATGAGTTGTGGTGGAGGCACTTGCTTGTGCTACTTGTCCAGGTGGCTCTTGCTTGCTATGCCTTGCTCAGATCCTGGACCGGGCACGCGCTTAACTTCCTTTCGATTCCAATGTTTGTTGCCGGCGTTCTCAAGTTTGGTGAACGGACTTGGGCTTTCAGATCTGCAAGCAGTAAGCAATTCAGAGAGTCCATGTTTCGGAAGCCTGACCCCGGGCCAAACTACGCAAGATTCATGGACGATTTCCGCTCTAAAAGAGATGAAGGGTTCGAAGTTGAGCTGGGGAGAGTTATTGAAGCGCCCACCGGAGGTGATTTTTCATTGGCCATTTCTGCTCCCAGCACCTTTCCAAAGGCAGCACATTTACAACACACGGATGTTTTCTTCCCGATTTTCAAGCGGCTGTTTGCTGATCTCATCATCAGCATCCATGACATTTTGAACAGCCAATCCTTCTTCCAGAACAGATCCTGGGACGAAGCTTTCAAAGTGATTGAGGTTGAGCTTGCATTTATGTATGACTTGCTTTATACAAAGGCTGCCCTGGTTTATTCCGTCAAGGGCGCCATTTGCCGTTGCATCAGTTTCGTCGCCATAGTTTCTGTTTCTGTGACCTTCTTGCTCCTCGAGAAGCAAGATTACGCAAGAGCGAATGTAGCTATCACTTACGTGTTGATGGCTGGAGCTATCATCCTAGAGATGTATGCTGTAATTTTATCACTTTGCTCTGAATGGACAATGTTATGGCTGGTGGTGAGTGAGTACAAGAATGCAGTGGATTTGTTGTTTCCAGTCATGTCATCCGTTTCGTCAGCTGAAAACAGAAGGTGGTCTAATGTCATTACAAGATACAACTTCATAGCATATTGCCTCGAAAAGCCTGCAGAGTTCAATTTTCTACAGAAGATGATGTGGATATGCAAACAGTTTTTTAAGAAGGATGCAGACCCAGTTAGTCCAGAGTTGAAAGAAATGATATTTCAACGGCTGATGATGGCATCGACGAGGGCCACGAACTTTGAGTCCTGCAAGAAATTATGTGCTCATAGAGGTGATTGGGTTCTTGAAAATGAGAAATGTTCTGATAAATTCCGCTGGAGCGTGGAAGAAGAATTTGATCACAGCATTCTTCTTTGGCATATTGCAACAGACCTCTGCTATCACTCTGATCTGCATAAGCATTCGGACTCTTTCACAAATCAAAATTGCGAAGCCAGCAAGTCGCTGTCAGAGTATATGTTGTACCTTTTAGTCAAGTGTCCGTCCATGCTGCCCAATGGGATCGGAAAAATCAGGTTGCAGGATACGCGTGCGGAAGCCACTCAATTCTTTAAACAAAAAAATTGCAAAAGAGATCACGGCCTGGCTTGCAAAGACTTACTTGACGTGAGCACTGAAATTCCTCCAGCTGACATAAAAGGAGATAGAAGCAATTCATTGTTATTTGATGCTTGCAGGCTTGCAAAAGATTTGCAATCGCTGGAATCAGAAGGAAATTGGGAGAACCAGAAGAAGTGGGAGTTGATGAGTCACGTATGGGTGGAAATGCTATCGTATGCTGCCTGCAAATGTCGATGGAATCCTCATGCGCGGCAACTGCGGCGAGGTGGTGAGCTGCTCACTCATGTCTGGTTTCTTATGGCCCATCTTGGTATAACTGAGCAGCGTCAAAAGGGCCATGTTATAACTATGTTCAAAGTGTATTGAAAAGAACTGGCCAACGTATCTTTTTAAAAACTAATGGTTTAAGTTTATCCAATCCAATCATCCAAGACTCCTGTTTATTTATTATCATTGTGCTTTTCTCTTGAGGGCTTTTTAGTTCGTTATTTGCTTGCCTTATGTTTCGTTGTACGTAGAGTTTCCAAAAATGTATGATCTGAAACTAATTTGTTCAGGCACAAGATCAGCACGAAAAGGAATAGTCGGTTATCCTATATATTTCTTTGGTGTGATGTGATGAAAGCCGAGATTCAACCTAATTAGAACTCATTACAAACTTCTCGTGAAGGCGCATGCATTATATATGATACGAGATTGTTTTCGAGGACAAGACTAAGCTTTGGGTCTTTAAAAGGACGTCATACGCTAGCGGCCCACATGTGTGAAAGAGGAATGCAATTGCTAAACAAGAAAAATCATGGTTTTATAAACTGTAATCTTTATATATAGGTGGATCCGAATATGAAAGGGTACACTAGTAGAAAAAAGTACTTGCGTAACAAATATTTAGGCAATGAAGCCAATTCGTCGCCCAAGAAGCATTTAGGTGACGAAAATTCCATTTCGTTGCCTAACATGTGTAGGACCAAAAAAATAAAAACCAGAACCTTTAAGCGACGAAATATTTTGTCACTTAAACAATGTATGGGCGACGAATAATTAGATTTGTCGCACAAGACATGGAAAAACTAGCGGTAAAATGAGGATTTGGAGCCAAATTTTTCACGACAAACTAATGTATTGGGCGACGCCATGTTTTGTCGCCTAAGATAACTTGCGCGACGAATGTGTTTCATCCTTCGTCGCTCAAAACCCCAAAAAGTTGGGTGGGAACAATATGGCAGGGGCATATTTGGCGACGAATTAAAGGACTTTGGGCGACGCATATCTTCGCCGCGCAAAGCCTACATGTTTTAATCCCCTTCCTTAGCCCCGACTGGCAATTTTTGCAGAATCTGTAAACTCCCTCTCATCTCTCCCTCTCGATCTCTCCCTCCAAATCCTCTCTCCCTATCTCACTCCTCTCCATCTCTTTCTCCCTATCTCACTCCTCTTCCTCTTCCTATCTCACTCTCTCTCTCTCTCTCTCTCTCTCTCTCTCTCTCTCTCTCTCCCCCTACCATCTCCTCCTCCCTATCCCTAGCACCTCCTCCTCCACCACAACCACCGGGCCCGGTAAGCGTTAACGGTAATTTTAATTTTTAAATAATATTTTATTATTTTTTAATTAAAAATAACAAAAATTAATTTATTTTTTATAGGTTTGTTGCATAGGATTGTTGTTGGAGGACTAATTTGAAGGTATTTTCTTGATCATTTTATGTTGTTGAGTTAATTTAATTTATTTTTATTTGTATGATAGTCTGATATATCACGTACAAATTAAACTTATTTTATGTTGTTGTATACGCAAATAATTTGTATATCACGCATGATTTTATTTTGTATTGTTCGTACGAAGTTAATAGTAATTAATTTCGTACGAATTTATTTTGTGTTGTATGAAGTTAATAGTAATTAACTTCGTGAGTTTTTGTTCAAGAAAACTTAGTTTCTTGTTTGAGAATTAGTTGGATTTCTCACATGGATGCAAAAGCATGATTGCGATCCAATTGATTATTGAATTATCCCATTTATGGACACTTTAACAGTGCCCATTTGTTTGTCATAGTTTGCGGTTCATGGATTAGGTTTCGATCAGGGGATTTTTGGTAACATCTTCTTACGTTCTTCAAGTGCATACTAGGTATTTGATATCTACATCATGCACTTGGAGAACTGTAGGGAGATGCTACCAAAATTTTCCCACGTAGAAATCTAATCTTTGTGGAGCCGTAAACTACGACACACAAATGTGTACTCCCTAATGGGATAGGCCTCTTACCAGAGGCATAAGTTGATGAGATATAGTTGAAGTTGTTCTAATACTGCCCTATCTCTATTTAATGTTTTAGCAAACAAAATGGACAGACAATGGATACAAAATCTGAACAGATGTGCTGCTCAATATTTGGATGGGATAGGTTAGTTTATTGACTTCGCAATGAGACACAACCGGAGTTCAACTCAAATCAAGTGTCTATGTCAGACATGTAACAACTCATAATGCGAGACATTCGAAAATGTTCGATATCATTTGGTAAGAAATGGGGTGAGCATGAACAGTTGATCATGAGTGCATATCCTTCACATTTACATGCCGAAAAGCAGCGTGCATTGTTTCATCGTTGGTTTCGCAAATATGTAAGTCGTGTGTGGTTTGTAATGAGCATATTTTAGGTATTTCATCATCGTTTTTATATTTTCTTCAACTAATAAGTAAATATTGTGTAATAATATAGGTGTTGAAACTAAAGGAAGACAAAGTATCGTCCTACACCGAAAAATTATATAACTTGGTAGTCGGACCGTTTTGCGCTGAATTGTACTCGGGTTGTCATGTGAATGGCGTTAAGTTTTTGGATGCAAAATGTGATGACAAGTTGTTAACTCAAAATAGTAGGGTCTTTGTCTCGGGTGGCAGCGACAGTTCTGATATTGAGTTTTATGGCAAACTAACAAGTGTTTTACAAAGACCGTTGTCAAGTGATCTTGGTTAAGTGTCATTGGTTTGATACAAACCCACATAGGAACAGGAGTATTAAGCGGTACCAAGGGTTACTATCAATGAACACGAACACCCGTTGGTATGATGAAGACCCTTATATTTTCGCAACTATGGTGAAACAAATTGTCTATTTGGATGATCATAAGGCCAGGAGTGGTTGGAAAGTCGTTAAGAAGATTCATCACAAGAACATATGTGATATTCCTGACCTAGATAATGATGACGACGACAACGTCATTAACCAACAACTTTCATCTTCAATGATAGAATTTAGTATGGAACACCTCAGGATACCAATTTAATCCAAGAACCGTTTGAGGTAGCTGGAATGCATGAAATCGAAATACTGATAGATTCCATTACAATTGACCTCGGTGATCTGAGATGCTATGATCCACATGACGGTTTGTAGAACGAGGATAGTGATGAGGAATCATATGCAAGCACAGAGGATGAACTACAAAAAGAAAATGATGATAGTGACGATAGTAATGTTTATTGTAGTTCTGATTCAGATTAAGGTCATATATCGGTAAACTGTAAACTTGTAAAAATGAAAAATAAATGAAAGTTGAGATTGGTAATTCTTTTATTTTATTTTAAAATATGAACTTCTTAGAATTAATTACTTCATTCAGAAATAAAAAAGTTATTTTTTAACCAGCTAAAAAATAATAATAAATAAACCTTTGCGCAACGGATTATTTTGTCGCCTAAACAGTATATGGGCGACGGATAATTGTATTGGTCGCTCAAAACCCCAGAAAGTTGGTTGGGATCCAATTATGGCAATTGTGCATTGGCGACGCAATAAGGGTCATTAGGCGACGAATATGGCAGTTGTGCATTGGGCGACCCCAGTAATTTTTTTCAAGGATGACCTTGAAGAAGAGCTCTACATATTGAAAAGTTAAGATTTTAAAATAGTTATTTGGTATTTGTGTTTACACATTAACATTTGTAGGAAAAAATTAACTTACAGTTAAAAATTCATAATAATTAATACACAAGTGTGAAAATGGAAAAAAAAAATATACAAACGATTGTAACAAGAAGGTCTACAACTTTTGTAAAGGGGTTTACTCCAAAATCGAACACCAGAAATCATGAACCCTAAATTTTGTTTTAACCGTCAATTAGGCTTTACTTTTATGCCCCGTTATTCTAACTGGATTTCATTTTTTCAGATGGGTTCTTTTTTGAAAACATGATCTTTTACTGGCTTCAAAAACATGAATGGTTCGAATCGTTGATATCATGTCCCGATATTTACAGTTTCATAAAAAATGTGTCAGTTTTATATTGTTTCTATAAACTTTATGTACTCTGAGTTATATTTTCACAAATTGTAAATATCGGGACATGATATAAAAAAAAGATCATGTTTTCAAAAAAGAAGCCGTCTTTGACCAAAAAAAAAAACTGTCCGAAAAAATGAAATCCAGTTAGAATAATGGAGCATAAACATAAACCCTAATCAACGGTTAAAATAAAATCTAGGGTTCATAGTTTCTGGTGTCCAATTTTGGAGTTGACCTCTTAACAAAAGTTGTAGACCTTCTCCTTACAAGCGTTTATATATATTATTTTTACATTTTTTACACTTGTGCATTAATTATTATGAATTTTTCATTGTAAGTTAATTTTGTCCTACAAATGTTAATGTGTAAACACACATACCTAATATCTATTTCAAAATCATAAGGGTTCAATATGTAGAGCTTTTCTTCAAGATCATCCTTGAAAAATATTATTTCATTCAGAAATGAATAAGCCGTTCTTTAGCAGCTCAAAAGAAGAACAGCTAAGAATAAATTTAATATGTTTAGGCGACGACCACACTAAAGTCTCTTTGGGTGACGAATATGTGTAGGATTTCGTCATCCAAAAGATGAAAATTTTGGCGGCTAGCCCAAAGTTTCATGGGCCACCAAAATTTTAGTTTTACGCGACGAAGTTTTTAAGCTTTTCATTTTGCAAAACCTAGAATTTTGGCTGCCCACGAAATTTTAGGCTGGATTTTGAATTTTAAAATCACCTTGTGCGACTAAATCCCCCTTCCATCACGCAAAAGCTTGTGTCTTAAATCCAAAAACCCGAGCCCCATTTCTTTTTCTTTCTTTTATCTCTCCTGTCTCTCTGCCATCTTTACTATCTATGCAACCCAACCCCTACTCCGGCAGTCCCCTCTCTCACTCTCCCTCCCTCCCTCCTTCCGTCCCCCTCTCACCGTCACTCTCCCTCCGACAACATTCCGACCGACGAATTTACTCTCCGACCCTCTCTCACTCACCCTCCAAAAAATTAAGGTAATTCCTCACCCAATTTCAATTTTTTTTCATTAACTTGTCAATTGCATGTTAGGGTTTAATAAGGGTTTAGGGGATTGTAAATTTCAGATTGGGGATAGCATATTGGCATTTATTTTTAAGCTTGTTGATTTCATGTCATGGATGTTATGAATGTTACAGATTAGATTAGGATGTTATTGATTTTGTTTATTAGATTTTGATGGATTTTTAAATGTTTTTAACTAATTTACAAAATAAGAAAAATAGAACAAAATACATGAAAGAAGAAAAAACTGTAAGTAAATGGAATGTTTACTTACAATTTTTAACTTATTATTTATTTATTTTTTAGTACAATTAAGTACAAATAATTGTAAGTAAACTGAATGTTTTTGGTCAATTGTCTAATCTTGTAATAAGTAAATTAAACGAATTTTCGGAATTTTTATGTTGGTTTGTGTTTGACTAGTGTTAAATTCTTCAAATTAATTTCAATAAGCATTGTAGACTTTGTTGTTACTTCAATTCTAACTGGGTCAATTTACAGATATCGGGTTTGATTTCTACGCATCGTTGGTCATTTTCTAGTGCAGCTCCCGCACAACCGGTTACTTCCGAGGAGCCCGCGTCATCCACTGGTTCAATGACGCATCCCCCGGTGAGCGCTCGTCGGACTCACCGGTGACATCGTGCAGACGACCAAGCAGCTCAGACTCCCGTGACATCCACAGTCGAGGGAGAGGGATCCTAGACAAATAATAGACCTCTCTATCCAATCTTTTTTTTTTTTATATTTACTAGCATATTAAAAATATTTTTTGATGTTTATAATTGATTGCATGCTACAAATATTGGTATGATGTGGATAATATATGAATATACTTGTTGAAAATGTTGTGTATATGTGGTTATGTGTGGTATTATTGTTTGAAGGTTATGGGTAATGTTATACTTTTAAGGGAGATTCTGCCAATTTTTCGATAGAATTGTAAGACAACTCAAGTCTGCAAAGGTCACACATGTGTCTTCTGACCGGATCACCATCACGTATGAACCTCGACTTTGTGTTGCTTCTACGTCTGACCAGCACAGCACCCTGGTCCACGACATAGGGAAAAGTGTCAGAGGAGACGACATAAAGAAAAGTGCCCATTGCCCTATGCAATGAAAAACATGTGGAAAAGCGTCGGAGGAGACGAAGAAGCAAACGTGGCATGAGTTGTCGGTGAGTGTATTCAATATTTACTAGTACTTTTTATAATTAAGTCAAATATTATTAATGTTTTAATAAATTTTTTGATATTTGCAGTGAACTTTTATACTGACGACCTTGATGCTGACCGAACCACGTACATTGAGGAGCTCTTCACATGTCGGTACGATGAGTGGAAGAGCGACCCTCTTCACACGTCGGTATGATGAGTGAAAGAACGACCTTCACAAACATCTTGAGTCTTATCCAGACACAGAGACTACCCTCAAGAATTAGTGATGCGGCCTGAGGATTGGGAGTGGTTATGTAAACACTTTCAAGAGTCTAAACTCTTGGTAAGTAAATAATTTTTTATAATTTTATTCCAAATTAATATATGCACTAATAAATTTTGGGTTTAACAGAAGCGATCTCGAGCCAACAAGCTGAATAAGTCCATAAGAAACTTCTAAACCACTCTGGTCGAAGCCCTTCTCCTATAAATTAGAGAACTGATGAGAGGTAAAACTATATTATATTTTTAAATTTTAATAAGAATATTAATATAAATATAAATTTTTGAATTTTAAATTTTAACATTCTTTGATTATTTCTTTAACTTTTTTTTTAGGAAGGTGCAAAGTTTCCGAAGATCGACATGTTCGCGGAAGTTTATATTTGCTCCGAGGATGAGACGGCTCAGCAGCTGCATGTAAGTTTCTCTAACTAGCTGTTGCTTTTGTTTCGTTTATAATTATTAAAAATATTAATATTTATTTTCTTATTACAGGCCACTATGGTGGAGAAGAGCAATGCTCTTCTTCAAGAAGTGGCATCGCAACTTTTGTCCCGAGACCCCTATTGAACAGGTGACTCCAACTGAGGATGTTAGTCTTCAGATATTGACAAAGACGCTAGACTAAACCCTTGGTCGTAGGCCTGGTAGGGTTTACCAGGGGATGGGGATTGCGCGACTCCGTGACATTGGTGACTCATCTTCAAAAAACAATTCGGGAAAAGTCACCTTGTTGAAGGAGAAAGTTCAAGACTTGAGGCAACAGCTCCTGGCTCAGGGCAACCAAATGAGCCAGATCTTATATGCCCTCTGTTTGTCTGGCATTACATTGAATATGCCATCATCCGATTCCCAGCCACCGAGTTCCCAGCCGCTACCTCAATAGTCATTTTGTATTAGGATTGTATAATATTTTTTATTGCTAATTTGTACTTACATTTGTATATATAATATAATTAGTTTTTGTACATTGTTTATTATATTTTTTGTGTTTTAAATACCAATTCATCAAATTAATTAAAATATCTAATTTAATAAAAAGTAATTAAATTTAATTATAAAAAAATTAATAAATATTTTGCGTGACAAAATTATATCGTCACCTAAAACTTACAGCTAGTACAATTTTCGTCGACTAAAAGTTAGGATCACGATTTATTTATAAATAAAATAAACAAAAAAAATAGAAAATATTTCCAACGTTTTCTTTTCCTTTTATCAGTGGGTTTCTTTTTACTAAATTTGTTCCGGTTTTTAGTCCAGCATGTTCATTGGTGTTTTACTGTTAAATTCATTATTGATTTTGAAAAAATGTCTTTTTCTTCAATATTTTCTTGTTTGTTTTTTTTGTAATTTTATGTTTGTTTTTCCTAGAAGGAGGAATTAAGGTTGAACCATATTGTTCACAAAAATTTCCTAAATCATATTTGCTGACTTTCTATCAGATTGAATTTGTTTTCCTATTTTCATATCAATACACATTTTCATTCATTCTTAATTAATTGTATTTATTATATTATTATAAGTGAGGTTATCAAAATTTATATGACCATTTTCATTACTTTAGACTTGTCTTATTTTGTGAGGAAAAAGATTGGGTAAACCATTAATGAATTTCTCTTTCCAAAATAATGGTTGATTACTATCTTCTCTTAACATGACTCTAGAAATGAAGACATCTTTATACCATCTAAAATCAATTAATTTTGGACATTTAAAATTATTGAGTTGATCATAAATTCTAGACGTAGTATTACTAGGTGTTCCAAGAAAATGTTCAATTATGGTATGTAATAATGTATTGACTTTGTCGGAAATACCCATAACAATTGCTTCATTGAATATAGATAAGCCATTATCATCACGTTTTACTGCATTTTTAATATTTTGTTTTGACTCTTCTGTGTGATGTTTGTCCCACCAGAAACGTAACATTCCAATGAAACCAGTTTCTAAAAGGGTTACAACTTCTGACGGGCTTAAATCATGGTGATTAACATAACTATTGGCAACCATAGACATGTGTTGCAACTTATTAGTATTTATTATTCAGATAATTCGTCTACATTCCATTCATCATGTTTATTTGAAGAGACTAAAAATTGACTTTGAAAGTTTCTTTCTTCAAATTGGATCTCGGGAGAAGTTGGTCTAGGATACCAGTTTTTTGTTAGACTGGTAGGGTTTACTTTGGTTCTTAATCTATTTAGTTTTAGATTGTTGAAAGCATTTTCAATTTTGGATGTGTTACTAGATTCAGATTCATTGTCTGATGATGACTCCGTTTCTGAAAAGGCTTTGTTAATGACACTTATTTTTCCTGCTGTGGACTTGTCACCTTTCACCACTGTTCGAAAAGTCCCCGCCTAGGACAGCATAGGCCCCGCCTAGGTGGCTAGGCGGCTGGTCATCGCCCCGATTAATCCCTATGCGTTTAAAAAATAAGAAAGGCCACCAAGACTCTCCCAGGCCCCCGCCTAGCCTGCCTAAACCTGCCTAGGTGCCAGCCTAGCCCACCTAAAAAAGCCTAAGAGCAGTTCCACCCCAGCCAATTGCCGGGGGGATGTGGATGGAATTGCTGGGGGGGGTTTGTTTGGGCTGGAGAAGGAAAATTGACTGGGTGGGTGTGGAGCTCGGGAGAGAGGCCCGTGGAAAATTGACAGCCCAAGCCACCGAGGTGGCTGACGTCAGCCACGCGGTATAATTTTTTTTGCGTCAGGCGCGTGCAACGCACGCGCGCGTGTGGCGCGTCCCGACAAGGTCGGCAGCGGGTGGGGCCCGCCTGTCGGCCACTTCAATTGTTACCGTTGGGGGAAGCTACGTGGCTTCCCCTGGACCGTGCGATCTCAACGGCTCTTTAATTTGGGTCGTTGGATCTGGAACGGTAATAAAAAAAGGATTTAATATCAACCGTTGGATCTCAGATCAACGGTTGATATTAATTCCTTTATAAATTAAAAAAAAATGTTTTAAAATTCAGAAAAGTTAGCGTTGTGACACGTGGCACAATCTGGAGCGTTGAAATTCAAATTTTTTTAAATCCAACGGCAAAGATTAATTAGGTGAATAAAAAATTGTAAAAAATCTGTAAAAATCAGGAAATTTTTTTTTTTTAACTTTTCTATAAAAACCTTGGCAATATCATCTACCTTTACACCACAATTCCATAATTTACAACACATTTTTATTCAAAACACCAAATAAATTTTACATCAACACACCAAAAAAAAATACTTAAACACACCAAATAAAAATTACATCAACACACCAAATAAAAATTACATCAACACACCAAACAAAAATACTTAAACACGCCAAATAAAAATTACATCAACACACCAAATGAACTTAAGCATCTTCAACACCCATGTGCGCCCACTGGTGCTCTATCAAGTCAAGTTGGCGGGCATTGTGCATATATGGTCGTTGAAGTGCAGTATATCGTTGAATGATCATGTCATTGTAACGTCCATCCCTTTGTAATGGGTCGTGTTGCACAGGTTCTTCGGTAGCGTCATGAGCACAATATATTTGTGTTCTAGAATTGTTCATCGGGTCTGGCTCATATTCATCAACGGCATCATAATCGTACTCATCTTCCACAATCATGTTGTGAAGAATGATGCACGTCATCATGATGGATCGAAGCGACTCTACATCAAACATTCTTGCAGCACCCCTAACAATAGCCCAGCGAGCTTGGAGTATACCAAAGCAACGCACCACATCCTTCCTGGCATCTTGCAAAGTATTTTTCCTTTGCAGATCGTGGACGTGGCACTGTTTTGACAAAAGATCCCCACCTTGGGTAAATGCCGTCTGCTAGATAGTATGCCCCGTCGTACTAACGTCCATTGACCCAGTATGTGACTTTCGGTGCCTTTCCTTGCAGGACGTCGTTGAACACTGGGGATTGGGCAAGGACATTGAGATCATTTTGAGCACCAGGAACTCTGAAAAAGGCGTGCCAGATCCATGTATCAAAAGATGCCACTGCCTCCAAAATGATACTTTTTGCTCCTTTTCTGTCCCCATAAGACCCTTGCCATGCACTTGGACAGTTTTTCCAAGTCCAGTGCATACAATCAATGCTTCAAGAATGGTTGGGCGACGGAGGTACTCTGCAGTGTAAATAGATTCGATTGCCGAGCAAAATCTCATCAGGGACTCAAGAATGGTTGATTTTCCCATCCTCGTTAGCTCGTCCACTTGGTCTGCAGCTGCTCCATATGCAAGCATCCGCAAGGCAGCAGTAATTTTTTGCTCAGGTAGGAGACCCATAACACCAAAAGCATCTGCCTTTTGCACAAAGTAAGAATCATGGTTGCAAACAGCGCCCATGATTTTGTTGAACAAATGTCGTTCCATTCTAAAACGACGTCGGAAGTACGTATCAGGGAATGCACTGTTATGAACAAAATAATCGTTCAACAGCTCCTGACCTCGTCGTTGCCTGTTTCTTTCAATGTTGATAGCACGGTTGGGCCTGGAGGTGTGAGCCACAGCTTGGATGACTCGACGGGAATGTGAGGCTCTTGCCATTCTTGATTCGTCATCTCTCCGTCTACGGTCGTCATCCTCTTCCATCAGATTTTCGGCCCAATCCCCGCCATTGAACGTTGCTTCTGATTGGTTAAACAATTCTTCCTCTTCTTGATCGATTTTCCACATCATCTTTGAAGAAGAAGAAGAAGACATTGTAAAAGAAGGAAGCAGAAACTATGAATAATGATAGGGATTTTGGTGAAGAAGGAAGCAGAAACTATGAATGGTGGTGTGAGATTTCTGAGGATGGATGGTGGATTATATGGAGGATTCAGAAAGGATTAGGTTGTTGATAATGCCACGTGGCATGCCGTCATTCGTTAAAAATCTTGTGGAAATCTGTCATCAATGAGTGTAATCGGGTTGTGACACGTGGCACAACGTGATTCGTTAAAAATCTTATCGGAAATCCATCACCAATAATTGTCTTTTCAGATTATGACACGTGGCGCAGCGAGAACGATTAAAAATTTTATCCGATATAACAAATAAAATTATTTTGAATTATTTTATAAATAAATAAAAAAATACAATATTTTATTGTTATTGGTTTTTCGGATAATGACACGTGGCGCAACGAGAACGATTAAAAATCTTATCCGAAATTACAAATAAAATTATTATGTATTATTTTATAAATATAAAAAATACTAATATTTTATTGCCAATTGCCAGGGCAATTTAATTGTAGGGGTGGAGATGTAAAAAGCAATTGACAGGGGAATACACTGTTCATTAGGGCAATTACTGTTCATTGGGGTGGATTGAATAGTGATTGCCTGGGGGGAGGTGGGCAACACTGGAACTGCTCTAAGTGCCTGCCTTGCCCACTTTGGTTGGCATAAGTGGGCTAGACAAACTTAGGTGGGACTAGGTGGGTTGGGCGGTTTTGTGGTTGTTTTTTTTTTATATTTATTTAAGAAAACAAAATAGATAACTTCCATATAGATGAACACTCATTATATGTTTGTTCCCCATGTTTTCAATAGTGTTTTATAATTTATATATCATTCTATTTTACAGTTTATGTTTCTCAATACAATTACGTATATTTTGTTTTAAGTTTAAGTAGAGACTTATTTATATGTTATATAATAAGTTTAATTAAAATAAAAAAGCCGTCTAGGCCCCGCCTAGGCGCCCGCCCAGTTCACTAGGTGCTAGGCCCCTATCTGCTGCCCGACTAGAGCCTAGCGCCTTTTAGAACCTTGTCTTTCACTAGAGTTAATTCCTTAAGCATTTGCTCTATCTTTTGCATTGTGTGAGTTGGTTGAATTGCTAAACCAGTTTTATATCTTAAAATTTTTTCACCTGGGGCGGGGGGGGGAGAGACTAGCAAGGACCTCTGTGTTGTCTTCTTTTTTCCATTATACTTTTGTTATGATTTTCAATTCTTTCTTTTCTTGATAATAATTTTCGACAAAATAAAAAAGATATATTTCTGACTTGATTTCTTTAAAAACATGTTCTCTTTGTGTTTGACTTGGGTAGGTTGCTCTATAGTGATTTCGTCTTCTACATTTTTTTCTAACTCAATATCTTTTTCTAATGTTTTCCAATCAATTTTGAAGTTTTTACTGAGTGTGCATAAGTGGTGCTTTATTGTGGGTGCAGTTACCGCTTCAAAATCTGTTTGCGTTGGTGAGCTAGAACCTTTATCAGTTTGTTCCTTCCTATTATAACAATGATGACTAACTTGTGAACTTTTTCAAGTTTTTGGTCTATTAATCCTCTTTCTAATTCTAGATCTCTTTCTATTCTAGACATTCTTTTGCCTCATAGATTGACTGGGTGTGTCTAATTGCCTTAATTTTAGTGCGGATTTGGGGGATTGATTTCCAAAATTTATCTTTACTGTACCATCTAGGCACTGCTGAATATAATCTAAGTTCATTAGATTATTTTGGATACTAGTAGGCTGACTTTCCGTGGACAACATCTTGTTGGAGTGTAAATTCACTTCTAACCATTTGATTGTGTGAGGAACTCTTTGTATTTGCATTTCCATGACTGCTTTGGATTAGTAAACTTTGATCTTTAGGACTTTTATTAAGAGCTTGAAAATTCATATTTGTTCCAGTGACTTTGTAGTAAATTTTGTAGACTAGGGCTAGAGGTTGGTTTTCCGGTACCGTAACCAAAAAGTTTTAATGTTTAATTTTAAAGATTTTGATATATGTGGACCACTACAAGCCACTGCGGAAATATGAATAACAATCAAAATGAACTAAAACCATTAAATGACTTGACTCAATTATTCTAAGAGTGATGTCACTAAAATTAGTGAATCTTTGCATCTTGAAGACACACACACAGATGTATTAAGGCATTTTCTTGTTAATGGTTTGACCGCAACTCTTGACAAAACCAATATGTAAGAAATTACTACCATATTTTCTTGTGTTTCTTAATTGACTCAAGATAATAATTGACATGTTTCATGCCCTTTACTAAGAGTATAGACTTGTTCTACTGTTTTAACACTTTAAAAGCAGAGAGTTGACGCCATTTTTCTTGTAAATTTTAGCATCGGGAACTTTGGGTATATCTTAATCATTAAAATCAATGCTATCATTTGACTGATACTCTATTTGTTCTTCATTTACTAATACAGGTTCTAGAACTGTTACTTGGACAAGAGTTGGATCTAAACAGTCGGCTCATCGTATTAGAAGACTATTGGTTTTTCTTGAAAAGTTTGTTGAACAGATACTAATTCTACAGTTGATCCCTAAGGTTACGTGAAAACCCCAAAGGTTCTCACTCTCTTCTCATGCAGCATCCGTTCATGCCTCTCTCTTGGGACTTACCGTCCAGATAAACAATGAATGAACTTTAGAAATAATAAGAGTATCAACAAGCTTAGCACAGAATAACCAGCCACTTGGATGGATGAAATTAAACTGGAATAAATTAACTCTTCAACACTTAAACAGAGTATCTAGAGTCCAGATTGGTGTCACAGACCATCATGATATATAACTATTTGGGACTGACTACGTTGCTCGCAAGTATTGGATGCTCACACCAATCTCATCCTCCTTCCCCCTCTCCTCCCTCCTTCCTCCTTTTAATGGTGAGACGCGGTGAGCATTCAATACTTGCGAGTATTGCAGCCTACCCAACTATTTGATGCCAATTGCCCTCAGTCTACGTTTATTAGCAGGGAGCGTAGGGTAGCCAAATATGCATGTGGATGATATATTACAAATAGTCCAGTGGTAGATAGTTGGATGCGTGACCTGACCTCAATTAATATATACTTATTTGATGCCAATCGCCCAAGTCATAGTTTATTAGTAGGGAGCGTAGGGTAGCCAAATGCATGTGGACGAGATATATTACAAAAATAGTTAAGGGTAGATATCTGGATGTGTGACCTGACCCTCTGTAATTTATTGAATTCTGATTCTCGTTTACTGGATCAACTTAAGCACGCGCGGTCTTAGTTTAGTTTCCTGTTAATAGACCATTGATCTCACTTGATACGTTATATAGCTGCATCAATAATACTAATAATTTTGTCGTGGGTATTTAGTGCGCTTCGTACTAAAAATAGTCGCCCGACCATTTAAACTCGGGCCTACCATTTAGTATCTCACACCCGACTAATTATACTCCCAAAACCTCTCGTATAATTAGGTCGTGTCCGTCCTCCTCACTCTCTCTTGGTCTAGCTTGAAGGAAAATATTTGAATTACAAGTTCATTTGAACAACACCAAGCATGCTATTAACAAATTAAAGGCTCTTAGCTAGCATATTAGTACTAAAGGCCTCGTTTTGGTACGCCGTATAGTGCACCGGATAGTACTAATACACTGGGTCTCTATGTTTGGTGTGCTTCATACTAAAATAATCGCCCGACTATTTAAACCGGTCCACCATTTAGTACCCTCATCCGACTAATTATATGCCCAAAACCTCGCATAATTAGTCGTGTCCGTCCTCTCACTCTTGGTCTAGCTTGGAAGGAAAATATTTGAATTACAAGTTCATTTGAGCAACACTCTAATGCTATTAACAAATTAAAGGCTCTTAGCTAGCATATTAGTACTCAAAAATAAAACTTTGCTCATGACTTTTGAAGCCTAAATGTTGTGAACCAAGACACAACTCAAAATCACATTAGTAAGTTGTATCATCCTATACCTTTGTAGAATATTCTTTGCATGAGCAAAGGCTAAATACCCAAGAGGGCCTTCAATCTCATCTTGGATGAACACCTTTGCTTGAAAGAGTTGTGGTTGCACCTTGAATCAAATTGAAGGTTACCTACGTACTCCGTCTCCTACGAAGATCAAACCTTTCGTAGTTCTTGCATTTGATGAGGATTTGAGTTAGTTTGTATGAAGAACAAATTGTGTTCTTCACACACACCTAGGGTCGGCCAACACAGTATAAATAGTCGATGTTAGTCTGATACTGCACCAAACGCCCGACTAATTTAGTCAGTACTGTCCGATGATAGATTATCCTATCCGACTGAAATAGGCAGTCCAGTCCGAGCTGCCAAACGAGGCCAAAAACAAAACTTTGCTCATGACTTTTGAAGCCTAAATGTTGTGAACCAAGACACAACTCAAAATCACATTAGTAAGTTGTAACATCCTATATCTTTGTAGAATCTTCTTTGCATGAGCAAATGCTAAATACCTAAGAGGGCCTTCAATCTCATCTTGGATGAACACCTTTACTTGGAGGAGTTGTGGTTGCACCTTGAATCAAATTAAAGGTTACCAACGTACTTTGTCTCATACGAAGATCAAACCTTTCGTAGTTCTTGCATTTGATGAGGATTTGAGTGAGTTTGTACGAAGAACAAATTGTGTTCTTCACACACACCTAGGGTCGGTCAACACAATATAAATAGTCGATATTAGTCCGATACTGCACCAAATGCCCGACTAATTTAGTTAGTACTACCCGATGACAGATTATCCTATCCGACTGAAATAGTCAGTCCAGTTCAAGCTGCCAAATGAGGCCTTAGAGTCGCGACAACGGTCATGGCCTAAAAATACCAAATTTTTAGTCTTTCCTTAACCTATCTCCCACCGTTTCCTTAATACTAGTTTTCATACAATAATATATTTACGATAAAGAGGGGTGAGAATAAATTAGTTGTGGGCTCATTATTTTCGAGATTCAAAGTTAAAATCTCTCACTAATAAGTGTATAGGAATACCACTAGATCCGCCGTAATATTAAGTGGTAATACTAGTTTAATTCCCAAGTTCATTCCGCAAACCAAACGAACATTAAATCATTGGGGTTTTTGAGCCTTTTTTCTTCTTCATTTCATTCATCATAATATATTTGTTATAGATATTTAGGTAAACCAATTGTTTTAGGGGCTTTTTTATTTAGACGCAGTCAACACCCCATATTTTAGAGAAAATCCAAATTAAATGTTTTGGTAATTAATATCTATCGAATTTATTATGTTAGAGTTGAATTTATTTTAGTGACGAATTTGCCCTTTTAGATAAATAAGGAAAACAATTATAAAAATCTTGATTAAACATATTAGTTGATCAAATTATACATTTTAAATTTTGAAAGCTTGCAATTGCCGCCATAAAAACTTGAATCCATAAGAAACAACTTGTCGGTCATAAAACATATTTTTGAGGTAGTAAAAAATGTTTCTTAAACAAAATAAAAAATAAAACCCAGAAATCATCAACACATGGACACTTTGAGCTAGTCAATTGAAACTTTATCAATAGGTAAGCAAATCATATCTACATTGCCGCTTGTCGAGCCAAAAATAATTCATCAAATTATAGAGCTGACACGTGGATTATCATCGCTATTGGTGAGAATATTCTTATTAATTGGTGAGGCCCACATTTATTATCCCGCAGTTCGATCGATCTATATGCCTTGAGCTGCTGACTACAATTACTCCAAGTTAAGTTGCACATGACAAGGAGATAAGGTACGGGAATTAAAGGAGGAATTAATAACTAATTACTAATTTTAAGCTTTCCTAATTGAAGATAGATTCCTTTGAACAAAGAAGCACAATCACAATCAATCAAGTATTCTCCAAGATAATTATGAGAATATTATTAATTAACTTTAATAGTATCTTCAAGGATTATTCCCGATATCTTTAAGATATTCTTAGTATCTTAAAGATACTATCTTATATAGTTATTCACAAGTACAATTTCATCCATCGAATGACACAACTTGGCCAACTAGACGCCAACACGTGGCGTGAGATTCCCTACCTGCGTGGTCGCCCCAAGCACCAATAAATACCTTTCTACAGTCAATTCTCTGGTATGCTTTCACTAAGCAATAAACCCCATTCTCTACACAGTTTTTTGATGTTGACATCATAGGTTCATTGGCCAAACCCCCCTCCCATCTGGCTAGTGGTTTTTAGCAAGGGTGTCTCTTTGTTTTGTAGGTACAATTTCATCAAATCGAAGGCAGCGGAATTTTGCTGCCACAAATTGGTGCTTTCATTGAGAGCTTGATTTAATTCTCCACACAGCTCTCAAATTATTTTTTGAAATTTCCACCTTCTTGGAACTTCTCTAACCGCAACCAATCTCTGAATTTTTAATTCCTTGATTCGCATGCATTAGACAAGGGAAAACATGGTTGGAAATTCTAAACCTACGACAAACGGCACTCCCTACGTGCCTGGGTTTGCACCCACTGACGAAAACTAAGGCGTGGCCCCGGCCACGCTTTGCTGCTCCTCACAGCGAAACACAGAGGTTGGGCGATCTCCACCACTTGCCACGGCAACAACTGCAATTCCTGCAACCCAATCAACATGCCCAGCAGCTAAGCTTGTTTCCCTGCCAGCGCTGGCACCTTCTTCAGAGATCCAGCCAACCCCACTCAGTCAACCAGATCCCAACCGGTTCTTGCATTGGTCCAGGAAAATCGGGTTAGGTACCAGGTTCAAATTTGAAACGGACCGAAATTGCCAGTCCAACCCGTGAACTGGAAACTAAACAATGGGTTATCTCAACCTGTTTTCTGGCAGATCCAACTCGGTCCGGCTCAAATTTTGAGCCCGCCATCTAGTACACTTCTACCACTCATGGCGATGCTTACTAGCTTGGCCCTTCTACTCTAAATGATGAATCAAGCCTATCTCAGCAGGTCGTTGACTTGACGAATGCTTTCGCACAACAAACTTCCTTGGCAAGCCAACTTCTCGGGCATATCGAAACATAGTGCACTCCTAACGAGGTATCCCAAAACAGGATAAAAGTTAATTACGAAATTTCTTTCCAAAGGCTTCCCGAAAAGCAGCCACTCAACCACCTTAGAATCAAGTGTTCAAGTACTGTGCATACCCGCCTTGGCTCTCGAGAAAATGTTCCCTTCCACCTTGGCGTGGAGAGAGACGTACACTCCCACCTTGGCCCACATGTAGGTGTACACTCAAGGTTGGGTCCTTGCTTTAGAGGACACTCAAGACCTAAGGCTAGGCGCAGTGTTCATCATGACTTGATTCGCAGGGAGATCCTTCAATCTCACACTAGAGCAGGCAGCATAGGGAAGAGGAAAGAGCTCTAAAAAATTCGGGATCAAGTTTAACTGGCTCCCATCGCCAAGCACAATCACGAGCAGCACGCTCGCCGGTAAGAGAAGAACAGCGTGTTCCACCGCAGCGGCACAAACGAGCAAACCGTCGGAAAAAGCAGCTTGAACCAGCCAGCAAGAAACTTTTGCCATTTACATCTCGATGGATCCTCCAACCACCAAGGAGCGGGCCATGTCTTGTTCTCGTTACCCCAGACATGCTAGAGCAGTTAATCACTCTAGGCTTCAAGGCATCCAACAATGAATACGAGGGTTTGTAGGATGGCATTCGACTAGCAAATGACTTAGTAGTGAAGAAGCTGGCAATTCACTCAGATTCTCAGCTGATCACTAATTAAGCCTCAATGGAGCACATGGCAAAGCATATAAGGATGGCGCAATATTTAGGCAAATTCCGGGAACTGCTCAAGGCATTCCCCACATACACCCTCAAGCAGGTTCTATGAGCAAAAAACGCTCACGCAGACGGATTGGAAAGTCTAGGCTCTGCCCTTGACCACTATTTCAGATGATCCATACCTGTTGAGTACCTAAAGAGGCTAAGCATAGTCAAGGAAGCAACAACAAATGTGGCTCAAATCAACATTGCCCCGAGTTGGCAGGATCTCCCGAAGATAAGATGGAATCGAGAAAGCTCCAACTAAAGGCAGCACGCTACTACATGTGGAACGACATGCTCGTTTGAAGGTCTTTCACTGAACCGCACCTCCGTTGCCTGAAGGCCCCCGATGCTTTTAAGGTGTTAAGCCACATCCACAAAGGCATTTGCAGCAATAACTTATAAGACCGCTCCTTAGCCCAGAAAGCTATTAACGCAGGCTACTACTAACCAACCATGTATCAAGACGCTAAGGATTTTGTAAAAAGGTGTGACAGTTGCCAGCGCTTCAAGCTAGTACTAGCGCTGCCTGCCAGCAAACTCCATCCATAAACAAGCCCATGGTCGTTTATGCAATCGATGATCGACCTGGTAGGACCTATGCAACCTGACACTGGGGGTAGGGTCATGACGATAGTAGCGACTGACTATTTCACCAAATGGGTCAAAGTTGAGCCCATGACAACCATCACTTAGGCCGAAATAGAGAAATTCATATGGAAGAACATCATCTGCCGATTTGGAATCCCGCATTCTATTATTAGTGACAACGGCCCACAGTTGGTGGGCAAAGACTTGGTGAATTCCACAACATTAAGCAACACATGTTTACACCGAGATACTCCTAGGGCAACAGGCAAGCTGAGGCATCCAACAAGACTATCTTGGACTGCCTCAAAAAGTCCATTGCAGACAAGAAAGGAAAATGGTCGGACGAGCTCACTGGCGTTCTATGGGCGTATCGCACCACTAAAAGACGAGCTACTGGTGAGACTCCCTTCTCATTGGTATTTGGTACAGAGGCGGTCATTCCTCCTAATATCGCCTTACCAACCATTCGTATGGAACTCCTAGATCTTTAGCAAAACAAGAAAGAAATGGCCACTAACCTAGACCTGGCAGAGGAAGAACGCGAGATGGTGATCACCCGAATCGCCATTTATCAGCAATAGCTCTTCTCCAGTTACAACAAGAGGGATAAGATCCAGCATTTTTAGCTTAGAGTCTTGGTCCTACGAAAAGCCTTCATCACTGCTCGCATAGAAGGCTAAAAAAAGATGGATCCCATTTTGGAAGGTTCGTACAAGGTTAGCAGAGTAGGCAAAAAGGGTAGGGTAGCTACACCCTTAGCATCATGAACAACAAAGAAATCGAAAAGTAGTGGAATGTCTACAATTTGAGAAAGTACTGTGTGACCTCCCATCATCACCTCAACTCCAATCAGGCTTATCCAAATAAGTTCGAAGTCTCAAGGAGATTGCCGAACAAAACCTCACCAATTGAGGATTATTTTAGTTGTTGTTTTGCAGTTCTGTTTTTCGCAAAGTTCATGACATTTTACCTTTTCATTCAATGAAGATTCGAGGAATTATTCAAAAACTTTGCTTAGCTGCTCATTCAACAATGAATTCCAAGCTCTTCAGCGTGAGAGAGTAAACTAATCCCCTGACACCCATTGGGTAAAGCACTCTAGCAAGAGAAGGTAAACTAATTCTCTGACACTCATTGAGTAAAGCTCTCCCCCTAGAGAGGGTAAAGAGCCGGGATTTGATGTGGTAAAAATTAACACACAAATTAAACCCTCTTTTTGACAATTGTAGTAAGCGTTAGTAGGGATTGTTCTAGACCGAAGATTAGGAGGGATGCTAATCTACACTAATTGGACTCAAAAACATAAAACTAAGCTAAATTGACTCAAAACAGGTACTAAAGGGAAATTTGGACAAAAATTAAACTAAAAAGACTCAAAATACTAAACGGGGGTTTGATTGGACGAATTTGAACTTAAACAAACAAACTTGCAAAAACAAATTAAAGAGAACGAAATTGGGTAAATTGAGGGAGTGAAAGGCTAGCTAGAAGGTCCTTCTCCACACATGACACATATGCATACAAATCGATTTCCAATTATTCTTCCAAACCATGAATGACAATGCCCTAAGTTAACAGTGAACTGCACAAATTAACCCTCAGATTTTCCTAAATTCATTGAATTGGACTTAGCGACGCAACCAAATTATTCTTATCAAGTTATATAACTATGAAACGCATGATAGATAAACATATCAAAGATCATTAAGCTTTGTAAAAATCATAAGCATTGACTAGACAATGGTAACTATGAAACGCATGATACTCTTGCCTAGGATTTTACTTAACACAATCGATGTCCCTTCGATTTTTACTACTTATGAATACAAGTTCATAACGATTAGGTGAAATTCACTTATATTCTAGCTCCAAACCCTAGCATGCAAACTAAGTTGGCCACCTTAATAAACATACAAGGATAAGTTTTTTATAAAACAGATAAGTAAATCACATTCACAATTTACAAAACAATAATTGGATGTAATCAATGCATATCACATATATGTTCATGGCTTTGAATTCGCCTCTAGCTAAAACGAAATTAGTTCCTCATGTTTGCAACAAAACAAAGGCAACTAAAACTAAACATTGAAAACAAAGATAGAATACACCTAGAAACACTCCAACAATCCAAAGGTCTTGAATGACAAGCACGGCTCCAAGCTTCTCCTCTCCTTCCTTTCAAAGTTGCAACACAAAATGTATTTTTCTGATTTTAGCTCTTCTCTGCGGGGTTCTGTCAAATTGGTATTTCTTTTGTGATTTATGTGTCTCCAAGTGTTTGAATCATTGAAGGACTCCAAGGGCATTATTTAGAGAGAGTTTAGATCTCCTTAAGACTCCTTATTTCATCTAAAGCAAGTGTAGAAACACACACAAAACAGCTGCCACGTTTTTTCCTTGAAACTCAATCCAACTAGGACTCTACTGCCTGTTTCGACCTTTCATCACTAAAATAGTGATAACTAATTCTAGAAGCATCAGAATCGAGATTTGTAAGCTTCTGTGGAAACTAGACATCTAGAGATTTCCACACATATATGACATGACACGTAATTCATCCTGAAGAATTCTGGGTGCTCTGTCAAAGTTGGCAGTTCTGCACATCACTGTCCAAATCTCACTCGAATTCCACATCTTTGCAATTTCCTTATCTTCCAAGCTTCAATCTTCACCCTTTAGGAGAAAGTAAGGCCATCTAGAAATCAAGTTCTCAAATGTCCTAGTATGAAAATAACTCCCCCTTGAAGATGGAATTCAGGTATAATAGGATTAGGATAAAGTTAGGATAAGATAAGATAAGGTTTTGGAGGATGTTCCTTCCTTTTAGCTGATTCCTTATCTTCTATGTCTTCAATTAATTTCTCCATCTCTTTAGCACATTACTAGCCTCATTTGAACTTCAAAAACGTCCATCCACCTTGCTCCAAGAATATGCTATCCACTCCAAGCCCAAACTGCTCTTAAATGCTCTTAAATGCCTTTTCTCGCCAACTTTTTCATTTGGACCTACAAACACACGAAAATAGCTTAAAACACTCTAAAAAATAGAAACTAACTGAGTAAATGCAAGGAAATAGGCTAACTCGCACAAATATGCTCCTATCAGGATTTCAAACGTGGACCATCTACAGAGTTTGACGGCCTCAATATAACTGGGTGCACGAGAACTCTAAACAGCATTGCCCAGAATTAGCCACCATAATCTCTTCTTGGGATCCTCATACTAGACTTACCTAACTGAAGGATTCGTGCCCCTGGCACAATCTGTGGAGAAGCATAAGTGCAACACATTTCCTGAATTGTTGGCTGCAAATTTCTATACAACTGCACATGTTTGCTGTGACAAGTTAGCAATTTTTAGGTCCCCACAGAGCCCTATCATGGTACGCGCTACCAGTTACGCAGCTCAAGAGATCAGTGGCTTAGTACTATAAGTGTAATAAGACTTCCGGGTCAGCTGCCCATCAATCTCCGTCACTTTTTGCAAATCATGATTTTCATGACGAGAGATTGTGAACAACATCATAAGTGCAATAAAACTTTCAAGCGACTTACATGAGAGTTCGTAGTGCCACATGCTGGGACTTTGTGAAGTACAAGATCTTATAAGCTCAAAGTATACTGCTCATGGAACCTCACCTAAGTCACACAAACAGGTTCTCATGACCAGCAAGACGAACTTTATTCATGCAATAAAGTGAAAGACCAGCGTATGGCAACACAAGTAGCATACAGTAGCTAGCAGCACTTAATCGCCTGCACGTGATAGCCAGCATCACATGGTCAGTGGGCAGTAGTAGACCTGGTGATTGTGTCGTGTTTGCCTTGTTCATGTCGTTTTCGTGGCATACCCGATATCTTAATGGATCGTGTCGTGTCAAACCCATTAAAATGAGCGGGTAATATAACTCGACCCAAACTCAACCTGTTAAAATTAACTGGTAATATGACCCGGCCCATTAAAGAAAATATATTTTGCTTCAATAAATAATCAAATGAAAAACGTCGTACTAAATTACTAAACATGCAATACTACATACCGCATTGTCACATAAAACTAAAGAAATTAAAGAAATTACCTTAATCTGGGAGGATTGGTGGTCAAATATGAATGTTAGCTGGGAATTTGTATCTCGATTCGCAACCTTGCAGTTGGGTTATGGGCGAAGTCGATGGTGGTGGTGGTGATTCATCACTAGTGCAGTGGTGCCTAGTAGTGGTGGCTTGGATGATGAGATGAGGTAAGCCCGTGGTTGTGGTAGTGGCTTGGATGGCGAGATGAGAGAGAGAGACAGATGAGGATGGGAGAGAGAGAGAGAGTGAGCACCAAGATAGAGAGAAGACAAACGGAGTCGAGTTGGTACTAGGAGTGAGAGAGAGAAGAAGTGAGAGGGTATTAGAATCTAACGGTACAAAATCCTATGGCTATTGTAGTAGGGGTTTTTTAGTAGTTAAAATTATCAAACTAACATTTTTCTTAATGGGTTGAAGCGGGTTACCTGCGAGTCGACCTATTCCAACCCATTATCTTAACGGGTAACCAGATAACTACCTAATTAGTTAACGTGTTGACCCGAAACCTGTTGTTTTTGCGTCGTTTTGTGTCGGGTTAACGAATCGTACTCAACAACTCACATTCCGAAAAGCAAAAACATGGGACCTAAACACGCCTGCTATGAGTGCCTGCTTTTATTTTATCAAAATCGTGCTAATAGTTCGCGCTTCTATGTCTAAGGTTTTGCAAAACTCTTCAAGCAAGAAAAGTTTCAAGAACATTCAAGGCAATTGAATAATGAAAATGGAGTAAAAGGAAGAAACCAATTTATTAAAGGGAGTTTTAATGAAAAGGACAATTTTAAACTTTTTCTTAACCAAAAGCATCCTAATAACTTTCTTTAATAAAAAGGATAAAAGTTTTAATCAAAAGGACAAACTTTACCACAACATGACAAAAAACAAAAAGGCTCACATGTTGGAAACAAAGCCTAATATGCAAGCTATAATTTTTTTTTCCCAATTTGCCCATGACAAAATCCAAACTTTTTTAGCCCAAATCTGTCACTTTTTAATTACGAAAATGCCATTGAAATTTTCATTATTTATAAATATGTCATTAAATCATTAAAATTCAAAGTTTGGTTGGGCGCTTAAAAAATTAAAAGGAATTCAACAAATACACATAACTATTTATATATTTTGTCAACTATTTCTAAAAGTATGTACCGACTGTTTCTAAAACCTTCATGTCCAAACTATTTCTAAAAGTATGTACCGACTGTTTGGACATTATTTCTGGAAATAGTCACACTATTTCTAGAAATGGTGAGCACTATTTTTAGAAATGGTGAGCCCTATTTCTAGAAATACTGTCACTATTTCTAGAAACTGTGACTTTCTAGAAATGACGACCACTATTTCTAGAAATGGTGACTACTATTTCTAAAAACTGTGACTATTTCTAGAAACTGTGACTATTTCTAGAAATGGTGACCACTATTTCTAGAAACTGTGACTATTTCTAGAAACTGTGACTATTTCTAGAAACTATAGTCACTATCCTCTTGCCCAATTTCCTCATCCTCTGCCGCCCAAATTTGTCGCTCACCGACCACGGCACCAGTTCGTTGTCTAATCCTGTGAAGACCTGTATTTTAGAAATATATATATATAAATGTTAATTATAATTTTAGTATTGTGATTAATTTGTTTGAACTATATATTTATATATATTTTTTCAGCTGGTGACTTATTAAAATATTTTATTTAGTATTCATACTCTATGGATTACACAAGTCAGCCCATTTTTTATTTTTAGGCCAGTAATGTGAATTATAACCCAATTATATTCCAATAGTTTAGCCCAACCGTTTTGACCATCATGACCGACACAAGCTTCTCATGTATCTTCCAAGTTCTTCTTGAAAGTATGGCACTGCTAATTAAAGTCCAGCACACCTAGCTTGCTGTCAACTTCTCATTCATTTTAATTAGATGGAGTTGGGATTTCTTCCTCATGTCGACAGCTCCTGCTTTGAAATGCTGACCTTTTCTTAAAGTACTCACTGGCTATTTCTATTTCATCTGTATCTAATAGCCAAACCCTTTGGGTCTCCTGATATATGTTGATCATGTTCTTCGTTTCATCTTCTTTATTCTCAAACAACCAAAACTCGTCAGACCTGTTCAGTGTACCAAAACTCCATCTTCTGTAGCTCAAATCGAAAAGTGTTATTCACGAAAGTTGTTTGTCTGTTCGAGTACTATAACATATCCAAAATTCAAGTCAATCCGATCACTACAGCTTCAGAAAATCAGGTATGAACAGAGACTGTTCGTCACCTCTCATCTGTTTGTCTGATTTCGTTTTTTAGCATGCTTAAATTGATTCCGGTATCCATTATTTTCATGATTCTTAATGTAAATTTGTTTGGTCTCGTATTTGTGTACTCTTGTGTTGAAAAGATTTCTTGTAATTAAATCCAGAGGTGGGGGTGCCGATGACGGTGGGCAAGGATCAGATCGGCCACCGGCGGAGAGATCGAAGGGGAAAATGAAGCGGACCTAATGATAAGCCCATCGAATCGATTTGCTTCTTCATCCTTATCCGTGTGTTGCTGTTCGGAGTCGGAGCGGTGGTGGTGGTTTTCCTCCGAGTCGGCGTCACAGGCGTCGATGAATTCCCAGTGTAAGAGACCCAAGAGTTCTTCTCCGTCTTCGATTTCCAAGAACTCGAATTCTAGGTCCATGGAGTTTGCCCTTGAAATTCTAGGTCTATGTCCAAGAACTTGGTCATCGAAGATGACCACTATTGCTCGGGCATGCTGGTCTAATTGTCAGGGGTAAAATCGGAAACTCCGTAAACTACTTTGCTTGGGCTAGCCTTATTTGGGCTGATTTAATGTTGGACTTGCCTTAACCATTAAACAAAAGTTATTAGGGTGGTTTTGGTTAAGTTTCAAAACTTTTATGTCATTTTTATTAGTTTTCCCTTTATTAAATTCCTGGAGAAATGATAAATTGGCACGAAGACCACCAAAATCTAACACAAGCAAATCAAACGAAGAGAAACCAAAGTCTAGACAAAAGGGAAAAAGAAAATTTTCAACTCTTAAAAATGGATTACTCATTAACAACTTGGATGATCTCTGGCTCTTCAACAGCAGCATCGCCTTCAGTAGCTAGCACTTCTTCCATCCCATCTTCAGCAACTTTAGTCTTCGCAGTTTCATCCTCAACTGATTCATATGTAGCAGCTGAGAAGTCAAATTTGAGCAAGTCCTCTGAGAGATGGAGAAAGTCTTGAAGTCTTCTTCAGAGAACTCCTAATTAGACGACCTTCCTTGGAGGCGATTAACATAGCCTAACTTTTAGAAGTCAGCTTGAGCGTGAGCAAGAGCACCTTCATGACTCACCTTTTCATTCTTCAGCTGCTCATTCGCAGAAAGATCTTCATTGGCACTTCGTAGGTTTTCAAAGTCTTTCTTCAAGTACTCATTGGTAAGTTGTATACCTTTTAGCTCCTCATCCTTGGATCCGAGTTCCATGATAATCTTCTAAAGTCAAAGGATCTCGTTGGCTGAAGTTATAATCTCTTGATCCTTGGCAAAAGAAACAGACCAAAACTCATAGTTAACCCTTTCCAAATCCTGGATTTCTAGCTTGTCCAACTCTATTTCCTTATGCGCAGCTTCTAGTGACGATCGACCAGTGACAAGTTTAACCTTTTATTCCTCATTTTCTTGGTGAGCTGCTTCCTGCTGCACAGAAGTGGGGGCAGGCGCAAGGGGCCCCTTCAAAAGCTTCAATTTGGTAAGCTCGACCTCTAGATTTTCAGTCTTCTTGGCAGCAGAGCAAGCTTTGACAGCCTAAACTGCTTCAGCTTCTAGAGTAGCATGAATCGCATCCTTATCAAGACGCATAGTCTCGGCGGTCATAATTAAAGTTTTTTGCATAGTGGCGAGAAGGAAAACTCTTGTATCGTTAAAAGATTGCTTTGAAAAGGCACCCAGATGGCAAAGAGTTCCTCAGGTGTAGAATCCTTCATCTCTTCACAACTATTCTCGGAGGCAGCTTCATTCTTCTTGGCAGGTGGAACAGCAGGAAGAGCAGGTTTTGGTGCCTCCCTGGCAACTAAATCCTTTTTCCTAGGTGATAAATTTCCTTTCCCACCTTTCATGGCAGCAAGTCTCTCAAAAGCCGATCCAGACTTAGTCATAGAAGGGTGTTTCATTCTGTCTCCTAACCCAAGTGTTGGGGGCGGCATAGAATTCTTTCATTGAGCAATCCTTTCAACAAGAGTTTTGGCCAACTGGACGTCGACACGTGGCGTGGGATTCCCCACCTATGTGGCCAACCCTAGCTCCTATAAATACCCCTCTACAGTCAATGCTCTAGTAAGCTTTCACTAAGCAATTTGACCTTATCCTCTACAAAGAGTTTTCTGACTTAAGCATCTTGGTCAAACCACCTCCCCCCTCCTCTGGGCTTGTGGTTTAGTCTTTAACCAAGGGTGTCTCTTTGTTTTGTAGGTACAATGTCGTCAATTCGAAGGCGATAGAATTTTGTTACCACAATGTACATTACTTCAATATAATACATTTCGGTACATACATTTCAATACAGACATTTAGGTATTCTAATTCTTTATAATTTATTTCGTTACAAACATTTAGGTACATTTAATATATTTTCAGTGCACTTATATATTTACATATTTTCTTATGTGTCACTTTTTTTTAATGTTTTCTCACTTAGGTACATTTATAAGGATATAATTGGAGGATTGGAGGAAGTTAAACAAAATTAATAAATTAAAATGTGTATATTAATAAATTTAAATATTTAATGGGAGACATTGAATAAAATACACATTAAATATTAAATAAAAACCGAATATGAATTTGAATTAACGTACACATCAAAGGACTATAATCAATCTAACACCAGGTTTTAATTAAATTTTAATCTTTGTCATATGAACTAAAACAAAGTTAGGGTGGAAAACTTAACGGAGTTAGGATGAAATGACAAATTAATTCTTTCGAAAATTGATATGACAAATTGCTTAAAATTTAAAATTCATATGACATTTCAAAAAAATTTCATATGATGAATTAGAAAAATTAGTATTTATGAAAAATATAATATGTGTCTAGTATCTATATATAAGGGCTATCAAATGATTTTATGTTTTCTATTTAGGAGATGATTTTCACACACTTTTTTTAGCATCTTTCAAACCCTCTCCTTTATTTTTAACCATTGGATTGAATCAATCAAACGGAAAAAGCAACTAAAATTAAACAGGGTTATGTAAGAGGCCAAAAATAAATTTTGCAACAAATTTAGCGAGCACGAAATCTCAAACTTCATTGATTAAGGATTAGAGAGGAATTGGAGTAAATTCAATATCAGAACGCTATGGAGAATGAAAAGAAGGTGTGAAAACAAATTCATAAAAAAATGACCAAAACCCTTTTTGACCGAAACCAGTGAAAGTCAGCCTGATCAACCCCACTGCAAATTGCTAGCCAATGTCTTCTGTACTTGAGCTGGCAGGGCATTTGTGAGTCGAAACAAGTCTGTATTTGGTTGAAGTTCTTGCAAATACATTTTGAAAATTATTCCAAGTGAGCAGAGTATCTCATGGAAGCAGCAATCATCACCTGTTGCTTCATGTTCTCCTCTTATGTTGTTTACGTCGTCGTAAGTAGATTTGCTTACAGATACTCCGAGGACAATTACAAGCAGATTAGAAGAGAGAGGAGGTTACTAGATGGTCTTTTACAAGATTTTGACCAAGTTTCGAGGTCAGTGAATCAGATAAGGCAGCAGGCCGGACAACTAATGGAGTATTCCGGACTCAACCAATTAACTGTACAACTGAATGAGAGGGAGAAACGCTGGATATCGAAAGCAAGAAGACTGGTTTATGAGGCAACCGAGTGCGTCAAAAGATTTCAAGAGTTGAGGAGAAAAAGAAACTCTCCCAAGTGGTTCTTGTGGGTGTTAACTGATATGGTACCGATGGTTGATGTTGCCTTTCGGATGCGCTGGATCGAGGAAAACATAAGGTAACACGTTGACCTCTCGGAGGAGAAAATATGTGCCAATGCCATCTATGAATCATTGGAGAAGTCAAGGTTCAAGGTTAGAAGCTTGCAGGACAGATCTATTGTTGATGAGATCGAATATCAATCTTGCAACTACGGACGACTTATTGGCAATACAACAAATGAACTGGTTTTCTCTCTAACGGAGCTGTTCAGTCTACACCCCGATTTGATGCGCAGCGTGGAAGAGGAAATAAGATTATGCATAATCAACTTACAGCTGCTGCAGGCATTCATGAAAGATTTACAGAGTCTCAAACTCGGAAGCAACTTGGAAACGTCCTGGCTGTTCGAAGCATATGAGATCATTGGCGAAGCAACGGATTCCATTGACACCATACGCAGAACAGCAAACATGAAAAGGTGGCTTTTGGATTTCAAAACTTGGAGAGCTAGGCGGAAACTTAAGGAGGAAATGATGTGCATCGGCGCCTGGATATCTGATCTCTTGGAAACAAAGGAAAGGTATGGCTTTAAATTTATCAGACGAGACTTATCAAAATCTGCCAACCAATTTCGTCTTCAACAGCAAGCCTTTCCCTGCCAGATTACAGATGATAGAGAGTTGTCGTCTGCTGTAAACAACATTCGTAAGTGGCCGAGTCAAATACCAGAAAAAAGCAATATGTTAGTGTCTCTGGTCGCCTCGCTTGTTGAGGAGTTGATGGATGTGCACCAATTTTTGAAAGATACAAAAGTGACAGAATATGCTAGTAATTTTAGAAGTGCTTGCTGGGAGTAACTGAAGAAACTGGCTTTTGAAGCGGAGGAGTGTTCAAAAATCCACATGGAATTGGATTCGATGTCAAACCTTCTCTCAGCAGTTACCCGAATCAAAAATTGTGTCCAGTTTCTTCAGAAATGCATAAAGGTTTATTCCATTGAGGTAAGGGAGGATCCAGGCTCTGTCGTTGGTTTGGAAGAAGACATACGTCAACTGGTCTTGCGACTGACTGATGAAAGTGCAAATTATTCTGTCATTTCAATTGTGGGGATGAAGGGCATCGGTAAGACAACCTTGGCGAAGAACGTCTATTACCACATTACCATTGCCAACCATTTTGAAGTCCGACGTTGGGTGTCCATACCTGAACTGGAGTACTATGATGAGAATGCACTGCTGACAAGTGTTGGAAACCAGGTCCTGAAGACCAGAGAGAAACAGAAGGGAAAAGATTACTGGATCAAGAAAATGCATTATTTCTTGTACGTCAAGCGATACCTTGTAATTCTGGACAACGTGTCTTCAGTGAACGAGTGGGATGCCCTTAAAGCAGCATTCCCATATATGAACAATCAAAGCAGAATTGTGGCCACAACAAGCAACAAAGCTGTCGCTTCACATGTTTCCCAGAACAGCACTCCCCACCAACTTCGCCTACTAACCAAAGAAGAGAGCTGGGAGCTTTTCAACCAAATGGTGCAGTACTCTCCTGATAAAAAGGAAATTACTCCTGCAAAGGAAGCTGTAGGAACCGCTGGGGGCTTACCCCTTGCCATCGTACGTGTTGGGTATCTACTGCGGAAGAAGAAAGTGACACTGGAGACATTGTCAACGGTGATTGAGGGGATCAACCAGGGAGAGAGCCAGCTGCTGTGGTCGGATAACCTTGCAGTAAATAAAGGAGAGTTGGAGCGTGACGGAACCTTGAGTAACTGTCTTTATTACTTACAACTCTTCCCTAGGGACTTTGATATCCCTGTGAGAAGAATTATCACTTCATGGATCGAGCATGGGTTGGTAAAGCCATCTGGAGCTGAGGAAGGTATGAATCCCAAAGACATTGCAGAGAAGTATCTATCAAAGTTTATTGACAGTAATTTGATTCAAGTAGTTGAAAGAAATCCTCATGGGAAGGCCAAGACGTGTCGCTTGCCTACAGCTCTGCGAGATCTCTTGTTGCAAGGCAAAGGTAATAGCAGTCAAACTCGCTCAGGATCAAGTCTAACTACAAGTTTAGACGGTGCACTAGGCTTTAGTTTTGATGCTAATGGTCTGATCAGATCAAATTTCAGGCAGAATGGGATTTATCACCGCTCAATTCTCTTCTTCGATACCCAACGACATAAACCCCAAGTGGAAATAGGTGAGATTATTCGCAGAGGCATTGCTGGTGGTTTCTTCCGAGAGCTACAATTTCTTGACCTTGAAGGTGTCTTCCAACCTCAACTGCCGAGGAGCATTGGAAAATTGAAGAAGCTGGCATATATGGGGTTGAGGTCGACTTACCTAGACACCCTCCCATCATTTATAGGTGACATGCTAAACCTTGAAACCCTGGATTTGAAGCATACCTGTATTCAAACTCTCCCTAGTTCAATCTGGAAACTGGACAAACTTCGGCATCTCTACTTGAACCACAGTTGTCAATTGCCTCAATCAACTGGCATTTCCATGAGGAATCTACAAATAATATCAGGTGCATTTGTGGATGAGGGCAGTCCCTTGAAGGATGCGCTCTACAAATTGAACAACCTTCGGAAACTGGGATTAGCGTTCCATCTCAAAGAGCAAGATCAAAAGGTATTAGCAACATGGATCGGCAAGCTGACCTGCTTAGAATCTTTGAAGTTGAGATCAACTAATGAGAGGAGGGAACCTCAGGCATTGATATTAGAGCATTTCCCAGCTCTTCAGAAACTGTCCAGGCTATATTTGTTTGGAAGGCTCCTCGAAACCACATCCATCATATATGAACTCCCTCGAACACTCACTCATCTTACCCTATCCGCCTCTGGAATTAAAGATGATCCAATGCCACAGTTAGGGGAGCTTCCAGAACTTAGATCGCTTTCTTTCTACTCTGGTTCTTATACAGGAGAATGCATGACTTGCTCAAGCACTAGTTTTCGCGAGCTTCTAGTTCTGAAGCTATGGAAGTTAGATAATCTGAAGGAACTGGAAATGCAAGGTGGTGCAATGCAAAAGCTTAGGATGTTGGAGATCAGATCCTGCAAGAACTTGACCATGCCGATCGGATTGACACATTTAAAGACCCTCCATGAATTCAATGTTCGCTAGTGAGCCAAACAAATGTGCACCTTTGGTTGCAGCAGCTGTTGTACTACTCTCTGCCGGAACATTTTGCACTCCCCTCCAATCGAAATAGACAATTGTTAGTCCATGTCAACTGCAACTCTGCCTTTGATCACACATCACATTTTTAGGGTCTTTTTCTTTTCCTGTCTCATTTCATATGTCTTGAAAAAAAAAAAAAGAATAATTTGGCTCTTCGTGTGATGAACCTTTTTGTTCTATTTGTTGTTTCTACTTAATCGGTTTGTTAACAGAGAAAATTAGACCACCCAATAAAAATCAAGGGGTTCAAACATGGCAACTCTACGCTTGATAAATAACATTATGTTGTCAATAGGACGTCAACGTGACACCGCTAAGATTTCATGAGAAGTTACACTTAGTATTGGGGACTTGAATCTCAACTCTCGGAAAAAAGAAAAAAGTGAAACGAAAGATACTTATTAGTGACATACTCTTTTGGAGATGTTCTCAGTTGGCTAATTTGTCGGCAACTGCATTTCAATGTACCAAAGCCAGAAATAAAGATATTTATGAGTGACATGTACAAAATCAAACATTGTGCCTAACAATTGTGTGTTCAAAAACCAAATGTCGCGGAAGTAAAAATTGAAACAAAAAATTGAAAAATATTCTGAAGAAAGAAAGACACAGTCAACGACTGAAATTGTGTCCATATAAGGAGTATAATTAACAATTTCACTTTGGTATCTTAAGTAACCTGAGTTTCTCAGCGGCTTCAACCTCCTTGGATTCTACAATTTATTTTTACTCCGCAATCCAACTGCAAATTGCAGCCGAATGAGCAACTCGGTAATTGGTCCAAGTAGTTGCAGTCAACATTTCGAAAGTTATTCCAAGAGCATGGAAGCCGCAATCATGAGCTGCTGCTGCATCCTGTTTTCTTCTTACATTGCTTACGTTGTCGTAAGTAGATTTGCTTACAGCTACTCCAAGGACAAGTGCGGGACGATTAGACGTGAAATGCGGTTATTGGATGGACTTGTACAAGATTTTGATCAAGTTTCGAGGTCATGGAAGCAATTAAGGCTGCAAGCCAGACAACTTATGGAGGAGTATTCCGATCTGAACGACAGGGAGAAGGGCTGGATATCGAAAGCAAGGAAACTGGTTTACGAGGCAACCCGGTGCGTTCAAAGTTTCCAAGAATTGAGTGCAAAGAGAAACTCTCCCAAGTGGTTTTTTTGGGTGTTAACTGATATGGTACCGATGGTTGATGTTGCCTTTCGGATGCGCAGGGTCGAGAAAATGATAAGCAATATTGGGATATACCAGACCGGAGATGGCACTGACCCCGCGGCGGAGGAGAAGGAGAAAATATTTGCCAGCGGCATCTATGGGTGGTTGGAGAAGTCAAGGTCCAAGGTGAGAAGCCTGCAGGACCCATCTATTGCGGATGAGATTGAATATCCATCTTTCAACTCCGGACCACCTATTGGCGGCAATACAACTGATGAACTGATTTCCTCTCTAATGAAGCTCTTCAGTCTACACCCAGATCTGATGCGCGGCGTGGAAGAGCAAATAAAATTATGCCTAATCAATTTACAGTTGCTGCAGGCATTCATGAAGGATTTAGAGAGTCTCAAACTCGGAAGCAACTTGGAAACGTCCTGGCTGATTGAAGCAAATGAGACCATTGACGAAGCAACGGAAGTCATTGACACCGTATACAGAAGAGCAAACCGGAGAAGGTGGTGGCTTCCGAATTTCAGTAATTCAACAGCTAGGCGGAAGCTAAAGCAGGACATAATGTCTGTTGGCATTCGGATCTCTCATCTCTTGGAAACACAAGAAAGGTATGGTTTTAAATTTGTCAGACAAGACTTATCAAAAGCTGCACTCCGATCTCGGCTTCAGCAGCAAACCTTTCAGTACCACATTACAGATGATGTGGAGTTGTCGTCTGCTGTAAACAAGATTCGTAACTGGCTGAGTCAAATACCGAAAATGAGCGATAAATTAGTGTCTCTGGTCGGCTCGCTGAGTGAGGAGTTGGAGGACATTCACCAACTTCTGAAAGATAAAAAGGTGACTGGAAATGCTAGTAATTTCAGAAAAGCTTGCTGCCAGCAACTGAAGAACATGGCTTCTGAAGCAGAGCAGTATTCAGAAACCTACGCGGAAGATTTAGAACCAAAGCTTCTCTCAGCAGTTACCCGAATCGAGGATGTTGTCCTGCTGCTTCGGAGATGCATGAAAGTATACTCCATTGAGGTAAGGGCGGATCCATGCTTAATAGTTGGTTTGGAAGAAGACATACATCAACTGGTCTTGCGATTGACTGACGAAAGTGCAAATCATTCTATCATTTCAATTGTGGGAATGAAGGGCATCGGTAAGACAACCTTGGCAAAGAAAGTTTATAACGACATTATAGTTGCCAACCATTTTGAAGTCCGATGTTGGGCATCCATACCCGAACAGGAGTACTATGATGAAAATGCACTATTGACTAGTGTTGGAAACCAGGTCCTGCAGACCAAAGAGAAACAGAATGGAAAAGACTACTGGATCAAGAAAGTGCATGACTTCTTGAACCACAAGCGGTACCTCCTAGTTCTGGACAATGTCTCGTCAAATGAAGCCATGTACGCTCTCAAAGCAGCATTCCCAGAATTGACAAACAGAAGCAAGATTGTGCTCACCGCACGTAACAAGGCCATTGCTTCAAATGCAGACCGGAATTGCATTCCCCACCAAGTTAGGCTACGAACCAGAGAAGAGAGCTGGGAGTTGTTCACCCAGATGATGCATGGTCCTTGTGAAATTGAAACTCTTGTAAAGGAAGCTGTAGAAAGATTAGGTGGAGGCTTACCACTTGCCATCATTCGTCTTGGTTATCTGCTCTGGGGGAAGAAAGTGACATCTGGGAAATTAAGGGCGCTTGAGTTTATCAATCAGGCGCAGAACAAGAGACTGTGGTTAGATAACCTGGAAGTGAATAAAGAAGACTTGCAGTTCCACCCAATTCTGACTAAATGCTTTTCTTACTTCCAACCCTTCTCTGGAAATCTTGAAATCCCTGTGAGGAGAATAGTTGCTTCATGGATTGCACAAGGATTGGTACAACTAAGAGGAGACGAGATTCTCGAAGATGTGGCAGATGAGTATCTGGTAGAGTTGATTGGCCGTAATATGATTCAAGTAGTTCAAAGAGAGTCTAACGGGAAGGTCAAGACATGTTGCTTGCCTACTACCGTGCAACATCTCTGGTCGAAAGGCATAGGAAATAGCACAAAAACTCGTGCATGGTCATCCATAAGTGCAACTGTTGAAGGTCAACTTGTCTTTCATTTTGCTGATAATGATGCCGGTTTCCATGGCTTTCATGGTCTCAGCACGCATTTACCAAATGTGAGGCAGAATGAAACCTATCCCACCGAAATTATCTTTTTTGATACTCGAGAAGGAAATCGGCCTGGAGAAGAAATAGGTGAACTTCTTCGGTGCGGCATTGACTGTGGATTCTTCCAACAACTACTGGTTCTTGACCTTGAAGGCGTATTTAGACCACAGTTGCCGAAGACCATAGGAAAACTAAAGAAGCTGACATACCTGGGTTTACGGTGGACTTACGTAGAGACCATCCCAGAATCCATAGGCAACTTGGAGAAGCTCCAAACTCTAGATCTGAAACATACTTATGTTCGAACTCTCCCGAGTTTGCTCTGGAAGCTGAAGAGACTTCGGCATCTCTACTTGAACCAGAGCTCTAAGTTACCTGAACCAACAGCCATTTCCATGAAGAATCTGCAGTCATTATCAGGTGTGTTTGTCAGTAAGGACAGCCCATTGAAGGATGGGCTCTCCAAGTTGAGCAACCTTCGGAAACTAAGATTGGCATTCGATCTTGACGAGCCGGAGCAAAAGGTATTGGCAAAATCCATTGTGCAGCTAACCCACTTGCAAACCCTGAAGTTGAGATCGATTAATAATCGGGGTGAACCTCAGAATCTGAAATTAGAACGTATCTCAGACCTTGTGCAACTGTCCAACCTACATTTGCTTGGGAAGCTTGTAAACCAATCCATCATAAGTGAACTTCCACAAAGCCTCACTGAGCTGACCTTATCAGCCTCCGGAATTGAAGAAGATCCCATGCCAACGTTAGGGAAGCTTCCGAACCTTAGATCACTTTTTTTATACTCCGGTTCTTATCAAGGAACAGACATGGTTTGCTTCACGCAGAGATTTCCCCTGCTTCTGGTTCTGAAGCTCTGGCATCTAGTTAATCTTAAGAATTTGGACGTGCAAGAAGGAGCAATGCCAAAGCTTCGGAAGTTGGACATTAGATCCTGCAGCAACTTGACCATCGTCGATGGATTGATGCATTTATGGACCCTCCAGGAATGTAAATTGCCTCCAAAGCATATATAATACAGGCGATACTGAAATTGGCTTTACACAAATTTACTCAACTGTCTTCAATCCACTTGATCGCCGACGTTTTGGACGTATGCTTCTACAATTTGACTCTCTCCGTGTATGAACTTTCTTTGTTTTATGTGTTGCTGGTTGGTTTGTAATGTTTTATGTAAGACGATGCGAATAAATCATTTGGATATTCTTCGTCTTCTATCTGTTGCTTGCCCTTTAGTTTTGATGCCTTGAACTAATAATGCGGTTAGATTTGATCACTTTTCGATTAGCTTTGAAGACAAGAATATCCAGAATGATCAGATGCCTAGAGCAGGGAAGCTGCCCCTAGCTAATTTGCCTTGTACCAGAGAAAATAATGGTGCTGGATTGGAAGAAATCTTAGGTGTATATGTGGGTATGGAGAATCTAGTGAAAGCTCGGAGGGACAAGTTGATCAACCTTCGAAAGCTGGGATTGACAATCCAACTCGCACCACAAGAGCAGAAGGCACTGCCAAAACGGATTAAGCAACTGACCAACTTGCAGTCTTTGAAGTTGTTATCACTAAATGAGAAGAGCGCACCTCAGCTCCTGAAACTAAAACTGCTGTCGAAACTTGAGAAACTGTCCAGCCTATATTTGTTAGGATGGCTTGAAAACCCAAGATCCGTCGTAGACTCGTAGGAGACCTCCCAGCAAGCCTCACTAATCTTACCTTATCGGCCTCAGGAATCGGAGAAGATGCGATGCCAATGTTATGGAAGCTGCCAAACCTCAAATCGCTGAAGCTGAACTCCGGTTCTTATGAAGGAACAAACATGGTTTGCTCCGTGGATGACTTTCCCCGGCTTTTGGTTCTGAAGCTTTGGACTCCAGATACTCTGAAGAAATTGGATGTGCAAGAAGGAGCAATGCGAAGTCTTAGGGAGTTAGAGATTAAATCCTGCAGGAACTTGACAATCACGGCAGGATTGACAGTGACACATCTAAAGATCCTCCAGAAATATGAAGTTAACTGATATGCGTACGAAGTACACATGTTACATTCAGAATTGGCTTTTGTGTTTTCTTCAGTATTTCGTCTTCGATTAGATTTAAGGTTTAATCTAACACAAGTTTTAATTAATGAGTTGCTTCTTGGTTTATCATGTGTTCCATCGGTTTAATGTTTACCGATTCCATGACCAAAATGGAAACCAAATCACTTGGGATTTCTTTATTCTCGGACCGTTGTTTTGCCCCTCCTAGATAGAGTGTGTATGCAGCTGATTCTCATGACAGGGAAGTCTGATGACTCCTCTGGGAATTAGCAGCTCTGTTGTTAGTTCCAACTTCTTCTATTGCTTGCCCTACAGAGTGTTGTGATAATTGCAAGTGTACAATACGCTTAAGTAATATAATGATAAGTAGAGTATCGTTCCAACAACGATCAGTTTAATCTAAATTTACTAATCATGATAATTGCAAATTAAAACTAAATAAAGCAAGAATTATGGTGACAAAATTAAATATGCAAAGAAACTAAATGCAAGTAAATATGAAAGATGAATGAAAATAAAGCAACATAAATAAAACACTAGGATGCCGACTTCACCTAAACCAATCCCACCAAAAGCTGATAGCATATTAATCCTAATTACTATCCATGTTGACAGTTGATTTTTCCTAAATTCACCAATATTTCCTTTCAGAATATACTCACTGTATTCCTAATTATCAACCTACATTATGTCTAGCCACAGATTTAGATAACCGAAACCCCTTATATACAATGAAAAATCCACAAAAAAAATTGCAAGAATCATGCTAGTCCATGTCTTGCACTCATTCAAAACATATCATTCATTACAAGAAGCTATATATTAGATATCTCTTGTCGGTCTCAATCTAATTCTTCTACTCAAACAATTAGTGGCCAATTAATTGCAAGCACTAAGAACAGTAACACTCAATATGGAATAATAATAAGAAATTAATATAACTATAAACTTCGAGTATTCATAGCTATAGGCTACATCTCAGCCCTAGCAAAAGGTATTTAGTTCATGATAAATTTAAATAATAACATAGTCGAATTCAAAAACATGAAAAAAATACACCTAAATTCCAACTCGGCTCACTTCCACAGTAAAGCTACGAACTCCAATTTATTCATCCTTGCTCTCGGCTTCTCTCTCCCTTTCTGTATGTGTGCGTGGCGCTGGGGAGATCTCCTCTCAATTTTGTGTCGTGACTCGTGACTTACTTTAAATACATATTCTTCAATTCTTTAATCCTAAATGCAAAAGGAAATTAATACCCTTTTCCTTAATCCACACACCAAAAGAGAATTACATCCCAAATCCTTATTGGAAACAAGATTAGCCGCTTTTAGTCTTGGGCTAGCCAATTAGCCCAATTTGGATCATCTTTTATCAGCCCAACTTCCAATGTTTCCACAGGTCCAACAAATCCCATTCAACTATCTCAGCAAATTTCTTGAAGTCTCTCCAATTTTATGTTTTGTTCATAAATTATAATTTCTACAACACTTGCAGAAAACACGTTAAATCCAACAATTTGATACAAAATCATGACTACATAATAGGTAAAAGAGGTATGAAACATGCATATAATATCAACCTAACAAATACTCCCAAACCTAACTTTTGCTAGTCCTCGAGCAAAACTTAAAACAAAAATCTAACTAAGCACACTTTCGCTGGCAAAATGATTGCACTAAGCATGTGCAACGAGCCTTTAAACCCCTAGGTGTCCCTAGTAGGAGGAGTTGTGTCTCCTAAGGGTTTACCAGTTATGCTACCCACAAACGTTTTACTGAAAAGCAGAGGCATTAAAAATATCACTTCTATAAATTAATGAAAACCAATGCTTGCCAATCACTCTTCCAAAACTAAAGTTATAGTCCCTATAAGCCAATGCACCACAACAGAAGTATATAGCCAACGTCCCAAGCACTCAGGCTTAAAAAATCCACACTTGGTGTGTGTACAAATTCGCCTCAACTCTAAGTCTCACTAGATATCTCTCTATTTTCTCTCAGAACCTAGGCTTTCACTCTTAACTAGCATATGTGATGAGTTTATGTAAAGGGAATCAAAATAGATCACATATGATTAACATTAAAAAATGGCAATTTCTGAAAATAGATCTCATGCATGAAAGGAATCAGATACTAAAAACATAACCTTCACCATTAAGCAAAACCCCCCATAGATCAGTTAGGTCTTTGATACGGTTGTAACGTAAGTCTAGGTTAATGGCTAAGAAAGAAAAAAGGATAGGGAAAACTAGAACTTGAAATATACCGAGACTTCTTCAATTTGTAGTTAAGCCGGTCCTCCTTTGAAATTTGATGTACGATACTTGGCGTCTCGGACTCATGTTGAATGAATGGAACAATTTCTACCTTGCATGTATATATTTGTTTTCTTTGATATATCTCTTCTTCTTCTTTTTTTCTTTTTGTAACATGCAAAGATGAAAAATAATAATATGACACATGGTACCTCAGTACACGCCACTTCTTTGATGTGGAACTCAACCTTGATCTCTTTTCGGTATCACCTTGGTATCTCACAAGCTATAGGGTGTGGCTAATAAAAGTTAAGTGGGTAAGGATTAATGTGGGTGATGAAAGAAAAGGCTAAGTGTTTGGCGTCAACGGGGTTAATGACGAACACAAAGGGTAAAGAAATAGGCCTTTTGGTGGTGAAAAACATGCATAGCCTAACATCGTCTCTATAGTCCCGTCTAACTCAACGGCAAAAAAAATACCCAATATGTAAAAGTTTTTTAGAATCTAATGCAAATTAATGTTAATGAGATCATAAAAATTAAAGAAAGAAGTTGAAAAGTGTTTAAGAGTAGAAACAAATAAAACCCTCTCAATAAAAGCATAGGCTCAAAATCTCACAAGGGTAGTCTCCACTATTTCTCTACATCAACCGAACATGGACACTAGTCCACCAAAATACTTGAGACATGGCAATATAGATGGTTAAGAGTATGATGCACAGACGTTCTAGGCAACCCTTTAGTAAAGGAAGAATGATTTAGCAAATCATCATGTACATCACCATTAATAAATTAAAGTGATACCCTTAACATCTTATGTTTCCAAGTTCTTATTATTTCAAACAATTTCTAACACCCAATCCAATTTTTAATTCCTACCTTCTCCTTTTAATACTAAATACACAATTCATCGCATAAAAATGTATATATAAGCATATGAATTAAAAGATAGAATTAAGGAAGAAGATACACCTATTTTTCGGCTCCAATGGAAGAAGGTATGACGTTCAAAAGAAGGAAATCCGAGCCGAAGTGCTGTGTTCCTCAAGGAATAAAAATGTGTGAAAATAACAAAAACTGACCTTTAGTGATCAAAAAGTTTACCCAGAAACCGTCGCTAAAAAGATGAACAGCCTTTAGCGACACAATATTCTTTGAAGATCGTCACAAAATAAGCCTTTTATGACCAAAATCTGGAAAAATTATGCAGCAACTTTTTTGGGTTTTTTTTTTTTCACTTTTTGAGACTCTAAACCCCTCAAATCACAATGTAGGTTGATTCCCTCCACAAAACCTATTCCAAAACATCATATTAAACATTCAAAAAATGTTGGCACCAATAAATTAACTTGAAAAACATCCAAAATTAAATTAGGCAACTAGGTTGATTATGACCAAAATATGAACTCAAAATGCATTTTCTCAATTCCTTTGGCCCATAACAACAAAACCACCCAAAACACCTATGTAGTGTCCAACTAAACATGTTCAAAACATCATATGGGTGAGAATTTTATATTTATCCACTTGGAACATAAAAACCTTAAACTTTTGACCTTAAAAACAAAAATTTAAATTAAACCTAAAAACTAGCAAAAATTGTCTTCTCTCCCCCAAACCTAGACTAAACATTGTCCTCAATGTAATGCAATGCAAAAAATAAATGCAATGACTAGTGCAGGTAAAGTAGAGAAAAACTAGGTTTTCCCAAAAGGCAATTTTCGGCTTAAAATTTTTTTTTTTTTTAAGTTCCAAATATCGCGCGCGATATAACGTGTCGCGTACGATATTGAGAACTTCCGTGCAATTTTTGTGTTATGTCGCAAAATTCATACCGCTACGCGAAATATCGCACGTTTTTTCAAACTTTGATTTCAAAGCTTTAGACTTCTTTCTCTTCTTCACTTTTTTTCATTGTCTCTTCCACCATATCTTGGCCATTGGAGTAGAATTAAGTTGACCATACATATCTTCAATTTTTGGATCGTTTCCAAACTCTCTTCCATTATTCGGTAAGTGGACTACAAGTCGATCCTTGGAAGCATGTAGAATAAATGAATCTAGAGCTTCATGATCAATGGATTCATAAACATGGCACTTGGGAATTTCTGGTGGAGACGAATTTGCTTCAAACACTTTAAAATTCGACACCTTGTTAACAACCTGAATTTCAGCAGGGAGTAACTAATTAGTGGAATTGGCTTGGCTAGTTGGCTAATGCAAAGGATCCTCCAACATTGAGTTTTCGATCTTTTCTTCTCTTCAATTAACTCACGCAATTTTTTGTTGACCTCCTCCTCACTTCTCAATGTGGTGATGGCACTGTCTTGTCCATGGCACGCATTTTGCTCCATTATATTAGCTTCGGGTTCACTCAGAAATAGTTCTTGGCCTCCTTCACTTAATAACGCGGCAATTTGACCAATTTCCACTTCCAAATTTTTTATAGAAGCTGCTTGGTTTTGGAACATTGTTTTCGTCTTACCCATGAATTGATTGGTACTATGCCTCTCTTACAGTTGGAAATTCGGAGATGATTTTTGCACATTCTGAGTATTGTTCCATGAGAAATTTGATTGCCTTCTCCAGCCCTAATTGTAAGTGTTGAAGTATGGATCAATACCAGGACGTCTATAAGTATTCACCATGTTAGCTTGTTCTTGCACGAATTCTGAAAAATAAACCCCATAAGGACAAGCAATGGTGGGATGACCAGGAACCGCACATCTAGAGCATATATATCTCATGTGTTGACACTCTCCCATTCGAGGCTAATAAAGCATCCAACTTAATTGAAATAGAGTTAAAATTGTGCCTTGGAAGCAAATACTCCAGCCATTCACCTTCAAAAAAAAAAAAACAATAAAAAATAAATGACACAATGCTCCAAAATAAAAATAAAAACAAATTAAATAAATTAAATAACTAAAATAAAATAAAAACAAATAAATTAAAAAATCACTAAAGTAATTTAAATTAAACAAGATCCGAGGCAATAGCGCCAAAAACTTCTTGTGATAATTGCAAGTGTACAATATCGCTCAAGTAATATGATGACAAAATTAAATATGCAAAGAAACTAAATGCAAGTAAATATGAAAGATGAATGAAAATAAAGCAACATAAATAAAACACTAGGACGCCGACTTCACCTAACCAATCCCACCAAAAGTCGATAGCATATTAATCCTAATTACTACCCATGTTGACAGTTGATTTTCCCTAAATTCACCAATATTTCCTTTCAGAATATACTCACTGTATTCCTAATTATCAACCTACATCTTAGCCCTAACAAAAGGTATTTAGTTTATGATAAATTTAAATAATAACATAGTAGAATTCAAAAACATAAAAAAAATACACCTAAATTCCAACTCGGCTCACTTCCGCAACAAAGCTATGAACTCCAGTTTATTCCTCCTTGCTCTCGGCTTCTCTCTGCCTCTCTATATGTGTGTGTGTAGGCGCTGGGGAGATCTCCTCTCAATTTTGTGTCGTGACTTGCTTTAAATACATATTCTTCAATTCTTTAATTCTAAATGCAAAAGGGAATTAATACCCTTTTCCTTAATCCACACGCCAAAAGAGAATTACATAGGGGTGGTTTCGGTTCGGTAACCGAACCGAACTATCGATCCCGATTACCGAAACCGAAAGTTCGGGGAGGGGATTTTTAATACCTAAACCGAACTGAAATGTTCGGGATACTGAAATTTCGGGATACCGAAAATTTCGGTTCGGTTTCGGTATTAGAAATCCCCGAAACCACCAAAAAAATTTCGTGCCCAGACTTTGCAATTCACAGAAACTCGGCAAGAAAATACACACAAACACCCAAGCCACCCAAATTTGGCCGAGACCACACCATCACAAATTTTCTGAGAAATTCGAGCAAACACCATTACTTTGATCTCTTAGTTCGTCATCCTCACTGTCAAACCAAACCAAGAAGCCCATAAAAACCCAGAACCTCTAACCCATAAAAATTCCTGCGAACTTCGAAATTTTGTCAGATTTGGACCTCGTTCGAGCCTACCAAAATCAAGTGTTTTGCATCATGGGTACCAACCAAAATCAAGATTGGACATAACAAACCGACCAAGATCAATTTCAAAGCTAATTGAAACCTGAAAAACTCACCGTTTCCCTGAGATCCTCTCCATGTAAATCCTGGAGAATATCCATAAACCGATCCAAAAGCACAGCATCGTATTCAACCAGCTTGCATGTATGGAGTGACAGCACACACACACACGCAACACACAAACACACACAGCACACACAAATTCCTAAATTCCTAAATTCCTAAATTGAAAACCCATCTTGCAAACCCAAATTCCCAAATTGAACACCCAAATCCCGCAAGCAAACCCAAACCCAAATTATTCCCAAATTCTCAAATCCCGCAAGCAAACCCAAACCCTAATCAGAGAAGCTTCAATGGCTTCAATGGACTCGATTTTTGCTTCAGATCAGAGAAGCTTCGAATTTGGTTTTTGAATTTAGAGGTGGTGGTGGGAGATGGAGGTGGAAATCTGGAAAATGGAGAAGATGGAGGTGTGGTGATGGTTGACGTTGAGATGAATTGATGGTGGCGGTGAGGAGTGATGCCGACCAGCGTGTTTGATAGAAGGCGATGAGGACGAGAGGAGACGAGAGAGTGCAGAAACTTGGAGAAGGACAGAGTGAGACGGCAGGTTCTGAGAGAGAGAGTTTTGAGTTTTAACGAATGGTTGAGATCGAATCTCAACCAAATCAACGGCTAAAATTATTAGAATTATATATATTATCTAATAAAAATTTTAATATATATATATAGTTTCGGTTCGGTTCGGTATTACCGAAAATATGGTAAGACCATCCCGATCCCCGTACCGAAATTTCGGTATTTTTTCGGTATCGGTTACCGAACCGTTCGGGACTTTTCGGTTTCGAGAATTTCGGTATTCCGTTCGGTATTTTTCGGTTCGGTTTCGGTATTTCGGTACAAAATTCCCAGCCCTAGAATTACATCCTAATCCTTATTGGAAACGAGATCAGCCGCTTCTAGTCTTGGGCTAGCCAATTAGTACAATTTAGATCATCTTATACCAGCCCAACTTCCAATGTTTCCACAAGTCCAACAAATCCCATTCAACTATCTCGGCAAATTTCTTCGAGTTTCTCCGATTTAAGCCTCCAATTCTATATTTTGTTCATAAATTATAATTCTTACAACAGTCGCACCAAACACATTAAACCCATCAATTTGATACAAAATTATGAGTAGATAATAAGTAAAAGAGGTATGAAACATGCATATAATATCAACCTAACAGAGAGCAACATAGTTATATGATCTGACAAGATCATATTCAGGGTGATTTTGAACTCGTGCACAAGTGATGGGCGCACTGTCCTATCCAATTCTCCTAACCGGCATCTACTTTTTTCAATCTAATTCATAAAGTTGCAGGAATATAAATTTAATATCTTGTGTTGTGAAACTCGAATTTATAACCAAATGGTGAGATGTTGTTGCAGAGCAAATTGGAGTTCCAACCGGTTAAGTCCACGACCCAAACCTTATACTCCATTCCCGAGCCCTAACACTCCCAATCCCACCTTGAATCCTTCTCTTTTTCCTCTTTTTCCTTATTCATTTTATTTATTTAAGTTTTTAATATATAGTTATATTTTTCTTTAATCCACATGGCATCTAAAAATTGAATATAAAGAACTCACATGTGTGCCACATTATCAAACTAATAATTTTTTTATAAAAATTAAAAATTGTTGTGGACAGTTTTTAGTGAAGGGTGCGGCAAGAGAAGAATAGAGAGAATTTGGTGAAACTGTAGTGTATGTGGAATATGTAATTCATATATTCCACATACCAGGTGCCTTTATTTATAGTAATAGAAGTACAAGTACAATAGGATACTAATCCCTTACAGAACGGAATAGCCTAATCCATATCTACTTAGGATTTACACAATCACATTTAACACATGTTATATTTTATCTACAACAAAAATAAGGACCAATAATACATATTTTGTTAAATTCAGAAACGTAAATTAACAGAATTTTAGTTAGTGTTTTAAAAAACTAGTTTAGGTACTCGCCTAGGCAATTGTTTGGCTGGGCTATCAAAAAAAGGCCTCTGCCTTGCCGGACTGGCGGCATAAGGTTGGTGCAAGGTTTTTAAACCTTCTCGATCTCAATTCGCTATGTACAGGGGTCCAATGGTGAAATTAACATTGGGTTTTGATTAGGCTCAAGGAATTCCTTCGAATTGCACCAATTTCTCCATCTGAAATGGCAGGAAACGGAAGTTATAGACGTGTTGGGTCGGAAATCTGGCGAATCTGACCCGCTTAGATTCATCAGATTTTTCTTTTTCCTTTTCTTTTTCTTATATTATTAAATAGTGTTTATATTACGAATGGTCCCTGAGATTGACAGTAGTCATCAAAATGGTCCCTAACATTTCAAATCGATCAATCTCGTCCCTGAGATTTGGTATCGCACATCAATCTGGTTCTTCCTTCAATAATCCGTCAATTTGCTTGTTAAAAACGCACGCGACACTCACATATGTGTGGGGCCAAAATGACGAAAAACCCTTCAAATTGACGGATTATTGACGGAAGGACCAGATTGATGTGCGATACCAAATGTCAGGGACGAGATTGATCAATTTGGAATGTTATGGACCATTTTGATGACTACTGTCAATCTCAGAAACTATTTGTAATATAAACCCTATTAAATATTTAAATAATTGTAAAATGGGCTTTTTAAAACATTACAAAGCCCAATGGATAAAACAGGTCTTGAATGACAATGGATATTTGTTTTAGAAAGTATTATATTGTGTGAGTGTGTATATATATATATATTAAGTATTATAATAATCTTAGGCACCGTGAGGCTATCCATGAAATGCCTTGGCTATGCCCTTGCCTTTTAAAACATTGATTTTAGTTTAGAGATGAATTCTAAACTCATGTGCAAGTTCAAGGACAAATTCTAAATTTAATAGTTTAATGAATCGTTAAAACTACCTAATAGGAAATTGTTTAGTTAATCACTCAAGAGAAAAATAAAAAGAGATTATACTCTACAATCGAGAATATTCCTTTGTGCCTCGACACAATTACACGTAGGTGACATAACATAGTAAGGGCACATTTAGTTACAGGAAATAGGAAAGGATTTTTCTCACGGTTGGTCTCTGAAATTGGACATTCCAATCAAAATGGTCCCTGAAATTAAAAATCTATCAATTTGATCTCTAAAAATGGATCACGCAAATCAATTTGGTCATTCATTTACTTTTCCATTAAATTGTACGTTAGTATGATGATGTGGCACACGAGTAGGTCTCACCAATCTAATTATATGGCGCCACATAGATTAATCATAAAAACCAATTTTAAAAAACTTTAAAAGCTAAAACTGACAAAAATAAAAATAGAAATATTTTTTTTTTTTTAAATCAAAAGATAAACGTGATATGTCTCCTCCTACGGCAAATCTAAGGCACTCTCGACAAACAACCCCAAGTCAATTTCTTTGCCTGATTTGTTAGTTTTAGATTGCGTTTCTGATATATTAATGTCGATCACATTGGATAGCGCCGCCGCCATGATGGGCATTGCACCGTCGTCTGGGTTCGCGCTAGGTGGGGTTGCTTATGGTGGGTTGCTCTTCGACTCGCCGAAGGGTTCCTGACGGTGAGGTCACGGTTTCTTCTTCTAGAGCGACGAAGAAGGGACATGATTGAAAGCTGAGTTTGCTAAGATTAAGGAGGTGGAGGAGCTACACCATTAATTTCGTGAGGGGCCTTCACATTCTCGTCGGCTTCATCTAGGAGATGAAGATGATGATGTACTTTTTTTTCTTTTTAAGTTTTTTATTTGTTTTTATTTCTAGTTTTATTAGTTTTTAAATCTTTTAAAAATTTGGTTTTTTATGATTAATCCACGTGGCACCATTTAATTGGATCGGCGGGACTCATTCGTGTGCAACATCAACATAGTAATAGAAAAATTAACGAAAGGTAACAGAAGGACCAAATTGATTTGGGTGATCCATTTTTAGGGACCAAATTGATGGATTTTTCAATTTTAGGGACCATTTTGATTGGAAAGTCCAATTTCAGAGACCAACCGATAAAAAAACCTAAATAGGAAATGGAATCGTTTTGATCCATTTCATGTGTTTACTTAAATATGGGCATGTGAATCATTTCACTTACTAACACATAAAGAATTAAAAAATTATGAGTCAGTAATGAAATACCTAAAAGTTAAGAATCAAGTTCACTAGGTAGGGCTAACTGATCCAATTTCCTTTTTTTTTTACTCCTCATCCCTTCATCATCCCACTAATCTTAAAGGGTAACAATTTCCATTAATGGTCCTTTTTGTAAAGTTTATGATTTATCACTCTGTTAATGAAAGTTCGGATGAAGTAAATGCTCCACAGATCTTCATTACATCTAGAAAATTTAAAATTTTTGCTATAATGTAAACTGATCTTCTCCTTTTTGACCTTTTCTACAATTTCCTGGAAAATGAAATCTTAACTATTTTTGATACATATCTAATCTTAATTTTTTTAATTTCATTTTCTACTTTAATAGTTTTTGCCTATATTTAAGTACATCGATGGTATCTTGAAAAAACCCTAACTCATAAAACAGAACCCCAGCCATGAGCCGTCTATAGAGAAAAGCAAAAGAAATTCTCCTTTGCCGCTGGCCTCTGCCTTTGACAAAACGTGAAATTTGTCGGATTTGCGTTGAAAAATTCGAATTATGTTATGAATATTCTGAGATAAAACGGACTCTAAAAAGTAAAATAATCCAAATATTTTGAAATTGAAACAAAATTTTAATTCTAAAAAATTTTAAATTGACATTGAAATGTTTGTTTCTGATCTGATCCGACTAAAATCAACCCCTTTATCACATTACTTGATAATAAAAGTTATAAAAGATAATAAATAGTGTTTATAGCTGGGAAGTCAAGTAGTCCACTTGTTGATGATGTTATTATATGACACTAGCTAGCTACTAACTTTACAAAATACAATTCAATGTAGAGTCCGACGTGAGTTTGTTTTGCCTGCTCCTTTGAGCCTAGTGTCTCCCACAATTTAGTCCTAATGATTATTATTCCATCTCGACAAGTACAAGATTAATGTATATATTATTTCTCAGATAACATTTGGAGAAGTGAGATGTTTTAGTTTAATACAAGTACAAAACCAGACATAATTATGTGATATACCTACGCACTTAATCCTCAGAACATGCCTGCCTGCGATCCGAGCTTCAATATGTTGTTAAATTTCGCACACACCAGAGAAACAACTCACCCGACCGCATTACCAAAACTAATATATATCCATTATCCTGTAAGGAATGAAAGGACCATATATATGAATTATTTGAGTAATTAAGGAACAGGTGATGTTAGGTGGTGGATACAAATTTGATCAAATGAGATGTATATATAATATATATATATATATATATATATATATATAAAATAGATTGGGAAAAAAAATAGATAAGGCTGGCTCATATATGCCTTCTCAATGTGCTTTGCAACTTGCTTTTGCCACCATATAAAGTCATTATCTTACTCCTAATTATACGTACGAGTATTTCCATATGACAATTTGATGGTGATACAAAAGTAGTTAACAGCCCGGTTGATCACTTTTGCATTTTTTTAATTTTTAATTTTAATTTTTTGTTCCTGAGATATGAGAAAAATATATAGAGAAATGGAGAGATAAAGAAGGGTGATGGTACAGAGGGAAAGAAAGAGTCGCCCATTGCAAACTAAGGCCTAAGATGAGAGTGCAATGAAGCCTTCTTAATTTCATACTTTAATATAATATTTTTGGGTTTACATTTTACATTCTTTGGGATTGGAGAGATTTTTCAAATGGGTCACAAATTTTAATTTTCTCACATTGGTTTTGAAAATTCTATTAATTGATGTCTTATGTCTATTTAATAGTTCAGTCCTTGGTGAGGACATACAAGCATGAGAGTCATTCCTAAGTTGATGTGGAAGCCACAATTGTAACATATGGACCAAAACTAGTCACCATGGAGCTTTAGCTTCTCTTCAATCAATGCTTCGTATTCCAAAACGACCACAAACCACACAATTTGGCCCCAATGGAAAAAAATGTTGTTTCTCTAGAATCACCCTTTTGATAACTATTTCTTTTTGGTTTTTGGTTTCACCTTTTGTGCTTGATATGAGAAAAAATATATGGGAGAAATGAGAGATAAAGAAGGGTGATGTGAAGAATGAATGAAGACAAAATCTTGAAATTGAAAAAAACTTAAATAACAAAGATGGAGTAAAGTGAAGGAAGCAATTTATTAAATTTCAACCGAATAGATAAATTGGCACGAATGCTACCAAAATCCAATACAAGCTAAATAAATGAAGAGAAATCAAAGTCTAGACAAAGGGAAAAGAAATTTTCTAAGTCTTAAAAGCGGACTACTCATTTGCAACTTGGATGATCTATGGCTCTACAGTAGTCGCATCGTCTTTAGCAGCACGCACTTTCGCCATCTCATCTTCGACAACTCCAGTCTTGGCAGCTTCATCCTCAACAGCACCATCTGTAGTAGTTGAGAAGTCAAATTCGAGCAAGTACTCTACGGAGATGGAAAAAGTCTTTAAGTCTTCTTCATAGAACTCGTAATCAGGCGACCTTCCTTGAAGACGATCAACATAACCCAACTTGTAGAAGTTGGGTTAAGTCTGAGCAAGAGCACATTCGTGACTCAACTATTCGTTCTTCAATTGCTTGTTCACCCCAACAAGATCTTCATTGACACTCTGCACGTCATCGAAGTCTTTCTTCATTCTAATTGGCATGCAACATAGGCGCACCAGCTGAAGGAGAAACATGTTTTGGTGCCGCACGGGTAGTTGAATCCTTTTTCCCATGCGACGAACTTCCTTTCCCACTTTTCATGGCAGTAAGTCTCTAAAAAGCAGATCCAAACTTAGCCATAGAAGGACGCCTCATTTTGTCTCCAAACCCAGATGTTGGGAGGCAACACAAAAATCTTGCATTGAGCAATCTTTTCGACAAGAGTTTTAGCTTCTATCAGAGCAGCATACTTAACAGGCTCAGCAATGTCTTTCTTGTCCTTAGAAGGAGACAGTTCAATGACAACTCTCCCAGAAGCAGTCGAACTCCCGCGAGTAGGAGAAGAAACTTTTGGCTTATTCTCAATCAACAGTTCACAAACAGGTTACAAAACCCTCTTCTTTCCATTATCACTAGTAGCGGGCTTGACATCGACGATCAGACGAGCAAACGCTTCCTCCTTGATCCGCTTGATCTTCTCTCTAAGTGGCAATCTACTTTTCTCCCTGTGAAAAACACTGAGCATCCAATGCCATTCGCGACACTCAACCAGAATACCCAAGGCGATGTGCATCTTCTTCATATTAGGCGAAGTCTTTGGAGTCGAGCCGAACTTCGAATCTGCACAAGGAAAGAATATCATGTATTCAATAATCTGAAATCAAAGCAACTCATAACCGGATTCAGGCAGTCGAAGAATGAAGCAATTCACTTGCCTTTGATGAACTTTACTGAGATGTGCAGCTCAACCAAGAAGTCAAATTTCCACTCACCATTGATTTCAAGAGTATCTCACAAGACTTATGCTACAAGATAAGACTCAGAATTCAATACAAATAAGGAAGTTTAATTTTAGAAGGTTTACTCAACTTGAGATTTCTATATCTCCTGCACTTTCTACGTAGGGGCATTTGTGAAGCCAAAAATAATCTTGAATATTATGGAGCTAACACGTGAATGTTCACTTCACTATTGACAAGAATGTTCTCATTAATTGGCAAGGCTTACATTCATTAGGTTGACAATTCAATCGAGCTAGAAGCTTTGAAATGGTGATTACAATTACTCCAAACTCAATTGTGCATGACAAGGAGGCCAGACAAGAGAAATAAAGGTGGAATTAATCACTAATTCCTACATTTGAGCTTTCGTAATTGAAGACAAAATCTTTTAATCAAGGAAGCACAATCGCAATCAATCAAGGATTCTTCAAGATAATTCTTACGATATTATTAATTAACTTTAATAATATCTTCAAGGATTATCCATAGTATCTTTAAGATATTATAGCATCTTAAATATATTATATCGTACTGTCACTGCGCAAATACAATTCCATCCATCGAATTACACAACTTGGTCAATCGGACGCCAACATGTGGCGTGGGCTTCCCCACCACGTGGCTAGCTCCCTACAAATACTTAGTTCTCAAGTAAGTTCATTCTATGCAATTCAACCCTAAAACACCCATTCTCTTTAGAGTTTACTGACTTAGACATTGGTGGTTCATTGGTCAAACCCTACCCCCTTCTAGGCTTGTGATTTGGTCTTTAACTAAAGGTGTTTCTGGGCTTGTGATTTGGTGTTTAACTAAAGGTGTATCTTTATTTTGTAAGTACAATTTCGTCAATTTGAAGATGGCGGAATTTTGCTATCACAGTTACCATTTCTTTTTAGTGTTATTATTGGAACTCCAAAAAGTTTATTGTGCACTTTTTATAAAGTTATAAGTGTATTTTAAAATTAACACGACCCTTGTGCAAAGGATCTAGGCACCTAATTGGCGAATCAACAAGCCAAATAGGGCTCCTAATTGGCCAATCAACAAGCCAAATGGGGATCTGATACTAATGTAAATTATGTAAACAGGTATCGAAATAATACCTTGTGGGAGAGTGCCCAAATGAACCTTCACTTGTTATTACGAACCTTCTTGGCCTCCTTGAAACTTCAACTGACGAGTTTTAGCCTCCGTGTACTTTTTGGTCTTCAAGATCAAAGGGATGACCACGTATATCGAGCCCCTATGATATTCGCTTCCTAAATCTAAATCCCTAGAACTATGGTGATAACTCTGAAGTGAGCTAAACTGCAGTGAATAGGTGGAGGTAGCAGGGAGAAGGGACCCTACAACTATGTCACAATAAAGAGCCATTTAAAGAGTTTCTTGGAGCAAGATTTTGTCCCTTTTTTTGTGTGGCTAATATAGCTACTAAGAGGTTTTATCTCTTGGAGATGCTCTAAGGCAATCTCTAACCAAAAAGCTAAAGGAAAACGAGCTAAAAGAATCAAACTAAGTTTAGCCCTAAAAAGTAATAAAATATGAAAGGGAATAAAATATAATCCTACATGGTTGGAGATGGAAAAATTTAACCATCCATAATTGGAGATGGCCTAACATTTTTGAAGAATCGTTTTTGAAGAGTCTCTTGGGAGTGCCTTCAAGCTGAGAGCATATTTCAAAGTTCGAAGAAAATACATTAAGTTAGGCCTGAAACATTGATATTAGGCTTAGGAGGTTTTGGTGGAGTGTAGGGTTCCAACTGAAGGTGGGTTTTGACTATTCGATTTGGTTAGTAAGTTCAGAATCTCAATACCTTCAAATGCAAAGCTTTGCTTAAGTCCGGCCTAGACGAAAACTCAAGCTGTTTAGTAAAACACACATCCGAACCAGTTCACTGTATCATCTGCAATTCAGCAAACTACCAAAAAAAGGATTACAGTATCAAAACAAGAAAAGGGACAGGAAAAGGAAAGAAAGTACATCAGACTATTCAAAGAATTTACAAGAGTCTATGTATCTCCAATTACACGATGCAAATAGGGGGAACCCGTGTGTGTGCCAATGCCATCGCACGGCCTTCTTTGTTTCTCGATTCCTTTTTGTTTTAATTACAGTATCAAAAAGGAAAAGGGAAAGAAAAGGAAGAAATTCTACCTAACTTTGGACAAATTGTCTATGCACTTCGTGTTCTTCTTTAATCCTCGTTCAGCAGCTCGGTGCAGAATAATGTCTATCCACTTCATCTTTTGCAAGGCAAGCTTATATGCAATGCATTAATCTTCAAAGAATAGTTTGTCAGGAATATACAATACAAAGGACTTTGTCTTCAACATTCTCACGCTTTCACCAGAATGAGAAAAGGAGTCTGTTTCTTTGAACGAAAAGAGCAGAATCCAGCCTTAACCTTTTGAAGTTACAAGCGATGCGCCAACAGATCAGGCAGTGTTATCTTCCCAGAGTGGTTCTGGTCAAGCTTACTGAACTGATCGCAGATTTGCAGAATATCTTTCTCCCCTATCTTTCCCATCTCTTTAAGCTTGTAAATGACATACTCTGACTTACTGAAATGAGCAAGGGAGCTTGTATGATTTACAATTCAAACTTGATATAGCTAAAAGCTGAAAAACAAATAGGCACAGCAACAAACTTTCGGAATTGCGCTCCTCTTGATCGATACAAAGCTACAAGGTTTAGCAGGACTCTGTTGTCCACTACAATAGCTAAGCATCTTCATTAGATCGATGCAGCTAGACGTTACATACTAACGATCCTCCGGACCAACGGTGAATACAAGACTTACGCAATGAATGTAATCGTATCAGAAATGTTAGAATTTGCTAGATTTGTTCAGTGAGCTGGCAGCTAATAGTTTAACCATAATTGGAAAACCATTCATCAATTCTTGTTATTCTCTACTTAATAAAGAACGATACACTAAATCATCGATAACTAACTTTTAAAAGAGATGGCAATTAAAGTAAATGACAGATTGGATGGATGGAGTTTTTGGAAACTCACCTGATGAAACCATGGTTGTTGACATCGGCAGCAAGCAGATCCTGGACAGTGATATCCCTATGCAAAACCCAATTGACAATCCTCCTGTGCCTTTTGTCAACCCTGGCCTCTGCTAAATACATAAACGCCCGAGCCACCGCCAATGTCGAAAACAGAAGCCACACGGCAGCGAAGAGCCTCCCTTGGAGAGTCTTGAAGGCCCTGTCTCCATACCCAACCGTCGTAACTGACATAACGGACAAGTAGACAGAATCAATCCAGTCCAAATTCTCCACAAAACATAAGACCAAAGCCCCAATGCCGATGCACAACACCACCACTCCAAGCGCCAGGCCAACCTTGAGTCGGATTCTCATCCTGCCTTTTGCCACATCGACGATATAGTCCCTGGCGGAGAAGCGATGAGTCCGGGAAGTCTGACCCATTTGAATTCCGGTCAAGATCATGTTTTCTTGTAAGTCGAGCACAAAATTGACAACCCCACTCAGCAAAATGTCGATGAAACCGAACCCGAAGAGCACAAAGACGCAGGCGAAAATCTTGGTGAAGGGAGTGGTGGGAGCAATGTCACCGTACCCAATGGTGCACATGGTGACTATGCAGAAGTAGAGGGCGTCGACGACCGGGTGGGTTTCGACGCCGGAGAACTTGTCCCTGTTGAAAGAGTAAATTACAACGCCGAGGGAGATGTATACGAGGAGCAAGAAGACGGCTTGCCTGATGATGGAGGTGGAGTCGGACTGAGGTCTGGGGACCTGGGTTGTTGGGTTTGGATTGAGGTCTCGCATGACGGCCATGGCGGGGGCCGTCCTGCAGCGGTGGAGAGTGCCGGGTCTCTTCTGATTGCGGGCATTCGGGGCTCCGGACGAGGAGGGCTGCGGGTCTTGTTGGTGGACATGATGATGGTAGGGTTGTTGGAAGAGCTGGAGATTAGGCTCGCTGTGGGACGGAGAGATTTTGAAAGAGAAATCATCAGGGTCAGGGACTTCAACAGTGGGGGTGGGGGTGGGGGTGAGGAGTTGGTGTTGGGGCCCTGTTTGGGAGCCGAGAAAAGGCTCCCTTTCCATCGGGAGAGTGGTATGCTTAAGGTTTGCGACTTTTTCCCTATATTTCCAACAAACTTTGACACTTTGAGCCTGACGCTTCCAGGAGCCGTCCCTCTTCCATTAAAGGACAAAGGGACTTGTGCACAATGAATTTCACACGATAAATTTGAATGAGTAAAATTATAATTTTAATAATTTTACTCTTAATTGCATCCACGCCTTTTATAATAAAATTCGTGAATGAATCTTGACAACTAGTTTGTGCTGATTTGGGGCTTTTTGTATTTTTAATGGCCTTGGCTCATACTGTAATTAGAGTGGTTCTTTCTTTGTGCATCAAATTTTATTTCTAAACACCTATTAATTTTATGTAAAATAAAAAAGATATAATTATTTTCTTTGGACACCCATATAGTTTTAAAATAAATAACTTTATAATTAAGCGACTGATGAACTTCGTAACTGTTGAATTTTACGGTAAATTTGAAGATAAAGTCTTCATAATTAATACAAGGAAAAATGATGTCCAAAGAAAATGAAAATTGAGTGTCCAAAGAAAAATAAATTCATAAAAAGTAAAAGAGGATATTCTTGAAAGTTTAGTAAATTATTTTGGGTATCCAAAGAAATATGTGAGAGTAAATTGGGTGTCCAGAGACAAAACTTAAGTGTACACATAAATTAGACATGGACTCTTTGTGGGACTTGCTTCAAATTTCAATAAGCCGAACCATCTACGATTTAATTTGACATTCAAAGATGATATATACAAGAACTTAGGCATTGTAGTGAATAAAATATACGAACACGATATTTCAAGAAGAACTAAAATTACAACCATTCAGTTGAGTGGTTAAATGGTTTCGGATTTGATTTGAGGGAAGACCTAAAAACCGGTTCGCATAATTGAAAAGCAATATGTAGTAACCCCTACAAGAGTGTCGTTATTTGAAGAAGCCCTCAATTGAAACTCAATTTACCTGATTTTGCTTGTTACATGTAAAGAACTTGGGTGGCAATGTATGCCGTCCTATCTTAACATGCCAATAAATTTTGCAGTCTTTTTTTTTGTTGCAAAAATATAATTCGGGGCTTAATACATATATTTTTTATAGGGTGAGTGTTTAATAGTTAATACCAATGAATATAGACACGTTATAATTTGGATAAATGCCTAGTGCTGTATTAGCACAGCAGCGTACCTTGATTGATAAAGTATGCAGAGCATTTGCGGCTTCACAAGATCACATTAACATATGCATTTTCACAAACACGATTCATACTATTCAATGTCGGGATATTAAAGCAAAAGAGGGAAAAAGGTGGCGGCAATGAAGGCTGCAGGCGAGATCACGCGGTGCAGATGATATTCAGCTAATTAACTGAAATGGACTTTAATAATCTGCTTTTTTCACGGCACGTGATATTATAGTTGGACTTTTGCTTTTTGAGTAACTTGAAGAAGAAACTCACTTTATAAATTTGGATAATTAGCTGGACTCGTTATATCATCGTTGTGTGGTCGTTAATTATGTCATTCTTGTGTTGTTATATAATCAATATATCGTCGTTATTAAAAAAAATCATCTTTACAAAAATATCAAAAAGTGATCATTTCTGCTAATTGCTCTATACATTTTAACGAATCACTTTCCCAGCCTCCAAGCCCAAGACACATATATAAACTTCAAACAGCATATGTCATGCATGGATGTTCAAAATGTATGTTTTTTCTCAGAATGCATGCAATATGCTGCCTTTGTCTCTTCTTTTGTTGTCTTCTTCCGAGACTCCTCTACCTAAAGGTTAGAGGACCTTAGTAATTTGTTTTCGAACCCTAAACTCATCAACCCCTTAAACTCTACTGACCGTTTATAAATCTTTATAAAATTATAACAACAAAGATTGTCCTAAAAATTGGTATAAATGAGAATTGATCCACAATTATAAAACAAATGTCTCCATTAACAGATATGACTGTTACAATAATACAACCTTATTTATGAATCATCACATCAAGTATATGTACCCGAGTCACGGCAATCCACCCTTTTGAGGGCCGTGAAGACTTACAGAGACATTTCAACCTCTTCCTAGTCACCATCGTGTGATTCTCCAGCACCAGAAATCAAACCCAGGACAAGCCGTGTGAAATACGGGCCTAAAATTTCCTCCAACTATTGGACCACCCCTTGGTGGTTAAGTGCATGTACTATTTCCAATAAAATAGTTTAATTCAAATGAATTAAACTTTCCAAACATCATTTTTGTTTATCTCATTCCTAATAGGACTAGCCATAGTACTAGTATAGATTTTATTCAGGATGTGGATTGAGAATGGTTTTAAATTTGTTTGGCTCGCGCGGAAGATTTACAATTACCAAACATGTGAAAATTAATCTGGACCATTGAATGGTTCGTACACAGAAGATTTTTCCAATTTATAGAGCAAAATATCTTTTATTGAGATATTATTGCCGTATAGGATTGAATTGTTTAGCAAGTAGTCGTGGAAGTCGGCTGAGTCTTTCATATTAATAAAGAACTAACTAGCTAGGAATGAGAAATCGCTTTCGAAACAATTCCCTGGAGACGGGTCTCAAGATTCGTTGATACTCAAAACGTTTTGATTAAGACACATTAATTACTTGCTTACGAGATACTAACTGACATGCCACCAGATATGCGAGCTAAGCTGGGTAATAGCTTTCACTACCTACCCTCTAGCATTGTAATTGTTACATGGTTTACACTTACATTAGTAATGCACGATTCTTCTTGCTTGCTTGAGGATGAATTCGCCTCAACTTCGCCTCCTTCAGCTTCGGAAGCAATAAAATGATCACGAGACAAGGTCGGAAAAGATTTTGGAGGAGAATCATCAGCCAAATACGTGGGGACGGGCATCTTCGATGGAAGAACCGGCAGTGGAACCTCAAACGCCAACACTTGGATCGCCTGTTGTATTGAAGGCCTCATATTGTAATCTGGATGAGCACACCATAATCCAACAATCATCAAGCACTCCATTTGCTTCTTGTCAAAATTTCCACAGAGCCTTGGGTCAGCTGCTTCAATCACTTTCCCTTCCCCATAAAGCCCCCAAACCCACTCCACCATGTTCACTTCATTATTACTACTTGTTTCCAACTTCAGATCAATGGATTTTCGCCCGCACGCAATCTCCAACACAACAATTCCGAAGCTGTACACATCTGATTCCTTACTAGCCTTCCCTGTGATAACATATTCGGGAGCCATGTATCCCATTGTTCCCGCTAGAGCTGTTGTTTTCGGTTCTTTTCCATGGTCTACAAGCCGCGCTAGCCCGAAATCCCCCAATTTTGCATTGAAATTCGAATCCAACATAACATTGCTGGATTTGATATCCCTGTGAAGCACACATTGCTCCCATTCTTGGTGGAGATATAGCAACCCGGATGCCAACCCTTGAGCAATTTTGTACCTCACATCCCAACTCAACATGCTTTTTCCTTTGAACAAATGACAATCTAAGCTGCTGTTGGGCATCAACTCATAAACAAGTAGGAGTTTTTTTTCATGGCACCAACCAATGAGTTGCACCAGATTCCGATGCCTAAGTCGGCTAATGATCCTTACTTCCGCTGCATACTCCTTCAATCCTTGTTTAGACCGTCTCGATATCCTCTTAACGGCAACAAATGAGTTCAAGTCTTTTATGAAGCCTCTGTAAACACCACCAAACCCTCCCTCTCCAAGCTTTTCTTCTTCCAAAAAATCACTTGTGGCTCGAGCCAACTCGCCGTAGGAAAACTTCCTCGGGCCAGTCCCATTTCCCAATTCATCGTCAATCAAGTCGCAAACCATAGCATCTTCTTCATCACTATTTTCTCCTGCTTTCCTCTTCTTGCACAAGATGAACCAAATCAGAACAATCCCACCGACCAAGAAGAAGAATCCACCAATACCTATCCCAACTGCGATTCCTATATTTTTGCCCTCTCCTGACTTGGGAGGAGGAGAAAAAGGAAGTGGAACTTCATCGTCAAGCAGTGAAGTTGAGTTGAAACTCCATGAGTTTATCCGGTGCAGAGCAGCGATATTATCGCCGGTTGCAGCAGAGAAGCCCGCAATGACCCTATCCGGCAAATAGTCATTCAAATTAACCCTGTAATCAAGATACCTCATCACTTGAATTCCATTCACATAACTAGTGAAAGTCACGCTGAGATTTTTTGCTGTGGAATCATAATTAACCCTAGCACTGTTGATTTTTCCATCCATAATGCTACCATTCCATGGCATGGTAATTTTAGACAAGACAGAGTTGATGTCAATACCTACATGTTCGCCCATGGGATCGTTGATGTCTGACTGATTGTTCTGGTAGATATCGAACTCAACCGCCACGTATGGTGGGAAGGGGAGTCCCATCCTGACACGGCTTTGTCCTAGTGTTCGGTTGTATGTGAATGGAGCTAGGAAGAAAGTGAGTCCGTTGGCGTGTTTGCGCTTGCCTTGTGAATCAATGACGAACGTGAAGTTGGTTGTGAAATCGGCCAGCTTTCCGGTGGCTCTTTCGCGGAGGAGAAAGGGTTTGTTGTAGGTGGCTCGGCCGATGTTTCTACTCTTGTAGTCGTCTGCACCCCCGCTACTGGTGAGTTGGATGAATTGGTCGCCGATAGAAGCCTGCTCGTCTAGAGATATGTTGCTGATACCGTTGGGAAAGCTGGGGAAATTGAAAGTCAGTGGAGCTGCAGGATGGGTTGACAAAAACAAGAGCACAAGAAGGAATTGAAGTTGCATTTTTAATTTGTTTTTGGAGAGAGAGATAGATATAGGGAGAGTTTGTGACGACTGAGAAATTTGCATAAATATTGTTTTATAAACAGGTCGAGCAGAGTTTATTTTCCAAATCGAAATGAAAGTAATTATGCATTGGAGGAAAGGAAACACATGCACAAATATCTTAAGTGTTAGACTTGAATATTATTTTTATTTTTGTCAAACCCTAATAGCCAGAAACACAAAATAGTATATATATATGGAGAGTCTTTCTTGCATACCCCGGGGTACGGGGTATTTTGAATTTTTTAATCGTTAAATTTTTGTTTTAAAATATAAAAATCAAGATCCAACGGTTAAAAAATTCGGAGTACTCCGTACTCCGGAGCACCTAAGAATTTTTGTATATATGGATACATTTTTAAGTCCCATGGCGGTGATGAATTTGTTTGCTACTGCAAATAAAAAAGCACAATACTTGAGTACTCACCTGAGTACCCAAGACTTATGTACGTAGTCCAATAAAAAAAAAAGACAAGTGTCATTTTAAACTTTCTGAAATTAGTCAAACACTCGTTATCTTGATAGCCAAACACAGTCAATATTCAACAAATCATATAACCAAACAATCACTTTCTTCCTCACCAAAACCCACTACACCAGACCGTCCAATCTCACGAGGAGTATTCAAAAAGAACCCACCCCACTCATCAAAAGGAACCATTTCAATTTCCAGAAAACTCAATTTCATGAGTCCAGAAATGTGGGTTCCTATCTTCACATGGAGAATATTGTGGCTGGTGGTGGTGGGCGAGGGGCAGTGGCTTGTGGTGGTCGAATAGGACGATGTCTGGTGGTGGTGGGAGTCTGGGAGAGGACCATGGTATGCGGTGGTGGGAGAGGACCGTGGTTGGCGGGGTGGGAGATGTCTGTATTTTGGTAAGCGAAGACGAAGAGGGATGTTTGGTTAGCCAAACAGGGAGATGTGATTTTAAATGACGCGTCCTTTTATTATTGCGCCACGTATATAAGTTAGTATTTTAAGAACTCACCGGGAAGTATTATCGAATAAAAAAAGATTCGTGGTTATGTCCTAAACTTTATAAGTCCCATGTGAATGGCATCACCAAGTAGCAACTTTCTTTGACAAAAAGAAGATTGTGACCTTCTTCTCAAGTCTGACGTTGGAAAAACTGCCAATGTGGGAGTGGGACATTCAAAGATATTAGTCTCCAAGAAGGGTACATTTACGTACGGAGAAACTCTCTTGTAACATTTTCAACATATTAGATCTGTTTACTAGACAATTGGTTCATTTTATAAACACATGTTACCGTTTCTTAGACTGATGATGCAACTAAGATGGTGCATTAATTGGCTTTAGCGTTACTGTAGTGTGTCGGTGAGAGTGGGTAAAAGCTTGAAGAATTATTGTCACAACAATCGACATGTCTGGTGGTTCCATATCTAAAAGTCCATGGACTATAATGAGGAGGTTTTGTCTGAGCATGGAAAATGCTGGGAAATTGTTGGCCAAGAAAATTTCTTTCTTTATTTTCTGGTCAAAGGTTAAGAAAAGATCGAGGATTAATTGGGGATTAGGTTCTAAGAATTTATTATTATTAATTAGTTTTTCTAGGACTATTAATTCTTATTTTAATTTGCCAATTTAGTTTTGCAGAAGTCTATAAGACCAAAAATTCTTGGGTGCTCCGGAGTACGGGGTATTCTGAATTTTTTAACCGTTGAATCTTATTTTTTATATTTTAAAATAAAAATCTAACGATTAAAAAATTCGGAATACCCCGTACCCCGAGTATACAAGAAAGACTCCTATAAGACATCCACATTGGGACCATCAGAGACCTATCCGTCCACCCTCCACCCTCCACCCTCCACCCTCCACCCTCATCCCTCCACTCCACCCTCCACCCCAATTCGCCAGCGAGAAGAATTTTGACCAGATTTATTCCCAGCGTCGGCAGACCTGCCCTCTCTTCGGTGTCCCCAATCCACCAACCTCTAGTCCGTGCCCGCTCCGGCAGGCCGAGGGCAGCCTGGATGGGCACATCAACCGCCTTCGAGTGGCTTATGAAAAGCACGGTGGGACGCCGTAGGCCAACCCTTTTGGTGGCGTGAGGTTCGTGATTTTTAGGACAAGGCAAGAGACATAGTTTATGAGAGGAAGAGGATAATAAGTATGAATACGGTCATGATAGTTCTGATGCTTTAACAAGAAGAAGTTAGTTGATAGAAATTTTACCACACACATGTAATAAGGTTAAAATTATACAAAAATACTTACAAGAGAATAAGGTTATCGTAGTATAGATGACTCTAAGTAAAGTCGTTCTTCACAAGAATTGATAAGAATAACTTGTGTTTAAAATCAATTCTTAATTAACTATTTAATACAAAATATAAAAAGTTGAGATCATGAAGAATTAAAATCAACAAAATAAGTAAATTAAAACCAATTGAAATTAACAAAAATATAGAATAATAAAAATCAATTCTTCAAACAATTTAGATAATCAAAAGTATAAAAACACTAGGATTCAGCCTTCATCACTAACACTCCTATATAATTCTACCAATTACTTATAAATTACACAAGTACTTTGAAGGTTAGGTTTTCCTTATACATATCGTACTAGTGATATTCTAGTTAGAACGTATATATAACATGCAATCTGTCTATGATATTCAGATCAAATATGAACATGCAAGACTCATTATGTTTTGTAAAAATCTTTCGAAAAACCATGTAACCCTTAAGAGCGTGATATTCGCCTTAAGTGAACTTACAATTATCAATCACAAAAACCCTAACCAATTTAAGGGTGATATTCCAACATAAATTGCATCAAATTACTTGTCTAAACACTCTAATGGTGATCAAGCACTAAGATATGTAGATAGTTTAAAACGATGATTGACAATTCTAAGTGAACATACATAATATCATAAGTAATTGAACAAAAACTACACATTCATGTTAAAGGCTCAAGGCCTCACCCTAGAAAAAGAATTAGTTACGCATAGACATAATTAAAAACATAGAACGTATTGATGAAAGTTTATAGAACACCGTTGTAGAAAAGTTGTAATTTGCCAAAAGCTTAGCCAAGTTCTCCATAATTGAATCTCCAAAATTCGTCCACTTTATAAACCATAGAGACTCGGCTATATATATACTACTAAGAATACAAATCCTACTAAAAATAGGGTTCTTAAAGAATTAGAAAAATAAAATAAAGTAAATTAAAGATTTCTAATCCAACAAGGACTTCGACTGCAGACAAACCTCCTTTTAACTAACCAAATCAGACCCATAATATGTCGTTAGAAAGCTTGCACGTACATCATCTTCAACTTTGTAGAAGAGACTGCTGCCCAAAAATACTATCTTGAATCACGTATAGGCCAAACAAGCCCAAAAATGTCAATCTACCCAAAACTGCGCATTCCTCCTTCTTTTACTAGTCACGTTCAAATGGCTACGAATTAAAGCTTGAAACTTTGACACGATCTTCTCAGCTCCAAAACTCCACCATTTTTTTGTTTATTGAGAAATGCCGATTCAATTTACCCTATAATAAAAACACATAGAAAAGTATCAAAATTCTCTCAAAAACAAACATAAAAGCTAACTTGGTGTACTATAAAATGTAATATAATATCGACTTGTCATTAGTGTTGCAAGAAATGAAATTAAATATCAAAGGGAATGAAAGAACAAAAAGGTGGAGATAACGTTAACATTGCTGACGTCGGGAACTTGTCGCCAGGGAATTTTGGGAGAGGGAGGAGGCCGTGAACAATCAATGGAAGAGACACAAGAACCAAAAAAATTTTAAGTTTCACATAATGATTTTTTTTATTAGCCCTCCATGTATTGTTGAATACACTCCACAAAAAATTTATTATTAAATGACTTATATATTTTAATATGAAATAACTATTTAAGCCCCATAAGATTTTAAAAAGGAAAATTATATTATGAATACATCCCAAAATCATGTTCAAACGTGTATTCTAATTTTCTCAAACTCTGAAAGCCACTTCCATCATTCATTGTAGAACAAAATCCTGACAACATTCAAGTGACATAAACCTAGATATGCAGAAAGTTAAAGAATTACTTAGGTTACTAAATTACTAATATAAAAATTTAGTAGAAAATGGGAGGAAATTTTACTTTCGTATATATTCCTCTGCTTCTTCTTACATGGTTTTCTAGTCAATGCTGACCCCATTGGAAATGCAATAGCCAAATCTGCATTTGATAGTGTTTGAATTCGAATCTCTAGTGATGGCTATTGTTAGCCAAATCTCAAATTGAATAAATGAAATGGGTTGATTGCAACCTTATTTATAGACTATCAAAGGATACCATTCAATAGGTGTAACCCTTACTAATAGTTATAACTCTTATAAGAGATGTAACATTTATTCAAGGGTTCTATCTCTTTCAACATTCATTGCATCTGGTTCACTTATTGAAGAGATATATTTCTTCATTGTGAACCAATGTCTCTTTTCTTAGAGTCATGTTTCTTGGCCAATAGGTGTATTGAAAGCCCCATCACATGGATCATTTATTCCTTCAGACAGCCAACCAATTTGATAAGGTAGGCAGAACTAGTTGGATTGAAATGAGTTTGATCCAATGTTCTTAAACCACTCTATTGTATTATGACTTTGCTCTGAACTTCCGTGTTCAGGGAAGTTTACCAAAGAGCATCGACGATTGGCAGAGATCATTGAAATGATCCTTACAGCAAGCTTGATACATGACGATGTGTTGGATGTGAGTGACATGCGACGAGATGGGCATTATTATCTTTGATTGAATATATGATCTTTCTAACACAAATAAATCATGGCAACCAGCATCTTTGATTGAATATATCATCTTCCTAACAACATTTAAAGTGACGCTGTCATGTTCATTCATCAATCCTAAAAACCCTAATTGATAGAAACCCCAACTGATACAACTTTAAACCCTAAGATTGGCAAAAAAATTAAAGATGTGAGGTGTGAGGGTAGTATGGAAAAATAAGTGAGGTGTATTAAGATAAATTTTAACTAAAAAAGTAAATGTTGGGTGTATTAAAAAATATGTGGGGTTTGAATAAAATACTCATTTCAAATTGGTCCCAACCTTTTAAAACATTCAAAATAAATACCTAATGTTTTAAAAATTGGAGTTAGGTCACCAATGTTAAGTGATGATCTTGACAAGTATTGTAGCGAGATTTCACTCTCACGTCATTTATACAACTCTAAATCCCCAAATTGATCCCTTTTAACTAGACAAAGATAGCATTTAACTTGGCTAAAAGGGGTCAGTTTGAGGATTCAGAGCTCTAAAATGACGTGTTAGTGCAAATTAGTTTCAATATTTGTCCATACTATCACTTAACATTAATGACATCGTCAATTAACGGTAGTGACGTCCTCAATTAACTCCAGTAACCTAACAAGTGTCTATTTTTCAAAACGTTAGGTAGTTATTGGAAATGTTTTAAAAGGTTGAGACTAATTTAAAATTATCTCTAAAGGTTGGGTAGTTATATGGACTTAACCCTAATAAATTGTTCATGAAAAAAACTGATTAATAATAATTAAGAATTTTAAAACCTAATTTAGTGATGTGGCAGAACCACCTCAGCAACCACATCATGTGGTTTAAAAATATGGTTCACAAAGTTAGTTTCTCTAGCATTACCCTATATTTGTGAGTGTGTGGAGTGTATTTGTGGAGCTATATATTCCAAAGTTGGTCTCCCTACGAAGTTTGACTACTTAACCATGCACGCATGCATGTAGTGTATTGTGGAGCTATATATTTCATATTGATGCAATTTGCTACCTTAATTTGTCTCTGGTTATATATTTCGGATGGATGCAATCAAATGAACTAATTTAGTGCATATCCATGAGCAAAATATGCTAAGTGAACATGAATATGAGTTTTAAAAACTTGAAAATACAGTCGAGTCTAAAACTTGATTCTATCTCCTTGACAATATTTACGGTGGAGAGTGCATGTGATGTTGTTGGGTTGTTGGAACAAGTGGAGATTAGGCTCGCTGAGGGACGGAGATATTTTGAATGAGAAATCCTGAGGGTTGGGGTCGTCTACAGTGTGGGTGTGTTGGGGGCCTTGGGGCCTTTGTTTGGGGCCTTTGTTTGGGGTCGTCCACATTTTGAATGAAAAGGCTCATTTTCCATTGAGAAAACAAGGAATAGAATCTCTTTGGAGGGAGTAAGTAGATACAACGTAGGTATGTTTAAGTTTAGATTTGAGACTTGGAGTTTGAGAACCGTCCCTCTTCGGTTAAGGGTAAGTGAGGGAATCCCACGCCAATGGCAACGAGAGTGATAGATTTTCAGGAAAAACAAGTGAAATATTTCTTCTATGCAAAATGATTTTCGCGCATTTGTTTTGTCTTCGGGCATAATTTTGTTTATTTGAACTTTTAGAACGAATAATTAAAAGAGAATTAGTAGACATAAATTGGAGTGTACAAAAGAAAAATTTGTGAAGAAATTTGCGTATAAAGCCATAAGTAAACATGTATTTGAACTGCTATTATTCTCCTCTAAGTAAACATGTTTGAAGTTTTCTGAGGAAAAAGAGGTTGTAACTGCATTGTATGTGGCAAGAAAGAGGATTGAATTTGGGTTGGCAAAAAGGTGAGGCCTGCTTCTCAAACTCTCTAATTGGTCCTCTTGTGTCTGAGAAGGAATATCACAGAGCATCACCATTAGAATAATTAAAATATAGGGGCAAAGAGAAGAACATATATTAACAAATAAAACAGAAAAGGTCCACCTTGTCCCGGGACAAAATCAAACATATTTGGAGTCTCTCCAAGAGCACAAAGCAGTAACAAACAAAGTGTTTACAATTTTTAATTCTTTGAATCCAGAATCTGCCGTCTGCAGAGCATTCAAATTCAACCCTAATCACATTTTCAAAGCAACTTCATCTCTATTTCTAATCGTAATTAGTGGATCTCAATTAGCATGACGTACCAAGGAATAAGTTAACCACCCAAGACACACGAGAGATAATTACTTAGTTGGAGTTGATCATCCGTAATCAAACATCACATCCTCCAAATCAACAGCACACCCCACATTACAAAATGCCTTCCTTTGTCTCTTCCAAGCACCCCCATTGCCTAAATCCATTAATTTAACATTTAACACATTTCAAATAAAAAATAAAGGACTAATTATATTTAGATCCTCCAAATTTGAACTGGTTTTTAGAATTGATCATGAGGTTTTAATTTTCTTACATTGCATCTCAAAATTTTAAAATTGTACCAATTTTAACATTCTGTCTATTTGAACATCTAAAACTTCATTAAAATGACGAGGTGTGATATGTGGAGTTTGCTTCTGAGAGGACATATAAGCCATTTTGCACGGTTTGGTCTGATTAGTTGTCGTTTTGAAATACAAAGCATCGATTTAAGAGAAGTCAAAGCTCCATGTTGAGTTGTTGTTTTTTTTGGTCAATGTGGTGCAAATGTGGTTAACGTCAGCCCACACTCGGGGTTCCACACTCACTATGACATTAATTTAATAAAGGATCAAACAATCAATTAGACCAAGGCATAAATTGATACTAATTCAAAACCTTATGGCGCAATATGAGAAAATTGAAACTTTATGACTCATTTTGAAAGTCATTCAAATATGAAACGTAATTAGTACAAAAATAAAATCCTCCATCCGTTTTGGTCAATGATCAAACTCTGTCACCTCACATTAAAAAAAAAACCTTTCGCTCTCTTCATCATCTTCTAATTCTCCTCTTCACTTTCTCAAACTCTCAAGCACAATGACCACTGAAGAACCAGAGCCAAATCCCACCTCAGATCAAATCTTGGATTGGCTTGAAGATTCAGTCACTTTCTTCCCATCTTTCTTGGATGATCCTTACCATTCAAATGACATCGATGGAGGACTTCAATGGTGGGATGAGAGCCATGATCTTGCTCATCCCACCACCAATTCTACTTCTCTCAATAACCCAACTGACATTTCAATCCCAACAGCCACCACAAGGCCCCCAAATCCCACCAATTTGAATCATCCATCACCTTCCGATTCCTCCAAGAAGCGTAAGGCCTCCCCCGATGACCGCCACATTGATCAGAAGAACCATCACGGCCGTCTGATCAATCAGGCCAGCCCGGGGGACCAATCAGGTGAAGAGATAGTGGTGCCAGTTAAGAAAACAAATGGGAATAAAAAAGGAACAGCCAAGGGAACAGGGAATAACTGTAATAACGGTAATAGCAAGGAAGGGAGGTGGGCAGAGCAGTTGCTAAACCCTTGTGCCTCAGCCATCACAGGTGGGAATCCGACACGTGTCCAGCACCTCCTCTACGTTCTCCACGAACTCGCCTCCCTCACCGGAGACGCCAACCACCGCCTGGCGGCGCACGGTCTCCGAGCTCTGACTCAGCACCTGTCCTCCTCCCCCTCTGCTCCCAACGGTTCTGCCTCAGCACCGCCGGCTACTTTCGCTTCCACAGAACCAAGATTTTTCCAAAAATCTCTGATGAAATTCTATGAGGTGAGTCCATGGTTTGCATTTCCAAATAACATTGCGAACTCTTCAATTCTCCAACTTATTGCCGAAGAATCTGATCGAACTCGAACCCTTCACATTGTCGATGTTGGTGTGTCTCATGGTATGCAATGGCCTACTCTGCTGGAGGCCCTGACTCACCGGCCAGGCGGCCCTCCGCCATTGGTCAAGATCACAGTTATCGCCGCGGCTGCTTCCGCCGCTGAAAACAACCAAAACAGAGAGACCACATTTGCAATAGGTCCTCCTGGTGACAATTTCTCCTATAACCTTCTCAGTTTCGCCAAGTACATGAACATCAATTTGCAAATCAAGCGCCTCGACAATCAACCATTGAAAACTCTAAATGCTCAACTGATCGAAGCCTCCAACGACGAAACGCTGATCGTTTGCGTGCAGTTCAGGCTACACCAACTGAACCACAACGCCCCGGATGAGAGAACCGAGTTCTTGAAGTCCCTGAGGAGCATGGAGCCGAAGGGGGTGATCCTAAGCGAGAACAACATGGAGTGCAGCTGCAACAACTGCGGGGACTTCGCGACGGGGTTTTCCCGGCAGGTGGAGTACTTGTGGAGGTTCTTGGACTCGACAAGTGCGGCGTTCAAAGGGCGGGAGAGCGAGGAGAGGAGAGTGATGGAGGGGGAGGCAGCCAAGGCGCTGACGAACCGGGGGGAGATGAATGAAGGGAAGGAGAAGTGGGGTGAGAGGATGAGAGGGGTAGGGTTTGTGGGGGAGGTGTTTGGGGAGGATGCCATTGATGGAGGAAGAGCATTGCTGAGGAAGTACGATAGCAATTGGGAGATGAGGGTGGATGAGAAGGATGGTTGTGCAGGATTGTGGTGGAAAGGGCAGCCTGTTTCTTTTTGTTCATTGTGGAAGACTCATAACACTTGAAGAACACGGGTTTGTCCGGACTAAGTAAAAAAAATTGTATTTGCTTAATTCAATCATAACCGCTCATTTTCCGTATTATCAAGTAGTAGAAGAACACAATTACTTAGTAGTGTGAGCCTGTCTCGTCTTGATTTTCAAAGGATTCGTAGTTGTTCCATCTAATCTCTCTCTCTCTCATATGCCTCCATCCATGGAGTGGTCTACAAATTCTGAACTTTTTGACTCTTATATTAGGTCCAGTTGCACAAATCACATCAAATGTGGTGAAGGACTCAAGGTGACGGTGAAAAACATGTTAGCACGATTTGTTTTATAGTTGTTTTGTTTTTAGTTTTTAGTTTTCAGTTAATATGTTATAAACGGAGTAGAAGGGTTTGGAAGGAAGAAAGAATGAATTAAGGTTTTGTTTTTATTTAGTCTCTTTTATTTCTTCTTACCCTCTCTCTTCATCTTTCTCCATTGTTAATTTTTTCCACGTATTTTTCCGTGTATCTCTAGCAAAAAAATAAAAATTAAAACTTAAAAACGAAATGATTCTCAAATGGCCTTCACAATACCTAATTTCAGTCCACCTTGAACATTTCATTCTAATTTTCTCTAGTTGTACCCATGTGTGTGTGTGTATTAATTAGGTGCAACGATGAAAACACATGTTAAAGGCGTTGGAGCATATTTGATCCTTAATTTAGGCTATGTACATAACGAAATGGTTCCCAACGGCCTTCATAATACCAATTTCAGCCCACCACCAAACATTCCATTCTAATTTTCTCTAACTGTACCCATGTGTGTATTAGGTGCAACGATGGACAGACGTGTTTAAGGCGTTGAAGCATATTTGATCTTGCACATTAGAAAAATCGAAAAAAAATTATAAAATAAAAAAAAATTTACACCACTGAAACGCAAGCCCCGTTCAGTTAGTCTGATGGACCAAGCGAATAACTGTACAATCGGCCAAGTTTCCTCCAGGCTTGGAGCCCACGGGCTCCACACGTGTCTCAGCCCATCGCACAAGACGATAAGACTCCAAGCCTACAGAGGTGACCTGTTTCCAGGCCTGCATCTCTGCAGAAATTGGGCCCGGGGACTTTCCTGAGCCTAATTTAATATTAACCCGATCGCTTCGTCCAATGGTGTCAACGTTAGGCTCTCCAGCAAAGTTTATAAACTAGACAAATAACTCTTCTGTGGGCGATGTGGGACTGAAAACAGATAACACAACACAAAAGCGGAGGGTCATGTTTGTTTATATATTTCATTGGTTAAAGTTTTAAAAGATTCGCTTAAGATTACATAAAGCTTCACAAGTACATCATTTGGGATCACTTCTACTTTTATATCAACAGTTATCCACGCCACTAATGCCGCCGCTGAAAACAGAGGTCCTCCCAGTGACAATTTCTCTTATAGACTTCTCAGTTTCGCCAAGTCCATGACAATCAACCGTTGAAAACTCTAAATTCCAAAGTGATCGATGCCTCCAACAAGGAAATACTGATCGCTTGCGTGCAGTTTAGGCTACACCAATTGAACTACAACGCCCCGAATGAGAGAACTGAGTTCTTGAAATCCCTAAGAAGCATGGAGCTGAAGGGGGTGATCATAAGTGAGAACAACATGGAGTGTAGCTGCAACAACTGCGGGGACTTCACGACCGGGGACAGTTGGAGAACTTGTAAAGGTTCTTGGACTCGACAAGTGCGGCGTTCAAATGGCGGGAGAGCAACGAGAGGAGGGTGGTTGTCACGCCCCAACTCAAGGATTAACGTAGACCTTGATTTAGAACGTGATTCACACCTTAACTATAAAGCTTAGCTAATATAATTAAAATGTGAAATGAAATAGAAAATAAGAACATGTATAATTCACTTGAAATAAATTCAACGGAATAACATAATCATTTACTATATATTACAACCAAAATTACAACTTAGAAACTACTCAAAGTTCACACATGAGTAGCTCTTTATTCAAACAAGAGAGCAAAAGCCAGCAAGCTCATCTTTTTATTTTCTAAGTACATAGTCACACAATAGACAATAATTTAAGTAAACTTCTAGGTTTCCGGTTCCATACCTGCAAAATTTAGTTAGGATGAGCTTAAAAAGCTCAGTAGGGACATATACCTTTCAATTAAATAAAAGAGTTTGCTTAACATGGCAAAAATAAAATCACAATTAAAATGGTGGGGAATGATGCAATGCAAACACCTTAACAATATCTGTTAATCCATATAACTAAACACTCAGACCTCATACGTCCCATTCCGTACTTATACCACTTGATCTCGAGTGCTTAATTATATGAACTAACCCTCATCCCAAACATCCTAGAACTCCCCTTTTGTTAGTCATCTTGCCTAAACTCTTCGTCGCCAGTCCCGAATTACCCTAATGGAACCGTGCACTGTGGGCTCACTGAGACTTGGTACCTACCAAGAGTTTGGCTCAACTACACAAAAGCTAATAGCCACTACCTTAGATTCCCAAATTTCTTTCCAACAATTCTAACTTCACTCTCACAACATGAACAATTATCAAGTTCCACTTATTTTTCCACACAACACAGATAATCAGAATACCAACCCTTAAACCAAATCACATTAAGAACAATCATACTCAAATAACAATCCGAAACATTAGTAAGATTCAAATCACATATATATATAAGCAATAATCAAATTAGTTAGTAGAAGGTTTCCCAGAACCCCCTACCTTGTATTCGATTAGTTTTGTCCTCCAAACAACCTAATCCGAAATAGAAAATATAAACAAGTGATATAAGCACAAGTAACACACACCAAACTAAGTGTTTAATCACAAATTAATATTATATAAAGCAAATACACTAATTTATAGATATTATAACTCAAACAATGTCATTCAAATAGTAGTAAACAAATTTAGAAAAAAAACTGGAAAAGAAATGGAATATTGTAAAAAAAGTACTCTGTATCCCCACAAAAACTGCATAAAATCAGCTCTGATGAACCAAGTTTTGGCTTATTTTTTTAATACTCAAAACTGATCTAAATGGTGCAAACTTATGTGGGTTTTGAAGCTTGTGTTGTGTACTTTAAAAGCATATAAAATTTGTAGAAAACAGAGCTCTAAATTGAAAGTTATGCCAGAAAGAAAATTGAGTCTCAAAACTGGAAACCCAGTTTTCTGCTGCTGTTTAGCAGCTCGCAACTCATGTTTAAATGAAGTTTTGATCAATCAAAACTCAACATAATTGAGTGAAAACAGTTGGGTTACGATTTTGGACATATCTAGCTTCAATACATTAAAAATTAGCTCCAAAGGAAGCCAGAAAGATCGGAAATCAAGAGCCAAAGTAGGCTACTTGAAACTTGGTTTTTCTCTCTGCAACAAAATCAGTTTTCTGCAATTTAAAACCCAGACTCTTTTAAACCAACTTACAACTTCAAAACACTTACATACAATCCAGAAATCATGTTTATAACTTCTGCATCAAATATGACTAAAAATTAACAAGAAATTGACCTTTTGAACCAAACCCAAGAACAATAAATTTGATCAACACACCCAATTCGAAAATTTTCCAACTCTAATCTTTTTCAAACTGAATAATTGAGTGATAGATAACCCTAAATAAAACTCAGAACTCCAAATATACATTAAGAAAATTTTAATTAAACTTAAAGAAATTAAATTCGAAAAGTCAAAATAAACAGGGAACAAGGAATTTACCCTTCAAATCTCTGAATCTTTCCTTCAAAATCAGGTTCTCTAACTCTCAATTTCCCTACCCCCTCCTCTCTATTTTTGATATTTTTCCTTGCAACCTCTTCAACCCCTTTTATAGTTTCTCCCTTTCTACTCCATCCTATGGCTGCCATGATGATAGTCTAGGTTTCTAGACCTTCCATCTCGTGCTTATAGACCTCTGTGGCTCTTTTTGCTTCATCATCTGCCAAACACACTCCTGGGAGCAATAGGCAGAGAACACTTCTACAAACTTGCCTCAATCTCAACCTATCACAGTCTTTTCTCAAGCACCTCACTTCTCTCTCTCGAATTTGAGTCTAAAAATTTTCCTAGAGTTGCATATCGCCACCTCCTACTTGGTTGCTTGCTTCCTTCAAAGAGAGAGAGAACAAGAACGAGAAACAGAACAAGCGTTTGTTCTCATTTCTTCTTCTTTTTTTTCTTTTTTTTAAAATTTCCTAACTAAAATCTAAAAAAAAATTCCTTAAATGTAACAAATAAAATAATAATAATAATAGTAAAATCTACTAAACTCAAAGCTTAGCTAAATAATTCAAATTAAGCAAACAAAAATATTATATAAAAACAATAATAATAATGTTTAATCCTTAATTAAATGAGGGATATTACAGTGGTGGAAAGGGCAGCCTGTCTCTTTTTGTTCATTGTGTAAGACTCATAACACTTACACTTGAAGAACACAGTTCTCTTTCTCTCTCTTAATTTTGAAAGGGTGTAAGATTTTTGAATATGTAAATTTAAGGCTATGGAGTGATCTAAAAAATTCTGAACTTTTTTACTCTTATATTATGTCCAATTGCACAAATCACATCAACTATGGTCAAGGTCATGGTGAAAAATATCTTAGCAAGATTTGTTTTATAATTATTTTGTTTTTAGTTTTTTTTTTATTTTTTTTATTTTTTGTGTTATAAACGGAGTATAAGTGTTTGGGAGAAAGGAAGAATGAATAAGAGTGAAGGATGGTGGAAGAAATAAGAAATCAATGTGTATGGACAATGACACAAAATGAATCTAAAAACCAAAAATCGGGAACAATTTGAATTTGAAGTTGTTTTCATTTCTTCCTCTTCCCTTCATTTTTCTCCACTGTTAATTTGTTTGTTCCACATATTTTTCTGTGTATCTCTAGCAGAAAAAATGAAAATTTAAAATTTAAAACAAAATGGTTTTCAAACGGGCTTCATAATACCCAATTTCAATCCACCCCGAACATTCCATTCTAATTTTCTCTAGCTTTACCCATGTGCGTGTTTATTAGGTGCAACGATGAAAAAAAACACGCTTTTAGTCATTTAAATGCACTTGTCAAACGAGCCCCTAGTCCCTGACTGCTGGGGTGGGTAGGTCACCACCACCATGGCCTCTACTCTCTTCTGACAGGGAAGGGGGCAGAGAGTGGGTGAGGAGGAGAGAACTAAGGAAAAAAAAAGAATTTTGATTTTTTCTTCCAACCGTTGAATTAGAATGACAATACAAATCATTTTGTCGTGTAAAAATTTTGAGTTAGACATCTGGCAAAAGATTAGCGTTGTATAAAAAGTTATATTAATTTCTATAAATTGCTAGTTATTTCTGCTTGAGTAAAACTTTAACCATTGAATATAGGAAAAATCTTCGGTAGTACGTACTATTTAATGGTCCGGCCATTGAATAGTCTCAAATTAATTTACAGTGTGTCTCAAATAAATCTTGAACCATTGAATAGTCAGACCATTGAATAGTATGTATCACCCAAGTTTGACCCTTTAATATATATATAGAAACTTTGACAACAAAAAAAATTCATTAAATTTGTAACTGGGTTAACATGTAAACTACATTTGTACCATATAGTCTAAAAAACTTATCAATATAGATAATTAGACATTCAAATATACAAAAAGTATGAATTGATACAATTTTAAAACTTTATGAGGCAATATGAGAAAATTGAAACCTCATGACTCAATTTAAAAATCTCATCAAATCTTAATGGTGTAAAATGTAGTTAGCCCTAAAAAGAATTAGGCTCAGGAAAGTTTTCTTGGCCACTATCTTCAGAGATGTAAGCCTTTGGTCATCCCTTTTTTTCTAATGTGCAAGCATGAATTAAGGATCAAATACGCTTGATCCTTAGTAAAAATGCAAATTAATATCGAAAAAACACTGGAGATGCTTCCTACAAGAAGCACCAATCATATGCTTCTTGCAAAAAACAGGTCAAGTGCTTTTGGAACTCAAAAACATTTTCTCTAAAAGCGCTTTCAATCAGTTAAAAGCACTTACCAAACGAGTCCTAAATTGAAATCGAGGAAGTGAGGCTTCCCTTTGAGCTCGATGGATCTAACGTCCGAAAACTGCCTAATCACCATCCTAAGGCTGACGGCGTAGCAGTTCCCGATGAAACTTATGCACCACCGTTCGATCTCTTACCACAACTTTCTCACCGCCGAATGATGTATTTAGAGAATCAAAGCACGATGCCACGATCGGTGTTGCTATTCTGGATTTGTGAAAAAGAGCAGCCCTCAACTTCTATATATACAAAACAAGCCTAGACTATGGTCCTTTGAGCTCTAGCACTTTAACCCGAGAGGAACATTCCCTCACATTGTTTTGCCTAGTACTAGGATACTGATGTTAAGAATCATATATTCGCACTGAAGTGCGGATATCCTGCCGACAAACAGGACAGCATGGTGTTACGTTCCGTTGGATTGATATGCTACAGAAGTGGCAACAAACTCGATGCCCGCAAGGAATGAATGCTGATCGCCTTCTCCTCATCAGACATATGACACACGACTCTCCATCTGGAACCTCTCCTGCTTCCTCCACTTCTTCAGTTTGAGTTTCAGCATTGGTATCAGCAGCATCAGCGGCAGGGATTGATCCGTGTAACTGCCTTCGTTGCTTCCACGCTTTCAATTTATCCCAATTCCTGAAACAATGTTTGTAAATTAAATTCTAATCGTTGAGTATGAGATACAACTCATTTCCAATCCCTATAAAAGGCTGTCCTTTGCACCAGCCTATTGACATTTGATGGATATCGATATTGAACAACTTGCAAGTAGAATGGAGTAAAAGAATTTCACATTTGGAGGGAAATTTGTACCTCGCAACAGCATAGCCGAGGATTCCAATCGACATTGAAACAAGAACAATCCCACTCCAGAATAGTACTTTTGTGCGTGAACCAAGTTCTACAACCATCTGATCCCTAGACATCTCAGAGCTGTAAAACACACAATATCCGTTAACGCACAACAGAGTATAAATAAGCTACAAAAATCATTTAGGGAAGTCGAGCAATAAATAAACTGACATTCTTACAGCAACATACTATCAAACAGGGAGGGCAAAAGAAAAAAGAACAGTAGAGAATTGGAATCTTCAACACAAAAATTAAAAAGATAAAGCAACGACTGAATATTTGTCCCCTGGATGACCGAACTGCAACTTAAATTCGAATTCAAGGTTTTAGCCACTGAAAAATCCAATGGATGAGAGCACTGCTGCATGGTAGCTAATACTAGTTGACAACCATTAACATGGAAGGGTAGCAGCACTGAAGTGAATCGAACTCATCACATGTCCACCCCCAAAAAAGAAGTAACTTTGAGACGGAGCAGAATATATAGAGAACATTTTGCAGAGTAAGAGAAATGACTTTTTCATATCTGACTGCAATATTGAAGAAAATAGATTCAAGAGACCATGCTCAAGAACAAGCCCACTTACAGAAAATAGGGAAGATCCTTGCAGGACTTGATATCCGGCACTCCATTTTTGAAACTGCAGAGACCGACAGCGCTAATTTCCTTTCCCAATGGAAGAATCTTCTCTTCATCGAGAAAACCAATCTTCCAAACCAAAAACGAAAAACGACATCACAAAAAAGCGAAGCTAAAGAACACTAGAGCAAATAACTGATATACTAAGAAGCACACAATGAAGGGACTGGCTACAATGCTCGCAAGTAGTGAATGCTCACACCGATCTCATTCTCCTTTTCCTCCTCTCTCTCCTCCCTCCTCCCTCTTTTTAACAGTGAGATCGGTGTGAGCATTCAATGCTTGCGAACACCGTAGCTTACTCCCACAATGAAGGCCAAAACTAGCAAAACTCACCGGGTATTCATGCCGGAAGAGTGCATCAACGAGTTTACATTTGTAGGGAGAAGCATTAACAGGATGAAAATTAAGATAAACTGTAGTAAGAGGCAAGGGATGTCTTGATTCATCCACATTCACAACAACAAATTCCGAAGCCCGCCTTCGGCTACCTTCAACAAGAACAAAGGGAACCTACACCAATAGAAATCAAAATTTACCCTTTATTTCTAAATTTTACGCAATCAAATAAATTTAAAATAACCATAAAATTCACAGAAAATAATAAAAATAATTAAGCAACTTGATTACCGTTCTTAAATCCTTCGATTCTTGCTCTCTCCAAGGCTTCAAAATTAACCTTCTCAAATCAAACGGAAATCCAATAAAGTTCTTCCGGTCCTTATAAACACACTTCACAAAATTGCAATTTCCAATTCAGTTTCCTCCAAACAAAAACGAACATCAAATTTACTGAGCAACGAAAGAAATCAAAACGCACCGTTTGAGTTCTCTGAACGACGACGGCACTGTTCTTTGTTCCTCGAGAGACGAATACGCCGGATTTGAGGCTATTCCAGTTGCCGTCGACGGCGGACTTGGCTTCGACGGTGCCGCTTACGATGACGAGCTTTTCATCGGAGGGTTGAGATTCGTCGGAGGCGAGGATTGAGCGGAGATCGGAGACATTGACGTAGGGAGCGTTACGGAGCTTGCTCAGGGCTGAGGAGGTGTAGGCAAATTTGATGACGGTACGCACGGCGGCGCACGCTAGGACTACGCCCAAAACGGCGCCGTCGTAGGAAAGGGCGAGTTGGGAGACTAGGTTGATTACGGCTCGCTCGTGCAACGACATTGCGATGATTGTCGTTTAGTTTCTACGTTCATCAGAGGGCAAGCGGTGTGAGAAGAGAAGGTGGTGGTGGTGGTGGTGGCGGCGGCGGCGCGGTGACCAGTGGAGTAGCGGGATGGAGGAGAGATAGCGAGAGAGTTTTCGGGAAGTGGTCTTTTAGTAGATTTAATCAAAGACAATGGGTGATTTACTAATTGACTGTTTTGACTACTTGTGCACATTTGAGGGCGGTTTAATTTGTGTCTGGTCCTTGGTATTCTTCGCTTTCAAGTAAGGTCTCGGGTTCCTATGAAGAAACTTGGGAAATTAATCAAAATACTGGAAAAATCTTAGGTAATACATATCATTTAATAGTACAGTTATTGAATGATCCAGATTAATTTATGATAGGTCCTGAATGAATTTTAAGCCATTTAACAGTACGTATTATTGAATGGTACGTACCATTGAAGTTTGACCCCAAAATAGTCTAATTTCAAAAATGTTTAGCCAAAATAGTTATATAGACATGAACTACAATATAGACAACGTATTGATAGAATAAAATGTCTAAATTACCCCTTCCACAACTCTTCTCTCACTTTCTCTTTCCCCACATATCAACATTATATCAACACCATCAAAACACGATATAGACAACATATTACTAATGTATCTACACGATATCTACGTCTTCTCCAATCTGCCAAAGGAATGCCTTGGATTCAGACGGACGGCGAGAAACAAAGCAGGTCACGCTGGTTCATACTGCAGCTCAATTCAAAGGTAGACCATCACTTGTTCTTAACAAGGGTCTAATTGAGAAAGAGGTCCAAGTTGCGGAGACCGACGGCGACGATGGCAACGAAGGAAAAGCCGAGGCAGGGTGAAATCGGACAAGCTACGTTAGGTATAGAGCTTCGAATCGTAATAGTACAACCCATAGGCTAGCTGAGGAAGGTGAGCGAGTGGGAGAGATTTGGGTTTGGGAGGAGGAGTTGGGGAGGAGGAGGAGTGCGGGGAGGAGGAGGAGAGTTGTGGAAGGGGTATTTTAGTCTTTTCAATGTCTAAAATTGATTATGTTAGCAATGAGCTTAAAGGTTGTTTATTTTGGCAATTCTAATTTGAAATCTGACTATTTTGGCTAAATTTCCAAGAAATTTTGATACAAACGATATATTTTGCTGTAATTTTAAAACTAAACATATCAACTATACATTAGTTTTTTTTAGTTTGTATCCCTTATCTGTAATTTATACATTTTTTTTTTTACAAACAATAGTGTAAGTAGGTTAACTTGTTAGTTGTTAGGGGGAATTGGTGGGAATCGAACCCACACTATAATGCATAGGCATGATTACTTTCCGCCGCTACGGTAAAACATCATTTGCTCCGTAGTTTATACACTAGTTGGGTTTGTTATTCTATAATACTAGTTGAGCGTGTTTATCATATCAAAATCGAGTTATGAGTGACACTAACCCGCCTAATTATTTTTGTTCGAGTCAAGCACTATCAACCCGAACCCGATAACTTCGGGTCGGTTTCAAATCTTCTGTTGAACAAGCAGACCAACCCTTATAACAAGAATTGTACTAACAATGAGAAGCTCAAGAATTTCTATATATTTCGATGGTTATATTTTTCAACTCAAGAGTCAGAGTAGCCAGTACCAATTAGAACATCCGCATATGTCTTCACATGTACATATGAGATGAGTCTACTTCGACTTTTATATACATCAAGACGTACCTAACTATACGCGAGGCAAATTCCTACACACCTCTCCTAATACCGATGTTAAGAATCATATATTTGCAGTGAAGTGCGGATCTCCTGCCGACAAACAGGACACTTTGGTGCTATGTCTCGCTCGATTGATATGCTACAGGAGTGGCAACAAACTCGATGCCCGCAAGGAATGAATGCTGACCGCCTTCTCCTTGTCAGACATATGACACACAACTGTCCCTCTGGAACATATCCTGCATCCTCTTCTTCAATTTGAGCTTCAGCGTCGCTGTCAGCAGCCTGGCTTGATTGCTGTAACTGCCTTTGCTGCCTCCCCACTTTCCATCTATTCCAATTCCTGAAACAAAAGAGTGGAAATTTAGGAATTTAATAACTTCTTTTCTCCACCGCTCCTTGGCGATGAAAGTCAAGTTCAAAACCATTTTCATTGTCAAGCTGCGGTGGAGATTTTTTAAGAAACTGAACATTCGGAATTCAACATAGTTAAATGAAACCCGTTGAAGGAGCAACAGGATATTACACACAGTACGAAAATTCAGTAGCACTATAAAACGTTGTTCGTGATACCAGCCTAGAGTCATATAATAGTTGTAAAGAATTACAAGCAGAATAGGGTAAAAGAATTTAACATTTCAGGGAAAAGTTTTACCTCACAACAGCATAGCCAAGGACTCCAATTGACATTGAACCAAGAACAATCACAGTCCGAAACAGTATTCTTGTGCGTGATGCAAGATCTGCAACCATCTCATCCTTAGAAATCTCAGAGCTGCAAAAAGATACAACATCAGATGATATACAGTATAAATACGCTTCTGACATTCGAGCATTAAATGACCTTCCTGCAACTACATATTATCAATCAGGGAGAGAAAAGGAAAACCAAAAGAGAAGAATTGAGCTTAAATCCAGCACCGGCTACTATAATGGATGAGAGTACTGCTGCACTGATACATTATAAAAGAACATTTCTTTCTCTTCTCCATGCACCCACTCGCTGTGCCTTCTCTTCACCCTCACCCAGTAATCCAGATGGACAGCAGAATTAAAATCTTCCCATTGCTTACCCAATTGAATAGTACTTTTTGTTAATAAATCCATCTCAGATAGAATCTAGTTGAGAATGTGTGTATCATACTTTGTTTAAGGTGTCCCCTGATCCTGACCGTATATATTGCACAGCAATCATACGGGCGTTAAGACCAAGCTTTTGTACTGCTAGCAAAAATGCTAGTAGTGGCGTTAGATATTTCAAAGATGGCAACACTAGTAGTGGCGTTAGATATTTCAAAGATGGCAACACTAGTAGTGGCATTAGATATTTCAAAGATGGCAACACTAGTAGTGGCGTCAAGTTACTTCTAACCAGTTGGGGAATCTAAGCAACAGTTTGACAACCATTAATATGGAAGGGTGCCAGCATTGAAGCAATCAACCTCATCACCAATCCTATACATATTAACCCCGAAAAAGGAAAGTCCTAGACACAACACCCGAAAGTATTCGCCAGATTAAAAGTAATGACTTTTTCATATCTGACATCAATACTGAAGAGAACATGCTGGAGAACAAACCCACTTACAGAAAATAGGGAAGATCCTTGCAGGACTTGATTTCCGAGGCTCCATTTTTCAAACTGCATAGACCCACAGCACTAATCTCCTTTCCCACGGGAAGAATCTTTTCAACAGTGAGGAGACCAACCTTCAAAATCAGAAACAAAAATCGATAAGATAAAGAACGCTAAAGCAAATAGCACAATGAGAGCGAAAACTTGCAAAACTCACAGGGTAGTTAGTGCCGAAAAGTGCCTTCAAGAATGAAAATGGAGAAGCATGTACAGGTTCCAGATGATGATAAGCTATCGTAAGAGGTAACGGATGGCTTGATCCTTCCACATTCACAACGACAATATCCCGAATCGGCCATTGATCACCATCAACAAGAACGAAAGGAACCTACACCATATATAAAATCAAAATTACAATTTCTTTTCATAATTTAATGCATTGAAATAAACTAAATTACCATCAAAATTCACATAAAATATTGAAAAATTAAGGCATACGAGTACCTTTATAACCAAATTCGATTCGTGCTCTTTCGAGTCTCTCCAGTGTCTCCAATACCTCCAAACTATCGATCTCAAATTAAAGAATCCGATAAAACCCCTCCACCTGTGAACTATATACTGCAAAAACCAATCTTGAATTCAATTTTTCATCCAAACACACCACAAGAAATCACATGAATTGAATTTCCTGAGCCAAGAAAGAAAGAAAGACGCACCGTTTTAGTACTCTGAAGGATGACGGCTCTGTCATTTGTATCTTTGGAGACGAGTACGCCGGACTTGAAGGTCGCCCATGTGCCGTCGACGGCGGACTTCGCTTCGACGGTGCCGCGTACAACGACGAGCTTGTCGGAGTGATCGAGGGGGAGGATTGAGCGGAGATCCGAGACTTTGACGGCGGGGGCCTGACGGAGATTGCTTAGGGCTGAGGAGGTGGAGGTGAAGTTGAGGACGGAGCGCACGGCGGCGCAAGCTAGGGCGACGCCCAAAACGGCGCCATCCCAGGAGAGGACGAGTCGGGATAGCAGGGGGATGATGGCATTGTTGTCCGACGACATTCCGGTTGTTGTCGTTTGGTTTCTTACACTCGGAGGAGGGGTGGTGAGTGATGTTTGTAAGTGTAAGGGTGGTTTGGAATTTGGCGGTTAATTTTGTAATTTAACGCGCATTTGTTTCATTAACCTAGGGAGGTTACTTTTACCCTCCTTTTAATTTCTCACACAGCCCTATTAATATTTAATTGCCGAATTAAATAAATCAAATAAAATCAACGAACAAAATTTTATAGGATGTGTGCGAAGCTAAGAAAAATATTTGTTTATTATTTTTCTTACAAAAAAAAAAGTGTAATGCCAACTAGAGAGACCACATTTATATTATCTCTAGTACAGGTCATCAATACAAGTTTTACTTCTAGCATTTTCTTAAATGACAAGTTTGACAAGCTGTGCTAATTTGAGGGCAGTTTAATTTAAGCTTATTTGGTATTGAGGATTTGATTGAGATAAGCCAACTTGGACGTAAGAGATGAATTACTAAAGTAAAAAATTAATCTGTTCCAATTCTTCTCAAAATGGGTAAGATTAGAAGTAACAAGTTTTCATTATGTCTAATTCCCTTCTAATCCTGTCAAAAGAAATGAAAAATCATTTTCATCTGTACCGTACGAGCCAACCTAATTATCATTCATCATTTTATGAATCGTGTCGTATTTGTGTACTGTCAACCCGAACCAGCAACTTCACTATACATTTCAATGGTTAAGATATTTACTCAAGTAGCCAGAAATTACCAATTACAGCATTCGCTTGCGCTTCGCATAAAGCATCACAAGTACATATGAGCTGAATCTACTTCAACTTTTATATACAACAAACATGCCTAAACTATACTCCTGTGAACTCTAGCACTTGACCCGAGAGGCATATTTCCAACAGACGGTTTCTCCTGATACAAGAGTACCCATATTAAGAATCATATATTCGCAGTGAAGTGCGGATCTCCTGCCGACAAACAGGACACTTTGGTGCTATATCCCGTTCGATTGATATGCTGCAGGGGTGGCAACAAACTCGATGCCCGCAAGGAATGAATGCTGATCGCCTTCTCCTCGTCAGACATATGACACACAATTGTCCCTCTGGAACATCTTCTGCATCATCTTCTTCAATTTGAGCTTCAGCATTGCTGTCAGCATCCCGGCTTGATTGCTGTAACTGCCTTTGCTGCCTCTCCACTTTCCATCTATTCCAATTCCTGAAACAATATGCGTCAATCAGTTTCTTGAAACTCATTTCAGATCACTGTGATCATCATTGGTTAACCATTTCCATTTCGTCTCTTAAATTCAAACAAGCGAGTATAAGACAATTGTGTAATTACAAAAGTTGTAATATCCGACCAAAAGAAAAAGGATTTGTAATGGATGTTGAATTTTAATGAATTCCATATCTTTGAGGAATTATGTTTAAAGAAAAGGAAGATAGAAAGGATGTCGTTGCTTCTATGGTTTTGGAAAGCTAGAGAAAATGGGTAGGTTTTTTCCTTTTAAGATTGTCTCCTTTTCATTTCTTTTCTGATTAGATATACAAAACAAAGGAAATTTAGGAATTTAATAACTGCCTTTCTCCACCGCCTCCTTGACAATGAAAGTTAAGTTAAACACCATTCAAGATCGGCATAACTCTAGCCATGCAAGACATACGAGAGAAATGTTAAAGGAAACTGAACATTCGGAAGTCAACATAGTTAAATAAAACCCGTTGAAGGAGCAATAGGACATTACACACATCATGGAAATTCAGTAGCACTATAAAAGGTTGTCCTTGATACCAGCCTTGAAACGTTTACTAGCTATCAAGATTGAACAGGAATTTGCAAGCAAAATAGGGTAAAGGAATTTAACATTTCAGGAAAATATTTACCTCACAACAGCATAGCCAAGGACTCCAATTGACATTGAACCAAGAACAATCCCAATCCAGAACAGCATTTTTGCACGTGATGCAAGATCTGCAACCATCTCATCCTTAGACATCTCAGAGCTGCAAAAGATGCAATATTAGATAATATACTGTAGAAATATGCTTCTGACTGAAAAGTAAAAAAAGAAGTAAAGAAAAGATAGGGCACTCGAGCAAAAAATGACCTTCCTAACAGCCACATATTATCAATCAGAGAGAGAGAGAGAGAGAGCTCGAATCTTCCAAACAAACGATAATAAAAGTTCTAGAACAATATAATATTTCTCTCCTCTGGATGACCGGACTGAAACTTAATTCCAGAGCCGGATTCTATAATGGATGAGAGCACTGCTAAACTTATACATTATAATAGAATAAACAAGAAATTGGAAACTTTTACGCGTTTCTTTACATTTCTTTCTCTTCTCGGTGTCACCCACTTGCTGTGCTTCTCTTCAACCTCACCAGTCATCCTCATTGACAGAATTAAAATCTTCCCTTTAACCCATAAAATAATAATTAGTGTTAATCTAATCCATCTCAGAATGCATGTCATGTCATACTTTGTGAAAAAAGGTGTCCCCTGATCCTGACCCTATATATTGCACACAGCAAGTAGTAGGGGCGTTAAACCAGAGTTTTTTGTAGTGCTAGCAAGAATGCTAGCAGTAGCGTTAGATATTTCAAAGATGGAAACACTCGTGAGAGATAGAAGGTTATACCAGATTGTTCAAATTTAAGTTACTCCTAACCAGTTTGGGAATCTAAGCATCTAATCTCATAGCTAGTATACCATACTGTTCGACAACCATTAAAAATGGAATGGTAGCAGCATTGAAGTCAATCATCCTCATCACAAATCCTTGACATATTAACCCTGAAAAAGGAGAGTCCTAGACACGGCACTATAGCAGAAAATATTTGCAAAGTAAAAGTAGACTTTTTCATATCCGACTACTATTCTGAAGAGAACATGCTGAAGAACAAACCCACTTACAGAAAATAGGGAAGATCCTTGCAGGACTTGATTTCCAAGGCTCCATTTTCCAAACCGCAGAGACCTACAGCACTAATCTCCTTTCCCACCGGAAGAATCTTCTCAACATTGAGGAAAGCAACCTTCAAATGGGAAACAAAAATTGATAAGCTAAAGAACGCTAAAGCAAATAACTCGGATACTAAAAAGCACAATGAGAGCCAAAACTTGCAAAACTCACAGGGTAGTTAGTGCCAAAAAGTGCCTCCAAGAATGAATATGGGGAAGCATGTACAGGTTGCAAATGATGATAAGCTATCGTAAGAGGTAATGGATGTCTTGATCCTTCCACATTCACCACCACAATATCCGAAATCGGCCATCGATCACCATCAATAAGAACAAAAGGAACCTACACAAATATTAAATCAAAATTACCATTTCTTTTCAAAATATTATGCATTGAAATAAACTAAATTACCATCAAAATTCACAGAAATACTGGAAAATTAGAAATTCGAGTACCTTTCTAACAAAATTCGATTCATGCTCTCTCCAATACCTCCAAATTATCGCTCTCAAATCAGACGACCATCCGATTAAGCCCTTCCATTCCTGAACTATACACTGCACAAACCAATTTTGAATTCAATTTTTCATCCAAACACACCGCAAGAAATTACAGAAATTGAATTTTCTGAGCCACGAAAGATAGCAAAACGCACCGTTTTGGTACTGTCAACGATGACGGCTCTGTCATTTGTTTCGTTAGAGACGAGTACGCCGGACTTGAAGCTCGTCCATTTGCCGTCGACGGTGGACTTGGCTTCGACGGTGCCGCGTACAACGACGAGCTTGTCAGAGTGATCGAGGGGGAGGATTGAGCGGAGATCGGAGACTTTGACGGCGGGGGCCTCACGGAGCTTGCTTAGGGCTGAGGAGGTGGAGGTGAAATTGAGGACGGAGTGCACGGCGGCGCAAGCGAGGGAGACGCCCAAAACGGCGCCGTCCCAGGAGAGGATGAATCGGGAGAGTTGGGAGACGAAGACATTGTCTGGCACTGGCGACGACATTGCGGTGGTTGTCGTTTGGTTTCTTACATTCGGAGAGGTGAGTGATGAGAGAGAACGTGGTGGAGGATGGTTTGGAACTTTGGCGGTTAGTAGATTCATCCAAAGACCATGGGTCATTTAGTAATTTACCGCACATTGACGACTTTTACTGGACTGGTGGAATTTTTTCTTTTTTATTTTTTATTTTGGGCCCGAAGGAGTGATACATCTCAATAAGAAAGGCCCATATTTTCAAAAATAATAAAAAAAACAAGCCCAAACAAAATGCAATTATCTAAAATAATCCACTTTTGACATTTTATTGCTGAAATTTCAGCATCTAAATGTCAAAAGTGGATCTATTTAGCCAAGAGCACAAAAACAAGTCCTATGCAAGGCTAATTTAGAAGTTTGATGCTTGCTAATTGAAATGCCCAAAGTACTTGTACATTGTCTTTGAAATGATTAAAAACGTTTTCAGCTTATCAAAAACACTTTTGTTTTTATAAAAAGAAAAACCGGTGGTCAATTTACAACAGTTACGCTTGCCTAGAAGTGCTTACATGTTATAAAAGCACTTTTCAAAGCTTTCTAGAGAAGAACTTTAGTGTTTGTTTAGGAAGCACATTATTTGTAATTGTTGTGCTTCGAATAAAAGTGTCAATAGCAGAAGGTTTGGAAGCAGAATTATTTCCTAGTTCCTACAAAAACACTTTTCAATTATTTTTAGAGAAACCCCTTAACATGCGCATTTTTCAGGACGCGCTTTTGTAAATCTTGTTGTGCTTCTAATAAAAGCTCTTAACATAAGAGTTTATGAGTAAAAATACTTCGTAGCTCCTAGCCTCCTACACCTACCTCGGGCAAGAAATATATAGTTGATGTCAAACCACTTGTGCCGAGGGATTAGTTTGTTAATATATGCACCGCTATTTACATATATGATATAATATGTTGAGAGGAAAAAAAATCGAAAATCTGCACGGTGACACCATTTTACACCTCCGTAGATCTTTCATGAGATGGAATTAACTCAAGTTAGCTTTAGAATTTATAAACCATCACGAGATGGTTCAGTGGTTGGAGCGAATTTCATACTCGTATTCCTCACGGCTCGTCCTAGGTTCGATTTCTGGCGCTGGTGAATCACGCGATGGTGACCAAAGAAGGTTGAAATGTCTTTTTGAGTTTTTCCAGCCTCCCAAAAAGTGGACTGCCGTGCCTAGACTCCCAGCTAGTCCTCTTTTAAAAAAGGAAAGAAAAAAAAAAGCTTTAGGATTTATAAAGTAAGTTTACACAATTCTGAGTTCACTTTTTTGCACTTCTTAATTTATTGCACTGTGATATTCCAACACGAAGATAATATTTGGTTAATTGGAATGTCCATTTCATTCCATTTTTTATATAGAAAATTGCTCATTCCAACAATTAATACTCTATAACATCAAACCCCATTGTTTGGTTGTTGTTACAAATAAAGACATCTTCCAAAATGATGTATGAGGGAAATACTGACACGGAAATATATCTCTAACTTTTAAATAATAGACTAAACCAACACACGATTAATTTATGAAATTTGGACAAAAAGGGGATGAGTGAGATACTGACATGGAAATACATCTCCGAGTACATCGGAATCACTCCAATGACAACTTTATAAACAACATATTCGGTTTAGAATTTTCTAAACCTGTGGCCAATGAACCATGTTTCGATGAGATGTTTTTCATTTGACCTCCATCGGAATTCCAATAATATCGGAGGGACAAGTATCCAAAACAAATGATTTTATCAATGCATTGACTGTGTCCGGCGAATCGAAGTTTGCTGCATGACCTGTGTCCTTGATTATCTCTAATTTTGATTTGGGACCCAAATGGCTGGAAGAAGCATATATAAAAGAAGCTTTGTAAGTACCATATATATTGAAACTAAAGCAAATAAATTCTTAATTAGGAAAAGAAATCCTTGTTTAAAGCCCTTCTTAGAACATCAAGAACTTACAAATTATGTACCCACCTCAAAAAATAAAATAATAAACAATAAAATTATGCACCTTTGCAACTGATGGGCCAAGAACAATGGGAAGACTTTATCTTTGTCACCCCAAATTATTAGCGTTTCCTTCACACAATTAAACAAAACCCTAATTACAAATTGGAGGCCAGAAGCTGCTTTTGAGAAAATTCAAACCTTAAATTTTTGGATGCATGGATAAAAAAAAAATAAACATATAAGCTTTTGTTACCTGAGTTAGAATAGGAAGGTAATTTGAATCTTGTTTCTTGGCCACCAAGTGTTCAAGTAGCTCCATTCTCTCCTTTCTATATTCGTTGTTAGCCTAAATAAAATGTCCGGAAGCCTTATAAGATTGGGAAATAACGAAAACTAAAAGCGTTTGCAAATAAGTTACAACACTTCTATCAACGTTTAATATATACTCACATTGATAAACTTGCGGAGGACAAAGTCAGGAACCCACTTGAAAACATCATATTTATACAAAGACCGGTTAATTAACAGCCGTAGATCATGTGGACTTTTTGGCAAAAGAAGCTCCAAAGCATCTGAATCCACCTTCAACAGCTCCTCCTTCTGTTCATCCGTCCACACTACCCCACTACTCACAATCACAACCTTCTCCACAATCTCCGGATACATCTCAGCCATCCGATACGCCACAAACCCGCCGTAACTCAGACCGTAAACCGAGAACCGGTCCACACCCAATCTCTTCAGCCCTTCCATAACACATTTCGCTTGAAATACCTGGCTCCGGTCCGACCGGTTCGTGTAAGACTTCCCAAAGAACAACAAATCCGGCACGTACAAGTTGAAGTTCCTGGATAAGGCGCCCACATGACACACAAATTGCCACAGGGAATTGCCACCGTATCCGTGAACCAGAACCAGCCCGGGTTTATCAAACCGCCGGTGGTTGGCGGTCCAGAAGTGCATGGTGGTTTGGTCGTCAACGTCAATTGTGCAAGGAGATAAACCACATAGCCTGAAATATAAAGCTACAAGAGTATCTGGGAGTTTGAAGAACATTACATCCCAGTTGGTTTTGAGGAAAAAAGATATGAGAGTGTGGAAAATTCTTGATGCGGCTGAGAGGTAGATGGAGAAAGCATTCCAAAACTTTTGGTAAGCCATGGAAGCTAGTGATGATTAATTAGAGCAAGCAAATCACTAGTTTTTGTAGCAGAGAGAGGTTACTATATTGACTAAATTTAACATAATTACATATGGGATTTTAATATAAAAATGGATGGTGATAAAGATTAAGTGCAAAGTAAATTAATTAATTAAAGCTTCGTGTCATGCAATACAAAGTCAATAGTTGTCATTAATTACCCTTATTTTGGTGTTTCAGTCAACGTACAACTAGTTATTCTATTAAAAATACTCTAATCATCAACAAATTTCCAAAGATTAAGTGCTGCGCATGAAAGAAGAGAAGACAGTGGTCTTCTTTCTACAAGTGGGTAAGGAAGGAGGGCAATTTTGGATTATTGAAAAATTCATTAAACCTACACTGTTCACCCGTGTTTTTGATAAAAAGCTGTTTTTGGAAGTTGCAGTTGTTTTGAGAAGCTGCTATTTGCAGCTTCAGTTTTTAGGCTTCTTTTCACCCTAAGTTTAAAAAAAAAGCTACTTTTGGAAAATTTACCAAACACCTAAAATCCTTCTTGCTTTTTTTCACCCCAGCATTTTTTTTTAAGCACCTCACTCCCAAACTGTACCTAAGTCCCACCAGGTGAGGCAGCGCTCCATGCGATTCTCGCTCCGTTTGGGGAGCTGGAGGAGCCCGAAAGACAATTTCGTAACTTCAGTTCAACCCCCATGACGTCATCTTCCATGTCTTATTAATTTTGTCTCTCTTTGAAATAAATAAAAAATCTTGTAAACTCATAAATATACCTTGTGTGTAATTTCTTTTAAATATATCGTTTGTATTAGAAAAATTGAGAATTAATAATCTGCTATGTGGCATTAGGCTTTGCCTGTTTTACCCCTTTGCCTTTTGTTTCACAGATAATCTTATGAATAATACTTGGTTGCTGCCAATTCAGCAGCAGCTGCTGACAACCAATTTCGTGTGGACACGTGTCCAAGTTTTGATTAAAAAAATTAAAAGAAAGAAAAACTTGGACATGTGTCCACACGAAATTGGTTGTCAACAGCAGCTGCTGCTGAATTGGCAGCAGCCAAGTATTGTTCTAATCTTATTTTGTTTGGGACCGTGTATTTGGTGCGATCTTGACTTTTAATACAATTATTTCCAACAAAAAAAAGAATACAATTATTACAATTATTAATTTGGTTTTCTCTATTGAATGAAAATCCTATAAAGACCACAATTTTGTACTATATTCATGTACTATCTGATATCACATGTTATAGATATTACTGTTATGTCAATTTATGAGTTTATTTTAATCCTATAAAGACCACAATTTTGTACTTTATTAGTTTACTATCTGATATCACATGTTATATATATTACCGTTATGTCAATTTATGAGTTTATTTTAATTATTGGATGTTAGTTATATGCATCATTTGTACATGACACGTCAATTAATGAATTTATCTAATTGGTTAATAGTTTTATGAATCATCCACATCATGTGTACAAATATGTGGTCAAACGTAAGTACGGAAAAAAATTGGGTTTATTACTCGCTACCAAAATTTGGAGGTGGAATATTGTAGTGCAAATTCAGTGCAATGAAAATATTTCCAATATCTGATGAAATTGACGTCATGTATTTTCAGAAGATAAGTATCAATAGTTGTGTTGTCATCGCGAGTTTGATCCTATCAAAGACTTTGGTGTTTTTTGCATGTCATGACCCATAGGAGTCTTCTCATTTTTTTAATTCATGAACCAAGCATGTCGTCAAGTCAAACATGTACAACTCGTGTACTTAAGTGTTAAGCCTGAGTAATTAATGGGCTAAAAGATTATGTTAATTGTGAATTTCAACATGAGATTTATGCAAAGTTATATGTGCCACAAATGTTAAAAGATGAGTGCTACGGTTGGTCATAAGTTGATTTTTGACCGTAAATGCAATGTGAATAATCACAATAAATATCACATGCATCTATGGCCATAAATCAGTCACACACCAGACACCATCATGTACGAGATTAAACCTAGCATTTTCCATGTTATAAATTGTTAAATGACTTACATCTAACCTGATTGCAAAGCACATCAGTTTTGCCTATTAATCATATCTATACATGGTGTGAATCTAGGTACCGTTATGTTCGTTTTGTGCAGGAAGTGAGTATATAAATTTAAATTTCTTGTCGCAAACGTGACAATGACTACCAAAAGCTGCTGACAATACATTAGTTTAGTGGCTCTTGAATTCACACTGGACAGAGATAAACTTTGACATCATGGATTCATCAATAATCAAGTTGATTATTAAGTTAATCTTAGGGCATCTTTAGGGAAAAATCTTGGGTGGTACGTTATGGTACGATCATTGACTAATTCAGATTAATTTGCGATGAACTTCAAATGAATCTTAAACCATTTAACAATACGTACCATTAAAGTTTGATCCGCATGTTTAGCCTTGTTTCTAAAAGGCTTAAAAAAGTGCTTCTGGAAAATATTTCATACATAAGCATTGGTTTAGCATTCACAAACAAATGCTTAAATATCATTAATTCTAGGAGAATAAAATATCGAGTACTATTATTGACACTCTAAAAATTTTATTACGCATTTCAAACTTTTTATGTGTAGAAAAAAAATATACAATTATGTTTTTCTTAGTTTTCAACAAAGTTAGGTATGACTTGTATAATTGTTGATGAGTAAGAGCATTTCCAATAATATAACAAGTAAAACAAGTAAAATTGTAATATAAAAAATGACGTCGTATGTGGCCTACTAAGAAGGACATGTCACATGTCATCTAAGGCTCAAGTGCCCAATATTATCCAAAGTTGCTATCTAAAAGTCGGTCAAACTAATGTTATATTACATGTTTTTCTACAAAACAATATTATAATTAAACTATTCTAGTTTAAAGAAAAAAATTCAAACTTAGGTGTAAGGAAGCAATCACGCGATTCCTGACTAATCAATTAATCTAACCCACATCTAATATACATTATAAATTGTGGTAAACACATCACATCTCTCAATAAAAGTATATTCGTCCTATAACTATTTTTCTTGTTTTCCCACAACAGTCCAAGATATGTATCCTTAACATATTGTAAGGAAACCTCAAAGAGGGTTATAATCTAAAAAATGAAGTATGTAATTAAAGGCATTATATATATACATTGATCCAACTATGATATTTTCATTCTTTTTATATTTGTCACTCTTGACAAACAGAACTTCATCAAGACATGCCTGCAATTGCACCTAATCTGTCACACTTCTTAGAGTAATTAACCTAAAACAAATGAAGTTATAAGAGAATTCAAGGAAATAGGTGAATCCATATTTACTGCATGACCTGTGTCCTTGATTATCTCCACCTTTGATTTTGGTCCCAACTGCCTGTGCATATTCAAAAGAGACCATTTAAACATATAGTTCAGATTGATTGGCTTCAAATCCCGATTAATTAATTTAATCATGAAGAAATAAATTAAAATTAAGTCACCTTTGCAGTTGATAGGCCAAGTACACAGGGAAAACTTCATCCTTGTCACCCCAAATTATCAGTGTTTCCTTCACCCAAATAAAAACTCCATTCAAATTTTCTGAAGAGAAGGTTTTCGAAAGTGTTGAAAATATGGCCAAGTTGATTGTACCTGAGTTAGAAAAGGAAGGTCTAGATCTTCTTTTTTCCTCAGCAAGTGCTCTGCCAGCTCTAATTTCTCCTTCCTGTGTTGTTTATAGGTCACCTACATATCACAACATACAAATCCAATGCTATTAGAATTAACGTGACGCACAAATGTTCTCGTGCCAAACACTCTGATTGTCAGATATGAGTCGGCAATCAATACTTTATTGACAGACTGATAATATAACATATTAGATATCTGAGTAGAACATTGTAAATTCAATTAATGAAACTCACATTGATGAACCCATGAAGGAAAATGTCAGGGACCCACTTAAAAGGGCCAGGTTTATGCACTGATAGATTCACCAGGAGCCTTAGATCATGAGCACTTTGAGGCACAAGGAGGTTCAACGCATTGCTTCCAACCTTATTGAGCTGCTCTCTCTTCTGCTCCTCCGTCATCCCAATCCCACAACTCACAACCACAATCTTCTCCACCAGCTCCGGGTACATCTCCGCCATCCAATACGCCACGAACCCTCCGTAACTTATAGAGTACACAGAAAATCTGTCCACCCCTAATCTCTTCAACCCTTCCGCCACACATTTTGCTTGGAAAACCTCCGTCCTTGCAGGACTAGTTGTGTAGGAGTTCCCAAAGAACAGTAGATCAGGCACATACAGATTGAAGCTTTGAGAGAGTGATCCCACTTGGTGGATGAACTGCCACTTTGAATTGCCACCGTACCCATGAAGCATTACTAGGGCAGGCTTACGGGACCTTCTAGGGTTTGCAACCCAGAAGTGCATTGTGGTTTGGTCATCTAATTCAACTGTGCAGGGACAAAGGCCACAAGACCTGAAATATAGTGATAAAAGTGAATCTGCAAGTGTGATTAGGAGAGTGATTGGATTCAAAAAAGGTAAAATTGAAATCAAGAATTGGGAAATGGCTATGATGGTTGCAAGGTAGAAAGAGAGGACGTTGGAAAATTTTGGGTAGGCCATGACCTAGGGTTTGAATTTTAGATTGAGAAATGAGTGATCTCTTTTAAATTGGCATGGTTTGTGATGCTTCACACATTTTCTATACAAGACGTAAAAGTGAGTTGGGGACATCTCACATTTGTGAGGTGATGAGCACAATTGCACGACCCACTTGCATGTTCTTCTGGATGATGAAAACCAATCACGCCAACCCAAGATGACAAAAGGAAAAACAAAAATGAGATTGGTTTGTAACTAATCGTATTAAAGTGGAGAGCGGGAATAACGCTGCTTCATGTCATTCTTGTATATTTCGTATTATTTTTGCACTTTGGCCGGAATATATTTAAGTATGTTCCTACAAAAGTGCGGGAGAGTTAACAGAGAGTAGAAATAGCATTTTTCTTGTTGAATTTTTCTTATCTCTCTTTTGATTTTTGAAAAAGTGTTACTATATATGTCAAAGACAAATGGCGACCACTGTGAAATAAAGATACCAATACTACTAAGCTAACTACTTTTTCCTAATTTAAGCAAAGTTGGTACTTTTCTACACTAAGTTAAAAGCATGTATGTATAAAAGAGTTGGAGCATTAAAGAATACCACAAGAGATAAGGTGCAGCAGGAATCTACAGGATCAGGGCATGGGAAAGCATCATTTTGTCTTCAAGATGGGCACTGACTTCCAAAATTTATGAATCTGGGAATGGAAGGGAATAACACTGAAAATCCAGTGTCCACGTGGCAATAAATTAAGATGCCAAGTGGGCAAGTAGATAATAGTTATTTAGGGTTAAATGAGCCCAAGAGCTGAGATAAGCCCAAATCATTGTCTGTAATTAGCTTCAAATCAAAACAAACGTAACAAACTGAGAAATATAAGCAACAAACTTTCTGATTATTCCAAATTTTGAAGTTCTAACTCCATTTTTGTACCTAGTATATATGGTAGTATTCAATAACTACAACTTTTTGGTTATTAGGGTGTAGACCACAAGGCATAAAAAAGACGCACTTTTTTTTTTCTCTCTCTTTAGGTGACTTATTGGAGACATATTGAAAGAGAGAGACAGTGATATGAAGACTTTTCAATTTCAAAACAGCCCAACTGAGCCCATTAACAAAAGATTTCTTGCAGATGGGGGCACCTCAGCTGATGAGCCTGATAATGTATTCTATTTTGTTCACTGATACTTTACCTTTCCTCTTTGAGCTGTTTCCCAAAATAATGACTACAGCTAGCATTTGCTTGTTGTTAAGTATGAACACATCCAAAAAAACACATCACAAATACCTTACTTCCAAAGCTTCCAATCCACTTTAATCTTTACCATCACTTTTACCCCCATTCCACAATTATTTTCATAATTTAGTCCCCCCATCTTTCTGCTTTTCCCACTTTTTGGACGGCTGTCTATCACTTTTGTCATCCAATTCCAAGCTTTCCACCTAGATTCCTTCACCATTTCCACCTTCTTTTCTCTATAAGTTCACAAGCCTCCCACTTCATCTGATATCAATTAAACTCATCAACTCATCAAGTTGGTTTTTCTGTTTTCTTTTTCTACAAGAAAAAGAAAAACCAACCTTGAAACCCTAATTTCATTGAGCCCACCGCACCAATGGCTACTACTACTAGCTATGGATACACAACCCAAAACTCGTCATCTCAGAGATCAGTGGCCATGGTGCTGGCTCTAGTATCTGCAATTGTGCTTTCACCACTCTATGCAAACCCTAGAAAAAGCAGTGATGCAAGATACTATGAGACAAAATGGAGCTCTGGGTTTGTACTTCCCATGGTTCTTGCTGGACTTATCATTGCCATTAAAACCACTTCTTCTTCATCATCATCGAGTTCATCAGCTTCTTCGTCGTCGTCGACTCAAGGAGTTTCTTTTGTTTCTTCTTCTGATCCTTCGTGGGTTCTGAGAATTGGGAGCTCGTGTTGGGGGCTTGGTGGGGTTTTGGTGATGCTGATGCTTGTGCTTTCTTGGCAAGGTTCTGTTCATGAATTCTTGTGGAGATAGGGAGCAAAAATTTAAGTACACTTGTATCTGTTATTGTATTTTATTTTAGTGGGTTGTACTAGAAATTGTTATATCAAATAACGTAAGTTGTGTTAGTAAATGGAGATTCTTGTTCCAAAATGTGGGTACCATGCAGTTCTATGTTACAGAAGTGCACAAACTGAATATTTTTTAAATACCAGTACAACCCCAAGCTATAAGATGAAATTGTTGTCAACTGTAAAACAAAATTAATTTAAGGCTCTTTGGTGATTGTAGAAACTCCCAATATATATGCCCTTATTTCTATCACTAATCGTGTGATGTGATGGGAGAGATATACGACAATGCGTACATATAAAACGTTGGAATATGTAAAAAAAAAAATTCATGATTGAGGCTTTGGGTTGCTTGTGTTATGCTTCGAGTCCAAGATACGCACAAAATTGAAAGTTTTGGGCTATCATTTGAACATAGGTAACTTCAAAACTCCTCCTCCAAATTAAAGAGTATTCTTCTTTTCATTATTTAATGTTACATGATAATTCAAACTGTCTATTTTCTAACTTACCCTTTAAAATTAACTCTATTAAAAATCAACCAAATCCAAAATTCTTCAATCATCTAACGATTGTGCAATAAATAGATGAACCATGTTATTGAGTCAAACACTAAAATTTTGACAACGTTAATTGAACGTTAAAACGATTTTTAATTTGATTAATCTTTTGCATAATTGATATTTAGAGAGTGAACTAGAAAGTGTACGGTTCGATCATCGTGCACATTAAAAGGTAAGAGGAGACTAGGAGAGCCGAGAAAGTTTGACTGAGAAGGTAGCTGGGCCTGATTCATGCCTAAGCCCTATATGTATCAATAGTCTTCTCATAGTGACATAGTCCATGCCCGATTCCCAAACTCCTACTCTCTCTCTCTCTCTTTCTCTCTCTCTCTCCCACCATTTCCCTTTCTTCTCCCGCTCATCCATCAGTAAAGCCCTAGCTACTGGAATTCAACTCATCCCCGTCTCTCACGCAAATCCCTAATCACCAGAGGCCTCTCCCTCTTCGATACCAGACGAGGTAAGCTTCAATTGTAATTCTGTTTGATTTATCATGAATAAAATTTGGTAAGCTTCAATTTGTTTGGTTTGGGATGTGGGTAAGTTTCGTTTAGGATTCAGGATTTAGGTCTAGTATTAAATACGAAAGGTGATATGAAATTTACAACTTAAATGGATAAATTTCGCAGAGTGGGTTTTTTTTCTTGTGGAAATAATCAGATGATATAGATAGATCGAGACTTTCGGTTTGTCCAATGGACACCATTGGAGTTTTATTTCCAGTCAGCAGGGGAGATTGATTTGGGGCGCGAATAAGAAATATGGTGTTTTTTATGGGGACCCCTTTTCAGTTTTTGATATAATTGACTCTGATGCCTCAAAATTTTGTATATTCATCACTTAATGCCTCAAATTTGTGCTAGTTTGCTATGCTAACTGTGTTCACTTTCCCCAAAATCTATACATTCGTCGATCACTGCCTCGAACTTGCCAGTTGTGTTAATTTGCCACAAAAATATGACCACACAAAATTGGTACATCCATCAATCACTGCCTCTAAATTCTTATTCCTGGTACTGCTCTGTGTGCAGGTTATTCTTTCTATTAATATCTTTTACCCTCGGCGTAACAAAGTGACTGGTAATTGATGATTTCATAGGACTACAGAATCTTGAAAGAAGAAAAAAAAAGTTTAGTAGTTTAGAGGTTTAACCCATCCCAACTGCTTTGCGCTCCCTTGCATAAGTACCCAGAACCAGAAAATGGCAGGGGATGATGAGGATTTGCCCAGAGACGCCAAGATTGTGAAAACGCTGTTAAAGTCAATGGGTGTGGAGGAATATGAACCTCGTGTTATTCACCAGTTCCTGGAGCTATGGTATCGATACGTGGTTGATGTGCTCTCTGATGCACAGGTCTACTCAGAACATGCTGGTAAAGCCGCAATTGATTGTGACGATGTCAAGCTTGCTATTCAGAGCAAGGTTAATTTTAGTTTTTCACAACCCCCGCCAAGAGAGGTAATTGATTTCAGTCCCTTTATTTTTCATCTGCTAAATCTGAGATCATGTTAATCTGAGTTCGTGTAATAAAATAGTTCGAGAAGATGCATCAACATTTACTATGTCATGTTATAATATCAAACAAAGATTTGTCAACATGATACAGTTTTCATCAGCTTGTGTATGTGTGTGTGCTTTTTTTATCGAACATCATGTTACAGAGTTTGACATTAAGCTAACCCATTATCAGGTTTTACTGGAGTTGGCTAGAAACAGAAACAAAATCCCATTACCGAAATCAATTGCAGGGCCTGGAGTGTCATTGCCGCCTGAACAGGACACATTGATCAGCCCGAACTATCAACTCGCAATCCCAAAGAAACAACCAACCCAAGCAGTGGAAGAAATGGAGGAGGATGAAGAACCTTCTGAACCGAATCCACCCCAAGAACCGAAGCCCTCTGATGCGCCGCAGAGCACTCCCCAAAGGGTATCCTTCCCCCTCACTAAACGCACAAAGTGAGGATCTTGCCGATGGGAAGAAACAGCGGTTTATTCTAGCGCAGAGATGTGAGATGCAACAGTTGTTCGCTTACGAAAAAATGTTGATTTGTATTAGATATGTATACTCGTGAAAGAATGTTCTGTTTGAACATGCTGTTCTGCAGTCCTGTCGGTTTACAGTTATTCGAATGCTTATAACATAAGATAATTGCTAAACAAGATGAGGCGCAAGAAAACAGATGTTCTGCAGTCGACTCCTGTTCTCTTACTGTAAAAGAATGTTCTGTTCTGTTTAAACATGATGTTCTGTTCGAACCTTTCATTTCTTTCCATTTTAACTAGATAAGGTACAAGAATGCCATAAGACCAATACAGGGTAGGGATGACAACGGTTCGGACCGGGGATAGATGTGCCCTGAGTACAGGATACTCCGGACATTTTAACTGTTAGATTTTGATTTTGATACGTTTAATTAAAGATCTAACGTTTAAATAAAATTTGAAATATCTTACACTCCAGAGCACAGTAGAAAATCACCAGAAACTCTTCATTATATGTAAGACAGTAGCCAATTGTTTGCATGTAGTTTAGCAAGGGTTCTCCGCACACCCTTGGACCCAGTATCGTGTGTTCAATTCTCCCTCACCCGATATCGCTTGTATAAAATCAAAATATACGGTTGGGGGATACGACGATTTCGCCAACATGTCAACATAAAACCAAAAGAGCCCAATGTTGGAGTATCGTGAAAGATAATATTGCATTCAATGTGAGAACCTTCAAGATAAAACAATTTTAGCACCTGCTTGAATTCGGTTAGTCATCGAATAACAGAACCACGTAGCTGTTCTGTATAAATGCTTATGATTTATATACAAGAATGACTTTAGTGTCGCTAGATACAACCATAAACGGGACAATCTGCGTGCAGGTCAACTTCTCCAACCCGCCATACTATTAGCAGCAGGCCCTGCACTCGATACACTCATGCCCCGGTCATACATGCGCTGAATCTCTTCTCTGTACTCTGTCAAAGACTTGTCGGGAATAGCTGGAGTCAGCTCCACCACATCCCCCATCTGCAGCTTGCATGTGGGATCGTTCACTGGTGCGTGGTTCAGCCTGGACCTCAGTTCTTCCTTCAGTGGGAACCCATACGGTATCCATCTCAAGCTCCCTCGCCCAGCTCTTTCAAGCAGATTCATAACTGTGGAGTTAGCAGGAAATTCTTGCACGGACATCTGCAATAATGGAACATACTTGGTGTCAGACTCATTGTGACTTAAGTAACTGCTTGTTTTCCCGACACTTTCTAAGGAGGAGTCTTTCTTGCATACCCCGGGGTACGGGGTACTCAGGGTTTTTTAACCGTTAGATTTTTGTTTAAAAATACAAAAATTAAGATCCAACGGTTAAAAAATCCGGAGTACCCCGTACTCCGGAGCACCCAAGAATTTTTGTCTAAGAAGACTGAAATGAAAAGCATACAATACGAACAAATTATGTCTCCGTGATATAAACAGGAAATACGGCCATTTCTTACAATTAAAATCTTACAAAATCCCAACACAAACTTATTTACGTCAAGACTTGTGCCTACCCCATTGCTAAATGTGTGCCATATTATTTTGCTTGTCCCAACTTTGTGTGCTATATGGATACCCAACAAGGGCATTATACGTGTCTATCAACACTAAAGACACCATGCTTAATGCATAATTGCAAATGTGAAACTACGATGGTGCAGAACATCAGTTCATTGCCATATGAAAGTTAGAAAGTCCCATAAAGATCCACCTCATATACAGCTAAATATATTAAATCCAGCTATAAACCAATTAAACATATTCATAAAAAATTAACAGGAAGTTTTCTAAAACAAACCTTATCATTCTCTATCATGATGACAAACACCGGTCCGTCTTGACCACAGTGGGGCTTGTAAGAATATGGACAGTCATCAGAATGAGAAGGAAACGTGCAGGGTGGCTTGATTGAATCATCACAGCCAATGGAGGACCGGTCTCTGCTCATTGCCTCACACTGCCAAGTGACCACCCATCTGGCCCACTCAACCATCTGAAGCACAAATGAGGGGTGCTTACAGTCGCCTTCCTTGTATCTCCAATGAGCTGCAAATCCAAACTCAGCTTGCAAATGCATCTCCTTTGTTCGAATTTGGACTTCCAGTGGAATCATGCCTTCACCCATCACCACAGTGTGCAATGACTGATACCTATATTATTAGATGAATATTAGGACGAGAATGTGAAAAAAGGTACACTAGATGACTAGAACTTTTTTGAGGTACGTTGACCAAAAAAAACAAAGAACTTTTTGAGGTATGGCATACCCATTAAACTTTGGTTGAGTTATGTAGTCCTTGAACTTTCCTGGGACCTCAGACCACAGCTGGTGAACAACTTTAAGTGCCTCATAACAATCTTCCTCATTTTCGACAATCAAACGTAGCCCATGAATATCATGTATTTCATCCATGTTTAGCTTCTTCCTGTGCAAAATAAGCCATAAGCATGTTAATTTCAATCCAGGCAAGGAGAATAATGTGCTATAGCACATGGATGTCAAAGCATGCAACTATAATTCATTAATCTAGTGATGCATTAAGAACTATTTTTGTGACAAAATTTATGGTCAACTTTTATGATGCAATAGAGAGAGAGGAAGAGAGAACATACTTTAACATTTTGGAGTAGATGCTATACAAGCTCTTATGCCGCCCACAAAGAACATGGTAGGAAATGGCTTTATCCTTGAGAGCGCGCTCTAATGTCTTCGTGGCAGAAGTAATCATTGCCTCGTCAAACGAATCTACAAGCTTAGAGGACAGTTCTTTGTGCTGGTCCGGGTTGAGATGCTTAAAACACAAATTTTCCAGCTGCACCTTCCAGCTAGAGATTCCAAGTCTGTTGGCCAAGGGCACAAAAATCTCCAAAGTCTCCTTTGCAAACCTCTGTTGTTTAGCCAAGGGTAATGCATCTAGTGTCATCATATTATGCAATCGGTCTGCCAATTTAATGAGGACAGCACGGGCATCTGCCATGGCAAGGAACATGGTATGCAGGCGATCTGCCTCAACCGTTTTGCACGCTGTATTATTATCACGGGCAAGCTTGCTCAAATGACTGAGCTTAGACACCTGATAAATTCCATAAAGAACTAGATTAGAACTAGTAAAGGTCAATTTCATATACAAATATTTATAGAAAAACAAACGCAGCAACGACACCATTTGAAATATAGAATCCTACACTAGGTTTCACTTTTGTAAACAGAGTATCATTACGTAAATCTCAACAGCTTCTTTTTCTATTCTAAGTTAGAATTAGAACACCGTGCAACATGATTTTTAACTTCATACAGCTGCAACATTTATGCAAGACAATCATGTAACTCGTGTTAACACAAGCTCAACTATGGAATTAATTGATAGCACAAGCATTCGTTCAGATAAGAGGGCAAGAGTTAACTGTTAATCAATATGACTTCTATTACACCATCTGTAAAGTTCCAATGCAGATATTGTAGAAAGCTTAAGCGGGATCCATGAAACAATGGCTGGTAGATTTCACATACCATGAACAATCAACTATAATGTTCAACATCCAAAAACAAACAACTTCTCATGCACGAACAAAAATTTATACTCGTTTAATTACTACCATTCAGTAATACAATAGAGTGATGCAAATTATTGAACACATACCCCTTCTACTAAATCAGCAACCCCAGCTCCAAATTTCCCAAATATGTAGTCATAACACATAAAAGAATCATCAAGCGTGTCATGCAAAAGCCCTGCAGCAACAACTGTCGAATTAGCACCGATCAATGCGAGCAACACCGCCGTTTCCACACAATGCTGCAAATAAGGATCGCCACTTGCTCGCATCTACAACAAAACAATACACAATACAACAACAAAACTTCTCAACCCAATTCACCAAAATCCCAAACGCAGAAAACCACACAAAATTCAAACCCAAAGAAAATATACCTGCCCTCTATGCGCTTTCTCAGCCTCGTAAAAGGCCTTAATAATGAAATCTTCATAGAAAATCTTGTGCCGCAGCTGCGCACCCACAAGCAACTCCTTAGCATAAGGCTCAGCAATTCCCTCCAAAAACCCATCTTCCATGTTGAAAGTCAATTCATCAACAAGCACAGCTGATGGACCCACACCCAAACCATCAGTCTGAGCCTCGAAACTCGGCGAGTCGTAATCTATGCAGGAAGAGCCCAAGGCACCCCTCACAAATCCATTAAACAACCCATTACTCCCACACCGAATCGAATTCAAGCTAATATCTCCATTACTAGACCTTTCTCTTGCAATTCTCATTGGTGGGCTTCTCGCCGACCCCGAAACCCCGCTACTGGAAGACGAAACCGGACCCTGAAACACCGAAACCGGGCTCTGGTCCCGGTTCAACGAAGCCCCATTGAACTTGCTCCCCGAATACCGAAACGAGCTGCTCAATTCCTTCAATTCCTCGCCTCTATCGTGCCACAGAGAACCCAATTCTTCTCCTCCACCGGAAAAGCTCGACGAGGACGACGCGTGCTTCACCGTCGGCGACGAGAACAGGCACGACAGCCCGCCAGTCACCGGCTTCTGCGACGTGGAGGGCGTCGACGCCGTCGACGACGAAGATCGAGAGCTCAATTCGAAATCGTGTGAGGCGTGCGCGTTGATCTGGCACGGGTGCGCCGTCGAGCACACGCTGCTCGGCGGGCTCGCGTACAGAGCTATTGTCGGGACCGTCATGGCTTCCTTTTTGCGACGATTTCGGACCCCAAATCACAAATCGAGAAAACCCAGATAAAGCTTTCGCTCAAATCGAATTTTCTCGGCGACCCACTAATTTTCTTGGCAAAAGCAACTAACTTTCCCGGGAAACAAACAACTTCAGACACCCAATTGGATTTCTCAGAGACCCATTAAGTTAATTTTTGAAAAACCCAATTGGGTAAAATTATTCCGTATCTAAATAAATCAAAGATTGTGAAAAATGAAAAGTGTAATGGAATGAAATTGGAGCTACAGTATGTACAAATTTATAGAAATTGAGCTCAATAAATACAGAAACAGAGAAAAAACTAGGCCTAAATTTCGAAGAAAGTGAGTCAAAGACGCTTAGAAACGCAGAGGAGAGAGAGAGAGAGAGAGGAGGAATGAGAAGAAAAAGAAGAAGCTTCTTTCTTCGTCTTTGATTGTTTTTTGAGAATCTCTCTTTTCTCTCTCTCTCTCTTGTTGTTGATAAATCTTCTCTCTCTCTCTTGTTGTTTTTTATCAAGTGGTTATTGCTTAGAGGCCAGGCCAGGCCAGGCAATGGAATTGTGAAATTACCTAAAAGTCCTGGAGATATGTGAATTTGGTTTTGGGCCATCTGGATTTTATTTTTTATTTTTTACAAGTAGACAATCTGGATTATTGGATTAATCTAATCTAATCTAATCTTTGACAAACAAAAACAAAAACAAAAACAAAAATCTAATCTAATCTAATTATAGATTTTCAAACGTTCCAAAAGCAAAAAGGTTCATGCTGTGTGTATATGAATCTGGCTGTGCTTCTGTGCTTAATTGGAAAACCAAAAGAAAAACAACCAAAATTAGAAAAGTACAGAATGTTTTTTATTTTTTGGTAACATGAAAAATTTTCAGGGCCTCCCATTTTTGGACAAAAAAAATTTAAGCAAACGCCACATATGTACATATACACAAAATACATAAATTAAAATAAGAAAATCGAACTCGAAACTTTTGATACAGCAAATAAATGTCATATACATACTTACAAACCACGAAATACACAAATTTTGCAATATTTCATTCCCTTTCTCCAAACCCAAAAATAGAAAAAATCAATTTGGAGAATGCAAGTTGGTCAAGGGGATAATAAGCATGCACTAATTAAGCAATCATATAATAGTTAATTTAGCGGCTAAGTTTGTAGAATTATTCCTTCATCTATTATTTTATATTTTGTTCTTATCCACTTGATAATGTGTGTTAAGCATTGGATCAAGTATCAAATGTTGAAATGGTAAGAGAGCAGGAACTTAATGTGGTATTGTTTAACACTAAGGACAGATTAGAAGAACCAAGTATCAATCTCACTATCATATGGTGCAATCAAGCTTTTCGTCTAAAGTTAAATTACGTTGGATTCCACTAATAGGAAAACTCGATCGTCATTTAACAAACGAGATGATTAGAAACAGCTATGTCATGCACAATTTCAATAAGCCATGTCCTTTTAGGTCAACGTCAATATTCATGTTATTAGGTACAATTTTGGGTGTGATAGATCAAAGACATGCCAAAGCTACTAACCCAAACACGTTGCGTTATAAAATTAATTAACCACGTCTATCTATCTATGTTTTGTTAGGAATAATTTTCGCATTCTAATGTGGTGTTATTAAGTCTACCTTGTGTCGCGTATGTGCTAGTTATGAGCATTATACAATACACGATATAAACATGTCACTCCTCAAGTTATAACACATATATTAGTAATATAATATCACAGTGTCACAGTCACTTTAAAGTTTCAAATTTTCTCCATGCGTGTTATCAGAGCATTTCCAACCGATGAGTTAAATTCAAGGTGGAATGCCACATAACTAAATTTGAAGGAAGAAAGAAACTCAAATCAAAATGTCAATCCTACGTGGATCAGCATAAGGATTGTTTGTTGTCCATTTGGACATAAGAGAAAAAAATGTTGTCTTTTCATTTTATTAATTATTTTGTTGCATGGATAGCTTGCTTGCGAATCAACCACGGGAGAGTGAAACTTGCAAACCATCATATAGATGAATGAAAGAATGAAATAAAAAAACAATTGCTCAATCATGACTTCATAAGTGAGGGATGTGACCTAGAGAAGTGATTAAATCACAACATTCAAGTGGACTATTAAAGATCGCATTCTGAGCATATTCTATATTAGCCTGCAACTGATTCAGCTTCAGCTTCTAAGAGATCAAACGGAGCTCGATTAGTTTCTCCTAGACTAGAAATGAGAACACACAAATAATAAATCATGCAAATTGGTTTTAATTGATTTCTTTTTAAGTGGGCCAATTAGAACCAAAAACCCATTCAGTTGAAGAAAATATGACATTGCCACATTAGCCATCAAATTAACATGTGACCGTGTCAAGAACAAAACAAAAAAAGGAGGAGTATGACAAAAGCAAAGCACAACAACATAATCCCAACTTTAATCGAATTTTATAGAACATGTCGTGTGGGTTTCTGGATACCACAATGGAAAAATCTTGAGTGGTACGTACCATTCAATGGTACGACTATTGAATGGTTCAGATTAATTTGCAATGAGGCCCAAATGAATCTTAACCATTTAACAGTACGTACCATTCAATGGTACGTACCACTGAAGTTGGACCCTACAACAATTGCAAATAATTAACCTAAACTCAAATCAAGACAAAAAATCACAGGGACAATATTGACAATTCACTAGTCATCCTCCAATCTCTACCGTCCTCGATAAGCGGCAGCACATTATAGTCCACGATAAGGACCACGTCGCCACCATATAATTCAATTAATTAGTTATTTATTTTGTATTTCTAATTTTTTGAATTCATATAAATACTGTATTTTTCTGTTAGATTCAGTTCGGTCCCGTGGGGCTTCAAGCAGCACGGCACGTGGCACTGTCACACGCAGCAGACACCGCCACCTGGTCCGCACTGTTGACTTACACGTGTTCCGTAATGACGGCTATTAAGCGAGCCTTCGTCTGGACACGGTCACAGTCGTGAAGTCACTCTCCTTGCACGTGCTGGAGGCCGAGTCAGCTCGGAGATTGAAGGACCGGCTTAGGCTTCGTAGGATCGTGTGATTTGTATCCGACGGTCAGTAAAAGGTGTGAGGCTGTTAATGTTTGCGGACTAGAATTACGAGTTTTTCTTGCATACCCCGGGGTACGGGGTACTCCGGATTTTTTAACGGTTAGATTTTTATTTTAAAATATAAAAATTAAAATTTAACGGTTAAAAAATTCGGAGCACCCCGTACTCCGGAGCACCCAAGAATTTTTGCTAGAATTACTGGGCGCTGAATGTGTGACAAGAAGTTAAAAAGCTTCAAAAAGGTCAAAAGTCAATATAAGTACACCTGTTCTGTTCATGGTCAATTTTTTGTTCCTTTTTTTGGTTTTTTTCTCTCTATTTCTTGGGGGTAGTTGTGGTTGATTGGTAGCATAGCAGCCAATTCGAATATATTTTTGTGAAAAGCTAATTTGGATCGTAATGCTATTGGTTATAAAACTTTAGTCGACTATATTTCAAAAAGTACAAGTCAATTAAACTTACTAGAATTTAAAATACATTAACTTATAACACCTCTCAAAATTACGCTAGACATAATAAATTCATACATAGTTATGCAACATTCGACAAATGATTAATATGTATACAAAAAGAAGAACGTCAAAAATAAAAATATTATTTGATTCATAATTTTTTTTAGTTAGTTATTAGAGGGAGGAAAATAAAAATATTCTGGATCAAACTCGTATCAGAGTGTATAAACATAATTTCTTTTTGCTACTGCAGTAAAACGTCATCTGCAATATTTAATTTATCATTTGATAAAAGCTCAAACGAGTAACACCGTATTAATTTATGAATTGTTGTGTGCTTGAGCATTACTAATGGTACTTGTATATTAAAGCTAAAACCTATAATTTCACACAATATTTGAAACTTGCTTTTTCAAATATACAATTATCTTTTGTAGTTGCAAATTTAAAATATTTGTTCTTATTTATTGTATCATTTCATCAAAAGTTTGTTATAAATTAATCTCCGATGAAATATTTTGGACACGTGTATGTTAATCTTTCACTAGGTGTGCAGTAATATCTCTCGTCTCTCACTTTCTCTCCCGTCACTCTCTCAGCTCACTCTCTCTCCCTCATTTTTCTTCTTCTTTCCCGTGAAACACTCACCCACGGACAAATAGTAGACACACCACTTTCTTCGAATCGAGCTGAACCATCACCACCATCTTGTTCGCCTCAACGCGCTGAACTCAACGGTACTAACCGTTTGTCCAAACTCCCAGCCGATCGACCGAAATCGCACACGGAAGAACCGAACCTTCCCGGCGAGATTCTTGCCAATCCAAGACGAGGTGATGTTTTTAACTACTACTATTAGGTTCCTCTTGTTAAGTAGATGAATTTTTATATGTCATTTGCTTAATTTGGTGGTGTTTTGATGCAGATTGGAGCGGGGGAAGTTTCCCCAGTTTTTCGGTGAGGAACTCAAAAGCCAGTGAGGCGTTTCCTGCCAAACGGCTAGGTAGCTTTCCTTGAAACCACTTCTATTGGGTTCGTATCAACTCCACAAACCCAAATATACCCTTAAAACTGGCGGCGGACCAACGACGGAGACGCGGTGAGCTCAAAATACAATTGGCAAAAAAAATCCAGATTTTCAGGCGAGTTGCAGCTGCCTGACGTCAGCAAACCTGATTCAGACCGATTATGACATCAGTAAAACCCAGTTCAACTTGGTCCAGACAGGGAATATTATCATATATATTCATTTAACGCCGTTAGGAATATTTCGTTAACTTTAACCAAGATATCAGAATCTTCCATTAATTATAACGGCGTTAACTGACGCCGTTAGTTTGACTGTTAGTTGACCCATCGCGTGAGCCGCGCGTGGGACCTATGTTTCAAATTCCGTCAACACGAGGCGACTTGTGACGACTCGTACTACCTAGGTACAATACGTGTGGTATTTTACGAAGTGTTTCGAACCTCCGTTTTGAGCAAACAAGGGATAAGTGTCGTTAATTAGTTTAATTTGCAATCTTTATGAGTTTAATCATTACTATGGTGATATCTCATATAGGTGAGACTTATCCAGTGAATTACCAGGGCTATCCAGGACAAGGAGGCTATGACCCGGCTATGTATCGGTGAATGAGTGGGTATTTGTTTTGGTATATATTGATATATATGGTTTTTCACTGCTTTCATTAACTTGCTAGCATGACTTATATAATATATAATTGTTGGAGGTAGAACAACTATATTATATTTGCCATATATGTTTGTACTGTTGCTCATTAGTAGATATAGAACACCAGGTATTATACTCAGTCTCAGGGCCAGGACTAGCTTTAACATTTGGAGGTTCACACCAGCATCGCTACGCAACCTTAGATCCATTGTAGGTACTAGCCTGTTATAGATTGCATTAGGCAACTAGGACTCGAGTGTGAAGCACTTTGCGCAAAACGATTAGCGTTATGACTCATGTCACTGAAGTATTTAACGTATTCTTTTATATAGCTTGCTTGTCTGTGTAGATTATCTATTTGGGCTCGTGTGTTTACATATGGATGAGCATCCAATCTTGTTTTTCGAGCAGTCTAATATTGTTTTACCATTGTTTTTAGGGAGTACCCGTACTATTTTATAGTATTTTCAAGGATCATACCGAAGAGTATGACATGTTTTTCATAACTATACGTGTTTTGCAGCGAGGGGTTATTACTGTTTTAAAAACTAAGGTTTTACCAAACTTTACTTTTTTTACTCACTCACCTTTTATGTTTTGTGCCTCTGCAGAACTTAGTAGCGGGCTTGAGTACCAGTAAGACGAGGGCACTCTTCGGCTAGTTGGTGGTTCTGATAGTTTTTCCAAAATAAAGTAGGATTTGTTCCTACCTTTAGTTTTACGTAATATCCATCCTCACGAGTATGCGAACATTTGTATTCTCTGCACTATTTACTATGCTCTGACTATTATGCACCTGTAATAATTGGTTTTACCCATCACCTTGCACTTTTCTTCCGCTTCACTCTTAGTTTACTCACTTTTTCCTTAATCACATGCATAATTAGTTTTCGTCACTTAACACGTGTTGGCCAGCACTTCCCGACATCTAGCGTGTCAGGATCGGAATGTGTCATTTATTCTTCACTACTCTCGTCTCATCTCTCTTATTTATTTTATATTTTTACCTCATATCTCTTTAGCTAGAAAAGAAAAAGAAAGGGAAAATTAGGATTAAATACCAATTGAGATATAGGTTTTAAGGAAAAATTCCAACTTTAAGGAAAAGTATCAAGCCCAACCCTTTTATTTGGATTAAGCCACACTTCATGACCTCCCAAGTAATATAATGTCAACTTACCAACTCAACTACATTAATTGTTTGTATATCTTTATGTTTTATAATATTTATATCATCACTATGAGAACTGTTATTGACACTCTAAAAAAATTTATTTTGCACCATTTTTAAGTGTATTTTTATTTTTAAATATAGAAAGTTTGGAGTGTTAATAGCAATTTCTCATCACTATTTGTTGAGATAATAGATGCCTTAAAGTCACTGTTCAACAATGACTAAAAAATAATAACACTAAAATGTAATTTTTCCTCCTCAATCGTATTTACTATGAGAGTTATTGATTTTCTAGAGCTTTTGAAAAGAAGAAAATTTGGTTTACATCATTTTTCAAAAAATCACCATTTATGAGTGACATGAGAGTGATGATATTTTAACAAATCAATTCATGCATGTAAATTTAAAAGTTTCAATTGATTGACACAAGTGTTTTTTCCTTTTTTTATTGAGCATCTAAATTATCATTACTAATTATTGAATTTCACATGTATATACAATTAAAATGGAGAATTTTTTTACAATTGCATGATTATTTTTTAAAGTCACTGTTGGACAGTGACATGAGAGTGAACTAAATAAATGTTAAAAAATGTAAATGGTGGTTTGGTGTAGTGGTACAAATGGTTGTTTCACACGTGGAGGTCTTGGATTCAAAACCAATTGAAGGTATTTTGAAATTATTTTTGAGGTCGCCGAAAAAGTTCGTCGGCGGGTCGATCTCCCAAGAAAATCTTGTCGGCAGGTCACCGAAAAAGGTAGTAGGATGAAGTGGCAATTTTGTAATTATTTTAAATGTTCTTTTACTAAATGATTTTGTTGACTTTTCAATTGATACCTAAACCAAAAATGTGGTATTTTCCTTGATGATTTTTTAGGAATGATATTTCAACTAAAATGGCCCAAAAAGAAATTTAACACCAAAAGCAAAAACCTTAAGCTTTTGATAATCATATATAGAAAGCGTGTTTTTGAAGTTGAAACTAAAAAATTTTGAATTTTTGTGGTGATGAAACTCCTCAACTCAAATATATATGACAACATTGGCCATCAACTAGTCCTTTTTAAAATTAAAATAATATATATATATATGACAATATTAATTATTGGTTCAATTATTACACCAATTATTCATGATATGTTGTGACCTATATTTAGAGAGAAAAATGAGAAGGGTGCGACAAAGAGAGAAGAGAGAAAGAGAGAAGGGATTAAGGAATTGCGGTTCATATTCCTCGTGCCTAGTGCATTTATTTATAGTAAACCACAAAGAGAGATAAACTTAATCCCCAAGAAAGTACATACCTAATAGGATAGAATCACTAGATTTATAATAGTATCCTAATTCATATCTACCTAGGATTTACACAATCACACTATACCAATATTAATTATAACACTCTCTCTTGAGTGTGTTAATACTCAAGTAGATATTGCATCAGATCTTCAAGATGATGTAGAGCTAGTTGATGAAATTGTCTCGTAGGCACGATAGAGAACATAAGAGTCTCACATAGGGATTTGCACTTAAGAGTAAGTCTCACCTGGCTATGGTAAAACCCAAGGTGGGACAAAACCCATAGTCTAAGGAAAAATGTGAGTTCATGCAATGTCGATACTTAACATCTTCAAGATGTAAGTAGTAAGAAAACACACAAGAGTATGACCATCCAAATGTGGGTGCCTCATCAAAACCTCATCAGGCAACAAAAACCCAATGGAAAAAATGATCCCGATCGTAGAGAAAAAGAGTACATTAAGGTCAAGTAAGTATACTTCAGGATACTCCCTCTGAGTTCGAAAAAACTTCCTCTAAGAACTAAAAGCGTTGCAAATGAGAAAATTTGTGCATACCAAATCCTCAAACAAGCTTCTTCAGCAGTGACTTTGTGATTAGGTCGGCAATGTCATATTCGGATTGGATTGGATCTACTTAACTTCAATCTTTTGATGCTCATGCTGATGTGATCTAGACGCAATATGCTTAGTGTTGACTTCTTGAATGTATCTTGTCATAGATTGTCGTTGGGACTCAACGATGGATGAAAACCATTGGTGCTTCGAATATGCTCCCATATACACATGTGGCTTCGTGTATGGCGATGAGCTCGAAGACGTCGTAACTAAGGTCAATTTGGATGACCTCTAAGATATTTGTGACATCCCATATCGACTAACGGAGAGGGGGTGATGTGACTTATATGTACATGCCTACCTTCATTTAACAGAAGGCCTTTTGGGAGCTCATTGGCTTCTGATTCCATCGAAACTCCGAAGTTAAGCGAGTTTGGGCTAGAGCAATCCCATGATGGGTGACCCACTGGGAAGTTGCTCGTGAGTTCTCACAAACAAGACCGTGAGGGTGTGGCCCAAAGCGAACAATATTGTGCTACAACAGAGTCGGTTCGGGATGTGACAGAATGGTATCAGAGCCACTTTGCCGTTCCATATGGATGTGTCGGCGAGCACGCCAGGTTCCCCTTAAGTGAGGTGGATTGTGACATCCCACATCGACCAACGGAGAAGGGGTGATATGCCTTATATGTACATGCCCACCTCCATTTAACAGAAGGCCTTTTGGGAGCTCACCGACTTCTGATTCCATCGAAACTTCGAAGTTAAGCGAGTTTAGGCTAGAGAAATCCCATGATGGGTGACCCACTGGGAAGTTGCTCGTGAGTTCTCACAAACAAAACCGTGAGAATATGGCCCAAAACGGACAATATTGTGCTACGGCGAAGCCGGTCTGGGACGTGACATTTTGGTATCAGAGCCACTCTGCCGTTCAATACGGATGTGTCGGTGAGAACGTTGGGTTCCCCTTAATTGGGGTGGATTGTGACATCCCACATCGACCAACGGAGAGGGGTTGACGTGCCTTATATATAAAACTGATTGATCGATGTGTTCGATATGACATCCCACATCGACCAACGGGCTCACCCTCTCGGTTGGTTAATGTGGGATGTCACAATCCACTCCACTTAAAGGGAACCCAGCGTACTCGCCGGCACATCCGAACCGAACGACAGAGTGGTTTTGATACCATTCTGTCACATCCCGGACCGACTCCGTCGTAGCACGATATTATCTGCTTTGGACCACGCCCTCACGGTTTTGTTCCTGGGAACTCACGAGTAACTTCCCAGTGGGTCACCCATCTTGGGATTGCTCTAGCCCAAACTCGTTTAAATTCGGAGTTTCAATGGAATTCGAAGCCAGTGAGCTCCCAAAAGGCCTCGTGCTAAATGAAGGTGGGCATGTACATATAAGGCACATCACCTCCTCTCCGTTGGTCGACGTGGGATGTCACATAATTTGCGTCGTTCTTCAGGAACGTTGATGTTCTTATCTCCCCTACACGACGAGAAGATTGTTTCATTGAAGGGACAATTAGCAAACTGGTGGTAAAGAGATCGCGTGCAAAGACTCTAAATAACAAATTCGAAGAAGAATCATAATGGACAAAGATTCACATCCTTCTTTGAGGACCCATATTTGTACACTACGGCAGCGCAATATGGCATAAGGTATATACCTAAAACGCGCAAGTACTAAACATCTTGTTTGTACCCAGTAACCAACTGTAAAGCTAAAAAGTGTCGGGTAGTAATGGGCCTCAGGTAGACCAACATGGCTGCATACAAGATTGCATAGTAAACCACAAGGAGAGGTAAACTTGATCTCCAAGAAAATACATACCTAATAAGATATAATCACTAAATTTGCAATAATATCCTAATCCATATATATCTACATAAGATTTATATAATCACAATGTGCCAATATTAATTGTGACATAATAATAATTATAAGAAAGAAAATGTCAATTTTGCAAAAAGATATGCTGAGTTTGCATGGATACATACATGCGTGCATGAGTGCATGACAGCTTGAGTGAATTGAAGCTGCTTGTTCTTGTTACGTATGAAACTGCTGCCAGAGCAAAACGTGGAAGCCAAGACTTTGCATGTGTTGGGCTACTACAACATATATATTTTCCAATTTTCACTTTCCATGCACGCTACGTTTACTAATTTTGATAGAGACCACTCCCCAACTTAACTTCACAAAATAATTGTCGTGCATGCTGAATTTTTTTTCTTCTTAATGCTGTATATTAATTTTGAATTTTTTGAACTAACAAGGTGTGAACATGAGAAAGTTGAGATATTATTTAGGGGGTTTCCTCCCATCTTATTATATTTGTTTGACATTACATACATTCATGCCCTCCATGAAGACATTAATGTGGCTTAAAAGAGAGCCTATATCATATATCAATATTAAGTTTTTATATATTAAAGGATAGAAATTCGGACACAAAATTTTGAGCGCAAGGATAATCACTTTTAACTGCTTAAGTTACAAATTTATTACATGTCTGTTAATCCTCAACAATCTTAATCATCAACGTAAGTATATATAAAATTGAGGATCCTGAGATAAGTCAGTCCATGAAAGTGAGGTGGATAGCAAAAACAATTGTGAGTTGGGATATATGGTATTGAAAGTTCTCCAGCAAGGCTCTGTGTGAGGTGAAAGTTTTGAGTAGGGCTGCAAACCCACTTATGGAGTTCCCACTCCGTGTATACACACAACGTCATCGTAGAATCTCTTGAACTGCAGCTTATATTATATAAGCTATATATATGATAATTTTTCTATTGTGACAGGAACTCGGAGGTCGACTCGAACGAGGACGCGAAGCCCTTCATGGTGGAGGGTTTGGAATTGGCTGGAAAGCGAGAGATTTCGGCGAGTTGTTGACGGCGTCGATTTGAAGGAGGCGAAGAGGGAGAGGAGATTGGAGGTGGTGGAGTGGATCAAGTGGGTTTATGGCGGGTCTGGGTTGCTGCTGCTTTGGTGTGGGGCAGTTCTGTTGATGAGGCCGTTATGAGAGGGGAGCTTTTGTTAACGGGTGAAACGGTTAACCTGTTAACAGAACGGGTCATTTCGAATTCAACCATTTCCACCCATAACCATAAGCTTAATGGATTGGGTTTGAGTGACCCATTAAAAAATCAGTTTGTGATATCCCAACCCAAACCAGCTAAACTCAAAACATTTGCCAACTATACTTATATATATGATTAATTTTTCTACTGCGACTTTGAAGGGGTTTTTTAAGTGCGACAGTTTCATAGAAAAAGGGATTCCATTTTGAGAAAAAGAAGATGAAAATCAAACCAGACAAAAATAATAACTAAAATGGATTACAGTCGTTAATAAGAGGAAAAAAAATAAAGAATTCTACGGAAACGTCGAAGTGAGCCGCGACTTAACACTAGTACGATACGTAGATAACAGGGGAAGGATATTCATTATATCTATCTAGTTTATTGAATGCATCTACATATAACTGTTACTTCTGCAAGAAAATATTTTTAGATAGTTTGTATGTATGTAATACGTATATATATTTCAATAAGATATTGGAGTAAACTAATTTTCGTTTCTTAGATGGTCATTCTTTTTTGTCGCAAGATATATATTTATATAGGAGATCTATCTTATTGCAATTGATGGGCCCAATATTATGACCATACTAATTGTGCCACGAGTTGTGCAATATCATAAGATCATTCAACGAAATTATAATTATTTCTGTATTAAATTTCAGTTTAAAAACACTGTTCATAGCACTGTTTACCTTTCAAATTTGCCCCCGCTTAGTTTCGTTTATTTCATTTTTGCCACTGCACGTATGGGTCACTGGACTAAAACGGTGTGCGATGTTATTCTCTCTTCTCGACAATAGTTTGTTTCTTCACCACTCTTTCATCGTTCTCTCTTTTCCTCGCCACCCTCTCCATTCCTCCGTCTTACACAACCCTTCACTGCTTCTCGAACTCTCTCTCTCAGCAAAACCACCGCCACCACCAAATCGCCAAATCCAAGCGCCGACGTCATCGACCATTTCAAGGCGTAAGCTTCATCGTCCGTACCCTCTCTCTCTTCCTTATGCAGTTTCTTTACTTTGAATGATTACCCAGTATTGATTGGTTATTGATTAACATTTGTTTTTTTTTTTCGAATTTGGACTATGAACATTTGAATCTCAATTGGGTTTCTTCTGTTTAGTGCAATTGGGGTCGTTAAGTAAATATCTGCTTAAAATTTTTCGTGATTTTGTAGAATTCTTCGTTTAAATTTATGGATTTGGTAGTGGTTGTTTATTTTGTGATCATTTGAGTGAATATGGTAATTAGGTTTTTGATTTTCTGCATTTTTAGGTGTTGGTTGAATCGACCTCATTTTCCAACTACCCTTCTTCTATTATATTCCACACACATGCATTCACTGACCAAGAACATCATTGTCTTTAATGGTGTTTTTGCTTCTTCCAACTCTCAAGGTTTGTCTCATCTCCTCCTACCTTATCTGCATTTATTTATCTTTTTTTTAATTGGGTTGTGTTTTTTTCCCTGTATTTTCCCACAAAATTTCTTAAAAATGCTTCCTTTGAGCAGAGGTGGACGGAGGTATTGTTAATGATATCACTATACATTGCATGGTATAGATTGTTCTGATTCGAGCGTAGTGGTTTCATATGAGAATATCTTCTCAGTATTATGGTTGTTAGAATTCTAGATAAAAAAGAATGTTATATTTTAAAAAGGTTCTCGGTTCTGCGCAATTTGTGAACTTCCATAATACATGTAACAATGTTAATTACTATCCTGATTTAAAAGTCAATTATATCATTGATTTTGTAATTTTATTTATAATTTTTTGTTCTATTTTATATGATGTTGCTATCTGGTTGTGGACAGAATTATATTGGGGACCATTTAAATTTTGGTTTAGCTGCAGAGGAAGCAAAATCAAAAGGTTGCAAATTAGAGGTATAGTTTAATTTTTATATTTGATGCATCGTTCGATTAAAGAATGCAATAATACTGCGTTGCATCTTTCAGACTTGGATTAAATGAATACAATGCGATATGCGATTTCCTTATGTGCAATGAGTCTGGATGTTTAAGTTAATTATAAGACCTTTGAGACCAGTTTCACTCTTTCAGACTTTGATTCAACTCACTCAAATAAACATTTTTTCATTACTAGACATGAACAAATGTTTTAATCTCTCTTCATTTTACATGGCTCCAAGTGATGCCACAGCGAATACAGTGGAGAGACCTCTGCATTTGAAGAAACCGATGACGAGAATGTACCAGACCTAGATCAACCCCCAAGTGAATAAAGTTGGATCCCTTCACTCACAAACCAATTCTCTTAACAAAATTTAATTACTATTCCAATATCTTCGATTACACTGCTTTGTTCATGTAGCTTTATTTCTTTTAATTGTTTATAGTCATGTCTAAATGTGTCCTGAAGGTGACAGATGAGAAATTAAGGTAATTAGTAGGTTTAAACATTAAACATATGACCCTCTCTCCCAAATATCGCTTTTATCGATGAAAACTTATAGAAATTAAATTTGCAGATGGGGGAGATGAGGGAAAGTAATCATAAGATGATATAAAAAGGGTTCATCAGGTTTAGGAACAAGTTGTACCCTAGCGTGATTGGGAGAGAGGGTCATATGAATCATTTTTTTTTTTCAACAAAGATAAAGAATATCACATGTTACGTGTAATAAGAGGTCCAACACCAACCAATATTTAGCAGAAAATGTAAAGGTTGTTCATGCTCATTAATCGTTAGTCCCAACTTCGACAAACATGGGATTCTAGTCTCAGCTAATATACTCCCTTCTAAGGTGTACCAAACGCACCCTATAAGGATAAGGAATAAATTAGTTTTGAACTCGTTATTCATAAGATTCGAACCTAAAACCATTTAATTAAAAGAAAAGAAGAATACTACTAGACCATAGCAAAAAATCATTGTTTATAAATAACAATTTTGAAAGGCTAAAAATTGGCAGAAATTTATTCTAGTCACCAAGTAAATAATGAATGTGTATATGGTGACTCACAATTAGATTTGATATGAAATATGAAAAATAAATGAATGCGTTTTTAATATTTTAATCTCAATATTTAATACCAAATCCAAATATGAATTATAAATCCTTGATTGCACATTGTCTGACCAAACCTAAATTTCCTACCTCTTAGTGTAAATATTTATGTTACGCTATATAAGTAAGAGCTCAAATGGACATCCATTAAGCGAGCACGAAGATTTTACATTTTTATTTTCCTATCATGTTTTTATCAAAACATATTTGAGTCCTGGAGGAGAATACTTAAGAAGTTGTTGATCAAATAGTATTAATTAGATCCGTGAGATCAATTTTCCCGTCGTTAGGGGGAGAAAAGTTGTTCATGAAGAACAACGTGAATAATTATGGAATGTTTACTATTTTCTCATCAAGATAGTTGTATGCCAAAATAAGATATGGAAGATAATGCAATCCAGAATATCACAATTCAAATGGCAAAATACATTTACTGAAAAAATTAAAGTGACATAATCATTATTAATTGTCTACAAGAATGGATGTCCCAATTTGACAATTTAAAGTGATACCAAATGATTTACATAATGTACACTAACATAGCTATAAGGACCAAAATTAGTTCTCTAAAAGTGAAGGCTATATCGAAAGGTCCATAGAGTTGAAATAATGAAAGGTTATTATCCACATTTTCTATATAATTAATCTCATTATAGATAAAATTCTTACAAGATTCGAAAGTCAATTGGGAAATTATGAAAGCTCATGAACGGACATGAGACTAATGACTATGAAGAAATCTATCTCTAATGCATGTATAAAGAGAATTGTGGAATCTCATATGGATGATCATCTTGACATATTTGATTTACAGTACGTACTATATTGTCAAAAGCTACCTGATAATATTATACCACGTCTTGTAATGAATGTCGACAACTAAATTATAATTGGTCAAACTGGACAAGCAATCCAATGAAGTTGAATATTTTCAAAAGATGTGGAATGATTGGACCTAGAATCCAAACACACAATTATAAAGCCAAAAATGCCAGAAATATGTGTTTCTAATGTGTAAAATAAACTTGCTTGGTACAATACAAGACTTACTATAAAGACATGAAATTATATATGCAACCATGTTTATTCTTGTCAAGCGTGCTTACAATATTAATAGACTCGCATTTATTGTTTAAAGATTATGAAATGCTTGAAGCATATCGCTCGAAGCGATTTCTTCTTCTTCTTTTTTTTGTCAAACTCGAAACGATTTCTTGAGGGATACATAAGAACAAATCCTAAAATATGTGAAAGTGATACGAAGATACATATATAAATTGTTTAAAGAAAATATCTAAGTTTTGAAAGAGCCTAAAGCTCAAGATATGATTCAACTTTATTGAAATGAAAATTATTTGAATTGTCTCAATAAGTACTTTTATTAAATTATGAATTCGAATTCAAATCTAGAATTGTTGGAACATATTCAATTTTTGAAAAGTTATGAGATTTGTAGAATTCTTGAAGAGTTTATGAATTACTTAAATAGCATACACGAATTCTTGTCAATGTCTAGTTATATCATATAGTTTATGTCATGTAATTTATTGACGCTTTTATCCTCATATAGGTAAAGTATGATTTTGCATATACTATTATTTTAGTGATATCTTAAGGCTTGTGAAGTTATTTATGAATTGTTTCTAATCACTTTACATTACTGAAATGCTTCATAAAATAGTCTATATATTTTTGTATTACTATAACATCTTCAGGTATACAAATAAAAGATCCATGTAACCTATGCACTAAGAATTTGTAGTTAGTGCTTGTAACTTATTTACAATTGTAAATGATTTTAAATTTTTCTTATCATACAAAACCTATAAATAGAGGTTTCTACCAAGATGAAATACATAAGTTTGAAAAACATTATTCTATTGTATTTCTTATTTTTTTCTACAATTTTTTTCTTAGTTTTATAACAGCTTGAATATAATTTAAAAAAAAAGAAAGTTTTGTTTGAATATTTATTTGGTACTCCGATAATCTTGGAGCAGGGTTGGTATTTGAATTGACAATGATGAAAGAAAAATGTTTTACACAAGAATAGGACGGTTGAACCCAATAATACAGATCTAGAGAGAACAAATGTTTTTTTTTTTAAACAGTTCAATTTATTTGTTTGAGAATTAATTGACATGTGATTATGGTGGGTAACTTGTAGGCATTCCACTGATTCATCATCCGACAAGAAAAGAACACATCTAATCGGAAGTGTGGGAACACATGATTTCAATGGATGGGCTTCTTCCCATTGGCGTGGAAACCACCTCTCTCCCTTGACACAAAGACTTGTCCGGCTGTTGTTGTTTACAATTTGTGGAAGGAGAGGAATAATAGAATTAGAATTTTCAAAAATGAGTCCAAGCCTCCCATGATGATTCTCAAGTCTATCATTGTTACGGTTAGAAGCAAATTGATTTCCTTGGACCATAAGCCCTACGCAGATAATTTGCATATTTTTATGAAGTGGAGACTTACTGGATTGAAAGTCTTTCCTTGAGGCTAGCGTGCTGTCTTCTGCTGAGTACTCTCCTTGACTCGTGTTGTTTTTTTGTTTGCTGTTCCTTTTGAATTGTTAGTGTTTTAGTCCTATTTGAACTTTTCCTCTGTATTTGGTTTTCCTCTCTTAATAAAATTTGAATTTACAAAAAAAAAAAACTTGTAGGCATAATGGAAGGTGGTTTTTTCATACTAGACTACCAGGGCGTGCAAACCAATCCCAAATCCTTATCTCTAGTCAGCGCCCGTACTGAGAAAAGAATTTGAGGTGAATTAAGTTTATTGAGTCACTCTACACAAAAAACAAAGTTATCAGGCCTCATGAAGCAATTAACTATATGGAAATCAATTATGAATTCACGCTGTCAAGTGAGCTTTTAATGAGTGAATAATTTTGTAATAACACGCGTTATAAATTTCCTATAAATTGACATACAAGTATAATCATATTTTTTCATAATTATGTCCAAAATATATTTTCTCAAAATTAATTTTCATCTATTTATTTATTTATTTTGTCAAATTTCATCTATTTATTAATCATTGGATTCTGTTTTTATTTTCCCAAGAAAAAAAATTCAGCTCTATTTATGTAATTTTGCCTTCTCCAAAATTTCAAGTAACCCACGATGTGCTCTCCCTTTCAATTCTGAGCCCTGCTCTCCCTTCATGCTTCGCAGTCGTTACTCTCCTGTTTACTACCTCCGGAAGACTGAGAAGACTAGACTAAACAATTATAAATTACACCCAATCCAAATCAGCCCTCTAGGGTTTCCTCTCCAACACACTAACACAAAAGCTACAGACACAAAAACCCTAGCTCCCTCTCTCTCTCTCTCCCTACCACATTGATCTTTCTATTGATCTGATCCAATCCAATAAAGAATAAATTTACAAAGGTAAGCTCTCCGATAGCTCTCAATTTCTCTGTCTTTCTCTCTCATTCGATCTCTACCCTTTTGAATAATCGTCGGATTCTGGAATCCCAGAGCTGCCTTTGTGAAAAACCCAGATAGGAAAACCGTAATTTTGGTGGGAAAACACCTAATCGGAGCATAAAGTTTGAAACTTTGAGGAAAAATTTAATTGGGTTTTGGACCTGAGGGTTTTTGGGTCCATGGATGATCTCGAAAAAGCAATACTTATATTGTTTGATGAGTCGGGCACCGTTGATTCTGAGCTGAAACAGAAGGCAAAAGATTACTGTGATAAAATTAAGGAAGAACAGGCGATATGTAGTGTTTGTATTGAGAGGTTGTGTTTTTCGAATTTAGTTCAAGTTCAGTTTTGGTGTTTGCAGACTCTGCATGAGGTTATTAGGGTCCGGTACTCGTCGATGAGTCTAGATGAGAGGTTTTTGATCAGGAAATCGGTGTTTTCGATTGCATGTCTTGGTGGGTTTGATGATAAGAGTACTGTTAGGGTTTTAGAAGGTCCTGCATTTATAAAGAACAAACTTGCTCAGGTTTTGGTGACTTTGATTTACTATGAGTACCCATTGATTTGGTCGTCGGTGTTTGTTGATTTTTTGTCACAACTGAATAAAGGGGCGGTGGTGATTGATATGTTTTGCCGGGTTTTGAATGCTTTGGATGAGGAAGTGATTAATTTGGACTACCCTCGGACACCTGAGGAACTATCAGTGGCAGCGCGGATTAAGGATGCTATGAGGCAGCAGTGTGTAGCACAAATAGTTAGAGCCTGGTACAACATTGTGTCTATGTATAGGAACTCTGATGAAGAGCTTTGTGCTAGTGTATTAGAATCAATGAGGAGGTTTATCTCTTGGATTGATATTGGATTAATTGTGAATGATGCCTTTATCCCGTTATTGTTTGAGTTGGTTTTGGTTGATGGGCTCTCCGAACAACTCCGTAGTGCTGCAGCTGGATGTTTGTCGGCAGTAGTATCGAAAAGGATGGATCCACAGGCAAAACTACCGCTGTTGCAAAGTCTTCAAATGCGTCGGGTTTTTGGATTAGTAGCTCAGGATAGTGACACAGAGTTGGTTTCTAACGTAGCTGCATTGCTTACTGGGTATGCGGTTGAGGTTCTTGAGTGCTTTAAACGGTTGAATTCTGGGGATGCTAAGGGTATTTCAATGGAGCTCTTGAATGAAGTTTTGCCCTCTGTATTTTATGTTATGCAGAACTGTGAGTTGGACTCGACATTTAGCATTGTGCAATTTCTTTCAGGTTATGTTGGCACAATGAAGACTCTTTCCCCATTGAGGGAAACACAGCTGGGTCATGTGGGTCAGATTTTGGAAGTGATCCGTTCACAGATCCGCTATGATCCTATGTACCGTGAAAATCTAGATATACTGGATAAAATTGGAAAAGAGGAGGAAGATAGGATGGTGGAGTTTAGAAAGGATTTGTTTGTGCTGCTGCGTAATGTAGGTCGTGTAGCACCTGATGTCACTCAGATATTTATTAGAAACTCATTGGCTAGTGCTGTTGGATCATCATCAGACTGGAATGTTGAAGAGGTAGAAGCTGCACTTTCTCTTTTCTATGCATTTGGTGAGTCAATAAATGGTGAGGCAATTAGAACTGGGAGTGGTCTATTGGGTGAATTGGTACCAATGCTTTTATCGACAAGGTTCCTTAGCCATTCAAATAGGCTAGTTGCACTTGTGTATCTAGAAACGGTAACAAGATACATGAAGTTTGTTCAGGAGAATACCCAATACATTCACATGGTTTTGGCTGCCTTTCTTGATGAAAGGGGTATACACCATCCAAACGTCAATGTGAGTAGAAGGGCGAGTTATCTGTTTATGAGGGTTGTGAAATTGCTGAGAGTCAAGCTTGTGCCTTTCATAGAAAATATTTTGCAGGTATGATACGAACCGTCAATCCCCAACTGCTTTCCTATATATTGACATACTAATATTTCAGTTCCTCCACACTTGATTAATTTTCTTTCACTTTTTCTTTTTATCTCCTTTGAATAGCTTTCCTAAATTTACCATTATTTTTCCACCACCACTCCATCTCTGCTAAATTAATCCAAATGGGTTTTTTCAGAGTTTGCAAGATACAGTTGCTGGGTTTACAAGAGTGGATAATACATCAAAAGAGCTTTCGGGATCTGAAGATGGTAGTCACATTTTTGAGGTATTGACTTAATATTTTTATGACATCTGTCAAACCTTTTATGTGGGTGCTCTGTTCCATTCTAATGTGTATTTGGTCTCTTCGCAGGCAATTGGTTTATTGATTGGCATGGAAGATGTACCACCAACAAAGCAGTCTGATTACCTCTCTTCACTTCTCACACCTCTTTGTCAACAGGTGGTTGTTGAATGTGCACATATAAAATAAATAATTGCATGGGAGTCACTCCCCCTCCTTCACACCCTCAAAATATTTTGTTCTAACTCAAAGTATAGAACTTGGTTAAAATGTGAACTAAGCATTTGACATGGTCTTCCTACCATCTAGGTTGAAGCATTGCTCATGAATGCCAAAGTATTGACTCCAGAAGAGGCACCTCAAAAATTTGCTAATATTCAGCAGATCATCGTGGCAATTAATTCTCTCAGCAAGGTTCTTCAACATCCTCTGACCCTCTAGTTAATGTGTTTCTTGGCTGATTTTTTTGTATTAAATAGCATGTGCTTCTAAAAAAATGTTGTAGCTTGTAGCAAAAGTATAAAACTCTTCAGCCGTTCCCCCCCTCTGTCTGTCCTGCCTTTAAATTTAGTAAGCACTATATGGTTTTAGAAAATTAACTACTGAAATTTATATGCCACCCAGGGCTTCAGCGAGCGTCTTGTGACTGCTAGTCGCCCTGCAATTGGTCTCATGTTCAAGCAGGTTAGCATCTTTATCTTTTTTTTGTTCACCTTCCTTACATGGTCACTTTAGTTTTTCTGAATGCTTTTTTTTTTCTCTGAATTAGATCTGTGGATTTGGTGTCTTTTGAGTTTATTGTGAATAACTGTTTCTAGACCTTGGGTTTTCCCTACTTGATGAACTCTGATCAGCAATCGTAGGATTTATGATATTCAAATGCACAGCTTTATAATATTTGATCTTTACAGTTTCCTTTTTTAAGTATAGCCTTCTAATTTAATGATTAGAATATTTTTCATGTTTTAACAGTGTGTGTTTTTCCCCTTGTTATCCAGACATTAGATGTTCTCCTTCAAGTACTCGTTGTGTTTCCTAATGTAGAGACTTTGCGCAGTAAGGTAAGGAGTCCTGTGTGAGATGCTAGATGTAATTTGATTTGGAATTTATCATCTGCAGTTTACCCTGATGCTAATGTAAGTGGTATCCAGGTAACATCATTTGTACACCGCATGGTGGACACTCTAGGAGCATCTGTGTTTCCTTACCTCCCAAAGGCACTGGAGCAATTGCTTGTGGATAGTGAGGTAGAAAACAGTTATAACTGAATTCTTTACTTCTAAGTTTTTTGTTACATCTAACTTTGACAAAATGGTTTTTTGGTAATAAATAAACAAATTTTGCCAGCTACTATGTCACCAAGATATTATTTTGCACTAGTTGTCTTTCCCATTTTTTTGTCACCAACAAGATTTGATTATGGATTCAATTTCATGCAGCCAAAGGAATTGGTTGGTTTGCTTCTATTGCTTAATCAACTGATTTGCAAGTTCAACACATTATTCCGTGACATACTGGATGAAGTATTTCCTGCTATTACTGGTAGGATATTGAATATTATTCCGATAGATGCACTCCTTTCAGGACCTGGATCCAATACTGAGGTATGGTTCACTGATTATTGGTGTTCGTAGTTCATAACTAACTTTAATGCTTTTTCAGCATTAGATTACCTGTTCCTTATACTAAGTATATGATCTCTCATAAATTGAGTTTTATGATAGCAGTGAATGTGCATGCTTTTGTAAGTCTTAATCTGTTGATCTCATGAATTAATTATACAAAAATTTTATACTTAAATGAGTATTTTGTGTCTTTCCATCCCCTTTCCCTCTTTTATAAGCCATGTGAATGTTTGTGTGTTTTCTTTTCCTTAATATTTGGTTTTCATTTTTTGGTGGGGGGATAGAAGAGAAAAATAGGGAAAAGAAGACACCAACGTAGGCAATTAAATGCTCTAACATTGAATTAAAAGTTTGTGTTGATTTAAACAGATCATATTTATAATATTCTCCATTTCCACTTATTCTTTTCCTATCTTGGTAGCAATGAGTTTGATTATGTGTGCTTCATTTTTATTGCTGTGAAAGCTTCTGTGAATCTAAATCTACTTTAGTGCATCATTTTGAATATTACTTGAACAGTATTGAAAGTTTGTTTGAGTTTGAATCTCAAGGCTGGAACTTTTAATACTCTTCATTCTCCTTGCAGGAAAATCGGGAATTGCAAGAACTGCAGCGAACATTATATACATTTCTTCATGTGATAACTACACATGATCTATCCTCTGTATTCCTATCCCCCAAAAGTAGGAGCTACTTACAGCCAATTATGCAGTTGCTTTTGTTCACATCTTGTAAGCACAAGGATATTCTTGTAAGAAAGGTATATGTACTTGGTTTACCTAAGTTTGGTTCTTATTGATTCTAATTACTCTGCATTAGGATAATTTCTAATATAATATTTCTTTAACTCAGGCATGCGTACAAATATTTATTAGGCTGATTAAGGATTGGTGTGCAATGCCTAATGGTGAAGAAAAGGTAAGAGCTTACCTTTGGTCCTCCCTCCTGCTTGATAATGTTGAAACATATTTCTTTTCATCTTAAAATGGTGTCCTTGTTTTCAGGTACCTGGTTTCCAGAGTTTTATAATAGAGACCTTTGCTACAAACTGTTGTTTGTACAGCCTGCTCGACACCTCTTTCGAATTTCGTGATGCAAATACTGTAAGATTTGATTTTCTACTCTTTTTGATATTTTTATTGATAGTTTGCCTTCTTATACCTTAGAGTATATACACCATAAAACAAATAGTAGACTTAGTTGCTGACTAGAAAACAGATCTGAAGACAGGGATATTCTATTTAAATAGTGTTTACTTGTCTGAGAAGTTCATTTAATGAAAAATTATAGCTTAATGAAATTATCATTCAATTGATTTTTCGCATATATCATGTGTGTTAAGAGGAGATTTGATTTTGGAGAAGTTGTGGAATCTATTTATGCGGGTGTTGAGAAGTTGAGTTAAAAGTGTGGTAGAATAAGTAATAAGAGCCGTTAGCTAGAGTTAAGCTACAATTGAACGGATTGTTTTGCACTTTCTTCTGCAAGGGCCAAGGTTTGGATAGTAAGTTGGCACTTGGTTTGTGGCGTGTGTTCTTAAATAAAGAAGCTGCAATCTGTTACATAACTGTTGCGTTAAATCTGCATTTGGCTGATCTCTATAGTCCGTCTATAACTTTTCTTATTTACATATGTTTAATATCTTTTAAAACAAGTGCCATTTAAGCAACTGCATTAGGTATAGGTATCCTTCGAAATAGGAAGAAGCTGAAATCTGTTACATAACTGTTACGCTAAATCTGTATTTGTCCGATATCTGATGTCTGTGACTTTTTTATTTACAACTCTTAAAACAAGTGCCATTTAAGCAATTAGGTATCCTCAGAAGTTGGAAGTTCTACATGCAAGAAAAAAATAATTTTTTGTTTGTTTATTCAAACAGACTGGTTATTTCCATTGTATGTTAAGGAAAAGTACTCATAAAATACAATTGAAGTGCGTAATGAATTTCCTGCGTGGAGAAGTTTTGTATTCTGGGTCTGTATAATTTGTATTTCCTATTTATGTTTGTTGCGGATCTTGAATTTGTTTTGTTTTGTCATACGTATTTTACCGATCTAGCAGCATTGTATTGTTTTGAGAAATTGTGTTGGATTAGAATTCTATTGATGTTTGTTATGGGTCTTGGATTAATTTTGTTGCTTCATACTTACCTTGAAAATTCTTATTTTTATCTGTGGCAGCTCGTTTTGTTTGGAGAAATTGTACTGGCTCAGAAGGTTATGTATGAAAAGTTTGGCAATGATTTTCTAGCTCATTTCGTCTCAAAGGGTTTTCCAGCAGCACATTGCCCCCAAGATTTGGCTGAGAAATATTGCCAGCAGCTGCAGGTATAAAAAAAGTCACTGTAGATTATTTTGAATCATGAGTTTTGGTGGACCAAATAGAAAAGTCTCTTTCTATTTTTTTGTTTTTGCATGGCTGCCTATCCCACTTTTAATACCGGCTAAGAGGTCTAAACATGCAAAAGATATCTCTGAGACGGAAAACTGGGCTATAACCAATGTTTGTAATGAATGGATGGAAATTACATGTACTTGAAAACCAAAAGTAGTTGATTAAGGCATATACCGATCCTCGAATAAGTGAGGAATTGCCAATGGTTGAGCTACTTTATTTACAGTTGTAATCTCCTAGCTTAGGATTTAGTTTAGGCTTCTAAAGAATTGGTGAATTGACTTGTCTATGTAATCACCAAATGGCTGGAGTTAATTCCAGTGGATTTAGGATTGGTTTACGGAATGTTCCTAAAAGTATATTTGCTTGAAGAAAAAAGCAGAACTGAATATTTAGTAGAACAGTACTGATTATTCATTGCTCATTTTGTTCTGCAGGGTAGTGATATCAAGGCATTGAAGTCATTCTACCAGTCACTTATTGAAAGTTTGAGACATCAGCAGAATGGGAGCCTTGTTGTCAGATAGCATCGTCACCGTAGGCGAATGACATTATCTCGTGTCAGAATGTTCCCTGTTTTTGTTGTCACAATTCTGGCAATGCATTTTTTGTTCACCGAAGGTAGCATAGCTGATGTGTGTGTGCGCTTGCGCGCGCACATGTGCTGATTAGTTGTATCTATTTTGGTTTGAAATATTGTGTTTTCGTGTATATCTTCTATAACGCACTTGCTCTGGTAAATGTTTCAGGTTCTTTCTGTATATAGCTTTTGTGCGGCTATGTTATGAGAAGGTACAGATTTTTCGTATTAGTTTAAACGGAATATGACAAGTAATCTGAATGACTTGTAAAGTTGCTCATTTGTTTTTTTTTCCCCTTCCGATTGTTGTGCTGCAGTTGTAGATTTACGGAGGAAGTTCTGCTAATTGTATAAGAAGTTATGTTACGTCATGGAGCTGCCTAGTCTGAGATCATCAAGGTGCTTGCGTTTTGCCTGTATAATGATAATTTGTTTCTACCTGATCATTTTGTATTCTTTTAGTCGTTTACGGGTTTTCCAATCTTTGATTCATCCAAGTTTTTACGCTTCTTTAGTCATGCTTTACCGTTTGAAGCTCCAGTCGTTGAGGTTCGTTTGTATACCTTTTAAAGTCAATAATTTACACAAAAAAGAGAGAAAAAAGGATGAATCCCTCGAATGGTTTCATTGTCAAGTCCATGTTCAGATATTTCGTTTTCGTGTACCTTTTATTCCGAAAATCTACTCCTATGTTTAGTCGCACAACTTTTTGCTTACCTTCCATTCCAAAAATCTACCTCGTGTTTAACAAAACTACAAAGAGTGAGTAGTGTTTCACTTTTTGGTCCATAAAGTGATGACACCATTGCGGCAGTATTTCAAGTCAATTAAGGACAAACACGTGGAAAAGTTTAATTGCACAAAAATGCATGATTGTATTGAGAATCCATCACAGGGACATCTCCGTTGTAAATAAGTTTCTCAGGAGAATGTGAGTGTAGATAAGTTTGATTTCAAATTAACAGCCATAGGCTTACAGTGATGTGTTTATTTAGTGGTATAATTCATTGTCTGTCGACTAAATCGTGTTTATTTAGTGGTATAATTCATTGTCTGTCGACTAAATCGAGGGTTTGTTGACATTGTTGTTGGTTTGTGGGGGGATTGTTCCAAGGTTTCTGTCAACCTTATTGGAAGCATTGGTTTATTGACTATTGACTATTGACTTTTGGGCGATTGTAGCAATGTTTCTTAATTTTGTTTAAATTAGCAACCTTAATTGGCAGCACTACGTAATGTTTTCATACTTGTTGTCACATTTGATGGTTTTTCTTGACAGGTTGTAGAGAGTTTTCTTGGTAATTATGAATCTCGTGCGCCCCACAAGCAAAATAAATCTTATAGAGCCATCCTACTATTCATATCACAAACAAATATCTTACCAAATCTAGGTCAAACAATTGCCCAACTATTATAATTTGAGATCGAATTCGCTATTTATGTGAGTCGAATTTAAAATTTCTCCCTTCAAATAAAAAAAAAAAAAAACATACTACTAGGGCGTAGAGTGACAATTCTTAGTTATATTTAGTTGAGATATGCCGCAACTCTCAGTTATTGGCGCAATTGTGGGCTACACTGCATAATGATGAATCGGTTTTTATTTTGTTGTCCTTTAAATTTGCAAAAATATTGTCCTAACTTCGAAGCAGTTTCCTGTTCCACTTGTACAGAGGAACTTTCAGATCCAAATGATTGACATGGAAGAATATATTACACGCATGATCATGCTTATCTGTGCCTCACTTGGGATTGAGCTAATGAAAATACTGGTCAGCATGAAATCGTCACCAAGCCTTGTCTATTTTTCTAACTTTTGTTTAGTAACCGTTTCGTTCATGCAAAATATACGAGACAAAAGGGGGATGAAGAATGATGAAAGAAGGGTGGTGGGAGGGTTGGGGGAAATGTACGCAGGTTGTGCATAAAATGAAATTTAAAAACTAAAACTTCCATTCTACATCTCTCTCACTATCCTTCATTTACTCGTCTTCATCCCTCACTTTCTGATGTATTTCTCTTTTATCACTAACATAAAATTCAAAAGCAAATTTTAAAAACGAAATGGTTATCAAAAGTTTTTAGTTTACATCTTTTGTGCATGAGATATGAGCAAAATATATGGAGGAGATAAGGGATGAAGAAAGGTGATGAGAGAGAAACGAATAAAGGATAATGAATGAAAACAAAATATTGAAAGTGAAAGCAACTTAAAATAGTTTTTGGCTTTCTATTTTTATTTTGTGTGTATTTTCTTATACATTTCTTCTACAACTCTCTCATCGTCCTTATCCTCATTTCTCTCATGTCTTTCCCCTCTATTTCTAACACAAAAATGAAAACTAAAAAATTAAAAACGAAATGGTCATAAAACAATCTGTTTACAATTTTTGGTTTTTAATTTTTATTTTGTGTATCATTTCATACACTTAATTAGTTATTTTACTCCCTCCTACCATACTTTCTCTACCTTCTTCATCCTTTATTTCTTGAATAATTTTTTCTCCTTCATAAATAACAAAAAATAAAAACTAAAGCCAAAAACTGAAATGATTATCAACTGACGAATTCTTACTTTTTCTTAAAAAGACAACACGCATGTTTGAATGGAAATTACATGGAATGTCAAAGTAAATAGTTACTTCACTTTCTTGGTTATAACGTTGAAGCAAGAATGTTGACTGACTGTCTAAATAAAATGTGTTGACCTCCTCCCAGATAACCGTAACTTTGCGAGTCTATCTCAGTTGCATACAGCAGGTCCTGATGCAGTCCCACACAACTTTAAGGAAAGCAATAAAGCAATGAATGAACATGATGAATCTTTTTCTTCTTCTCTTTTTTTTTGGGGTTCAACTTCCATACTACGTAGTATCAAATACTACGAGCATTTGATGGTTTGGATTCACGGGGACCCACATGACTCATATCATCCAAAACAATCTACGCCATCCAATATTCGTAATATTCCATACTACATAGTATGGAAGAATTTTTGCTTTTTCTGTCTTCTTTTTCATTGTGTCAAGCGACAGCTTTCGAGTTTACATTTGCTCATCATGTTTATTGTAACCAACACAAGTTCTATCCCATCTAATGTTATATGATAGGGGTTGGAGTTTCTTAAAGCTCATGGTTTCATCGAAAAAACTTTACTACTAAGGTAATACCTTGGTTTCATACAGACATGGGTGTGCCACATGAGTTAGAACGGATGTACTTCCCACTATGTACTTAAGTTTTAAAATTTTAATCACCAAATAATGTGTCATGCCGCAAGTAATTTTAGTGGTCGAAATTATGAACAAATGAAACATTGTGAGTCAACATCTACAATTTTGGGATTTGTCTTGGTGTCTATCTTCCCCAAAGTTTCACAAAAACCTTCCAATCTGTCAACTAACTGTTGTGTTTAGAGCCAAAGAGCAAATATTTAAAACCAACAGAACCAAACATGATATGAAGAGATTCAGCTTTCCAAAGCACAAATTCTAAAATTGACCATGCTTGCAAGGGGTTCTTATAGCTCAAGGGTTACGTCTATTCACCCTTACACTTGAGATCATGTGCTCGAAAATCCCTCACTCAAGATCATGTGTTCGAATCCAGCTTCCTATATTGTATACAATGAATTTCAGAGGACTAGGAAATGAGAAGTGAGAACATGGGTTTTTCCATTCGAACGAGTCTTTGCCGGAAAAACAGATTCCACTTCTCTGAACTTACTAAGAAACTACATTAATTAATTTAGCACATGATATGAAACATCCAAAAGTGTTTTTTGCAGTGAATCTTCCAAGTCTTGAAGGGACCAAAATTTATATACTACTTTAGACTCATGACTGAAATTAAAATAAGATATAGAAAATTAAGAATGATATATTTTTCTTGTACCACACATGATGACATGAATATCAACCAAAAGGGAATTGAAAAAAGGTTTGTTATCATCATTGGGTGGTGCTTGACTTATATTTGCAGTCTCTTGTAAAATATAACCCTATAACCCTATATCTACCCCCCCCAAATCTTCCTCAGTTTTGATCAAATCCAACCATATGTTTATTTTTTAAACTAACTTGTAGCCTCAATAAAATATGAGTCTCAAAAAACTAGCATTCAAGGTTTTCACTCCTAGTTGTTTCAACGCCAACAAACCAATCACAGATAAAAAATCCCAAACGTCGAAAGAAATCTCATCACGGAGATTGTCACTTTCCGATTTGAGTAACTCATCGGTGTGCACAGCCCTAAGTGATCTGTCTAATTCACTTATTGGATCAAACCTTCATATTTTTTCACAGAAGGAGCTTAAAAAGATTACACAAAGTTTCTCCAAGAGCAACTATCTCGGTGAGGGTGGGTTCGGGCAGGTGTACAAAGGGTTCATTGATGACAAGCTTAGGCCTGGCTTGGAAGCTCAGCCTGTTGCTGTTAAGGTCTTGGATTTAGATGGCACACAAGGACATAGGGAGTGGCTGGTAATATTTCTTTTTTCTCATTTCAAAGCTATGCTCCTAAACATTTCATATGCTTCCCAAGTTGTAAAAAAATGCTAATGATCAAACACTTCTTATTTTGTAGGCTGAAGTGATTTTTCTTGGGCAACTGAAGCACCCGAATCTTGTTAACTTGATAGGGTACTGCTGTGAAGACGAATACAGGCTTCTGGTCTACGAGTACATGGAGAGAGGCAACTTAGATCACCAGCTATTCAAACGTATAATTCTGATCATGCATGCAGGATTTTTATTTTTGAAACCAACACAAAATTTTTGGATTTGGGAGTTTATGTTTTTGTTTGTTTGTTCATTAATTCAGGTTATGGTGGAACCCTGCCTTGGATAACAAGAATCAAGATAGCAATTGGAGCTGCAAAAGGCCTCAGTTGCCTCCATGAGGAAGAAAAGCCAGTCATATTCCGCGATTTTAAGACTTCGAACATCTTACTGGACTTGGTAATTTTCTCTCCTTAGCTCTCTTCTACTCTTCATACAAGCGTAAATATTGCTGGTCTGACAGAATTATGTCTTCCTTTTTCCTGCAGGATTACATGGCTAAGCTGTCTGATTTCGGTCTAGCCATAGATGGTCCGGAAGGAGATGAAACACACATTACAACACGCGTCATGGGAACTCATGGCTACGCAGCTCCAGAATACGTCAAGACAGGTAATAATGCAAGTTGACATTTGAGTATTGCTCTTTGTACTATCTCAACCGACCATCTTCTACACCGTTTAGCCACTAGAGACCCTAAAATACGCGTTCAATTAAGATGGTACAAATAGTTTTATTATTTTAAGTTGCTACATTCATTTATTCATAATAACAGAAATTTAAAATTTTCACTAATCATATACTCTTTGTTTTCAGGCCATTTAACAACGATGAGCGATGTATATGGCTTCGGTGTAGTTCTTTTGGAGCTACTAACCGGTAAAAGGTCCGTGGATGAGAGCCGTCACGGTAGAGAACAGAACCTAGTGGAGTGGTCCAAACCATTTTTGAAGGACTCACATAAACTTGACCGCGTGATGGACCCTAGGCTCGAGGGTCAGTACTCGACCGAAGGCGCAAGAAAAGCGGCTGCATTGGCTCACCAATGCCTGAGCCACAACCCCAAATGCAGACCAGCAATGAGCAGTGTGGTAAAGACCTTAGAGCCTCTTATGGACTTGACTAATGACATCCCAATCGGCCCCTTTGTGTACGTTGTTCCAACTGAGGAAAAAAACAAAGTTTGTGTGCAAGCTGAGTGTGATGTGGTGAAAAACGAGAGCAAAGGTGAAGAAAAAGTGGTGGAAACGAAAGCGAAGGGCCGCCACAGGAGCCGTAAAGGTCATCGGAATAGATACCGGGTTAAGTCATTGAGGTCTAGTACCGTTTATTCTGATACTGCTCTATATAGAATTCTTGGAACTGGTTTGTACTCTCCCAAATAAGCAATTGAGGCATTTGGGAAAAGGATGCACATGCTTAGAAAAAGAAATAAAAAGGCGCTATATGCACAAATAGATTACAAACTGTTAATCGAAAGTAAAACTAGACAGACACTAAACAGACAATACGTATACTGTAATACATTAGAGTTGTTTTATCTGTTGGGAGGATCTTCCATAGCTATAAAGAAACACAATACTCTGTTTTCAACTTTAAATTTCTATGCTTTCCCATATAAATTTTTTATTTATTTTAGAATTCAAATAAATATATGAAATTATTACTTGTGCATGATGTCATAGAAAGAATAAAAGATGACCTTTGATTAAATTAGTTTCTGGAGTGCAAAATATTGTATTCACTATTCCAAGTCAATTTTCCATTAATTCTTCCTTTGTGGGTCAAATGTAGTGCACCAATCAAAGGGTTTGAATAACCCACCCAGCAGATTTCACAAAATACTTGGAGAGAGATTAAGGTCGTGAAATCTATGGAGATAGACTAGAATTCTTCAGAGGCAGCCTCATATTTTTCCACCATTGCACCAAACCCCACCCAAATCTAAAGTTGGCCTAATTTAGAAGCCTAGTTTCGCTGATGCAACTGATGGTCTTTGGTAAGACTTGAATTTGCTATTGCTTATGACCACAATAAGCAACCTGCAATGTCCCAGCTCGGGTCTACTAATTTATATGCACGTCGTGTGAGGTGGGATTTTCTTGAGTGCTCCGGGTATTTCAACCGTTAAATCTTTATTTAAAAATACAAAAATCAAGATCTAACGATTAAAACACCCAGAGTATTCTGTATTCCGGAGCACCCAAAAATTTTTAGTTGTGTGAACCCACAAGTCGATGAACATGCAAAACGATATAAAGTAATAATATAAAAATACGATAACTCATACTGATGATCAGAAAATGAGAAAAGTTGGATATAATATTAGTTGAACATTAACAATTGTGTACATCCATCCCATCCCCAATTTGAACCAAGTAGGGTTAGAAAAAGTGGTTAGGGTTACAAAAATGCAATGGAACGTTTAGCTAGTATGATCCCAGAGATGACCTCGTATGATCCATTAGGACGAAAGTCACACATTCGGGTTGATGCAAGTTGCTTCTCATTAAAACTTCTTGCTTCCATTGCCAGGAGGTGAAACTTGAGCAGCCTGATCCAGATTATGTAGCCAAGAGTAATAATTCAGGGACCATAGGTGTGAATTAAGCCTTGTACTTTTCGTCACGCACCCAGTCTGCGTGATATTTTTCATCATATGGAACAGCAACCCCATCAACTAAAGGTTCTCCTGTCCAAAACCAAGAAAATGTTCAGCACATACAAATGGTAGATTACCTTTCGAAATATGGAATTTCTTTTCATTGGGAAACAAGAATCAAAGATAAATCGGGTTTCATTGTTTTCTAATAAAATGAATTGTGGCTTGAGATCACTTAGATAAGCCCACAAGGTATTTTTTTGTGTCGGGAGCTTACATTCGAGTTCTGCTTGATGAATTATAACCTGGGATTTATTTGCAATGACTCATTATCTTTCAAATCAATATTCTCCAACGTCCCCACTTATGTTTTAAGCGTAGACTTGTAATTAAATAGAACATTAAAGTGATTGGCTCGATAATGAAGGTTGAGCCTATCGGTAATTCAATGCATCCTACCCACTTTTAAAAGCATTATCGTTCATATAGGTTCCAATATTATGCTACAAGATCAAAAATATTTCAACATCAAGAATTGAAGAAAAAAAGCAAGAAAAAATACCTCCATAGTCATTTTCACCATGACATAAGTAAGAATCTGGTAAAACCCATCTCACATTAGGCAGGGCCGCAGACAATTCAATCATGTTAAAAAAAACCAAATTCTAAACTTACAAAAGAAAATCGAAAGAGTTTTGAAGAAAGTTACATTTATCTTAAAAGTTAAATTCTCTGGGACTTTGCAGCCAAAAGCATAGTAGTACTTTGTAGAAACTGAGTAAATTGACTTCTTTGCCTCCTCTTCACTACAATTATTTCACCAACATTAAATTAGTTTAAACAAATCCAAGATGTATAAGCATATTTCAAACATTTCAAATCCATTCCGCTTTAATCCACTATATCTTGAGTTCAAACATTTTTTCCTCCCTTTAGTCTAGTTTAGAGTAATAATATCGCTTGTAATCAAACACTTCGATATACTTTACGGGACTGAGACCGAAATGCAAAACTAAAATAAAAGGGGTTTAAAATTGAACCCACTAAAAGACACAACGGTCCTTCAACTTTTTAACTTTGCAATTTACACTCATTGACCTGGATAGCGTTTTTCAGGTTTTACCTTCTGAGGACGGTGGCTAGGGTTTGGATGTAGCCACTGATGATCTCGTCGCGAAGTGGGTAACCCTTAGGAGGCTCCATGACCACGAGCTAGTGCTCGTAGTCGCAGCCCTCCACCACCGTCGCCAACCGAGTGAACTCACTGCCCGCCGAGTCCTTGGCTGAGTTGTCGGCGGAGCTTCTCGAAGCTCTAGAAGAAGAGAAGCGCGAAGATGGAAAGAAAGTCGACGACAGCAGACTTGAGAAACAGTAATGTCGGAGAAACGTCGCTGTTAGACTTAACGGCGTACTCAAAATGCTTGATCGCATCGCATCCCGAATTGTATCGTTTAGTCTGGTTGGTGCTGGTGCTCACTCACTATCACTGGGCTCGATTCCTCTTTTTAAGTTACGACATGATCCTAGATCTGATGATCTTTCAATTCAACTCATCTCATTATATATTATTACTTTCTTCCAATGTCTCATTTTATGTAATTGTTGAATGATGTATGGTTAAACTTTTTTTTTCTTTGTGAAGTCTCTCATATTTCTAGATACTTTATTTTTATTTTCATCCTACAGGTGTGCTAATGGTCATCGCATTTGATCAGTCGATATTATATTATATTTTATGGTATTCCAAGTTAGATTTTATGTTTATTTTTTAGAGAATTTTGATACTTCTTTATATGTTTTTATCATAGGATGAATTGAATCGGCTTGCGCATTAAATGGATAAATTGTGGAGTTTTGGAGCCGAGAGGATTATATCAAAGTTTCAAGCCTTAATTCTATGCCATTTGATCGTGAAAAATAATTGAAGATGGATTGCGTAATTCGGACAGCTTCACGTTTTGGGCTTATTTGGCATACAAGTGATCCAAGATGATATTTTTGGGCCGAGGTTTCTTCTACAAAGTTGTAGAGGACATTTTTAGCTTTCCAACGACATATTATGGGCCTAATTCGGAGGCTGATTTGGTCAATCAAAAAGAGAATTTTTTGCAACAGTCCAAATCCTTGTTGGAAAAGGAGTCTATAACTTAATTTATTTTTATTTTTGTTTCCTGATTCTTTGGGAAACCTATTTTTAATAGGATTTGGTTTTTCTAGTAGTATATATAGCCGAGGGGAGAACAAATTTTGAAGATTAAAGTGTGGAGAACTCGACTCAACTTTTCTACAACGGTGTTTTCTAACTTTGATTAATTTATTTTATGATTTCAATTATGATTATGTGTAACTAATTCTTTTTTTAGGGTGAGGCCTTGAGCCTGTAGCATGAATATGTAGTTTCTTTTCAATTGCTTATGATATTATGCATGCTACTTTGAATTGTCAATCACCGGTTTAAGCTATCTATTTGTCTTAATGCTTGATCACCATTAGGATGTGTAGACAAGTAATTGGATGCAATTTATGTTGGAATATCACCCTTAAATTGGCTAGGGCTTCTTGTGATTGATAATTGTAAGTTCACTTAAGGCGAACATCACGCTCTTAAGGGTTGCATGGATTTTCAAAAGGTTTTCACAAAACTTAATGAGTCTTATATGTTCATATTTGATTTGAATATCACAGACGGGTTGCATGTTAGATATACATTCTAGCTAGAATATCACTAGTAGAATATGCAATAGGAAAACCTAACCTTCAAAGTGCATGTGTAATTCATAAGTAATTTGTAGAACTATATAGGATTGTTATTGGTGATGGCTGAGCTCTAGAGTTTCTTATCTTTGTTTTCTGATAATTCTTGATGAGCTTTATTTTTAATTATTTAAATTCCTGCGAATTTTCATTATTTTTACTTGTTTTGTTATTTTCATTCATGATCACAAATCTCTTCTTTTTGTATTAAATAATTAATTAATAATTGATTCTAAATACAAGTTATTTACATCAATCCCTGTGGAAACGACCTTACTTGAGTTATCTATACTACAACAACCTTATACTCTTGCAAGTATTTTTTTTGTAATTTTTGCCTAAACTTGAGTGTGGTAAAATTGTTATCAGCATTCTTACTTGCATATAAAGCCCTCATATAAATTAATGATATGGAGTTGCTCATGAGAAAATAAAACTATTTTTGTATGGAAAAATATCATCCAATATCCGGTGCATGTTCAAATTAATTTGGTTTAGAGTGAAAATTAGAACTAAAATATGGAATTTTAGCTTAAAATTTGAACCAAACTGTCACATCCCGAACCGGCTCTGCCGTAGCATGATGTTGTCCGCTTTGGGTCACGCCTTCACGGTTTTGTTTCTGGGAACTCATGAGCAACTTCCCAGTGGGTCACCCATCTTGGGATTGCTACAGCCCAAACTCACTTTGTTACAACTCGTCCCAAAATTTTATGTGAAATTACCAAAATACCCCTAGTGGTCAATGTTGACTTTTGTTGACCTTTCGAGACGACATGTGAAAATTTATTTCTTTACATATTCAAATAGTACTCGTCTATATGAACACGTGGACGCAAGCGGAACTCAATTCGGAGTTAAAACGAAGGTTTTACGAAACTTTAAAGTGTAGGGGCATTTTAGTAATTTTCACACCCGTAAGTAAATTAGGGTTTTTGGCCGGCTGCTGTGCAGCCAATCCCCTAATCCCCTCATTCAATCTACACGATCTCTCTCTCTCTCCCACTTCTCTCACTCTCGGCCAAAACTCAAAAACGTACACGAAAACTCTAGTTTTTGGACGAATCACAAAACCGTCGAACCGTCACTCAAGCGCATAACCGTTGCGATCGTCTCATCATTCTTGACGGGACTGTGATTTCAGAATCCCCAAACTCGAGCCCAGTTGGCCAAACCGACGCCAGAACGAAAACGGCAAACTGCCATTCAAGTTTTTGTACAATCTCGACTTAGGTAAGCCTCGAAACCATTTCCATTGGTTTTATTACATTGAGTAGGTTCAAATCGACATAAAGAATGTGGATTTTGGTGCAGTTTTGAAGGAGAACGGAATTAGGGTTTCCCAAAGCTTTCTGGCCAATTTCAGGCCATCTCCGGCCATTTTCCGGCCCCAAATTAGTATGAAAATATTCTACTCGTCAATAACTTCATTTTGATATATGGCACGTTAAATTTGGCCAAGGAATGAAGGAGTTATGAATATTTGAAGTTTTGGGATTAAATCGGTGGATTTTGAGAAATTCCGGCGAACCAGCGGCGGAGGACGGCGGCGGCGGCTCCGGCGACCGGCATGAGGTTTAAGGTGAAGGAATATTCCGTCACGATAACAGAATATTCATGACGGCGTCAGAATATTCTGTCAGAAAAGGTATATTCCGTTAAGTTTGACTGACGCCGTTGACTTTAATGGCGCTGACGTCAGCAGGCGCGTGGATGGCGTCAGCATGCGCGTGGGGGTGACGTCATCTAGGGCGTGCCAGCGTGTGGCGGCGCGTGCGGGTGACGTCATCTAAGGCGTGCCAGCGCGTGCGGCGGCGGACGGCGGCGGCAAGATTTTCGGGCCCCGGAAATTGTTTTTCGAGCCTGTTTTCGCTAAAATAGTATTATTTTTGGGTTCTTTTCATATAAGGGCTATATTAAATTATATTAGGGATATTTTTAACACTTTCCCTAATATTAATTAGGTAATTCTTCGACGCAACGCTTCGAGGAGGGCAATACCGAGGGAGATTTCACTCTCGGGCACCAGTAAGTGGACTTTTGTTTTATTAAATGATTTTCATGCTTTGATTTAATTATGGCTTGATATAATTATTATTTTAAATGATTTTTGAGGCACTAATATATATGGATATATGTTATGAAATGGTTTATACTACGTTTTCCGATTATGCATAAGTTTATCGGTATTTAATATATGACTTCTATGCATGAATATATTTGATTATACAAGGTTTGAATATTTGGAAAATTATGAAGTATACGATATTCTTCACTTTGACACATGATGTATATATGTATGTTTTCAAACACACTTGGTATGCTTTCATTACGTTGTAGTACCGTCTCACGGCTGTAGGACAAGTCTCACATGTTTGGGTCACATGCACTGTACTCCAGGGGTATTGTCCGGTAAATACCTTAGTGCAAGCTTGTCTTACGTTTATGTTTATTTTTGGGGAAAAGGCCCCACTACGTAAGGACTCAGGTGTGACGCGCTATTGCGCAAGTGCTTACATGTGTGTGGTACTAGGAGTACAAATTGATTGATAACGTAAAGTGCTTGTACGGGGATTGAGAGGCTGTTCCTCAACACGTACATGGGTGATTGCACATATACCCTGTGTTGGTTTTCTTATCTATACTATTGATATATTTGGTGAAATGACTTACGGAAATATGAATTATTATTTACGAATTTCACGTTGAGATTTACTTTCAGCTATATACATTATAGTATGATTTTACAAATATACTGGATTTCAAAACAGGGGGTTACTACGTTGAAAAGAGAAACGTATTTAGAAAACTTTTATTTTTCGTCCACTCACACCTTTGTTTTTGCGCCCCCTTCAGGACCTAGTGATAACGCATCTGGTGAAGTCGAGGCATAAGATCAAAATCAACGATATTTAAAGGAATGAAATTCGCTTCCATGAGTTCGTCACCGACGAAAACTGGGCAATCCCTAAATTCCCATTGAACGGTGCTTGTCTGCCCCATAGGCTGAGATATAACTAACTCACACTCAAGAGGTGAGGGTTGGGGATTTACTTTCTTAGCGAACATAGGAGATATAACCGAATGAGTAGCACCCGGATCAATTAGAACTGTAGCATCGGTATGGCACTGTATGAGGCATTGTATGGGAAGGCGTGTCGAACCCCATTGTGTTGGACTGAGGTAGGTGAGCAAGCACTTGAAGGCCCAGAATTGGTTGACGATACTACAGAGAAGATTCAGGTGATTAAGCGTAACCTGAAAGTGGCCCAGGACAGACAGAAAAGTATAGCAGACAGACACTCTAAGGACCGTGAGTATGCAGTTGACGACTTCGTGTTTCTGAGGTTGTCACCTTGGAAGGGTGTGGTGAGGTTCGGTAAGCGGGGTAAACTAAGTCCCCGATACATTGGTCCTTATGAGATTGTGGCGCGTGTTGGAGCAGTTGCTTATAGACTAGCCTTGCCAGCGGAGTTATCTCGGGTACATGATGTCTTCCATGTTTCTATGTACCGCACAAGTCACATGTACTCCAACCACAACCTTTGCAGCTGAAAGAGAATTTGAGTTACGACGAGGAACTGATAGAGATCTTGGATAGGAAAGAGAAGGTTCTGAGGAACAAGGTGATACCTCTAGTGAAAGTTTTTTGGAGTAACCACGAGGAGCATATGCGGGCGCAGTATCCGCAGTTATTCTAGTAGTTATGTTTGTAATTTCGCGGATGAAATTTTTCTTAAGGGGGGTAGATTGTTACAACCCGTCCCAAAATTTTATGTGAAATTACCAAAATACCCCTAGTGGTCAATGTTGACTTTTGTTGACTTTTTGAGACGACATGTGAAAATTTATTTCTTTACATATTCAAATAGTACTCGTCGATACGAACACGTGGACGCAAGCGGAACTCAATTCGGAGTTAAAACGAACATTTTACGAAACTTTAAAGTGTAGGGGCATTTTAGTAGTTTTCACACCCGTAAGTAAATTAGGGTTTTTGGCTGGCTGCTGTGCAGCCAATCCCCTAATCCCCTCATTCAATTTACACGATCTCTCTCTCTCCCACTTCTCTCACTCTCGGCCAAAACTAAAAAACGTACACGAAAACCCTAGTTTTTGGACGAATCACAACACCGTCGAACTGTCACTCAAGAGCATAACCATTCCAATTGTCTCGTCATTCTTGACGGGACTGTGATTTCAGAATCCCCAAACTCGAGCCCAGTTGGCCAAACCGACGCCGAAACGAAAACGGCAAACTGCCATTCAAGTTTCTGTACAATCCCGACTTAGGTAAGCCTCGAAACCATTTCCATTGGTTTTATTACATTGAGTAGGTTCAAATCGACATAAAGAACGTGGATTTTGGTGCAGTTTTGAAGGAGAACGGAATTAGGGTTTCCCGAAGCTTTCCGGCCAATTTCAGGCCATCTCTGGCCATTTTTCCAGCCCCAAATTGGTATGAAAATATTCTACTCGTCCATACCTTCATTTTGATATATGGCATGTTAAATTTGGCCAAGGAATGAAGGAGTTATGAATTTTTGAAGTTCTGGGATTAAATCGGTGAATTTTCCAGAAATTCCGGCGAACCAGCGGCGGAGGACGGCGGCTCCGGCGACCTGCGTGAGGTTGGAGGTGAAGGAATATTCCGTCATGGTAACGGAATATTCTTGACGGCGTCAGAATATTCCGGTAAGTTTGACTGACGCCGTTGACTTTAACGGCGCTGACGTCAGCATGTGCGTGGGGGTGACGTCATCTGGCGCGTGGCAACACGTGCCAGCGCGTGAAGGCTCCTCCCGGCGCGTGGCGGCGCGTTCGGCCGTTTCCCGGCGCGTGGCGGCGCGTGCGGCGGCGGCAAGGTTTTCGGGCCCCGGAAATCTTTTTTCGAGCCTGTTTTCGCTAAAATAGTATTATTTTTGGGGTTTTCATATAAGGGCTATATTAAATTATATTAGGATATTTTTAACACTTTCCCTAATATTAAATAAGTAATTCTTCGACGCAACGCTTCGAGGAGGGCAACACCGAGGGAGATTTCACTCCCGGGCACCGTTGAGATTTACTTTCAGCTATATACATTATAGTATGATTTTACAAATATATTGGATTTCAAAACAGGGGGTTTGAAAAGAGAAATGTATTTAGAAAACTTTTATTTTTCGTCCACTCACACCTTTGTTTTTGTGCCCCCTTTAAGACCTAGTGATAACGCATCTGGTGAAGTCGAGGCATACGAGTGGCAGCTCTGGTTCTCTTCCCGACCATGTAAGGTGTCATTTTTATTCAGTTTCTTTAATAATATCCATCCCTGATATGGATAGAAATTCTAGGAACTTAATTATTATTTTGTTTCCGCTGATTCAAATTAGTACGCTCTGAACCTTGTGCATATTGGCATTAATTTCCACAAACTTTATGACAGTTTAATTTGCTTAAGCTAAGTGTTGTCATGCATATAATGGCTTCGTCACTTACGAGTGTCGGCCAGCACGCCCAAACTCGGTATCCACGTGGGTATCGAGGGTGGGGTGTGTCACACTTAACTTCGAAGTTCCGATGGAATCCGAAGCCAGTGAGCTCCCAAAAGGCCTCGTGCTAAATGGAGGTGGGCATGTACATATAAGGCACATCACCCTCTCTTCGTTGGTCGATGTGGGATATCACAAAACTGAATAATTACTCATAAAAACACAACATGCAATTTTATGAAAACTCATTGGATTAGTGAAAACTCGCTGGAATGTTTCAGAGATTAAGGGTTCCTTTGATTCACCTTAAAATGAACAGAAATTGAACATGCAATACCTGAATCTATCAAATATGCTACTTTATATCAATTCTTAGACAGAAAATACCATCAGCTAATAAAAAAAGGGGAATAAAATTGGACATCAAGAAAAAGTAAAATAAAATTAAAAAAGTGAACGAAAATTAGACAAATTTGGAAGGATTTTGCAAATGCTAGAGAGTTGAATCTATGTGTTTTAAGATCGAATCGAATTAAACCCAGCAAACAAATAAAACCAGAAACCTAAATGAGCCTAAACAACCACTAACACCACTTCAATATCTAGTTCAAACAACCAAATAAACAAAACACCCATAAAATCCCAACAAAAAAAATCGAATCTTTAGTTTTTATTTATTTACAACCAATCACTAAAATTAATGAAAAACCTATCAAATGCTTGCAATAACAACCAAAAACCCAGAAAAAATCACTCAAAAAATCTGCCAAATATCGAAAAAATTTAAATTTTCTCAAGAGCTATTGTTGTAGGATGTACCTGAGTTCAATAGAAATCGATTGGTGGTGATCTCGACCCACGTTGTGCCCAAATTCGACTGGAGATTCGTCGGAAAAACTGGAGTCAGTCGCGAAGAGAGAGAGAGTCGGGAGAGAATGAGATGAACAGATGGAAAATTGAAACCCTAGTTAGAGGAGAACTCACCAGGAAACCTAACTTTTTATGGGTTTAAAATTTTCTTCGAATCCGAATCGAATTCATGCAACCAAGCTCCAATGTTGCCGGAAAGGATAGTGATTTTTGGGCAAGAAGAATGGTGGCGGTGGTTTAGCTTTCTGAGAGAGGAAGGAGGTTTCACCCGTCCCAAAGTTGATTGGAGCGATGGAGGAGAAGGAGCCGAATGAAGAAGTTGTCCACACGTGTTAACAGAGCCACGGTAGAAATTGAATATGAGCCATGACAAAATGAAATAAGAGAGAATACGAGGGGCCAAGTTTGAAAGCACATTAAGAGTCATGGCAGAAATGAAATAAGAGAAAATAAGTGGGGGCAAAATTAGAAGTATACTGTGTTTTAGTTGTTTTTCAACTTTAATATAGATTGAATTTGGGATGGAACAATGCATAGCATAGGGCCCACTTACTGTATGTGGGTTGTGAATCATGCGGAGCATTGGGTACGTTTAACCTTGTTTAAGTTGGAATAGTGTCTCTGATTCCGATAGTAAAATTTTTGAATCTGAGCTTGAAAATTCTGAATTCGAAATTTTTTTGAAAAATTGGAATGCATTTAGATTATGAGAAATATCTTTTGTTCATTGTTTTTATATTAAACACACACTTATATATATTAAAAAGAACACACTAGTATACCACAAAATTAATTAAATTTATACATAAGCATATACCAAAAAATAGTTGGTTTACGTTATCGATTCAAGTTTAGTAAAAAAATTGGTTTATGGCAATTTTTTTGGTATATTCTTTTAAAACGATAGGTCTTTAAATTTCGCACAGAACTCTCAAAATCCAATGACTGACAATGCTTATTTTGGTTGTTTAGTTATGTTGATGCACAAAATCAAGTGGACTTTGGAACAATGTAAAGTGTCAAGGTGAGATGACCTTCGCTAGATTGTTCAGGTCATCGAGTGGATATAATGTAAGGTAGATGAGTTCTCATTAATAATGTAGAGTTTACATGATACATGGGATTAGGCATAATCATCATTACTGAGTTCTAATAAGGGATTAGAGGGTCTAAGATCATGCGAGCTTAATTGTGGGAGAATGATCTTCTTTTACTGTTGAGAAGAGTCCCATGTTTTCGTCCGCGGTCAATGTGGGACTCTAGGAGCTTTCTCTGGTGTTGACACGTGTCATTTTGTGATTGGCCTCTTGGTTGGAGAGAAATTCATGTGCTTCGGCAGAGGTGCCACAGTATGGGAGTCCCCCCAAGTCTCCAATCGAGGAGGGTTGCCTAGTGAAGGGTCTTGATCTTCCTGAGTGCCAAAGTACCAAAATATTGAGTATCGCCCTTGAAAGATTTGTAGTCTTCCTTCCGTGAGTGGCCCCTTGTTGGAAGCTTATAGTTGAAGCTTTTTGACCTTTGTAAGTGTGAAGCTTTTAGACCTTCGCATGTGGGAAGCTCATGACCTTCGCATGTGGGAAGCTCTGGGCCTTCGCATGTGGGAAGCTCTGGGCCTTCGCATGTGGGAAGCTCTGGGCCTTCGCATGTGGAAAGCTCTGGGCCTTCGCATGTGGAAAGCTCTGGACCTTCGCATGTATGAAGCTTTGGACCTTCGCATGTGGGAAGCTCTGGGCCTTCACATGTGGGAAGCTTTGGACCTTCGCATGTGGGAAGCTTTGGACCTTCGCATGTGGGAAGCTTTGGACCTTCGCATGTATGAAGCTTTAGGCCTTCGCATGTGGAAAGCTCTAGGCCTTCGCATGTGGGAAGTTTTGGACATTCGCATGTGGAAAGCTTTGGACCTTCGCATGTGAGAAACTCTAGTCATTCACATGTGGGAAGCTTTTGTAGAACCATATAAATTGATTTTGCTTCGCACACTTGTGATCATCAATTTGCGAAGCTTTTCCCTTGTTGGGTTATTTTCCAATTGTTAAAGGGTTGGAGAATCATATAAATAGATTTTGCTTCGCACACTTGTGATCATCAGTGTGCGAAGATACCTCTCGATTGCCATCGTAGTTTTCTGCTTGAATTGAAATGCTATACATAGCTTGAAGACTTCTTTGGCCTACAGGAGTATCACACACACCGAAGCTCTTGTTAGCTTCCTTCGCACTTGCTGAAGCAGAGAAGTAATGTTGAAGCATTTGCCTTCGGAGTTCTTGTAAATGTTAGAGTATAAAGTGCTTGCGGCTTCGAAAAACCCATAAATTAGCTTCCTTCGCACCATACCCCTTTCAACGATGCCTTTGGGAACCCACACTAGGGTTGATGTGTTTGCATTGTTGAAGAGGGAAATGTCTGAAGTTCTCGCGAGACCATATAAATTTAATTTTTCTTTATTTGGTCCCTTGCTAAACCCCAGTGAAGGTTGGAACTCGTTTTGGTGCGTTGAACCTTGATGGTGTCTAAAGCTTGCTGAAGAGCTTCGAATTGAAGTACTTGTTGAGTGCCTTGAAGCAGATGCAAGATGGTCGAAGAGCTTTGGCAAGTGACTACCATGATATTGCGATAGACATGTCGATGACATTAATCTTGTAAAAATTTGGCCATTGTATACCATGTATAGCTTTCTAGGTTAGTAAAGCTTATAACTTGTCGAAGAGAATTGTAGGCAATATTAGGTTGACACATCATATATGCGTTGAAGCCCTCGTTGGCTTGTTGAAGCATTGCACATACATTGAAGCCCTTGTTGGCTTGTTGAAGCATCACACATACATTGAAGCCCTTGTTGGCTTGTAATAATACTCTTTGTTGTTGACTATTACCTTTGTTGGGCTTAAGTGCTCCCCTAGTTGAGTTGAGTTAAGCTTGTTGACCTTTTGAATTGTAGGACTTGAGGGTTTTCCATTGTAAGTGCTCCCCTAGTTGAGTTGAGTTAAGCTTGTTGACCTTTTGAATTGTAGGGCTTGAGGGTTTTCCATTGTTTGTGAAAGCTAAGAGTTCATAGGTACAAGTTGTACCATTCCCCACCTAGTTGGTAGGAAGAAGGTAAGTTCCTTTATCACCTGGTTGGTGGAATGGATGGCAGGTTGCCGAAGGATAAACAATATATTGTTTAAGGTACAAATTGTACCATTCATCACCTAGTTGGTGGAAAGAATGGCGAGTTGCTGGAAAACAATGAGGCACATGCCGAAGGGCAAAATTGTTCATTAGAGTTGTACCCTTCATCACCTAGTTGGTGATGTGAAGGTGAGTTCCTTCATCACCTAGATGGTGGGAAGAGTGGCGAGTTGCCAAGGTGCAATGTAACACATGCCGAAGGGCAAAATTGTTTATTAGAGTACTAGTTGTACCCTTCATCACCTAGTTGGTGATGTGAATGTGAGTCCCTTCATCACCTAGTTGGTAGGAAAAGTGGCGAGTTGCTAAGGTGCAATGTAGTACATGTCGAAGGGCAAAAATATATGTTGACACCCTTCTGAAGCTCAGTTGGCTTATGTATGAATGTGTTGAAGGTATGGCGTTTATGATGATTGACATGAGTGATGATCATGTATGCATGTTGCTTATGAATGTTTTGCTATGGAACCCATTGTTTGGATATATGACCCAAGGTTTGAGCTTAATGAAATATATGAATATGCATTAGAATATTGCTTTTTTTGCTAACCATGTTGGTTGTACCACTTAGTTTTATTTACCTTGAGTAAAGTATGCATGTTGAAGCTCTGAGTTAGAGTATATAGTATCGTGCATGCTGAAGCTCTGAGTTAGAGTATAGAGTTAGGTCAGAGTTAGACCAAATGTTAATGTTCTAATGTTTGGAATGTAAAAGAATTAGACGAAGTTGTCTGAATTGCCTCTTCATTAAGTATATGCCTAATGACTTGTGTTACAAAGGATCTCGTACGACTGAAGGTCAAAACATTTGTAGTGTGTATGCTTACTTATAATAGTGAGGGTTTTGCCATTGTCACTGAGTAGCCTTTTCTTCAGTACCTAGTCTCCCACTTTGAAAGAGCGAGGCTTGACGGTAGAGTCATAGTAGTTAGAGGCACGCTCACATCTGGTTGTCTTAATACAAACCATTGTCCCTTTTATTGTAATGAGATTGTTAAGGGTAAAAGTCCTTCTTCTTGCCATATAACAAATACACTTGGTGACTTAGGGGGTCGTTGGGTAGAGCAGAAGGGGATGCAACATGTGTCTGGATGGTCAAAACCTTCTCACTTGGTAGAGCTGGGCTTTCACTTCCTACCTGTTGGAGGGGAAGAGTCACAGGGGGGCTCCCTTGATGTATACATCTTTGCTTCGGCAAAGGCATGATTGTAAGCTTTAGTCATCACCTCGGAGTAAGTCTTCCAAGTATTGGCATTGATCATGTACTTGAAGAAACAATCACGCATGCTCGCTGTGAAGGCCTTGAGGGATGTCTTGTCATCAGCTTCGACGCAACGAGAGTACTCGTCGCTAAAGCGACCGGCATGTTCGCGTAATGACTCGTTAGGCTTCTGGTGGATGGTGTACAAGTCATCTACATAGTGCAAGCGATCAGTTTAGAAGATGTGTTGAGCCACGAAGAGTTTCCTCAGTTCGTTGAAGGAATCCACCGTCTTGGGTTGAAGACGACAATACCAGTTAAGGGCTCCACCAGAGAGAGTGGAGGGAAAAAGAAGACATCGCTCCTTATCACTATGTATGCGATACACCATAGTAGAACAAAGAGGTTAAGGTGTTCAATCAGATCTTCTTTTCCGGCATACAACTGTAAGCCAAGCTTTTGCTTCGTCTTTGCTTGGAGAGGGGTGCTAACGATCCTCCTTGTCAACGGGCTAGACCTAGGGTGGTTCCAATCGGGTATCTAGGGCTGACGCTCGGCCTTCAACTTATTTATTTCCTCCAAAAGATGTCTGATGATTGGATATTGTGCGGAGTCAGGCACCAAAATAACTCTTCCTCTCAAGTGTCTATCATTGTTTGGTGGTAGGGAAGCTTGGTTAGAGACATACGTCATTTTTCTGGACTCAAAGTGCTGACTTCTGGAATGCGCCAGTTGGTAACCTCCGGAGTCGCCTACACCCTCTTGTCTTCCAAAGGTTTGTCGTCCATTCCTCAGGTTGTCGACTTGCTTAGGGGGAAGAGTAGGACCAAGTTTCTCCAAGACCATTGGGTCGTTGATCTTTGAGCTTATTTGAATAAGCTACTTCCTACGCTGATCTAGGAAGTCTCGACAATCATGATACACGACTTTTGATCCTTCAACCCTTTCTGCAAGAAGATGTCTTTTTCCGCTTCTCCTGCTTCGGGTTGAAACAGTTGGGTTGAGAGAAGTTTCGTGTTGATCAACGCCTTGTTGGGGAAGCTGCTGTTCAGCGAATCTACCTTCCAAGTTGAGGCCAGGTGCCCCTCCAAGTTGGCGAGTACTGAGCTGTCGATCTATAACTCGAGAGGTTTCATGATGCCCAATGACGGGTACCTGAGGCTGAGCTTGCCTTTCATCTTTGAGCATCTGGAAGACTTTCATGCACTGTTCTTGAAGGACTTCATTCCTGGCCACCATTTTGTTGTTTTGTGCTTCAAGCTCCTTGACTCTGGCATGAAGATCATCAAGTCCTTTATCCTTCCTCTACCTCACACTACACATGAGAGGTGTATTGTGCTGGGTACTTTGGCCCTCCTCGCTTCCCATGCTGGAAAGGGGTACTCGGTCGAATGGGAAGGTCTGAAAGATAAGACTTAGCTTGGTCAAGGTGGTGAGAGTAGAAATCAATGTCGTTTCCCACAGACAGCGCCAAATGTTGATGCACAAAATCAAGTGGACTTTGGAACAACGTAAAGTGTCAAGGTGAGATGACCTTCGCTAGATTGTTCAGGTCATCGAGTGGAGATAATGTATGATGTGATAGAGATGGGAAGCAAACACGAGATGTACGTGGTTCACCCTAAGTTGGGTTACGTCCACGAAGGTAGAGGAGTTCTCATTAATAATGTAAAGTTTACGTGATACATGGGATTAGGCACAATCATCATTAGTGAGTTCTAATAAGGGATTAGAGGGTCTAAGATCATGAGACCTTAATTGTGGGAGAATGATCTTCTTTTATAGTTGAGAAGAGTCCTCTGTTGTCGTCCGCGGTCGATGTGGGACTCTAGGAGCTTTCTCTGGTGTTGACACGTGTCATGTTGTGATTGGCCTCTTGGTTGGAGAGAAACTCATGTGCTTCGGCAGGGGCGCCTCAGTCCGAACCCTTCAGTAGGTCTCTAAAAGTACAAAGTTGACTAGTGCTTGATAGTTTCGGGATTGGTGAAGTATGGTACAAACAAGTTGTAGACCATAAAATATAGTTGGCTTTATGGAACCGATTCAAGTCTAGCAAAAAGAATTTGTTTATGGCATCGATTGATGGTAATGTTTTTGGTATTATCATGTGAAACTATGTAAGAACTTCAATTTTTTAGCATTAAATTTTAGTCATTAATTGGATCTTTAATCAAGAATCTAACAATTAAAAACTCTAGATGCACAATAGCATATTAGAAGTTTTTTTCATTTTAATTTGTTCTATCTCAATCGTGACATTTTAAAAAGGTGTGTGGATAATACTACCCAATCATACGATATCTTCCATCAATTATTTCTTTTTTTTTTTGGGATTCTTCTGACCAGATAATTTCATATAATATCTTCCAATTATTATTATTATTTTTTTGGACTCTTCTGACCAGATACGGAAAGCAAACACAAAAAAGTTGATATTACAACCGGAAACAGCTAGAGCATCTCTCGTGAAGGAGAGTGAAAGCCACCCATCAACTGAAAAAGTGAAAAAAAAAAATGGAAATACAGTAAGAGGTCTTGATTGGGATTACACTCATAACAAACTTTCACAAGTACTAAACATTATTGAGAGGAAACTAGCTGAGACCAAGAGGCTCACATAATCACAGCGAGTAAACATGAGGTGGAAGACGAGGCTCACAGACTGCAACAAGGGGAAATTTTTTCGGGGTCGAAAGCCCGAAAACCTCCTCCATACTCAAATCCTCTTTCTTCAAGTTATCAGGCAATCTCCATGTAAATCCATGTAACAGATTGGCCAGACTTGACTGAATGACCTTAATGCCCAGACTGTAGCCAGGGCACATCCTCCTGCCTGACCCAAAAGGCAGCAGCTCAAAGTCTTGGCCTTTGACATCAATGTCCTTTCCTAGGAACCTCTCAGGGCAGAACTCCTCAGGGTTGTCCCACAATTCAGGGTCTCTTCCTATTGTCCACACACTCACTAGAGCTCTGGTGCCCTTGGGAATGTCATAGCCAGCAACTTGGCAGTCCTCCCTGGCTTGCCTTGGCACCAACATGGGTGCCACTGGGTGCAGCCTCATGGTTTCTTTGGCAATGGCATCAACATATGGGAGATTAACAATGTCCTTCTCCTCAACCCATCTCTCTCTTCCAATCACCCTGTCTAGCTCCTCCGCTACCTTCTTGAATACCTCTGGCTTCCTTAGGAGCTCCGAAATTGCCCATTCCACCGTCACCGCTGAGCTCTCCGTTCCCCCGGCAATTAAGTCCTAATAGTAATAGAATCCACCAACAAGAACATTGAGCAAGAGTAAACCAAATTAAATCTCAACAGTTTCAATCGTTTATAAGACATCAGGGTTCATCTAAGCTAGCTCTGAATCTTATTTGTTTTTAATTTACAGTAGCCTCAACTGCTTACTTGCGAGCGGATAACTATGAGCTATTAATGTATTGTGAGACCTAAATGCATCTTAACATTCCTCGTATATCTAACGAACAAGACACTAGCATTTCACATTTCATATGTCACATATCACATCTACTAAACTTTAGGAAATTTCTCAATGATTATAGTATATTATTGTATAAAATTAATAAATAACTAATCAAATCATACCTGAGTGAATGCCTTGACCCCATGCCTCTCAAGCTTAACTTCAAGGTTAGGATCATCAGCAAGCTGCAAGAGCACATCAACCATGTCTTTTGCAACAAAGTCCTTCCCACCAGCCTCCCTCTTTGCAATATGTTCATCCAACACATGCTCCAAAAACCTATCCAACTTCTTGCTCAAAGTCTTCATCCTCTTTATGTACCCTTGCAAGTCCAAAAAATCAAGCCAAGGTATCGAATCGCCGATGTTCAACACCCCACTCAGCAAGAACAACTCATCCAACATCTTCTTGAACTCATCGGGGCTCACGATCGCGTCTTTAGTCTCGTCGGTGTACTTCTTTCCGAGCACCATTCGGCTTATGACGTTGAGGCTCACGGTTGAGAGGTGGTCTTTGAGCAAAATGTTGGAGTTGGAGTTGGAGGAATCGTATAATCCTTTAAGCAAGGCACTCAGTTCCTCCCTTCTAATGTATTCATAGGACTCTAGACGTTTGTTGCTGAAAAGCTCCATGATGCACATTTTACGGGCTTGCCGCCAATATGGGCCGTACGGGGACCAAGTGATGTCCGAGTAATTGTAGGTGGTGTGTTTGCCTGCTGCGAATTTGGGGCGGCCGGCAAAAGTGACGTCGTGAGTTTTCAGGAAGGCCTTGGCCATTTCTACTGAAGAACCCACAACGACAGGGTATGACCCAAACTTGAGCTGCATGATGGGGCCGTATTTTAGGGCGAGCTCGTGGATGGAACGGTGGGGAAGGTGGCTTATGAGGTTGAGGTTTCCAATGATGGGCCAGGGTTTTGGGCCGGGTGGCAGATTGAGCTTGCGGCGGCGGAGGCGGTGGGAGAGGAGGATGAGGGCTAGAGCTCCTAGCCATGCTGCTGCGTATGCAACCCAAGTGGCTTCCATTATTTGAGAAGTAGTGGTGAAGTGTTGATGTAAGTTTGAGGGGGTGTGGGAGGGGACTTTTATAATTGGAGGAAGTCAGTAGTCAGTACACAAGTCGTCTCACTTGAACATTTTATAATCTAACAACTTTTGAATTGTCTTTTTTCATTTAACAACGAAGACTTATTGAATTGCCCATTTTGTCCTTGTGAAGTATGCACATTGGATTTCCATTAATCAAAGAAGACACGTCAGTCAATGGTGATTATGTTTAGTAAATGGCACGTTAAGTGTCTTCATTGGGAGAGACTGTAAGAGATTGTTTTTTTTTGGAAAGAGGTGTTTTTTTAAAGTGTTTCTGATTATGTTTTAAAAAAATTTAGAATGTTAAATAGTCATAGAAGCGTCTTTTGGAGAAACATATGTTATGTGCTTGTTCAAAAAGCATTTTAAAATGTTTTTGAATGTTTAATAAAATTTCTTTATGTTTATACTTACGAGCAAAAGTGCTTTTTACAAAACTATGCCCAAACGATTCAAATTCATACCCCCAACTAGAATGTGAATGTCACATTGTATCTTTGTAGATGCAGTTTCTGTTCTTGCGTTTTGCTTGATGCCTCCAATTATAATAGTAGAGGAGAACCAAAGTAGCATTCAAAATAAAATGAAATATGGACTGAATTGTCCAAATCAAAAAATCCAAATGAGACAACAACTCAAATAATATTGTTATTAATATTTAATAATAGTGAAGTGTCTTAAAAATTGTAAGAAGGCCAACTTGATAATATGGTCATTGATCAATTTAAGAAATTCAAACCCTCTCTAGTCTTTAGGGAAAATAATAAGAAACCTACCAAGCCAATACAAGAAGAAAATAAAAAAAAGTGAGGCGTTTTCTCAGTTGGTAGGTGTGAATGGTCTGAAGGACTTGACAGTGGACTAGATTGGAAATTCACCTTACTTTCTTATGAGTTTCCTGGAAATTTTTGGGATCGAATGCAAAAGACAGATGAAAAACGAGTTTTATTTTTTATAAAATAATTGTTATTGGGATTTCAAAATTCTTATTTTGCACTCTAAATTTTCTATATTTAGAAAAAAAAAACACTTGTGAGGAGTGCAAAATGAGATTTTTGGAGTGCTAATAACAGTGTAAATTTTAGGTAGAGTTACGTTAGGAATCTTTTGGATCTAGAATATCTTTCTTATATATATATATATATATTTTTTTTTTTTGAATACATTCGATATTATCTATACTAAGGGTGGGGGAGTGGGCTAAACCTCACCATGGGCTAGCTATAACAATTTGGCGAGAATCAAACCTAAAACCTCTCATTTACAAGTGAAGAGAAATACCATTAGACCGTAATATTAAGTGGCAAGATCTTTCCTATTAGACATGAGGAATATCATCATAGAATTCTTCAAGTCATTCTCTTAACTCTGTCGTCTCTCCCTTTTTCTTTCTCTTTAAATTTTAGGTCACAACATGTTATCAACACACTCTTGGCGTTGCGCTAAAGAGAGGTTGACCATCTTCAATTAGGGAAGTATTACATTTTAATCATTCTTATTATGATTAATTTCTTATTTTATTGAATTGATCTACTTACTATTGATTCAATTGCTCTTTTTTCAAAGTCTATGTTGGAAGTGATGCAGCGCATTGAAGATGAAAATTCGAAATTGAAGACGATTCTTCTACAAACTCGTTCACAATATTTATCACGCAATCTAAGTACCTTCTAAAACACAGTTTCAATTTTGATATGAAACGTGCTTACCTTTGGTCATGAGCATGAAACATGTTTGTCTTAATAGGGCCTTGGCCATCAAGTCCCCCTAATTGCATGATTTCATTTAGTTGGTAGAAAACAGTGGAAATGTTGCTTGACTATAATACCACTTATCCATCTTTCTATAGGGTGGTAGATTGTTATTTTCAGGAGTAAATTTTTTTTTCTCCACTCACAATAATGCGTACGTAATATTTTGTGGGGTTTTTTGATTTAAGTCCAGTGTCACATCTCGGATCGACTCCGTCGTAGCACGATATTGTCCTCTTTGGGCCACGCTCTCACGATTGTGTTTTTGAGAACTCACGAGCAACTTCACAGTGGGTCACCCATCATGAGATTGCTCTAGCCCAAACTCGCATAACTTCGGAGTTTCGATGGAATCCGAAGCCAGTGAGCTCCCAAAAGGCCTCGTGCTAATTGGAGGTGGGCATGTACATATAAGGCCATCACCCCCTCTCCGTTGGTCGATGTGGAATATTACATCTAGTTAATGAGGCAACTTTTTGGTTTAACCCATTATTTATGTGATTCAATTTAAACCCTAATTTTACATTTATGTATTATTTGTATGACTAGTTTGCCATTGATAGTAAATATGGAATTAAATATTGAATATTCCTATTTCTATGTCTTTTTCTTTTCCAAATATGAAATTTTAATTTGAATCATACACAAAACATTTAAACAAATTAACTAGCAACACAATTATTTACCTATGAGAATGATGGAACTGGCTATGATGCTCGCAAGTATCAAATGTTATCACCAAACTAACCATTGATTTTTCCTACAAAATTTTCTAAATATTAAAAAATTCATAATAATTAATTTACAAGTGTGAAAAATGTGAAAAAATATGCAAATCCTTGTGATCACATCCTTTACGTTGTTATGATGGTTACATGGTCGTTTGAATTTTTAAAACCCTTGAAACCCTCATGAATAGTGTTTTTTAAAGTTTAAAATTAATACAAATTCATAATAATTAATGTACAAGTGTGAAAAATGTAAAAAAAAAATTACACAAACGTGTGTAATGACAATCTCTACGCTTTTACGATGGTTACATCATCGTTTGGATTTTTAACACCCTCCAAACCCTCATGAATAGTGTTCTTGGAAGTAGTTCAAAATTAATAATAATTAATTTACAAATGTGAAACATGTAAAAAAAAAAATACAAATGCTCATAATGACAAGCTCTACAACTTTCATGAAGGGGTCAACTCCGAGTTCGACACCATAATCCATGAACCCTAGATTTATATTTAATTGTCAATTGTCGTTTACCTTTACGCTCTATGCTTCTCACCAAATTTCATTTTTTCTTTTTTAAGATTTTTAAAGATTTTTTAAAGATTTTTTCATATTTACTTTTACTGGATGTAGAAAGATGAATGGTTCAGATCGTTGATATCATGTTCCAATATTTACGGTTAACTGAAATATGAGTCGATATTATATAGTTTCTAGAAACTTTATAAACTCTGAACTATATTTTCACTAACTGTAAAAATCTGAACTGCTATCTTTCAGCATCTAATAGAAAATCATGTTTTCAAAAAAGAAAAACTGAAAAAATGGAATTCGGTGAGATACATGGAGTGTAAACGTAAACGACAATCAATGATTAAATATATAAATCTAGGGTTCATGGATTATGATGTTGAATTTCGGAGTTGACCCCTACACGAAAGTTGTAGATCTTGTCATTACGAGCGCGTCGGTGAAGACCATCCGTGGAGTTGACTCCGTAAGAAAAAGTTATGAGCGCTCAAAGTTGACTACCATTGACCGTTGACTGGCACTGACCGACATTGACCATTGACAACGAGGGGAAATTACATGATACAAACTTATTTTAGGGCTTTATCATCGTTGGCAGCATCGCATTGAGTTCGTAGCAACTTCGAAATATTTTTCTGATGTAAAATGAATTTATTATGAATATTCTAAGATAAATTCAAATTGAAATGTGTTTAGATAACCTTTTTTTAACAATTTTAAATTTTGAATATGAGGTTTTATAGATGTTGGGACGAAGACAACGTTGCAACGAGTTTGTAGCATCTTTCGTAATATTGGGACGATCTTCGATGGTCAACAGTTAATGGTGGTCAACTTTGACCACTCGTAATGTTTTTGTACGAAGTCAACTCGACGGACAGTTTTCACCGACAAGCTCTTAATGACAAGAGCTACAACTTTTGTGAAGGGGTCAACTCCGAAATTCGACACCATAATCCATGAACCCTAGATTTATATATTTAACCGTTAATTGTCGTTTACGTTTACGCTCCATGCTTCTCACCAGATTCTATTTTTTCAAATTTTCTATTTTGAAAACATGATCTTTTAATGTATACAGAAAGATGAACGGTTCGGATCGTTTATATCATGTTCAGATTTTTACGGTGAGTGAAAATATAGCTTAGAGTTTATAAAGTTTATAGAAACTATATAACATCGACTCATATTTCAGTTAACCGTAAATATCGGAACATGATATCAACGATTTGAACCATTCATCTTTCTACATCCAATAAAAGATCATGTTTACAAAACAGAAAATCTGAAAAAATAAAATTCGGTGAGAATCATGGAGCGTAAACGTAAACGACAATCAACGGTTGAATATAAATCTAGGGTTCATGGATTATGGTGTCAAATTTCAGAGTTGAATCTTTCTCAAAAGTTGTAGAGCTTGTCATTACGAGTATTTGTATATTTTTTTTTTACATTTTTCACCCATGTAAATTAATTATTATGAATTTTTATTAATTTTGAACTCCTCCCAGCAACACTATTCGAGAGGGTTTGAAGGGCGTTAAAAATCCAAACGACGATGTAACCATTGTAAAAGCGTAGAGCTTGTCATTACACGCATTTGTATTTTTTAAAAATATTTTTTGCACTTGTACATTAATTATTATGAATTATTATTAATTTTAAACTAAAAAAACTATTCATGAGGGTTTCGAGGGGTTTCAAAATTCAAACGACCATGTAACCATCGTAACAATGTAGAGGATGTGATAACGAGAGTTTGCATATTTTTTTCACATTTTTCACACTTGTAAATTAGTTATTATGAATTTTTTAATATTTAGGAAATTTTATAGGAAAAATCAATGGCTAGTTTGGTAATAGCATTTGATGCTTCCAAGCATCGTAGCCAATCTATAATGTAGAATTGTAGAATTGAATGATTGTATTGATAGCACAAGATACATATATATACAAGTCTTATGACTTGGAGTACAAGTAATACAAAGCCCACATAAATTACAAGACCTACCTCAAAGGTATCCTAGTCAGATTCTCCTTACTAACATCCCTCCTCAAACTTGGTGGTCGGTGGAAGACAAGTTTGGACCGCAACATAAGAAAATGTGGTTTGAAGAGGCCTTTGGTGAGACCATCAGCGAGTTGATCAATGGAGGGAACAAAGTGGACCTTGTGAGTGCCAAATCTGACTCGTTCATAGACAAAATGATAATCAAACTCAATATGTTTAGTGCAAGCATGAAAGACAGGATTGGCAGCCAAATACGTAGTGTTGAGATTGTCACAAGATAAAACTGTAGGTAGATGGGTCGGAAAACCAAGCTCACAAAAAACATATGAAAGCCAAATAGATTTGGCACATGCATGAGCAAGAGCATGATACTTAGATTCAACACCACAACGAAAAATAGTGGGTTGCTTAGTGGAACTCCAATAGATAAGATTAGGCCCATGAACGATTAAAAACCAGAAAGTAGAGCGACGGGTGTCAGGACAACCAGTCCAATCTACATCAGAATAACCACAAAGAAAAACAAGACCAACAAAACAACGAAACAAAATTCCTTGGTCAAGAGAACCCTTAATATAATGCAAAATGCGCTTGGTTGCAATAAGATGCGTTTGCGTAAGGCGAGACATGAACTGAGCAATATGATTCCCAGCAAATGCAATGTTCGGACGATTCAATGTGAGATACTGCAGGGAACCCAGTGAGTGACGAAACTTGGTAGGGTCAGAAAGATGAGTGCCATCTTGATTAGATAACTGAGCTCCAGAGGCAATGGTCGTGGTGCAAGGTTTGCTGCAAGCATATTTGTGCACTTTAAGAGATCAAGAGCATATTTAGTCTGAGAAAAATGAAGACCGACATTACTTAGATGAACCTCAATACCTAAAAAATAATGAAGAGGACCAATATCTTTAATTTGAAATTCACGGCCAAGAAGACCCATAAACCGTCGAATAGCAAGGGAATCATTGCCTATCAACATAATATCATCAACATAAAGCAATAGGATGAGATGACAGGAGCCATGTTGAAATGGGAAGAGGGAAGGGTCGGCCAAGCACTAAACAAATCCATGGTGGAGAATAAAATGACCGAAGCGCTGAAACCAGGCATGGGGAGCCTGTTTAAGGCCATAGAACGCCTTATGTAACTTACAGACACGATGAGGACGTCGAGGATCAATAAATCCAAGAGGTTGAATCATAAAAATATCTTCCTGCAAGTATCCATGAAGAAATGTATTTTTGACATCAAGTTGACGAATAGCTCAACTATGAGTGAGTGCCAAACTAAGAACCAGGCGAATGGTAGCATGCTTAACAACATGAGTGAAGGTTTCATCATAATCAAAACCATGCTGTTGATAAAACCCCTTAGCAACCAGACGAGCCTTATATTGCTTAATAGAACCATCAGCATGACGCTTAATCTAGAAAACCCATTTATAACCAACCAAATCTTGTGTAGGATGAGGAGGAATAAGAGACCACGTGCCATTTTTAAGCAAAGCATTAAATTCCTCTGTCATCGCAGCTCGCCATATAGAAAGATGAGAGGCCTGAGTATAACAAGTTGGTTTAATAGGGTAAGAGACAATGGCAACAATGGATAATAGGGTAATAGACTATTCCGTCGGAGTAAGATTTGGGCTTAGAGTGGCCTGTACGAGACCTAGTTTGCATGGGATGCTGCCTAGAAGAGACTGTAAACGTGGGAGTCGCAGAGGGAGGCGCTGCAGCTGCAGCTGATGGGCCTAGCGGGTCTATGTGATGGTGGGTCAGATGCGGCATCTGGGCTGACGAGACAGCTGGGGTGCAGGCTTCAATAGGAAGATGAACCCACCAAGAACTGGTTAAGACACCAAGGCAGCAGGCCATGCAAAAGGGAACGTGCCTTTATCGAATACAACATGGCGGCAAATATATATGCAATTTGTCTCGGGATAAAGGCACTGGTACCTTTTGTATTGCAAGCTGTACCCTACAAAAACACTCTTTGCAACGGGATGCCAATTTATTAGTAGTATAGGGACCTAAGTGAGGGTAACACATACAACTAAACGTACGAAGGGAGGACAAATCCGGAGTCGACCAAAAAGACGGAAGTATGGACTAGACCATCTTAAAAGAAAGGAGGGGAGTAAATTAATTACAAAGGTGGCTGTTTGCACTGCCCCAACCCATAAATTAGATGATGGCTATGAAGCATTGAAAAGAAGATGAGTGACAGTGGATATATGACAGTGTTTGCGTTCTGCCAAACCATTTTGCTCAGGGGTGTAAGGGCAGAAAACGCGATAAACAATACCAGTGGTATGACAAAAATTTTGAAATAAATAATTTAAGTACTTAGTGCCACCATCAGTTTGGATAAATTTAATAGATGAGTTAAAGATGTTTTTCACCATATTATAAAGAGATTCAAAATGCATAAAGACTTCAGACTTCGTACGCATGAGATTCAAAATACATAATAACAAAATCCAGAAATCGAATTAGTGGAAGACATCCAAACACTAGAATGAATTAAATAAAACAGGAATGGATTTATTTGAATGAAAAGAGAGTTTGTGCGACTTAGAAAGTGCACATGGCTTACAAAAGGCCTTATTTAACTTAGACATAGAACTTAAAGACAACTTAGATAAGACTTCGGCTGACAGATGACCAAGACGTGAATACCACAAAGTAGAAGTGACAACATGAAAAGCAGATGGACGAGATAGAGACACAAGATAGAGATAACCCTCACATCGGCCTTGAAACAATGGAGAACCAGTGTAAAAGTCAGAAATAACTTGACCAAAAGGATGAATAATAAGGCAACATAATTATCTTTATTAAACTGAAAGGTATACAATAAATTTTTCTTAAGGGAGGGAACAGTTAAGACCTTATTGAATTTAAATTGATGATTTCTTAAAGTAATGGGAAGACTACCAGTATTAGTTATGGGAAGGGTATCATCGTTACCAACGAGGACAGAATCATTACCATTATAGGGAGAAGGGTCATGAAGAGCATCACCATTATTTGTCATGTGATGAGTAGCTCCCATATCAAAATACCAAGTAGGATCATAAGTCGCACTAGGGGGAAGGACCACATGGCATGATAGCTCGCAAAAGGATGAGGACATGCAGATGTATGATACCTTGGAAAATTACACCAAAAACCAGGAAGAGCACCGAGAATACCTTGATTTGGGTGAGGACTCCAATTGTTTTGCTGCCAGCCATTCCTCCTCGATGACGCTGATTGTATCCATCGCGGTCTTGGTTGGGCCTGTTGCGCGGCTGGGCCTTCTGCATGACTTGATCTGAACCCTCACATAGACTCCGAGAGAGTGGAGGTCAAATAACTAACGACCAACTGATATGTTTGAAACCAAGTTACGAATTTCGAATTGGTTTTGGCAGGATCTTTATCAGCAGCAAGAAGAATGACAGCAGGAGGTCGAAGCGGAGCCATCAACAAACTGAAAAAGGTTTTGGCCAATAAGGAACAACTTAATTTGACTAAGCCACAAGAAATAGTTGGAGTCAGTGAGCTTCAGAAAGTGGGCAACGTTGGGGCCTGACAGAGAGGACCCCATGGTAGCATGAATGGTGGTTGAAGAAGAAGATTCAGTGGCCATGACAAAAGGAGATTGACACATCCCGATCCTGACACGCCAGGTGTCGGGAAGTGCTGGCCGACACGTGTTAAGTGACGAAAACCAATTATGCATGTATAAGTGAAAAAGTGAGTAGAAATAGAGTTGGATGCGGAAGTCAGAGTGTGGTGATGGGTAAAGACCCATTATTACATGTGCATAACAGTCAGATCAAAGTAAATAGTGCATAGAGTATAAACATTCACATCCTCGTGAGGATGGATAAGTAAAAGTTAACTAAAAGTAGGAGTGAATCCTTCATAATCCGAAGGAAGTGTCAGAACCACCAACCACAGCCAAAGCAAGCCCTCGTCTCACTGGTAATCAAAACCGCTACTAAGTCCTAGAGGGGCACAAAACATAAAAAGGTGAGTGGGTCAAAAAGCAAAGTTTGATAAAACCTTTGTTTTCAAGAGCATACTATCCCCTCGCTGTAAAACATGTATAGTTTTTGAAAATACGTCATACTTCCCGGTATGATCCTCAAAATACTATAATAGTAATGCTCAAAACACGGGTACTCCCCGATATGCACGACTGACTGCTCACCCATATGTAAACACACAAGCCCAAGTAGATAAGCTACGAGGAACAGGCTAGGTATATAAGTAATACGCTGAGTACTACAATGACGCGAGTCTAACGCTAAGCACTGTGCACAAAGTGCGTCACACAAGTTTGAGTTGCCTAGTGCAACCTAGAACATGCTAGTACCTACAATGGATCCAAAGTTGCGTAGCAGTACTGGTAGTGACATCTCCAAACGTCAAGGCTAGTCCTGACCACAAGACTGAGTACTGATACCCAGGGTGTTATATATCTACTGATGAGCAACAATATAAAAACATGTATGGCAATATAATACGAATGTTCTACCTCCAACAATCGCATATGATATGAGTTATGCTAACAAATTAAAGGAAGCATTGAAAACCATACGTAGATATACATTTATCAAAGCAAAGACCCACTCACTCACCTGTAAGTAGTCGGGTCGTAGCCTCCCTGTCCTGGGTAGCCTCGGTAGTCCTTTGGATAAGTCTCTCCTATATGAGATATCACTATAGTAATGATTAACTCATAAAGTTTTGAATTAAACTAATTAATTAAACCTATCCCTTGTTTGCTCAACACGGAGGTCCGAAACACTCTGTAAAATACCATACGTACTGCCCCTAGGTAGTACGCGTCGTCACGAGTCGCCTCGCGAAGACGGAATTGAAAAATAGTAACCCACGCGCCCTCACGCGCGGGCTAGCCTCGGCTCACGCGCGGCTCCACGTGCGGCTCCATGTGCTGGTCAACGCGTCGGTCAGGACCGTTGATGACTTCAGCCGGTCTGAACCATTGCTGACGTCACTGCTGACGTCAGCAGGTCGGTCTGGACCGTTGCTGACATCATCGCTGACGTCAGCGCTGGTCACTGCTGTAACTTTTTCTAGCCGCCGTCGCCGTCGCCGGAATTTTGGCCAGTTTCTGGAGATTCTTTCAAATCTCCATAACTTCTTCATTTCTTGGCCAAAGTTCACATTCTTTATATCAAAATTAAGCTAGAGAGGAGTAGAATCACGGTGTACCTTTGGTTTGGCCGTACAAGCTCGGGAAATGGCCTATAATTGCCTCGAAAGGTCGCGGGTACTGTAGCTTCACCGATCTACGTCAAAACTCAACCAAATCAAGCAAACCACATATGAAAATTCATCTACTCAGCGAGAGGAACCCAATGGTGGTAGTTAGAAACCTCACCTCAGTCTAGAATGGCGAGAAAATGGCCGGGAAGGTCCGGTTCTTCCGTGAGCTTTTCCCGTCAAACGGTTGGGAATTTGGACGATCGGTTTGCACCGTTGAGTACAGGGCGTCAAGACGAAGAAGGTGGTGATTTTAGTTCGCCTCGGTTCGACGTGTTTTCGTCGACGTGCACTGTGCGCATACGGTGAGAACGAGAAAGAAAGAGAGGAAAATAAAAAAAATGGATAAGGGAAAAAAAAAAGAGATGGACGGGGAAGGAGAGAAATTGAGATATTTTGAGTTTTGGGGGTATTGTGCACCCACCAAAACAGTAAGATCACACGATTCCGTGAACAAAATAATCACCACGTGTCCAAAATATCCCCCGGGAATTATTTTATAAAAAACTTTTTACGGGATGTTACAAGATAGTTAGGGTTTCGTTATTTTTAAAATATTTTTTAGGAAAAGAACGCTGAGAAGGGGGCTAGGGTTGAAAAGGCCAGGAAAGATAGCCTAAACAAGTGATACCGTGTAGAATTGTTGAATTGAATGATTGTATTGATAGGAAAGATATATATATATATATATATATATATATATATATATATATATACAAGTCTTATGGCTTGGAGTACAAATAATACAAAGCCCACATAAATTACAAGACCTAGCCCAAGGATATCCTAGTCGGATTCTCCTTACTAACATATAACAATAATTTTTTAGGTTGAAATAATATATAATACAATTTTCTATCTATGAAATTTTTTTAACATCTTCATCTACCTACAGAAGAGATATGAGACAATTGTATGTATAAAAATATCTCCATAAATCTACCTGTAGTAAAGATACATACAACAATTATTTACCTAGTATAAAGATATATAACTACACAATTATTTACCTATGGTAATGATATCTATAACCTTTTTTTTTTGTTGAAATAACATATAATTCACTCCTTTAATGAAAAATATTTAACATTTTCATCTACCAACAAAATAGATATAAAACATTTGTACATATGAAATTATCACTGTCTACCTGTAGAAAAAATACAGAAAATTATAAACCTAAGGCAAAAATATATAACAAAATTATAAATTATCACCATGGCAAATTTGAAGACAGGTTTACCTCCCAAAGAGGAAAAATGGAGAAGAAAGAAACACTAGTAGAAAAAATAGCTTGCGCGACAAAACTTTAGGCGTCGCTGACCAACAGCTTTCATCTTCGATATATTTTGGTATGGAAACACCTCTGTCACATCCCGATCCCTGACGAGCCAGGTGTCGGAAGTGCTGGCCGACACGCGATAGCGTGACGAAAGCCAAAAAGAAAATTTTAGAATAAAAGGTAGAATATTGATAGAAAAGAACAGAGTGCGGAAGAATTGTTAGAATACACAATAAGAGTAGAGTGAGGGATACAAAGATATACAACGTATAAAAATCCCTACATTGTCATACCACCACGCCATCGACGTCGCAAGCTCCCAGCCAACTAACCTGGAGGGGCGCAAAACATAAAACGGTGAGTGGGTCAAAAAACAAAGTTTGCTAAAAGCCGTTGTTTTCAAAAACTAGTAACCCCTCGTTTGAAAACAAGTATAATTGATAAAATAAGTCATGCCCGTACGCATGATCCTCAAAACACTACCATTTAAAACATTCGGGTACTCCCCGATACATCATTTACTGTATTTGCTCGCTCGTATGTAAACACACATGTCCACGGGGCTAAATTCCACAATTAACAAGCTAGGTATAAATAATTACGCTAAGTACTCCAATGACGCGAGTCTAGTGCTAACCACTGTGCACAAATGTGCGTCACACAAGTCCGAGTTGCCTAGTGCAACCTAAGACAGGCTAGTACCTACATGGATCCAATGCTGCGTAGCGGTACTGATAGTGACAGCTCCTAACGTCAAGGCTAGTCCTGGCCACAAGACTGAGTACTATACCTGGGGTGTTATACAACTACTGAGGAGCAACAGTATAAAATCATGCATGACAATATAGTACGAGTGTTCTACCTCCAACACACGTAATGAATATGCATCTACGCTAACAATTTAAGAAAGCGTTTAAAAAAAAGCCATACGTATATATATATATATTTTATCAAAGAAAGACCCACTCACTCACCTGAAGATAGTCGGAAAGCCCAAGTGCACGTCCTCCGACGCCAAGGGTCGCCAAAGCCTAAAGCTTCCGGAGCAATTCCAACCCAACGGAGATTTCCGTAATTTGAAGCATCCAAAACCGCAGTTGAGCAAGGGTGACCACTAATTCCACTACGGATTGGAGTAACAAGAAATTGGCCCATAAATCTCTAACGGCCCAATCCACTCTTCACACAAAAACAACATCATCTCCAAAGCTTGCCAAATTGCTCAATACACCCAAGCCCAAAACTGTAGCCCAAACAGCCCGTACTTCCAACAAAATCTGTCCACTCCAATTGAATGTACCCGAGGCCCAAAAAATTAAGTAGCCAGCCTACAACTAGCCCACACAATTGCACACAAACTGCCCCACACAAACTGACCAGCCCAAAACAGAAAGAGCAGCCCACTACTCTCCATCTTTCACCAAAACCACAGCCTCAACACCTTCATCTCTTCCCCGCCAAAACGCGCTGGGCAGCCTCCCCACGCCAGGCTTTGGGTTCGAAATTGGCAGCAACACAGGGGAAGAAGAACGTCCCGGGTGGCTTAAGTAATTGAGCAAGACCGGGTTCATGTGGTCGCATCCTATCCAAACTTTGCACAACAGAGTTCTAATCGAGCTCCAAGCAGAGCTTGGCCATGAAAAATGGCCTGGTGAACTCACAGAAGAAGAAGAAGACGAAGGCACCTGGTGCCTCGAGTAAAACCCGGGTTCCCGGGTTCATCACCGGTTTCGGCTGAAAGGTCTTCCGTGCTGACCTCGAGCTTGAGCAAGCAAGACAATTGAGTGAGTTTGGTACGAGAAACCGAGGAAAAAAATTCCAAAAGCCATGGGGTGGCCTCGATCATTTCCCGCTTCGGGCTGAAGTTTGCCCGTAATCCGGGCTCCTGGGGTGTCCAAGCAAATTTGAGCTTTTGTTTTGTTGTCAATTTGGTCACCGCAAAGAACCGTAGGGAAGGAGTTCGTGGTTACAGTCCGCTATTTCAACCCCACAAAGTGGTCGGGTGAAAAGGGAGAAGCTCCTGTGGGAGAAGGGAGAGGAAAAGAGCTTTGTCGTTTGTAGCGTAGAAGAACAAAGAGGAAGAAGACAAAATTTTTAAAAAAAGGGGAGATGAATTTGATGAAACTCGCCAAGAATTGGCAAGGTCTGAGACCACATCCCACAAAACGGGATTACAGCAATTGGTCAGCCGCCAAATGGGCCCCAGCCACATAAAGCCAAAATGAATTAAAGTTTTTAAAATACTAAAACGCCGAAAATCAACGTCCGTAAAAATATTCCTCGTTCGGGAGTCCTAACGACGTACGGCTCGCGTCTACGACCCGTATCGACGAGCACGTCAAGAAATGTTAATTGGATGCGTCGTACGAGTTACGACACAAAAGTCAACCGAAAAGTCAACCCAGGGGCAAAAACGCCATTTCCTACTTTCAAACAAAATAAATTAAAACTTTGAACGGGTCATGACAACCTCTCGATACCAATATAATCCAAGAACCGCTTGAGGTAGCCGGAATGCTTGAAATCGAAATACCGATTAATTCCATTACAATTGACCTTAGTGATCCGAGACGCTACGATCCACATGACCTCGCACGTATCGAGGATATGATGATGAGGAATCATATGCAAGCACCGAATCAACTACAAAGCGAAAATGATGAAAGTGATGACTCCACGATGTGTATTCTATTTATGATTTAGACTCGCCCGAAGTCGAAACCGTAAACATGTAACATTGAAAATAAATGAAAGGGAAGATTGGCAATTATTTTATTAAATGTGAAGATTTGTTTTGCTAACAATTAATTACTTCATTTACAAAAAAAAAAAATTTGTTTTGTAAGCAAGTACAAAACAATTACAAAATACATCTTGCCCGTCGAATTATTTCGTCGCGCAAAATTTATAGGGTTTTAAGCGACGATATGTGATTCGTTTGGCAAAGTTTATAGGTTTAGGGGACGAAATGTGATTCGTCGCGCAAAATTTATAGGTTTAGGCAACGAAATGTGATTCGTCCCGCAAAATTTATAGGTTTTAGGCTACGAAATAATTCGTCACGCAAAAACAACTCGTGAGGAGACTAATTAGTTGTTCGTCGCCTAAATCTAAGAAATTTATTCCGCACCGTACTTTTTGATTCGGCTAAAGAATGACTTATTCATTTCTCGAATGAAGTAATTTTTGTTCAAAATGATCTTAAGAAGAAGTTTACATATTCAATCTGTCCGATTTAAAGAAATAAATATCTATGCGCTACATAAATTAACAAACAGACGAAAATTAACTTATTGTGGAAAATCTATAATAAGTAATTGAGAAGTGGGAAAAATTTGTAAAAATATACAAACGCTCTTAAAGAAAAGGTCTACAACTTTCGTTAAGGGGTCATCTCCAAAATCGAACACTAGAAACCATGAAGGCCATATTATTTTAACCGCCGATCAACATTTATGTTTACACTCCATTATTATATCTCGTAATTTGTTTTTTTTCATCCCGATTCTTTTTTGAAAACATGATCTTTTAATAATGCAATAAGATGAACGGTGTGCCGATCGCTGATAGAATGTCCCCATATTTATAGTTTAGTGAAATTTGTATAGGATGTTATAAAGGTTATTAAAACTATATAACATCATCACACTTGTCAATAAAACCGTAAATATGGGGACATTCTATCAACGATCCTAAATCACAAATCCCTAAATTTGGCTCCGATACCACAACAACACGTACGTACACCCCTAAATTACGCGAGTAAGGAACCTCGTTTGTGTCGCCCACGAGTTTGTAATCCCTTCATCGCTCCAACTCTCTCGAGTCTCGACGAGTCCGTGAGTCCCGCACGAGTCTTTGACCGCCCCAACTCGACTCCGTCTTCTCTTCTCGTCCCAACTACATCACCAACTCTCTCTCTCTCAGTAACAATGCTTGCCGTTGTATTCTTTATTTGAAGTTTGGAATCGTTTCAATTAATCCTCTTAATTTTCTAGGGTGGGTTTGAATCATTTGATAGCTTTGAGGAAGGTCGTGTATACGTAAAAGTTAATCTTGATCCTATTGTTGTTGTTGTGTTATGTTTTTCCGATTTTTTGATGTTGCTTTGCATCTATGGCGTGGGTTGCTCAATTTGTTCCGCACCATGTATATTGCATATATGGGGCCTTTTGGTCGCACCGTGTATATTGCATATATGATTGCTCAATTTGTCCTTTTTCTTGTTTGTCTTGTTTTTTTGGCAAGGCTGTTTATTTTGTGAGGAAATATGTCGATTTGCTCACAAATGGGCTAAGAAAGTTGAAGGACACAAGACACACATAAGGTGTGTTTTGTGATCAACTATGCACCGAGGCATCATCTAGGCTTAAGCACCACTTAGCTCAAAACCGTAAAGATATGAAGCCTTGCAAAAAGGTTCCACCTAGTTTGCTTGGTGATGATATTCTTGATGAGGATGATGATTTAAATGAGTAAAGTTGAGTTTTTCTCTTTGTAATGGGTTTATGAATATTTTGTAACTTTGTGAATGATCTTTAACATAAGATCATCATTATGTTTGAAATATTTGGATTTTTATTCAAGTGTTTTGTGTTGTTGAACTTGAACAATATGTATTTTGATAGTTTATTATGCATTAATGTGAAATTATATGTGTTTTGGCGCAAGTATATATATATATATATATGTTTACAATGTTCATTACTATTTTACGCTACGCAGTTTCAAATAGCTTACGCGAAACCGCTTACATAACGCGACATTGCATAGCGAAACTTCCCACGCGACGCCTTACGCGACGTGATTTCAAAACCTGGTTCATCGTTCTCTAGCTATTAGGCTTCTTTGGATTACAATAATGATTTTCTTTCTTTGGTGTATGGTTCTTTGAGGTGTCAAGCGTTTGACTCCTTTGTAAGTTTGTAAATTTGTATATAACTATCCCAAAAGCGCTACACAACAAAATTTGGTCGCTGGTGCAAGATACCAGTTATCCTTTTCTGTTCACTTAGTCAGTGCCTCGTATTGGGTTATGGTAATTGGTTTTTGAAAATTTCACTATTTTTTACCAGAACATGCCTTGCTAATGAACCCGATCTGTTATTTTGATGCTGTATATTTCAATTTTAGTAAGCTTGTGCTGTTTTACTGCCTTGAAACTCTGAATTTTTTTCGATTTTTCGATTCATTTTCGTTTCTTATTCAGTGTTCTGTTTGGTTGCTGAGAAAATTCGAAAAATAAGTGTAGATAATAACTCATAATATATGTTTTGAAATATCTGCATTGTTTTTTAAAGCTTTAATTTGAAAATTCATTTTGTATAGTATATAGCGAGTCCGATCCTCGAACGAGGGTCTTGGAAGTACCACTGATGTTATGCTTCTGATTATTTTCTCTTTTTGTTATGCACCAATTTGTACTTGCTTCGCTAGCATGTCTATGTGCTGTGATGGAATTCACTTTCAGCTACCCACTATCAGTTCATCAAACATACATTTGGCATTGCTTGATGATGGGAAATTACGATAGTGTATTGAAATAATATTGCAGTGCTTGTTATGGAAACCTAATAGTAATACCATATGGTGTTTCATTGGCGATGTGATAAAAGTAAAGCACTCAAATTAAACCCTCTTTTGACAATTGTAGTGAAGTATGTAAGTAGGGATCGTTCTAAACCGATTAGGGAGGGATTAAGCACAACTCGAAATTGACTCAAAAATATAAAAACAAAGTTAAAAACATTCAACACTCACGGGACTCAAAACAAGTTAAAACACTCAAAATCGCCCCAAAACCCAACTAGCGCTCGACTCTAAACACTACTTTGGACGAAAATTTGTCTCTAACTTGACTCAAAACACTCTAAAAACACAAACAAAACAAATTCTAAAACACTTGACACAAAGAAAGTAAAAGGGGATTTTTTGATTTGGACGAATTTAAAAACAAAAACAAACACATTGTAAAATAAAACGATTTTGACGAAATTGGGTAAAAACTATGGATGATAGGCTAGCTAGGAGGTTCTTCTCCACACATGACACACTTTCAAACAAAACGATTTCCGCTGCTTTTCAATAAACCATAAATTCTCAACACCCCGCATTAATTAGGTCCGCTAAATTAACCCCGATTTTCTTATGCCATTGAATTGGATGGAAAGAGCGCATCACAATCAAATTATTCTTAAGAAGTTCCCTACATGAAAGCGCATAATAGATACAATCAAAGATCATTACGTTCCATGAAAATCATAAGTATTGACAAAGCACTCGTAACTATAAAAAGCGCATGATACTTATGCCAAGAATTTACTTAACACGCATTGTAACTAGCAACCTTTACTACTTGTGAATATAAGTTCATAACGATTAGGGTGAAACTCTCTTATACCCTAGCACGTATTTATGCATGTAAATTAAGCGTGCACTCAACCAACACACATGAATCAATTCCAAGTCAAACAGATAAGCAATTGAATTCATAACTTATGAACCACAACTCGGGAAGTAATCAAATTATATTGCAAGCATGAACATGGTTTCGAATTCCCTAAGAGGTTTAGTTCCTCATGATTACAAAGAAAAATCGAAAATAATAATAAATTAAACATTGGAAACAAGAACGAAGCACACCTAAAACGCTCCAATCGGGAAAGCATGAAATGTCTAGTTTCTTTTCTTCTCTCCCCACCTTGCTGCGGCACAAGAGTCTAAGGATGTGTATGGATGAATAAAAGGGTCTTGATAGGGTTAGTTGAATGGAGGTTGCGGCGAAGGAGCAGTACATGGCTGAAGTTTTTGGGTTCTTTTTTTCTCGTGTAGAATGGTAGCCCTCCTACCTAAAATTGGTTGATATCTTATATATCTTGCGGCGTCCTCAAGTGATTGCATTTTCAAAGGATTCTAAGGCATAGTTTTTTAGAGAGTTTAGACTTCCTTGAACTCCTTGATTCATCTGAATTAAGAGTAAAAACACACAAACAAACTGTCATAAGTTATCTTCCTTGAAAACCCAATCCGACTAGGGACTCTTCCGCCTCGTTTCGACCTTCCGTCACTGGGGAAAACAGCAATAACTATGTCTAGAAGCATCCGAATCATGATCTGTAAAATCCTATGGAAACTAGACATCCAGGGGCTTTCCAACCATATATGGCACGACACGTGATTCGGTTCCAACCATATGGCACGACACGGAATAAAACCATCCCGATAGGAATTCCGGTGCTCAATGACGTTGGGCTATTCCTATCGGGATGGTTTTTATTCTACTTCCTGATGGTTTTTATTCCCATCGGGATGGTTTTTTCTTCTCTTTTCCTCAATTTCAGCCGTGACCTCCTTCACTCTAGGATTCCCGTGCATATGAAACTCATCTTCTATCCGATTCCTTATCTTTTATATGATTCCAAAACGTCCATCCATCTTATGAAAATTATGCTAACACACAAATTAAACCTCTTTTGACAATTGTAGTAAAGTATGTAAGTAGGGATCGTTCGGGACCGGGGATTAGGAGGGATTACAAAACACCTAAACCGACTTAAAAACACAAAACTAAAGCTTAGAACACTAATCTAGACTTAAAATACTTAAAAACACAAATTAAGACAGCATTCTAACTAATTTGACACACCACAAAGTAAAGGGGGATTGATTTTGACGAATTTGTAAACTAAACTAATTGAAAACAAATTGTAAACAAGGACACAATTTAACGATGATTTAATGGATGGATGGATGACTAGCTGTAGGTTCTTTTTCTCCACACATGACACACTTGCATACAACCAATCTCCCAGCTTGTTCTTTCAATGAATCATAAACCTCAACACCCTGCTAATTAGGCACGCTTAAATTAACCATCGTATTTAAGTTTATTGAATTGGATGATAGCATGCGACAACCCAAAGTATTCCTCAATAGTCCCCTACATGAACCGCATAACAAGATACATATCAAGAATCATTAAGCTCTATAGAAATCATAAGTATTGACGAAGCAATTGTAACTATGAAAAGCATGATACTCCCGCCAAGAATTCACTAACGCGATCGCTTATGTTTACCTTCACTACACATGAATATAAGTTCCTAACGATTAGGTGAAATTCCCTTATATTCCAAAGATCAAATTCATACATGTAAATTAAGCGTGCACTCTCAATCAACATACAAGAATAAGTTATCAATTGAACAAGCATAAATTGGATTCACAAATCATGAAATCACAACCGGATGTAATTAATTCATAACGCAAATATAGTCATGGTATTGAATAGCCCCCCTAGCCAAAAGGGCTTAGTTCCTCATAATCGCAACACAAAGATAAACTGATTTATACATTGAAAACAAAAGAAAGAAAAACACCTAAACGCTCCAGCGATCCAAACTGAACAGCAAGCACGTTCACACTCTCCTTCCCTTCCTTTGCTGCAACACAAGGCGTAGGTAGTGGCTTGGTGGGTTGTTTGTATGAAAGGATAAGTGAAAGGATGTATGGTGGTGGCCGAAACCGTAAAGACTGTGTATGGATGTGTGTAAGGGGGAATGACTGTGTAGAATGGTGGATGAACGTGTAGAATGATAGATCAACCCTAAGGTGCGGCTAAGGGTTGATATTCAAAGGTCTTTGGGACAAACCCAAAACCCTAACTTATTTTAGGTGACAAATAAAGTCAAAATAATCCTAGAATAGGAAAACAAAATCGAATCTAAGGGAAAAAGGCTAAGATAATCAAGAAGGGAAAGAATTAAAACAGTGTGGATACTGCTAAGGTAGGAAAGAGGAAAGAGAGCTCTCCCTTGCACGGAAGGAAGAGAAAATAAAGGGAAAGGGATTTTCCCATGCGGCAAAGGGAGGGTACTTTCCTGCTTCGACTTCAGCTTCAAAACAGCTATAAAATCTGCAATAAGTATCCGAATGCCAATCTGTAAAATCCTATGGAAACTAGACTTCCAGAGCTTTCCAACCATATATGGCAAGACACTTAATTCGTCCTGGAGGAAATCTGGGTACTCTGTCGAAGTTGGCAGTTGTGCATAGCATAATCCCAAATTCACTGATTCCACTTTCTTGCAATCTTGTTTTCGAACTTCTATTTTCACTCCTTAGCACATTCCTAGCCAATTATGAACTCTTCAAAACACGTTCACCATCATGCTCCAAACATGTGCTATCCTTTCCAAGCCCAACTTTGCTCCAAAAAAGCTCCAAAATGCACCTTTATGCATACTTCATCCTTAGAACCCGAAATTGCATGAAAATAACTCAAAACACTATAATAAACAGAACTAGCTCAATAAATGCAAGGAAAGAAGCTAACAAAGTCGCATAAATATACTCCTATCACCATCATGCTCCAATTATGTGCTATTCATTCCAAACCCAAAACTGCCTCCAAAGTGCTCCAAAATGCACCTTCTGCATACTTTGTCCTTAAAACTCCAAAACACACGAAAAATAACTTAAACACTAAAATAAGTAAGAACTAACAACGTAAATGCACAAGAACAAGCTAACTAAATCGCATAAATATGCTCCTATCAAATTCCCCCCACACTTAGCTTTGCTAGTCCGAAAGCAAAACAAAGAAACAAAAACAAAACAAAGTAAACAAAACACACCCTAATCCTTCCAACATTTGCCTCAAAGGGATTTCCAACGAAACATTACTTGTTAAAAATCACTATTTACACAGATTTTAGCCATCCTTACTCTCAAGCCGATACTTAATCATAATCATCATTTACTAGCTCGCATTTAATCAATTTAAAACATGGTTTTGAATGTAGTAACATGCCTTAGAGAATCCCTCACTCCTCATTGGATGTACTCTCAATTTTCACACAGATTTTTGACTGGCTAGCCCCTATACTAGGTATATGTGAGAAGATTGATGTAAACATGTAGACTAACACTACATATGTATTACAAAGAAGGCAATTTTCTCGGAATTATAAATATGTATATGAATATGATCTCATGAACGGAATGCCACTACTTAGATGCAAAAACTGTGGATCCCATATGCTCATACCAAATTCGCACCACTAATTGAAATTTATAACAATCAAGAAAAAGGTCAAGGGTTGTAATCGGGGCTAAAGGTAGGGCTAACAAAGAAAGGAAAAGGATAAACAAAGTTCTTAAAGAGATAGTAGAGCAATATGACGATGTTAAGTCCTGATTCCAACATATGACCTCAAAAACCCAACCGATGAAACGTAGAGGAGAGATAAACACACTATATAAAAAGGCTTCACAATATGGACCCTTCTTCAACACTCCATACTTACGACTTAACAAAAACAAACTCGAATCTCCTTTCTTTCTTTTTCTCTTCTCGATTCTTTTCTCGTTTTTTTTTTTTTTATATATGGACATTAATCGAATAAACAATCTCTCCCCCAACTTGTTCTTTCACTAACCATAGGTCAAAAGGAATTCCAATAAGCGTGCCCACTATTCTTAGAAAAGGTATGGATTGTCCTAAACTAGGCTAGGTAAGGTTAATGTAAGCAATCGAAAAGGCTATAAGGCTCAAAAGGGGTTAAAACCCTACAAGTGAAATATAGAAGGCAAAAGGCTATTTGGCCGTGGTGGTTATCTAGACACCTTCATCTTGTTATATTGCTATGCAACCAATGTTAACGATTTGAAACGAAAATGGCATGAGTTCTAGCATTTGGAACTAAAATGATGAAAAGCATTCTAAGTAGCAACCAAGCAAAGAATGATGAGATCATGCAACGAATTTTAGAAAACAAAAATTGTCGCATTAATACTCTCCAAACAAAGAATTAGGCTCAAGTCTCACAGGTTGTAGCGTTAATTTGAGTTTCTTCCTCCAAGCATGTTGCAAAACTGGATTTTTTTTTTCTTTTATGATTACATGTGAATTTGTAAACGACACATAACTAAGCATAAACCGAAGAGCATATCAAACTTCCACCCATGTTTGTAACTTTCTTTAACAAACTAAGTGCAATTAAAAACCAAATCCTCATCATTGTGTTGGAAGGTACCCTAAGACACAAACAAACACACAAACAACTCTTTTTGGGTTTTCCAAAACAATTTTTCAAATTTTTATGAGATTTTCGGATTTTTATGTCAAAACACACTAAAACACTCCAAAATAGTTTACAAACACTTAAAACAAAGAAGGAACAACATTGGAAGTTATGGGTGATAAAATCCCCACGAATTTGCATCAAAACCACTTATTTACCCCGCTCACACTTAGATCAAACATTGTCCTCAATGTTTCAAGCCTACACTCAAAAATAAACAAATAAACAAAGAACTAAACAATCTTAACATGACAATAATAGAAACAATCAACAAAGAGAAGGGTTTAGGGAATGCAAATCAAGTGGAGGATTCCTTTGTGGTCTTCATTTGTTGAATCCATGGGTTGCCTCCAAGTAGCGCTTTGCTTTAACGTCGTTCAGCCGGACGTAAGAACTCATTCACTCCCCATTGAGCCCACGGCATGCAGAGATGTCATCCACGACATGCTCAAGAAAGTTGCCATAGTATGGCTTCAATCGGTGCCCATTCACCTTGAATTCCTGTCCAGCCTTTAAAGCTTTGGATTTGCACTGCAAGACCATGAACAAAAACATTAGTAACGACAAACGGGCCAACCCACTTGAACGTAACTTACCAGAAATAACCGAAGATCTGAATTGAACAAAGAACACTTTCTCGCCCATTTGAGAAAGATTTGCCACAAATCATCTTGTCATGGAAAGTTCTTGGTCTTCTCCTTGTAAATTCGGGCATTCTCATATGCTTCGTTCCTTATCTCCTCAAGTTCATTCAATTGGAGTTTCCTATGCACTCCAAAGCAAAGATCTACATCCAAATTGAATGTTTTCACAGCCTCAATGCGCTCAGGCTCTAGTTCCATTGTGGAGGCATGGCTTGCCATAGATTAAATGGGGCCGGGACATGCCAAGGGGTGTTTTGTAAGCCGTACGATAAGCCCACAATGCATTGTTCAAGCGCAAGCTCCAATCCTTCCTCGTTGGCCCCACGGTTCTCTTTAGGATTTGTTTGATCTCTCAAGGGGTTCCCGCTTGGCCATTTGTTTGAGGATGGTAAGGTGTAGAAACCTTATGGTTGACATTGTACTTCCTCAACAACGCCTCAATGGTTCGGCTGCGTATGCGACTCCTCCATCACTTATGATTACTCGTGGCATGCCAAACCTTGCAAATATGTTAGTTCTAATGAAATCCGCAACCACTGAGAATTCATTTGTTCGGTGGCCTTTGCTTCCACCCATTTCGAGACATAATCCACAAAGAAGTAATATGTAAAGGAACCATGCGATAAAGGAAAAGGCCCAAGGAAATCAATACTCCCAAACATCAAAATTTCAACAGAAGTATGACATTCTCGTGGCATTTGGTCCCTAGCACCCATTACCCATTCTTTGGCAACGATCACAAGACATACGTGTAAGGTTCTAGCATCTTTAAATAGAGTAGGCCAATAAAATCCACATTCTAAAACCTTAAGGGTTGTGCGTTGTGTCCCAAAGTGCCCCCACATGCATAAGTGTGACAGTAGTTAAAATTGAATTAAACTCCATATCATGCACACACCTACGTATAACCCGATCCGAGCAATATTTCCACAAGTAAAGTGATCATCCCAAACATAAAACTTAGCATCCTTTTCAATTTATCGTTGGTTTCGTTTAGGTGTTTGGAACTAGTTTAGCCACCAAATAATTCACCAACCTAAGATACCAAGGCTCACTTACCTTAATGGACAGCAGCAATTGCTCATCGTGGAACGTGCAGGTCGCCACGGCAAAGGACTCATTATGCACTATTCGGGCCGAGGTGGTCACCCACCACGTTTCACTTCCCTTTTGTCGCGAATCTCAATGTCAAACTCTTGAAGAAGCAACATCCATCGAATTAGCCTTGGCTTGGCTTCCTTCTTGGTGAGCAAATATTTCGTGAGCCGCATGATCAAGTGAAAACAATTACTTTAGTACCAATTAAATATGATCTAAAATTTATCTAAAGCAAAAACAACAAAGAAGAAGTTCTTTTCCTGCAGGAATAAAGCTCAATTGGGCATCATTCAACGTCCGTGAGGCATAGTATATGGCATGTGCGGCCTCTTGTCCTTCCTTTGTCCTAGAACGTGCCCCTAAAGCATAATCGGATGCATCACACATGAGCTCGAAGGAAGGCTCCAATCGAGGGAACACACTGGGTCGTGGTCGCAACTCCTTGAGTTGTTTGAATGATGCCATGCTCTCCCCATTGAAATCAAATGTTTCACATCTTTTGAAGGAGACGGCAAAGAGGTCGGGCAACCTTTGAGAAGCCTTTACAACCTACGATAGAAACCTCGCATGGCCAAGAAAAGAACGAACTCCCCTAACCGGCGAGGAGCAGGGTGGGTGACGTACAAGATCTATCTTTGACTTATCAACCTCAATACCGTTTCGTAGATGATATGACCTAAAACTATGCCTTGTTTAACCATGAAATGACATTTTTCCCAATTAAGAACAAGGTTAGTTTCAACACAACGCTTTAAGATCAAATTTCGAGATTATGCAAACACCCATCAAACGAATCACCAAAAACGCTGAAATCATCCATAAAAACTTCAATTATTTTCTCAACATAATCGAAAATATGCTCATCATGCATCTTTGAAATGTAAGGTGTGCATTACATAAACCAAAAAGGCATGCTAATGAGCAAATGTACCAAAAGGGCATGTGAATGTGGTTTTTCGTCCTAGTGCTAAGGACAATTTGATTATAAATCCGTAATAACCATCAAGAAAACAATAGAAAGCATAACCTCGCTAACCTCTCAAGCATTTGATCAATGAATGGCAAAGGAAAGTGATCCTTCCTTGTGGTGGCGTTGCTCTCATAATCGGTACAAACCTCCAACCGTTTACAACGCGTGTAGCCACAAGCTCTTCCTCCTTATTCTTTACCACTCGTCACACCCGCATTTCTTTGGAACGCATTGAATAGGGCGAAACCCACCTACTATCCGAGATTTGGGATAGAGATCACTCCACAATCTAAAAACTTGATTATTTCCTTCTTCACAACTTCCATCATTAGAGGGTTGAGTCTTGCCGAGCCTCTCGAGATGTTTTAGACCCCTTCTCCGTAAGTATACGATGCATACACATTGTGGCTGATTCCTTGATGTCGCCCAATGTCCACCCAATTGCCGTTTTGTACTCCTTAACACCCTCACCAATTTGTTCTCTTCTTGTGCAAAAGGAGTGTGCTTGAGATGATGACGGGCAACGTCTCATCATCTCCCCAAGAAAACGTACTTCGACTAGGCATGGCTTAAGTTCAAGTATAGTGGCTGCACAACCGAGGAAGCATCTATTAGAATGTAAAAACCAACTTGAAATTGGGTCCAAAACTTACTCGCATTGTGGTGGCAATGATTCCAAGGCAAAACACCACCTCAATGACATCCTCACTAGGAGGCACGCAAGGAGAAGGTCATGCATGCCGTGGGATACATGGCCGCGCTTCACCGCTTTGAATGCCCATCTCTCGTGCAATGACCAATTCAAGTGCATCATCATTCAATTTGTCCAAATGGTCAGTGCGCTAAAGAGTCAATTATATCAATAGCAAAACATGAATGACTCTCACTAGGATACTTCATAGAATCGTAAAGATTGAAATTAATAACTTCCGCATCAAATTCCATCGTCAACGCTCCATTAAACACGTCAATCTTTGTCCTAGGCCGTTTTCATGAATGGCCTTCCAAGGAGGATGGGCAATGAAGGGAAATGATCCGATTCATCCATTTCAAGCACATAGAAATCATTTAAAGATTACCAAATGATTGACCCGCACTAAAACATCTTCCAAAACCCTGATAGGCATTAGATCGATCGTCAATTGAATAATCACACCATCGTTTTTTCAACTCGCCTAAGTTCAGATGCATAAATTGAATATGGCATGACATTTATAGATGCACCTAAGTCTAACATGGCAGATTCAAAGCGAGTATTACCAATGACACAAGGAATTGTAAAACTACCGGATCCTTGCATTTTGGAGGCGCTTGCGTTGCAAGATGGCCGAGACATTTTCACTTACCTTTACAACCTCCTTGGTCGACATTCTCTTCCTAGTGGTGCAAAGTTCTTTTAAAAACTTGGCATACTCCTAATCCTTAGTTTTGATTGCATCCAAAAGGGATATCGACTTGAACTTTTCTCAATGTTTCCAAAATGTCCTTTCAGCCTCTCCTTCTTTGACCGCATAAACCCGCGAGGGAAAGGTACATTTAGTGGAATAGAACTAGACAAATTCGAATTTGGACTCACCTTTAGTAATATTGGACTTTTTGGATTGCATAGTGGCCGCGCAAAGGTGAGGACCCTTTTTGCTTCCTCCAATTTCTTCAATCTCGCAACTTTTCATCCTCCTTTTGACTTGATTTGGATTGTTGTGGGTCGCTTAACTTGCTTTCCACGCCTCAACGTGATGGCCTTTGGCAGATTCAAATCCTCCCTTTGGGTTGACAATCTGAACTAGGCAACTTGCCTTGCTTCCCTGAATTTGCCCATGAATTCTCGCAAATCGCCTCCCACTTGCTTCTCCAACTCATCCACCTTCTTGTCCCTAATTTGCATACCCTCGCGCCATAGAAGTTAGTAATTGAAAATCTGATCATTATCAATGGAGGAACCTGATTTGTTTCAAGGTGCTGTGTTTGAGGTTGTGGGTTGTGCAAACGGTTTTTGGATAGAATCCGTAGGGGTTGTTGCCTAAATGCACTTTTTGTTGTTGGCCTTGTCAGTTCTCGCCATTTGAAATTTCGATGATCTCTCCAACCAGATTGTATGTGTTAGAGAAAGGATCATTTCTTGGTTGGTATTGATACCCAAAGCCCACGGCGTTGAGGGATTCCCACCCCTCCATTCTCAATCAATCGAGGGCACTTGTTCGTAGGATGTCCTTGCATTGAGCACACGCCACAAGCAACACACTCCCTTGTACTTTTGGTCCTTCCACAACCCGAGAAAGAAGAGTAGTAAGGTTAGCCATTTGATTTTGAAGTTTAGAAATAGCACTTACCTCATTCACTTGTTGTTTCCGTGGGGTGCTTCTTTGTCCAACACCTTCATATTGTCGAGCCGTTCAAAGCCCGATTAGCAATCAAAGTCTTGGCAAACAGGTGTCTTGTCCCACCAAAGCTCCTCCCGCCTGAGGCATCTAGCATTTGACGCTCAATAGGTAGAAGCCCTTCATAGAAATATTGTTAAGAAGCTCCTCCTTCATTCGATGTTGTGGACATGAAGCAAAAAAGAGTTTTAAAACGTTCATAATAAGTAGGAAACGATTCACCTTCATTTTGCCGAATGCCACTAATCCTTTTGCGTAAGAATGACTCGAGAAGTTGGAAAAAAACTTCTCTAAGAACGCCCGTTTCATGCTCTCCCAAAATGTGACAAGGCCCAGGAGCTAGTTCATACAACTAATCTTTAGCCTTTTCCAAGAGAGAAAAAGGAAAAGCTCTCATCTTCAATATGCTTCCATCGACATTCACAAAAAGGGTCATTGAACACACCACTTCAAATTCTTTTTAAGTGCTTGTTTGGATCCTCCATGGACAATTTCCATGGTACTTTGGAATGTATGTGCCAGCTTGACTTCAACTCGAACTCCTCGCCTTGCCTTCCGCAATGCTAGGTATTGGAATGCATAAGTGAAGGCATTATCCAATCCCGGCGAAAGCTCCTTGATTGTTCGAATTGTCCACCGCCATGTCTTCCACTTCCTCTACAATACGCCCGTGGCCTCCTTCCAAGTGTACCGCGTCTTCTTCAAGATTTGGTGCGGTGTTGAGGTGGTTGGGCCGTTTGTTGATTCCTTGCTTTTTGTTCGTCCTGCTGTCTGCCTTCAAAATCGTCGTCAAAGTCAAGGATGTGCTTACAAACTGGATGAGAACTTCGGGTCATAAACTAGTACCTAAAAGAAAATCAAGAAAACAAAACAAGAGTCGTAAACTAAGACAATTTGAAATAAACAAAAATAAAAAAGATCCAAGGGATTAGCAAAGTTGCTAATCCCCTCGCAACGGCGCCAAAATTTGATGTGATAAAAGTTAAGCACTAAATTAAACCCTCTTTTTGACAATTGTATAAGAAGTATGTAAGCAGGATCGTTCTAAACCTGGGGATTAGGAGGGATTGCTAATAACCTCCAAATTGACTCAAAAAATATAAAAACAAAGTTATAAACATTCAAATAGACTCACTCTGACTCAAAACAAGTTAAAAACACTCAAAACCGCCCAAAACACCAACTAGGCGCTCGACTCTAAACACTACTTTGGACGAAAATTAGGTTCTAACTTGGACTCAAAACACTCTAAACACAAACAAAACAAATTCTAAACACTTTGACACAAGAAAGTAAAAGGGGGATTTTGATTTGGACGAATTTAAAAACAAAACAAACAAATATTGTAAAAATAAAACACGATTTTGACGAAATTGGGTAAAAACTATGGATGATAGGCTAGCTAGAGGTTCTTCTCCACATGACACACTTTCAAACAAAACGATTTCCAGTTGCTTTTCAATAAACCATAAATTCTCAACACCCCGCATTAATTAGGTCCGCTTAAATTAACCCTCGCATTTTCCTTATGCCATTGAATTGATGGAAAGAGCGCATCACAATCAAATTATTCTAAGAAGTTCCCTACATGAAAGTTACAAAACATAATAGAGATACAATCAAAGATCATTACTGCTCCATGAAAATCATAAGTATTGACAAAGCACTCGTAATTCATAAAAGCGCATGATACTTATGCCAAGAATTTACTTAACACGATTGTAACTAGCAACCTTTACTACTTGTGAATATAAGTTCATAACGATTAGGTGAAACTCCCTTATACCCTAGCATCGCATTTACATGTAAATTAAGCGTGCGCTCAACCAACACACACGAATCAATTCCAAGTCAAACACAACATAAGTAAATTGAATTCACAAATTTATTAACCACAATCGGAAGTAATCAAATTATATCAAGCATGAACATGGTTTCGAATCCCCTAGCCAAGAGGGGTTTAGTTCCTCATGATTACAAAGAAATCGTAAAATAATAATAAATTAAACATTGAAAACAAGAACAAAGTACACCTAAAACGCTCCAATCCGCAAGCATGAAACGCCTATTTTCTTTCTTCTTCTCCCCCACCTTGCCGCGCACAAGAGTCTAAGGATGTGTATGGATGAATGAAAGGGTCTTGGATAGGTTAGGTTGAAATGGAGGCCGCGGCGAAGGGAGAAAATATGGCCGGAATTGTGTTTTTGGATCTTTTCTCGTAGAATGGTGTAGCCCCCTCCTCGACGAAAATTGGTTGATATCTTATATATCTTGTGCGTCCCCAAGTGATTGCATTCTCAAAGGATTCTAAGGCACATTTTTTTAGAGAGTTTAAGACTTCCTTGAACTCCTTGATTCATCTGAATTAAGAGTAAAAACACGCACAAACAAACTGTCACGCATCTTCCTTGAAACCCAATCCGACTAGGACTCTTCTACCGTTCGACCTTCCTCGTCACTAAAAACAAAGAATAACTATTCTAGAAGCATCCGAATCATGATCCGTAAAAATCTATGGAACCGGACATCCAGTGATTTCCAACCATATATGGCACGACACGTGATTCATTCTAAGGAATTCTCGGGGTGCCCGTCGAAGTTGGCAAACTATTCCTACCTGATGGTTTTTATTCCTATCGGATGGTTTTTATTCCCATCGGATGGTTTTTTTCTTCTTTCCTCAATTTCAAACTCGTGACCCTCCTTCACTCTAGGATTCCTGCGGCATATGAAATTCATCTTCTAAATTCGATTCCTTATATCTTCACATGATTCCAAAACGTCCATCCATCATGCTCCAATTATGTGCTATTCATTCCAAACCCAACACTGCTCCAAATGCACCTTCTTGCATACTTTGTCCTTAGAACCTAAAAACACACGAAAATAACTTAAAACACTAAAATAAGTAAGAACTAACACCGTAAATGCACAAGAACAAGCACTAAATCGCATAAATATGCTCCTATCAAATTCCCCACACTTAGCTTTTGCTAGTCCTCGAGCAAAACAAAGAAACAAAACAAAACAAAGTAAACAAAACACACCCTAATCCTTCCAACATTTGCCTCAGGGATTTCCAACGAAACATTACTTGTTAAAAATCACTATTTACACAGATTTTAGCCATCCTTACTCTCAAGCTGATACTTAATCATAATCATCATTTACTAGCTCGCATTTAATCAATTTAAAACATGGTTTTGAGCTTCCCGAGATGTTGAACAAAGGATTTACCTTCTTGCTGGAGGTTGGCAGTGTCTTTCTTTAGCTGGAACACTCGCGCATAATTGTTTTGGTTTCCGTACATTTCCTTCAAGCTTGTCCATAATTCTTGAGAGGAATTAGAATAGCTGAAAATCTCAGCTATATGCTTCTCCATGGTGTTAAGTAGGAGAGACATGACCAGTTGATCTTTGCACAGCCATCCACTGTACAAAGGTGAAAAGACGTCTGGAACTTCCATGCCTCCATTTACGAAACTGAGCTTTCCCTTACCTCCAAGGGCCAATGAAACAGCTCGAAACCATGGTAGATAATTAAACTCATTCAAAAGAATTGAACACAGTCGTTGGTTGGTGTTTACCTCAAATTCTGAGGTATCTGAGTAGGTAACATTTGAGGGGGGAGCATTTGAGTTTTCCCCTCTCAAATTTACAAATCCTTCCTCAGCCATTTTGACGAAATAATTTTACAGCGGAAAAAGAAAAATTTTTAGAGTCAGGTTAAAATTGAACCTGCTCTGATACCATGAAGAAATCTTCACAATAAATTGTTTTGTATTTCTTGAGTTTCAATTTACACAAGTATGCTTTACATATAGAAAAGAAAGAGACAATCCAGTTACCAGAATGACTTCTAGTGACCGGGTAAATCTACGCATAGAAAAGAAAGAAACAACCCAGTTACCAGAATGACTTCTAGTGACCGGGTAAACCTACGCTTCAATCTAATCCTTAAATTAAGGAGATTACACTAATACCAATACACGCCACTAATCAGTCATCTTCCTTTAATCAAGAGAAGATGACTCGGTTGCAGACAGGAGAACACTCATGTACAGAAAACGTCAGCGCAGCAGAGAGCACGCAGAAGTTCAGTGGACAGAGGAGCCAACCCGATGAGGGTTATACAGCCAACCCGATGAGAGCACAACCAATCCGATGAGTAAACAGCAACCCGATACATCATTCAAACCATCCCGATGTGCCATGCAACTATTTATTTATGTATTTCAACATCCTTTAATTATCAAGGGGTAGATTAGGCACAATAAAGAAGCTAATCGACCTAAATAGATAAGGATAGGAAATTGGATTATACCTAATAACAGTTTGAGATTTTGGACCTAGACCTAAAAATCCCTTTTAAAAATTCTTTTGAATTTTTTTTCTGATTTTTCTTAAATTTTTAAAACTTTTTTTTAATTTTTAAATAAAATTTTTAAGTGTGGAATAATTTGGGCCATTGGATCTTATGACCATTTGAAATCCAACGGCCCCTAAGTCGCCACGTGACCAAGGCACAATAGTGAATTAGGGCCCCACAACAGCTGTTGTTGTCAGCCTACTCGCCCACCCACCTTGCCACTAGGCGCAGAGGCGGGCAGCTCTTTATTGGGCTTTTAGTCGAGCTTTGTGGGTCCCATAGATTGCCTTCCAAATATTGGGCCGCTGGAGCAAGTTTTGTGGGTTTTAGGCAATTCTATTGCCCTTGCCCTTCATGGGTGGAAGTGCTCTAATAAGTTGTTGTTCTCGACCTGGTTAGAGCATCTCCACCCGTTCGTGGAGGGCAAGGGCAAAGGCAGTGATTGCCCTCCGAAAACAGTGCTTGCCTTTGTGCAACTCCACCCGTTCGTGGAGGGCAAGGGCAAGGGCAAGGGCAAGGAAAAATATTATTTTTTTAATAGTTTTTTTGGTTGGACTTATCCAGGGCTTGTGATTATCCCCAGATATTTTCCACCGACATTTTCAACCACTCTCATCACGACACGTGTCATTATCTTTAAAAAAAATAATTGAACATATTTTTGATGAGATTTTCAACCAATCATGTAGTGCCACGTGTCATTATCCCTCAAATTTCTCCATAAAAACCCTTCAAACCCCCTACAACTACTCACACCAATCTTTTGCATACTCCCCACTTAGCTCAATTCATATTTCTTTCAACAATGTCTAACTGGAGGAGGTTCGAAGACAGTGATGAAGAAGAACAGGAGCGATTACAACAGGAGCAAGAAGAACAAGAGCGAGAAGATGAAGTACGAAGAATGCAAGAAGACGACTACCGAAGGCGGAGAAATGCCTTAAACAATAGCATGATTCAAGCGGTGGCAACAATCGATGCAAGCAACCAACAAGCAAGTGGTTCACGACCCAGTCGTCGCCCCAACATTAACCGAAATAGGGGAGTTCGAGGTGAGAATCTCTTAGAAGATTACTTTATCCCAAATTCTTTATACCCGGAAGGTTCGAACAAGATTTAGAATGCGACCACAATTGTTCAACAAAGTCATGGTTGCTTTTTGCAAATATGATAATTATTTTGTTCAAAAGAAAGACGATGCCAATGCTCTAGGTCTTCTTCCTGAGCAAAAAATTACGGCAGCCTTGCGGATGCTTGCTTATGGTGCATCCGCGAACTCGGTTGATGAGATATGCAGGATGGCACAGTCCACTGTGCTGGAGGCCCTTGGTAGGTTCTGCTCAGCAATCGAGGAGCTGTACACCATGGAGCACCTTCGCCGACCCACCCCAGCTGACTTCCAAAGGCTTCTTCAGAAAGGTGAGAGACGAGGATTTCCTGGCATGATTGGAAGTATTGACTGTATGCATTGGCAGTCGAAAAATTGCACAACTGCATGGCAAGGAACTTACGGGAATCGAAAAGGTACGAAGAGTATTATTTTGGAGGCGGTTGCATCATTTGATACATGGATTTGGCATGCATTCTTCGGTGTACCGGGAGCTCAAAATGACCTTAACGTTCTTGGTCAATCCCCTGTTTTCGACAACTTGTTAAGAGGGGAGTCGCCACAAATCACCTATGAAATCAACAACAGAGTGTACTCGGGAGCGTACTATCTAGTTGACGGAATTTATCCGAGGTGGAACACATTCGTCAAAAGTGCTCCAAATCCACACACAAAGAAGCAAAAATATTTTGCAGCGATGGAAGAAGGGTATAGGAAGGACGTGGACAGGTGTTTTGGTATCCTCCAAGCTCGTTGGGGTATTATTAGAGGAGCTGCTCGCTTGTTTGATGATGGCGCGCTTCGAAGCATCATGATGACATGCATCATCTTACATAATATGATTGTGGAAGATGAGTATGATTATGACATGGAAGAAGCCTTGGACGAAGACCCAATCAACAATTCAAAAACTAGAATTTATACAACCCATGAAAACACTGATGAACCTGCCAATCACGACCCATTAGAAAGGGATCCACATTACCACGAGATGGTCATTCAACGTTACAATACAATTCATTCGTCTTTCCTTCACAAAGAGCGTCAGCGTGATTTGATGGAGCACATTTGGGCAAGGAAGGATGCTACTAATGAATGAAATTTATTTTTTATGTTTTCAAGTATGTTTTGTAAGTGTGGTTTTTTTTTCTTTAATTGTTTTCGGTGTGTTTAAGTGTGTGTTTAATTAATTAATGTTGTAAGTGTGTTATGTGTAAGTTTGTTGAACTTTATTGAAAAATAAATTAAGTGTGGACTTGTTTAACTATTTGAACTTCAAATAATTTATTAAAAATAAACAAAGAAAAGCATAATTATAAATAAATAAACAAAGAAAGCATTACAACATAATAATTAATTAAAAAACAACAACAACAATTAATTTTTTTTAAAAACACATTATTCGTCATCCTTTGGAATCCAGTTAGTGGTGCTAGGTCCGTCATCCCTTGGAATGTATGGGACTTCCTCGTCTTGCTCGGGAAAATGTCTTCTCATGACGGCATCTCGTTGTTTTGTCCAAAAACGCTTTGAATTAGGAGTCATTTGCTCGGGGCGTCGGGACATGATTTCCCGATCCAACTCCTCTTGTCTTTCTCGCCTTTTCAACTCCCTTTCTTGCCTGTTGAACTCCCTATCTCTTTCAAGTGCTTCATCTCTAGCCCTGTTTAACTCAAGCACTTGCCGTTCGTGCTCCCGATTCAGTTCATGTTGCCTAGAAAATTCTTCAACTATTTTTGAATATTCATTAGTCGAAGAACTACCTTTTGTGGCTCTTTTCTTAGTAGCTTTCCTACCAATAGGCCTCTAGGTTGGTTCGGTCGGCGGTACCGGTTCATTTGGGGTCCCCGATGCTTCCTCCAACGGCGATTCTTGCGTACTTGATTCGTGTAAGGGAGTCTCATTTAAGACAACTTCTGGACCACCATGAACAATTTTGTATTTCGGAGTATGCTTGACAAGGTCCCATAAGTCGTGCCTTGTGAATGATCTGTTGTTGTTAGCTTGATTGAAATTGTTAAACAACATAATAAATTGGAATTACCTCATTGGCTCGATTATCGCCACTTCGATATAGGGTTTCCGCTCTTGTGATGGCTTCTTTCCAAGATTTCAATTCTTTATGTAGATGTCGGTACCTACTGGACATAGATTGCTCGGTCCGGGGCGTGCCTTCCATCTTCTCCACGAAAAATGCATGAATCTTCTTCCACATTTTGTCGACCCTCATCTCATTTCCATTGATCGGGTCATGAGTCACAAGCACCCAAGCCTCCAGTAATGCAAGATCTTCGGCGATCGACCAATTTGCCTTCTCACACATAACTTTTTTTTTTGGTGAAACAAGGATTTGGAAGAGAGAAAGCAAAAATAATTGATGTAGGAAAAAAAATATTGAGTTGTAGTGAGGAATAAAGAAGAGAATTGAGGGTATTTATAAATAAATAAAAAATTAATTTTTGAACTCGGATTAATCCTGGCCGTACGTTAAAAAATTTTTTTTGATCCAACGCACCCTGTTGTGTCACGTGGCCAACGGTAAGAATTTTTTTTTTTTTTTACCGTTGGAAATCCAACGGTCCAGATTAAATAGCCATTGGAGATCCAACGGCCAGCATCGCGCCACGTCACGGAGCCGTTGGCTCTGGCTAGCGTCAGCGACTGCAGGTGGGGTCCACCGACTGTATTCTGTCGGCCACTCTCCCCCACGCGCACGTGCAGTGCACGCGCCTGATAAAAAAAATTAAAACAGTTTGCTGACGTCAGCATGACGTCACCAAGCTGGAGGCGCCTGCTCGGGCAAAAATCGCTCGGGCTTGAGGTTGGGCCCACCTCTTGCCCTTGCAGATCAAGCCCACTGAAGTATGGTTTTGTGCATGGTAGGGCAATTGAGGCCAATTAGGTAACCGCTGGACATGCTCTTATAAATCGGAAACTTTTAATTGACTTAACTTATCATTTTGGTCCCTCCATTTGAAAATTGATCAATTTCGTCTCTGAAATTGACCTAACTCATCAATTTAGGTCATGTCGTCCAATTCTGTTAAATTTTTCATTAGAGTGTTGACGTGACATACATAGAGTCCACACAACCAATAATAAAAGGCCACATAATGGAATGGGACGTCAAAGACTAAATTGATAAGTTAGGTCAGTTTTAGAGACGAAATTGATCGATTTTCAAATTGAAGAACCAAAATAATGAGTTAGGTTAATTTCAAGGACCATTTGTGATTAAAAAAAAAAAACCCTTTATGGACCTGATACTGATGTATTATGGAAACTAAAACTTTCTCCCAAGTTTTTGGAGAAAATATTCCCAATGCCTTGAATTCAATCGCCTTATGGAAATCCCACCTTCGCATAATTTTAGCTTGGAAATTAATGAGGATGATATTAAGGTTGATATCAACTATATGAATCCTCAAAATGGGATTTGTTTTGTCTAAGGTTTCATGGAATGAACTATTAATTATTCTAGGTGACTTCAATTGTATTCTTTTTATTCGACCGGGATAAAATTATGGGATTTCTATTGACGAAGGTTGATTGAATTGGTAAAAGTCGTTCTCTTCGCTAGACCAAGGTTTAGGTTCGAGTCCCACCGCCATCAATCCCTCTTGATGGGCGATTTGTAAAAATCAAAAAAAGGCTAAAGACCCCCTCCCACTAAACTTCTTTTCACCCAAAAAAAAACTATGGGACTTCTGTTGTTACCACTTTGCATGACAAATTTTCAAAATTTTGTTAGCACTACTAATTTAATTGAGGTTGTTTCAAGAGGGAAGTCCTTTACCAGGACTAATAATCAACAAATTTTGTTTGGTCAATGGGTGAATTACTTAATAAAATACAATTTAAAAGGACATCGTGCATCGATCAACATGCAGGCTTACAATGAATCCTAAAAAAGACTAACAATGAGGTAGCAGGACGGCACTTACACAAACATAGCATGAATATAATAGTTTGCCCATCAACATTTACTAACAAATACATAAAATAATACTGCAAAATAACAAATTGATCATCCCTAAATTTTACCACATCTGACATGCAAAAGCCCTAAGTAATAAACAAATCTAAACCAAACCATGAACCGAGAAGAGTAGCAGCATCTTGCAACTAACCGCCAATCAACCTATCAACCGAGAAGAGTAGCAGCATCTTGCAACTATATCTGTCCCCTATTAAAAGTCTTTTTTGTAGTGAAACCAAAGGAGGAAGGGAAGGGGAGGGGAGGTGGGGTGGAGAAACCCTGCATCGAAACCTCTCGGGGTGGGTAGGAAACTCAGGTGCCAGATCAGACCGCTCAATTGAACGTAGGCACTTGGACGCTAAAGGAGAGTCTTGCGAGTGAGTGTGTAAGAGGAAAAGAGAAAAGTGGAGGGTGATGAGGGAACGAAGGAGGGTGAATTTGCGGTCCATACCATTTTGGGCTAATGTAGGTCTGGTGCGCTATGAAAAGAAACAGATGGAGATGGGAGCTATGATAACCAAAAGAGGATATGTTCCCAAACTGAGACAGAGCTCAGACCCACCACCATTATGTGAGAAAGAAGAGAAGGGACAAGGGTAGAGGAAACATGGGAAGGGGCTGCCACCGATCCCAGACCCGAAGGAGGGGCTCCTTTTGCTCACAGGCTTTCCTTCAGCTTTATCCTAATTGTTTTTTGGATATTCTACTATTTGTGGGTCTGATCATAGCTCTATAGTTTTCCATTCACAACATACTAGTAAGGTGTTTAGAAATCAATTTAGGTTTCAAGGTCATTGGCTTAAGTATAATAATTTTAGTATGGTTCTTAAAAACTGCTTTGAAATATTCTGCAGGATTTTCTCCTATGGAAGATTTCATTGCTAATTGTGGTGATCTTAAACTTCTCTTAAAACAATGGAATAATTCACTACCAAATTTATTTGATGAATTATCTACAAGACAAAATAATTGGCTGTTCATCATAAAAATTTGTCAACAAGAGGAACTCTATTGGGTGCATCATCAACTGCTTAACTATATATATATATATATATATATATGATTGATGATAAAATTGATCAAGATTAGCAAAGTCATCAGCTGCAATATTTGCTTTATGATTCATGAATACAAGATGCCAAATGTTGTAATACTAAATCAACGAATATCAATCTATTTCTTTATGACCTGGATAAGCTCAAAACTCATAAAAATAAAATAAAATAAAATAATTCTAGTCGGGTCTCAATAAGGTCATGAAAAACAGAATGGAGTGTCTGTATTCTGAATATAGATCTTTCTGTTGGTTTGACTTACAGCTACCAGCGGGACCAAGAAAAAACATGCGTAATGTGCAATGTAATGCCTATCAAAGAGCCATAACTTCAACTTAATTACAACACAAGAATAACCAATAGAAATAGAAGATAATTAAAAAAGAAGTCAATAATAGAAAATAGAGAGAAAATGACCAACTTCTAGAACACTAATATTATACGATTAAGATTGTTTAATTACCATATACATCCCACTAGATAACCCAAAGACAAAATACCTTAATGGTCTAATTACAAAATATAGAGAATGCTCAGTCTCAATTGCCACCACCACCTCAAAATAATAAAGTAAATTTTCATGAGCCACCAATTTTGAGACTCATATCGAAACACTATTAGGCACACCACGACATGTAATCCCAGGCTCGGAACTTGGTACAAGCAACTCATAAGGCAAAACTCCTGCTCCACACCTATGCTTAAGACTTGGATCACTATTCCTCCTGTCAATCTCCTTCTCAATCTCTCTAATCTCTGCAGAAAACTTGTAAAATGCCTCCACCGCATCAGCATCCCCTGACCAAGTAGACGGTTGCTGCCTCTCCCCGAGGTACTCCTCATCCGGCGAATGTGTCGATAATGTGTCCACCACAGCCATGTATTTTGTGGCTTGCAGGACGCTTGGCAAAGCTGAGAGGAAGAACTTTTGTGGGTCTGATATGAAATTTGCGTATTCTGGATCACTCTCTTCGGGGATCAATCTTCTCATCAGGGGTGGCCTGTTGGGGACATAACCTCCATAGGGGTACTGTGCGAAATTGAGTGCAGCATGTTGAGCTGATGCTAGCCAGATTAATGTGCTGAGGATTGAGACTAAGTCATCTGCTGTGGACAGTGAAGGCCACCAGTTTTCGTGGCGGAGATCAGCGTGACCTACATTGATGGACTCCGAGTACCAGTCTTGCAGCTCTCTGTCTTTTCGGATTAGGCTTGAATCAGGGTAGTAATGGTGCACGTAGGTTCGAACCCAGTTCTCGATTGCACCCCAGATGAGTAATCCATCACTGCCATATGGGTAGTCTTCCATTACAAGTCTCACACCGTGGGGTTGCGTTGGATCAGGCACTGCCATACCCCTACATTACGAATTACGAACCAAATAAATTAGACAAAGAACATAGAAACATATATCGCATGGTAACGTGCGCGAACCGACTTAAATTGTCAAGCTGTGAAGTTGAACCATACATTCAACAAAATAGTAAACCTAATGGAAACGCATGCAGTGTGCTAGATCTTTAATCACCTACCTTTGTACAAGATCTGCAGGAAGGCTTTGAGTATCAAAGCGCCAGGTTTTGTACGCTGAAGCACTGATTTCCATGGCGTACCGGCCTGGAGTGAAGCATGACTCGACGACACCATCAGCGTTGATCAAGCTCTGGCGAGCTAGTGCATTGATCTCTAGTGTGTATCTCATGTGAGGATCCAAAAGCTTGTAAATCGGGTGCATTGCGCTCAACTGTCTATGTGCTGCCAAGATAAACGGCTCTAGGGTAGCATGGGTACGTAGCCTGCAACCAATGCAACAAATTTTCAGCACAAACAACATGTACAACAAAATTATATTTTATTATAAAATAAGTAACCCTAATTTGGTTACATAAACTATTATGGCTAATTTGATAATATACAATCAACTTTCACAAAATGTAGTCAGTACGAACAACTTTCACAAAATGTAGTCAGTACGAACAAAAAGTGAGGATTTACGTACCAATGGTGCACAAGTTGGTGGACACCTGCGTCATTGGCGCAGACATGCGCCTTAGCAAGCTGCCACATCCAGTTGGTGGTGGCGTCGACGGCAGGTGTCAAAACACGCTTTGATCTGGAACTTGGTCCTGTATTGGGGAGGGTAAGCTCTATGGCGATGGGCTTGAGAGCTCCAGTTGGTGTCAAAAAATAAACGGTCCGAGTTGCATATGTTTTTCTCCCATCCAGAGCATTAATCCGATCAAGAAATGGAAGGTAGACGTCATGGTAATCCACTATGTACAACTTGTTCTCATCCAATGCCTGCAAAATTTAACAATACAAAAAAAAATGAGCAACAACATTACAAAATATGGTTCAAGAAAAAGGAGTTGTATGGTCCCGTAAAAAATGGGAAAAGTTATTCTAACTCCTAGTATGTCATATGTAAACTACCGACACTACAGATTAACAATCAGAATGTCAATAACAGCTTCCTAGAAAAATGTCAGAAAGTATTAAAATAGAAAATGGGATAATGAGTAGTACCTGTTGAACAGTCATGCCAAAGAGATTGGGTGTGAGGTGTTCTTCTTTGAGAGCAGACTCTAATGGCCCATAAACCTCAGGATCAAGTTTGCTTTCTGGTGGGAAAACCTTAAGCCTCTCAATGCTTAGTGGATTAACCCCTGCAACTGCTTGGCGGGCAAATTCGTCATCTCGCAACCAACACAACTTGTCCTCTGCACATGGAATAATATCTCAGTTAATCTAAAGATTAATCATGGCTTTTGATTCATTCATTATTTAATTAGGGTTTATTGTATGCCCACACAGTATCTGCGCACTACATACATATTTTTATATACTTAGCGGGCACATTGAGGGATTTTAATTAATTAAGAACATATTGAGGAGTTTAACTCACTGCTTAAAATCTTGGGGGTGTCATATTTGAGAACGCCCTGGTTATAGTCCTGGAATTTGCTGACCATACTTGGCAATGGAAGCTTCTTCAGGAATTCATCCTGCAAACCTAATTTGAGGAGGACGCCTTCACTGTAGAGGCTGTCAATATCTGCGAATCCCCGGAAGTCTTTGTCAGCTTTGAAGCTGGACATAAGGGAAGGGACCAAGTTGTGAAGAACACCCTTGAGTCTCCCAAATGAAAATGTGTCCATTTTTGACTCCTCAAATTGTTCATCTCTTGGCACATACATTGGTAGTGGCTTCTCAACCCTGCTCTCCGCTAGCATATCTGTGACACAAACAAAGCAAATAGACCATTCAAAACTAAGCAATTTATAAGGCACTCTAATTAATAGACAGTCTCACAAGAGAACATTTAATACCAGTATCAGTGGGGAGGCGACCGGTGCGACATCTTCTAGGGTAGGGAATTTTTTTACCACCAAGTGTAGGCCTAGCAAGGTCGATTCCCTTATCAGGGTTTCCCAAATCATTATACAAAGCATAGTCATAGATCCTATCTGCTAATTTTCTAACTCCACTGCCATCACCCCTCAGATTCTTCAACTCCCTCTGTCTCAGTTCCTTAAGCCCCTCAGGAGTCTGGTTTGGTAAATATGGCTGCTCAAAAAGAAATAAAAGTCCATAATTATTTAATGCATTTAAACATGTTGCCAAAAATTAAAATTCTGTAATAATATTAAGTAATATAGAACAGAAAGACTGGAATGATATCATGGTAGTTGGTAATGCTATGTGGGGCTTACTAAACTAATCAATATGCCTGGCCTAGAGAATGACTTACATGGAACTGGTTCACCACTATGTGACGTTTCTTATTCAATAACGTATTGTTATGTACAAATTTTTATTTGCATAGCAATATATTATTTGATGAGAACGCCACGTGGCGGTAAATTCGTTTTATGTAAGTTGATCTCCTGCCTCATACGGATTGAAACTGAAGTTGTGGAGATATTTTTCAATTTATTGGGAATTCAGCCTGATACACCAAAATGACCAGGCAATTAAAAATAAAAACTTTTGAGACTGCTGGACATGAAGGTATGAAGTATGAACCATTCAACTTCTCTGACGTAAAATATACCAACCTGAATTATTAGTCACTGGCAGATATTCAAAGCCTAAAATAAATAGTTAGGTTTGACTTTCCAATCTAGGCCAAGCAAGATTAATGGGAAAATGGCAAAAGGAATCTACCTTGTTGCAGAAAACTATTCTTTTCTCAGGGTGATCTTTCTTAGATTGCATCCAGGAATTTACAGGAAAATGTAGTGGACCGCAGGCAAATCCTTCAAGGGTTATTGTTTCCAGAAAGAACTCGTTCTGGTGCTTGTTTGTAACTGTGATTGCTCCTGGGACGCCAAAATTTGAGTCCACCATAAACTCAGCTGTGTAATTCACCCTCTCTGCTTTTAGATTGGATTTTTTAGACCAATCTTTTACCACACCTTCACTGCTTTTCTTGGGAGCTTTCGTTCCTACAAAAAATTTAGAAAAAAAAACCCCAAAAATAAGGAAGGAAAAAAATTAGTACAATTCTTAAATTGGGTACTTAAAGGAATTAAATTTCATATTTCTCAAAGGAAAAGGAAAGTGATATCCGCACAGAGCCACACGCCCTTGTTTATTTTTAGTATTCGAATAGAATAAACAAAAAAAATTAAGGGACAGAGATTAACAAGAGTACGTGCAAAGAAGAAAAAAAGTGTGCAGAAATGGTTTCCTTTCCAAGAAAACTCAGATAGTAAAGTTGCTTACTTGGGTCTAATTCTGTACTGATAAGCTCCAAAACAACATTTCTGCCAATTTTGTCAGTGAGGGAATCCAAGTGTTTGGAAATAGCCTCTTTAAAATCCTCCTTGTTCTTATTCCTCACAGTCACAACAGCTCTCACCTTGAACTTCACAGGCTTCTCAGCAGAAAAAACAGGCACAATCTTCACCAAATCTTCGCTGATGGCCGCCACAGGACCCCTCTGTGCCCTCCTCAAATGCAGCGTCCTCCTCTGTGAAGGCACCAAACTTGGTCTGGCCAAAAACAACTCAGAAGATGATGAAAAAAACTCAGATTTTTCAATCAGAGAACTACCCATGATTTGTTTAGTCAGTGCCATCTCCTTCTTCTTCTTCCTTAATTCTCTGCAAACTATGTTCGAGAAAGTTTGAATCGTTTTTTTTTTTTTTTGCTTTGTGCAGAGAAAAAAGAATGGTAGTTGCAGAAGAAGTGGGATGATTTATTTGTTGATTGAATATGCAGAATATGATGAGTTGGTGCTTCTGCTTTGGTATATATATACAAAGAGAAAATGATCATGCGAGAGAAAAAGTTTGATCTCACCGTCCACACGTTTTTTTTTAAATATGTGCTTGTGAAAAACACTTGGGTTTTTTACCCTACTTTTTAATGTTGGCCTTGTTTTTTGTATTTTTGTTTTTGGGAAACATTTTTTTTGGGGAGGAATTCAAAGAGAGAGAAATAAAAAGGGTCCGAGTCAAAAACGAGTTTCAGGTTTCCGAGTAAAGACGCGGTGTGGTGGCGTGGGGAAGCTGAAGAGAAACTAGGATATGTTGGGTGCAAAGGACGAGTGTCTCCTTGTCTTCTGTAGAAATGGCAACTGCGTCCCTGTGTATTGAAAAGTTCCATGAGTGTGAAGTTGATTCTTGTAGAAGTGGATCAGCTTTACTAGTCCATGGTCCATGGTTGATTTGACAAAATATATCGTCTTTTAAAAAAAAATTTCTAAACCAAAGTTTCATTTTTCTCTTTGACTATGTTTGGTTCTAGTTTAATATATATGGTTACAAAATAGGGTTTCGAATTCTGAATTTTTAATCTATTCATACTACATTACTAACCAATCTACCCACACAACTAGACTAATTCCGGTGACTTTTAACATTTCATCATGAGAAAAAGTTTCTTTTTATTTTATAATGACATGGATAACTTTTTAATTTAGAGTATTTACTTTTGTATGCAAGGTTGTATTTTGAATGTCTCTTCCAATATTGATTGTACGAAAGAGGTAAAATTTTTTTTTTTTTTTGTTCTTCAAGAAGCACTTTTAGTGTTTTTTTAAGGAAAAAAAAAAGATTTTCAATGAAAATGAAAACGTGTTTATAAAAAAAAACACTACTAACAAAAGTGTTTATGATCAAAAGTACTTTCTAGAAAAGTAGAGCTTGTTTAGAAGTGCTTTTAAAATAACTAAAAGCGCTTTTGGTGAAATTATTTTTGGGTTCTATTTACTTGCATTTTTTATTAAGAATTGGTTTCAAAAATACATTCATCAAAACGTTTTCAATTATTTTAAAAGTATTTTCGAACGAGCCCTAAATTAGGGGTATGATTCCATTTTCAATTACTTACAAAGTAAAATATCAGATAAGCATTAATTTATTGGAAAGAAGGTAAACACTAAACAGATAACCTTTAAGGGTGGGCACTTGAAATTGAAAACCGAAACCAAAACACAAATCAAATCGAACCGCACCGAATGATTTGGTTTTTGCAGTTTTGAAATCAAAACCGTTTGAAACCAAACTGCAAAAGCACAAATTATAAAGAAATATATTTAGTTTAATTAACATATTAGGTGTTGGGGTGTAATTGGTTATTTGATAGAGTCCAACATTTAGTATAGACTCAACCACATTGTAACATGCCCAGATCTAAACCCAACTTAAACTTTGTTTGTTTTCAGAAGGCCCCAGTTGCGAAATTAATATGCAGAGTCAAATGTGTTTTTGTATATAATTTTGTGAATCAAAATAGAATAGAATATTGATGCAAGTGCCAATAATTATTAATTGATATGAGAAGCTTGCAATTTTATTTGTGCACTCGATGTTACACCTCATATTTCCATGACTTTGATGCATCTAAAAAAAATGTTGAACTTTATTTCAATTGGGTTTGAAACCGTTTGAAACAGAAATCAAAACCTTTTAAAACTGAAACAAACCAAAATCGAATGGTTTGGTTCCATTTCAATTCCGCTGTCAAACCGCACCGAACCGAAATCGAAATAAATTTTGGTTTTGGTTTCAATTTCACCTCAAAACTGCACCGAACCAAACCGTGCCCACTCCTAATAACCTTCATGAATTGTATACATGAAAATTAAAGCTGAAGTAGGAAATTTATCAAGCCAATTTCACTCTTGATCGAAAACAATAATTTAATATAAGCCAATTTACATAAGTAGCTATTAATGATATATTAATTGATAGGAAGAGATTGAGGGCCACAATACTAGTATCAATGTGCCATAAACCCACAGTATTTAGTGACACATACATGATGTATCTAAAAGGGTCGCGCGAGTTTTTATATTACTCATTTATTTCTTTTTGTTCTACTTCAGCTTTAATTTGCATGTATACATAATGAAGAATAATATTATTGATACTGTATTTAGTAGCCGAAAATTTTGGTAGAAATATATGAGTAACGTAGTACAGAACAATAGATGACATGGAAACTTCATGTAAGTATATTGAAATTTATACAATTAAAGCTGACCGAGTGGGATATGGACCACAGGTCCAACTCAACCCAAATCAACTTTTGGGTGGATCCAATACATAATCTTGTACAAAAATTTAACAACAAAAAAAATGTCTAAACCAAATTTTTTGTGTGTTGGGACTGTTACCTATTATCTTAAACATAGTGATTCGCGTTAATCTGTTCAACTAAATCAACATTAATTATTTTGGCCACGACCACATTGACCAGTGACCTCCATGACATTTTTCAAGTACAATATTAGGGCATAAAATTGGAAATGTAAAAAGATTTTTTCCATGTTAATATTAGGGCGTTAATCATTCATGCATGTAGGTCGTATGTTAATATCTACATGCGTGATACATTTATGATTGATAATAATTTATTCATGCGTAAATGACTGTAGCCTATCGATAAATTATTGTAGGATATGAGATATCTCTGATTTCATATAATCCGTCTTTTTTCTTTATAAGTGCTAGGGAAAAAATAAATCTTTACTTAGGAAAGCAGCCATATTTTGGAGCTTTTGTTAGCAAATATCCTAATATGCATCTAAAAGCAATCCTCATTTGTATAGCTATGGACGGGGACATTGTTGCCACTTAAAGTACAGTGGGCCGGGGCATCTAATTAGTGGATTTTGCATAGTTGCATTTTGTAATGGAAAACTAAAAGTATTAGTAAATTTATAGCGTGCCGCAATTGTGACATTCTGTATAAGTAAATTATTAAGGAAAGCTGGCTGGCTGCATAGCTCACCTGCACGAACTTTCCTAGTGCTTCTCATAAGAACAATCTGATGACTCCTATTCAAATCAACCTAATTTGAATAAGAACTCATTTGCAAAGCAGTCAACAATAATATGAATCAAAATCTCACTATAAGTTTATTGATCGAAGTTGTAATGTTTCTGAAAGCTTAATTAGAGGGCAGCATTACTTTGAGTTTTAAGACTCAAGGCTGCATGATCACTAGTTAATTGGTCAATTCTGTACAACCCTTATCTGTTGAATTATTGAGACAATTCAATAACGCAATCAGAACTTTAATTTGAGAAGGAAAATGAAGATGGCAAGTCATGCAATTGAGTGAAACTTAAACATTCTCAAGAAATACATTTTGATATGGTTCATATGAATAACTTATCTTAAATATCAGTTAGTTACATAGTAGATATTTTTTTTCTTACTCTTTTATTGTAACATTGGAGAATTTCAAATCATGGGCATACTTTTACTCATCACTCTATTCACCCTCATCACTAGATTAATTTCAATGATTTAATGTTTTTAACTATAAGAAAAGTGAGCAACAACTACCAAGACTAGTAACTATTTGGTTGTTGGTATCTATTATGGTGCTATTACTTACTTTTTGGCTTTTTGCTACATTTTTTTTCATTAGTAACATCATTGTTACTCCATTAACAACAACCAAATAGCTATTAATTTTGGTCGTTATTATTCACTTTTCTTGTAGTATTATCTTTCGTTAGTACAAATGATTTGTCTTTTCTCAAACCACGTTTTTGAAGAAAATAAAATTAAGCTATGAAATGGTAATATTGGTCTTGAAGTATTCTGCCATGCAGAAACAATATTCAAATATCCAATAAACTAGAATTCTAGCAAAATATGTGCCAACAGATCAATTGGGTCATAGAATGTTTAGTAAACCGTGGATTCTACGAGACCTAATTCATTCACACATTGAGAGATTGAGTGTCATAGCGAGCGATTGACTATAGACTCACTCCTCTTGAAATTTGACTACGACCAAATTAGAGAAGACCAAAATAGAAAAGGAACAAAAATAGGTATAAACGATAGACTTTTGTTTTTTATAGGGTTGGTCAAATTTTAGTAATCAATATTAAGTAGATCCAAGCATATGTAACAGAAAAATTCAAGTTCTAGTTCTACGACTGTATTCGAAGTCCATGAGTAGATTAAATTAAATAATTGAACACAGCCGCTAGGCAAGTGATAAACTTCTCAAATTTACATTTAAACTTTGTTGTTGTGACATAAAATTTAGAGAGGAAAGAGGAGACAATCGGCAGAGAGAGAAAGGGCGTAAAGAATTGTTGTAAAATTTCTCATGTCTAGTGCCTTTATTTATAGTAATAAAAGGGAGATAATAACTTGCTCTCCAAGTAATACAAAGTATAATAGGAAAGATCTTCTAGATCTCGTAGGATTTCTATACATAATCTACTACTGATTTACACAATCACATAATATTAAATAATATTCACAACACTCTCCCTAGAGTGTGTAAATACTCAAGTACTAGTTGCATCAAATCTTCAGGTAAATGTAGAAGTAGTTGATGAAGTCGTCTCGTCTAGTCGGCACAAGTAGCAAATGCAAGTCTCATATAAGGATTGCACGTAGGAGTAAGTCCCACCAAAACTTGGCTATGGTAAAATCCAACAGGACAAAACTCATAGTCTAAGGAGAAAATGTGAGTTAACGCAACATGTCGATACTTAAAATCTTCAGAACACAAGTAGTAAAATGCACACAAAGGTATGACCAACCCATGATGGATGCCTCGTTAAAACCTCGCCAGGCAACAAAAACGCAATGGGAAAAATAATCATGATCGTAGGAAAAAAGAATACATTAAGGTCAAGTGAGTATACTTCAGGAGACTCCCCCGAGTTCGACAAAACTTCCCCTGAAAACTACAAGCGTTGCAAATGGGAGAGTTTGCGCATACCAATTCCTCGAACAAGCTTCTTGAAGGTTGACTTCGGCGGTGACCTTGTGAAGAGGTTGGAAATGTTGTCTTGGGATCAGATCTGCTTGACTTCAATATTTTGATGCTTTTCTGATGTGAGAAGAAGACGCAATAAGTTTGGTGTTGACTTCTTGGATGTATCCTTGCTTGATCTGGTCGATACATAAGGCGTTGTCTTCATGGATCGTTGTTTGGACTCAATGATGGATGAAAAACTACAGGTGCTTCAATATGCTCACATGTACATGTGTGGCGTTGTGTATGATGACGAGCTTGAAGACGTTGCAACTAAGGTTTGTTTGGTTGACCTCCAAGATATTGCGGTGTTCCTAAAGGTAAAGACATAATTCGTTAGGAACAAGCCTTGCGCGAGTCAGATAAGTAACCGGCGTCAGTAAACTAACAAGGCAAACATCATTCCAAAGACCAAGAGGGGTGTGGTTTATTCTAAGATACGTCAGGATATAATTAGCTCAAATCTGCAGTACCTTTAAGGTAACGTATGATGTTTTTCTCACCAATTCAATGATAATGTGTAGACGTGTGCTACTTCTATGCCAAAAAGATTATCAGCAACAAAGATGTCTGGTCTAGTGTTATGAGCTAAGTACAATAAAGGCCGATTGCACTTAGATAAGGAACTTCAGGTTCCAAATACTTCTCCAGTGGTCTCATTTGTATCTAGCGTATGGACTATCATGGGTGTATTCGGAGGTAATACCTTCTGGGTGTAGTTCGACTAGTGGACCATAATATCGTTAGAACTATGCTCGAACTTCAAGTTGAGACAGAAACGAGTTTTTCCAAAATCTTTCATCTGAAATTTCGTCTTCAGGTGCAACGCAATTTCTCAAGCTCTTCAAGAGTCCAATTGAGATTCATGTCATTGACATAGACTGCAACTCTAGAAAATTTGGATTGTACACATAAAGGCATAGTATCCCTAACATTCACTAAACTGGTATACCAAATCCGCCCGGATTATTCCAATCTGTAATGTGAACACCTCACTCAAAACAAGAGGATGTTCTATGGTCTATAACTATTTGAATCAATTCATGTAAGTTCTTTGGGAAACTTTCATGTAGATTTCGTATCATAATCCCTATAAATATGTTATAACCACATTCATAAGTTGCAATCAATCTAACACGTATGAGAGAAACCTTGCACCATGAGGCGTGCTTAGCACTATTTCATTCATCTCATTGTGCTTCCTTTTTTAGTTGGATGTGATGGAACTACCGCCCCAAACACTTTCTGCTTCTCCAAGGAATCTAATTCGACATGGATTGTTTCTAGTTGACCAATCAAATCTAAGTCGACGTTCATCAATGGAACGTGGTTCAATATCGTCGCTTTTCATTATTTCAAGTAGCCCATATATGTGAAAATCATTGATGATAATCTCATTCCAATTTCATAACTCATCCATGCATGCATAATGGACTATGACTACAATTCTTGGGATAACCCAGATTAATTTCATGAGGTGGAATGGTTGAGACAGCGATTGAGAATGGACTCGGTTGTGCCATGTTTCTCCACTTCTGGAGAGGTGAATTCTTCGAACCGAGTGATCTGTCGCGCTTCAGACGATGGACAGATGATTGGCTAGCCACCGCTGTACTAGGCCAGTCTAGTAGCGAGGCTTACCTTCCTTTGGGGGTTACTAGTTTTGCATTAAGAACAGCCTGTCCTTTGGAGACAGTGCAACATTCGTTAGGTACGTCTATCCTTTCAGGGATGTTTGCAGCTGGTATGTATGATCACGTCACTTTCGCTAGATCAGAGAAAGTGTATGGTTACCCTCTTAAGATCTAGAATACAGGAATCAAAATGAGACATAGTGGGACATCCACGATAATTTGCGCCGTTCTTTGCAGAAAACCGGAAGCTTAGTACACAACACCAAAGTCCGTACATTCATTTAAAGACGTTTAATGAACGCTTTTGCGAGAACAATTGAGTGTGAACGTAATGAATCAAATGTTCAACGTTAATACCCAAGAAAAATGCAATAATAATCGAATTCTTCAATAAACTCTTTGACATTATCTAGTCTTCTGGACTTTATGGGATAATCAGGGTGGTCAGCCCGCAAGCAAATGATTGGTTCCAGGAGTCTAGAAAAACAACGTTATGCGTGGACAAATATGTGACCAAAGTGTCGATACATCAACCAAAACTATAGATTATTTAAATGGTTTGCATTTTGGTTGATTAGTCTACAAATATTTCCATGAATCCACTATAGAAGAGAATGAGGGTTGTGTATTATCTTTATAAGGGATGGTCAATTTCCCCAATGATCAAGCTTGACAAAGTGTGCTTGTAGGCACAAGACCCTTACTTCGGGTAAGAAAATGCTTGAAGCGTTATTTGTCGAACAAAATGTCCCAAACAGTCATGCCAAAGAAATTAAAATGCTCTGAAAAACACTCAGCTTCTAGCCAGCTTAGAGGTATCAAAATACAAGTGATAAAGGGATGATTTATCCCAAATCTTTTTGGACTCAAGACATGATATGTATCTAAGAACCATCCATAAGTATCAAAGTAGAACTTCATGTTTAGGACATGATTTGTTTAACGGATTAATCATGTGAAACTTCTGGTTTCAACATAAGTGGTGCTTTGTAGGAAACTTTAGGTTTCTATGGCACTATTTCAAAACATTAGGTTCGAGATTAAAATATGAAATTCAGGTTCATGGTACCTGCAAAAAAATGTAATATATACAAGACAATACATAAAGAAATTGAAAAATAGATATAGTGAATGTGGGTAGCTTCGGGGCCCATGTGTGAGATAAGTCACGACCCAAATATTGCTTTGGGATTAACGTGCACTGCAGGTCAGAAAGAATATTGGTTGCTGGGCTGTAGACCAGCAAGGGAGAATGGTAGGTTGACAAAACTCAGGCCCACTAATTTGGGCTAAGAAAGAAAAAGTGATGAATCAAACGCGCAACTTTGGGCTTGGATTCTCACGTGGGCCAAGTGACAACATGCCCAAGAAAAGAAAGGCAGACTTGGTCTGAGATCAACCCCATCAAAGTTGGGTTGTGGTGCCACCAGGAAGACGAACGGCACCGTTACAACAGTTGTTCGTGATGTCACAAACGCACAGAGACCTCGAGGACAATAGTCTCAAGTCGGGAGAAGCAAGCCGGGGTTCAATAAGGACCCTAAGGTTAAGCAATGGAGGGGTCTCGACGTCTGTATCGCGCGAGAAAGTCGTGGTCTGCAACTATAGGTGCAGACGAAGTGATGCTCGAAGGCTGTCGCATCCCCAGGTCTTGAATTCAGTCGGCGGCGAGGTAGAATCGAGCTCAAGGTGGCTGGGATTCGCGGTGGTTGTCCAAAAACCTGGTGAGATTCAACCAGAAGCTCATGAAACTCTTCAAGATTTCGATTGAAATGTCGGTATTAAGTCATCAGGGACGACATGGTGGTCATTAGAAGACGATTTGAGGTCATCGACAACGACACAATCCGTCTATCGACGACTACAGATCATCAGAGATCGAAAGATCTCGTTGGAAAAATCATTGTTGCAATAAGGAAGACAAAGAGATCGAGGTGGGGATAGGGGGACGACATCAAAACAATGTCGTTTCATCTTTGCGGCTTGGCTCATAGGCCCGGCTTCAGGCCACAGCTCACGAGTAGCTAAGGTTTTGAAAACTCTTTTTTTGCTTTCTTTTTCTTCTCTTATTCACACATATTGAATTCAGCATATAACAATAATTTAAGCAGAAGATTATAATTATTTTAAAACCGTAAAATTAGGGTTCATGCATCATGGTGAATGTTTCATGCAATCGAGGCTGAAAAAATATCGAAATTGAAACTGTATTTTAGAAGGTACTTAGATTGTTGATGAATATTGTAAACGGGGTTGTTGAAGAATCACCTTCAATTCTGGCTTTCCATCTTCAATGTGTGCATGATGTCCAACATTTACATTCAAAAAAAATAATTTGAATCAATAGCAAGTATATCAATCCAATAAAATAAAAGGTAAATCAGAATAAAAATTATTGATAGTAATACTCCCCATGATTGAAGATGGGTGAACTCTCTTTAGCGTAGCGTCAAGAGCGTGCTGATAACGTGTTGTGACCTAAAATATAGAAAAAGAGAAGATGGGAAAATCAGCAGGGAAAGAGAAAGGGCGTGATGAATTGTTGTAGAATTTTTCATGTCTAGTGCATTTATTTATAGTAATAAGAGGGAGAGAATAACTTGTTCTTCAATAATACAAAGTACAATAGGAAAGATCTTCTAGATCTCGTAGGTTCCTATACATAATCTAATACTAATTTACACAATCACATAATATTAAATAATGCTCACAACAATTGCTACAATTTGTAAGGTATTTTAGAAATACTTATTAGAAGAATAATTAAAATAATTTAATTTTTAGCAAACTTTTTCGTGGGACTGAATTTTATTTTTAGTTTTTGAGAGACTTTTTATTTTTCATGAAATAAAATTTTTTTCAACCCCTAAATTAATTGAAATTAGCAAATACACTATTATTTTCGTCTTTTGTTTTATTGTCATGACTTAAACCCTATTATTCTCGTCTTCACTTCAAACATGCATCCTTGAACTACATTAAAAAGAAAAATAGAATTTGTACATAACATGCATGCATATGCAGTTATTTACGAAACAGATTATATTCACTTGTTTTAATCAAACCTTTATAGCATATGCAATTATGCAGTTATTGTCAGATATTCAGAGAGACGGGTTATTGACCCATTTCTCATCACACCGATATTATTTCAATTTAACCACCTATTGCTAGGTGTTAGGTTTTATCACTAAAGGCCTCAATATTATTAGAAGTGGAACCATGCACTTATATATTGTATTTTATTTTCTCAATTCTCCGATGTGGGACTCATATTCAACACGTTCCCTCACGTAAGACCACCATATAGTGGACCACATGGGTAATCAATTCCACATCAAATATTAAGTGCGGAAACATGGTGTTACATTAAACTTGATAACTCGGGCATGGCACATACAATGTTACATTAAACCCGATAACTCAGGCATGACACGGACCCACAAGACCCACAATCAAACCCGCTCTGATATCATGTTAGATATTCAGAGAGACTAGTCATTGGCCCACTCTTAACCACACTGATATTGTTCCAACTTAACCACCTATTGTTAGGTGTTGGATTTTATCATAAAAGACATCGGTGTTATTAGAAGTGGAACCATACACTTATATATTATATTTTATTTTCTCAATTCTCCGATGTAGGACTTGTATTCAATAGTTATTTTTCTATTTTTTATCATCTTGTTTTCTTTTTCTAAACACACTTATAAAGTTTAAATGTGAAGTCAACTTATTGTTAAGATTTTCTTAATTTGTACTCTTTCCATTGACTTTTCCTATCAGGATTAAAAAAAATAACAATGTTAGGATCCGTTACTATTTTTTAAAGTTTTTTTTAGTAGCATAGCGCAAGTATGATCTTCACATATGAACAGGCCGGAATCAAAGCAATATTCTATACTAAAACGTGAAGGGGAGAGTTTGAATTCAAAACGCACTAGATTGAAAAAGAAAACCCTAACTAACTAACAAGACAATACATCACTTGCTTCTATATAATTTATTTTATTAGCACATTTCATTACTACTAAATCATTAGACTTCACAATATTAATCTCGTGATGCTAATCTTCTCAATCATCGAATTCTGCATAGAATGCTCGATTGTGCGTTTATTGAAAAAAAAATTAACGGGCGATGGGTGGTATATATACTAGAAGACAGTTAAGGTTAGAAGCAATGCCTTCGCTTCATGCATTACTCAAACATTCATGCATGCATGCATGCTTCATGTATGTGTATTATTATTATTATATACACGTGTGTGTGCATATGTTTTGTGTGGTCCGTGTATATGATTGAGATACACATATCACAGGCATATATTGTATTGTACACCAAAAAATTGAGGGCGGCCAAAGAATTGTTGCTATCTTTTCTGGTCCTGGTCTCCCGAGCATGCCAAATCCCATTTGGCTACAAGGCATACTTTCATTCCTAAATACCAAATCTTGACTAGCGCTAGCCGATAATTAGAAATGTTCAAAGCGCTAACCTAACACAACATGCATGTCACCATTGCACCGGCCAGGAAGCAGAGCTGGAAATCCAAACAACAGATTCTGTAAAGACTTCAAGTCCAAACATTAACCAAAACAAAATTTGTTGTCCTTTTTTAAAAGTCCATGCATCATGCATGCTCCACCGTCCTGGTTAGCACTAGGCTAATAGCCAATAATTTTAGAGTCGAGTCTGAATACAATTAATCACATTGATATTGTCTCAATTTAACTACCTACACAATCCGACAGATATTGAGTTTTATTACAAAATACATCAGTTGCAATTATAAGTAAAACTACTTAATATATAAGTTGTAATTTATTTTGTAAAGTTTTTGATGTGGAACTTTATTCTCCCACAATTTTTATATAACATAATACAACTCTCATCCCAAATTATAATTAGTTAGGAGGAGGACTAATTGAACTTGAATTATTATCCAATGAAGCTTCATGGGAAACATGTGATATTACGAAAAGCGGGTGCTGCATGAATACACTCTCGACTCTGTCTACTTTGATGTGGTTTATTTGACTGTGCATATAAAATAAAACTCTTAACGAGTCAAACTCTTTTTTGATGTGATCAGCTTGATGTACTCATCACTTTCAGCACCTTCCTGATTAATTGTATTTTGAGAAATGATTTTCATACCTTCATTTTTCTTTCTACATACTTCTCTCTAGTTTTAGTTTTTAAATTAAAAAAATAAGAGAAATTGACATATAATAATAATTAAAAATGTGCAAAATATTAAAATAAGTGTGTGAAAATTATTTACTGTTTAGTTTTTATGGGGCTTAAATTTTGTACATTATAACTGTGCTAGATTCTTTAAACACGCTATAAAAAAAACTTGACAATAGCTAACATTAATTGGACAAAATGAAGTGTGTAAAAACATATAAGTGGCTAATGAGGTGGGTTAAAGCATATCCAACTCCTTAGCCACTAATAAAACTTAACTCATCCCATTCTGTATAACTAATACTAGTGGTTGTTATAAAATTTCCTTGCAGTGCTAGCAAACTGTATTCCTATTTTTATTCTTCCAAAGTCTCTATCAATACCCATTAGTGGCCCAAATCCTTTCATAGGCCGAACTATAGCTCAATTATTTTTTGTTTTGTTTATTGAAGAGGCAGGATAAGCCCAAAAATAACAAACAAGATAAAAAGCCGGGTCAAACTTCAATGGTACGTATCATTTAATGATACATATTGTTGAACGATTTAAGATTCATTTGGAACCCACTGCAAATTAATCTGTACCATTTAATGATCGTACCATTGAATGATACGTAGCACCCAAGATTTTTCTTAAAAAGCTACAAACTCTATTATTATGAGAATCAGAGTTTCGAAAAAATAAATCAAGGGCTAAGAGCACTCTCAAACATATAAAAGAATAAAGAAATGAGTGTGGCTTAAATACTATATATTTATGTTACGGATGTTACATGTTACATCCCGTTCCGGAAATAATACTATTTTATTCCCGGAGGTGCAAAATGACGATTTTGCCCTTGGTTGACCTTTCGGTTGACTTTTGCGTCGTAATTCGTACGACGCATTCACTTGTATTTTCTTGACGTGCTCGTCGATACGAACGCGTAGACGCGAGCCGTACGTCGTTCGGACTCCAAACGAATATTTTACGGGCGTTGATTTTCGACGTTTCCCGTAATTCACTTTTGGGCTATTTTAAAGTATTTGGGCTGGGGCCCATTGGTCTGCAAGCCCATGTGGGCAATCCCTGGATTCCTGGGATTTGTCTGGGCATTTGTCTTTGCCTCTCCCGTGCTCTCCCTCTCTTGGTCTCTGCAGGCCACACTAACACCACCTCCCAAATTGTCAAGGCACCAGCCTTAGAACCTGCCACCTTCGAGCTCACTATAACCAGCCTCGTGCTGGTGAGTTCTTCACTGTCAAACTCAAACAAATTCGTGGTTGGTGAACCTAAGACCCTGTTGAACCAGAAATTACAGAAAATCCAGAACCCAAACCTTCAAATTTACTCAAGGCACCCCGTGCCACTGTCACCATTCTTCTCGCCCATACTTTGATTCACCTACCATCCTCGAGCATCATCGTCGTCTTCCTCATCGTTTCTGGAATTCCTGGACCCAGAAAACCCGCGAAATGCACAAGAGCCAGCGCTGCCATTTCTCCGGCGAGCTCCAATTTGACTGAACCCGGCCATCCTGACCTCGATTCGACTCGAGGAGGACATATTTGAACTTCTGGAAGTCCTGGGATTCAAACCCAGGCTCTGCGTGTTGATCGCTGGCCTAGATCGGTGAATCCAAATTCCGGCCGAGAACTTCGACCTCAACTCCGGCCATCTCAGGCCATTTCATGACCCAAGTCTAGGTAAATTCGAATCCCTCTCAACTCCAGCTTCAATTTGACATAAATTGCGTGAAAAATGGTGAAGATTTGGAGTTTCTACAATTTCCCAGTTTCCGGCGACGGCGGCCAGCGTCGGCGATCGGAAAAAGACCAGAGTGACCGGCGCTGACGTCAGCGATGACGTCAGCAAACCGAGTCAGACCGGCCTTGCTGACGTCAGCAAACCGGTTCAGACCGGCGCTGACCGGTTCGGCTGAGCCGCGAGTGAAGCCGCGCGTGGAGCCGCGCGTGGAGCCACGCGTGGAGCCGCGCGTGAGCCGCGCGTGGAGTCGCGCGTGGAGCCGCGCGTGAGACAGCCGTTGGAGCCGCGCGTGGAGCCGCGGCTTGGCGCGTTTGAGCCACGCGTGAGGGCGCGTGGGAGGTCCAAATTCGATTCTGTTTTCACGGGGCGACTCGTGACGACGTGTACTACCTCGGGGTAGTACGCATGATAATTTTTGAGGTGTTTTGGACCTCCAAATTGAGAAAGCAAGGGATAGGGTTAATTAATTCGTTAATTCGTTACCTTTATGAGTTTAATCATTGTACTGGTGATATCTCATATAGGTGAGGCCAAATGGCAGCGTGTGGCGGCGCGTGCGACGGCGCACGGCGGCCCACGGCGGCGGTTTTGGGGTTTCCGACCCCGAAACTCCGTTTTCGGGTTTCCGAACGCCATTTTCTTCGTATTTTCAATTACTTTATTAATCTTGGGTGTTCCAAAATAGGTTTGGCGACCCTTGGCGCTCGAAGGACGTACGTTTGGACTTCCCGGCTTCGGTATTTGTGAGTGGGCCCTTTCCCTACTATTAAATGTGTTTTATTTTGAGAAATTATATTTTGGTTTATTGCCTACTCTAGTAAATGATTTTAAATTGGTATTTGACTCGTATTTTGGTAGACCTCGTATTATTGTGGTATTTACTTGGTTTACTAGCTTAACTCGGTAATCTGTTGGGCTTGGAAATTAGTGGGCTTTGGACCTATAATTCCAATTGGGAATTTCACCATATTTTGGTGAAATTCCGTATTAGTTGTACGAGTATTGTTAGTATCAAACCGACCCTAATTCAGGGGGTTTTAGAAGTTAATTAGTTTAACGCCTACTTGTAATTTTGGGTTCGTATACTCGTTTGACGAGCCTTGGGCCGTATTTTGGTGAACCTTGGAATTGGTAAACTTCTACCGTATTTTGGGTTCACCAAGTCTACCATTAAGTTGGTATTTCTATACCTTGGTACCCATGTGGCGTATTCTCGGTATTTCACGTATTTTAGTTCCACGCTTAGTATTTCGGGTACGGCCCCGAGAATACTTTATATTGATCGTTCTAAGGTTATCCCAAAAAGAAAAATTACCTCACTTGTTTATCCTACCTTATTTTATAAAGATTTATTTCCGTAGTATGTTCTCATATGCTCAACTAGGTTGCTTACACGGTGTTTAGTGTACCGTCCGGGGCCAGGACCAGCTTCACGTGATTGTTCACACGCACCTATACGCTCGCTATGGACCCATAGCAGGTGCCAGCCTGTTCTAGGTCGCCTGGACGACTCGAACTCGTTGTGATACGCATATGCGCCAGCTTCACGTGATTGTGTACACGAGCGTACTGTTACTTATACACCCAGCCTGTTCATGACAGAATATATCTATATGAACTCGTGTGTTTGCTATACCTAAACGAGCGTCTATCTTGTAGTCTTGGATTGTGGGGCCAGGACCACTTTCACGTGATTGTTCACACGCACCGACACGCTCACTATGAATCCATAGTAGGTGCCAGCCTATTCTAGGTCGTATGGGCGACTCGAACTCGTTGTGATGCGCATATGCGCCAGCTTCGCGTGATTGTGTATATGAGCGTTTATCTTATAGTTTTATATTGTGATGTTATCACCGAATTTCACTGATGCCACGGGGGCATTTATTTGATTTACGGGTTTTCCGTAGATCCTTATTTTACGAACCTTCGGGTAAAGTATTTTATACCGAACGGTGACTTTCTGCCCGTTTAGGATGGTAAGTATATTTCCGTACTTACCTCGTTTTCTACCTACTATTATGGTACGTTTTCTGAAACGGTTTTTCCAACCAACTACTTGATTTTGACGGCGAGGGGTTACTATTTTCAGAAAGCAAAGGTTTTACAAAAATGACTATTTATGGCCCACTCACCCTTCTGTTTTTGCGCCCCTCCAGGTTTAGTGGCTGGAGCTGTCTACGTTCGAGGCGGTGGTATGACGAAGGTTTAAATTCTTGGTATGGTATATACTTTGTACGTCGAACTTTGTACGACGTGTATTGTACTAAATTCTTCCGCCCGTACATTTGTGTACACATTGATCTTAAATTATTCAATTTATTCCTTTATTTCTTCAAATTGGCTTTCGTCACCCTACGTGGTGTCGGCCAGCACACCCGACTTTTGGGTGTCCACGTGTACATCCGGGTCGGGATGTGTCATTACAGCTGTTAAATATTATTTCCACAATTGCTTACATTTTTTATTTTTAATCTCAATAATTTTTTTTTTCATCATTCAATACTACGTAATATTGAAAAAATTTCCCAAAAAATAAAATAAATAAAAATAGTTATGTTTGCTGTAGCAGTTCGAGTTCATCTCTTTGTATATATGGACTATGGTGCACCATACACCTGGTTTCGGGACATAAACTCCTAAATGATCCGAAAGTGAACAACTGAAGAGTCGCATTGAACACCTATGCACCGAGAGATTACAACTAACATGCCATCGGACCATGTAATAAACGATTTAATTCAGCTTCAATAATTCCCTCTTTTATCTTCTAAATTCTCGTTCAACCAGAACTCCGTAGAATCCTTCCTCTTCAAACTCGTCCGTACAAGCGTCGATACTATGGCCGTCTCATCGTCACCGCCAATGGCCGTCCGATCTGCGCTCTTCTCCCTTCACCGCCTCCAAAAACCTTCGTTTCCACCACTTCTCATCCAATCCCTCCGTACGAATCCGAAACCTTCGTCTCTGCCATCTACCTCTCGAGTCTTTCTTGCATACCGAGGTACATGGTACTCTGAATTTTTTAACCGTTAGCTTTTTGCTTTAAAATATAAAAATTAAGATCCAACGGTTAAAAAATTCGGAGTACCCCGTACTCCGGAGCGCCCAAGAATTTTTGCTACCTCTCTCATCGTCTCTGTCTTTTGACTTAATTAGCTCATCATTTCATGATTATTTTTTTTCTGAGAAATTGCATTTTGGATTAAGCGTTTGAAATATAAGAATTTGAAATTTGGATTTTCGAATATGATCATTGAAATGCACTCCAGATGTTTGATTTGTTTCTTTTTTAATCTCATTTGTCCTTGGCTCAATTACAGAGGAGTATGAAGGTTGGTATTGGGACAAATTTAATCAATTAGAAAGTGAAGCAAGAGGAGCAACGATTTGCTTCCATAGTCGTGTCCAACTGTTTGCAGTGTGATATCTGGTTTTATAGTTCAGTGCTTGGATACGAAGGCTGGGTAGAAAGGTTTAGGCGAGACAGAGAGCGATGAGATGAAGGCTAGAGACGCTTGGTTTCTTGGTTTCGATTTTTTTTTCTTTTTTTAATTTAGGAGATAAGAGAGTGAGTTAATGCTGGTAAGTTGTTTTAAGTGATTGGACAGGTGTTGCCAAATTAGAGAAGCCACATAGATGCAATATTTATTTTGGGTGTATAAAATTTGGACTCGTTTAGAAGGCTTAGTATTTAGATACGTATCTGATCCTTCCCATGTCATCCAGACTCAACCTTTGGAGGTCAACGACGACTTGACGTACAACGAGAAGCCAGTGACGATTCTTGACTGGAAGGAGAAGGTCCTACGGAACAAAACAATAACTCTTGTCAAAGTCCTTTGGAGGAACCACTCTGTGGAGGAGGCTACGTGGGAGACGGATGACAGCATGCGCGAACAGTATCCGTACCTTTTCTTTAGCAGTTGATTTGTATCTTGTAAATTTCGGGGACGAAATTTCTATTAGGGGGGAAGACTGTTACATCCCGTCCCTAATTTTATTGTATTTTAATCCCGACAGTGTAAAATGACCAAAATGCCCTTGGTGGCATAACGTATCTTTCGGGATTATGTCCCTTCTATTGAGGTATTTTCAGAAATTTTGGCGTACTTTTGGTGCGTACCTTCTTTTACGAACCCGAAGACACGAACGGCACCCGATTCGGGCTTGTTTTGGACAAGCTACGAGTAAGGGTATAATCGTAATTCAGCTTGAGCAGAATTTTGAAACTGTGGGCTTAGCCCATGGTTTCTGCAAGGCACGAGGCCTGCATTTTCTTTTCTTTCTTCTCAGACTGAATTAGCCAGCTTTTCTTGCATGTGTATTGACATGCAGTGGGCAACTTCAATTTATTAAAACCAAGTTTGACTGGCTTTGGGTTATAAATTATACACTCTGGGTGCATCACTTCACACAGTGATCAACCAACTACTACACTCTGCCATCCTCCCCGAGCCATTTACCTACACAGTAACCTTGCATGCCAATTTCCTTCCCTGTAAACACAAGCCCAGATTTCTGCTCAAGACACCCTGCCTTCGAACTCTCCACCTTTCACCATCCTCTGCAACCTGTGTGGATTTCTCCACACAGCAACTGAGCATCACCATCCTCGAACTTCAGCTTGCAGCCTCGACAAACCCAACCTGTCAAAAACCCAGAAGCTACAGAAGTCGACCTGAGGATTTACTCTGCACACCAACGCTGACAGCCATCGAACCTGTGGCCATCTTCGAGCTCGACTTGACTCCATATCATCACCACTATCGTCACCATCACCAACCTCGCCATTCTGGGCTATCACTGAACCCAGAAACCTTGAGCAACGAAGAACCCAGAATCTGCAAAGTTTTCCGGCGAGACCTCCCTCGACCAAACTTGACCGCCCCGACCTCGATTTGACTCGAAATCACCATTTTTGGTCTTCTGGGAACCCTGGGACTCGAACCCAGGTCCTGCATGGCGAATTTTGGTCGAGATTGATGAACTCAACTTTTGGCCGAGAACTTCGATCTCAGCTCCGGCCATCTCAGGCCATATTCTGACCCTAATCTTAGGTAATTCAAACTCCCTACACTCCCAGCTTCCTTTTCATGTTAAAATCGTAAAAAATGGCGTTGATCTGAGCTTCTGTGAAATTTTTCCAGTTTTCTGACCATCTTCTCCAGATTCCGGCGCCGGCGAGCGGTGATCGGCGGCCGGAGTTGCAGGGGCGTGACGTCACTGAACCGGCCCGTGACGTCAGCAAGCCCCGGTCCAACCCGGTCCGAACCGGGGAATATACCCGAGGTATATTCCGTTGACTTTTAACGCCGTCAGGGAATATTCTCTAACGGTAACGGAATATTCCGTAACGCCGTTAGAGAATATTCCGTTAACTAAACAGAATATTCCATTAAAGTTAACGGCACGCCGTTAACTTTAACGGCGAGTGCACAGTCGGCGCGTGGCGTGCGTGCGAGCGCGTGTGAGCGTGTGAGAGTGCGTGAGCGCGCGTGCTGGCCCGTGAGCGCGCGTGTGGGCGCGTGACGGAGCGTGACGGCGCGTGACGGCGCGTGGCGGCGCGTGGAGCCCCGCGGCGGCGCATGGCGGCGCGTGAACCCATTTTCCGACTATTTCAAGTCCCGAATCGAGCAAACAAAGGCGATTTCAAGTCTTTTTCATTACTTTAAATTGGAATAGACTTGTAAAATGATTAGTTTAGTAAACTCTCATATAGGTGAGACCTATCCGGAGGAGCAACGAGCTCAGGCACGCTACGGAGGCTACGATTCGGCCACGTATCAGTTCATGGAATAGTACTTAACCTTTTTTTATATTACTATAATATGTTTTAAGGTGTTTTATGAATTATATGTGTGGCATGCCTATTTTATGAACTTAGAATATTTTGTGATATCCTCTATTAAATGATTATTGATTTATGTTTTGGTTTATGATGAAACTTGGCATGCATACACATGATTTTAACTGTATTACTTATCACGCATAATGCACGGTGTTAGCACTGTCCGGGCCCGGACCAGCTTCACGTGTATGTTCACACGCACCGACACGCTCACCTTGGATCCATTTGAAGGGAAATTATGAGATTTGTATGGGATTTCTAATGACTAGCATGCATAAGCAATTCGAAATTCATATGCATAAGCAACGGAAGCTAAATTATCAAAGCAATAGTCATGCAAATCCCCTTCAAGAAGCATAGGTTTCTATTTGATGCATCAAAACAAAATAAGAACAAAGTGGGGGTTAAGTTTCATTACCTCTTGATCTACTCTTTAGACCAAGGATGGACCACCTCCAAGCCCTTTGTTCTTGGAACTCCTTGATCCTAGCTTTCCTCCTTGATTCCTCCACCTTGATTGATTGCCTTCAATAGGTTTCTCCTAGAGCCTCCAAGGTAGAAGGCCTCTAAAGATCCACACCTACACTAGTAGTGGAATGGATGATGGATCATCAAGAGAAAGGGAGATGAGTAGCTATCCCTTCTCTTGGAAAAATGGCCGGCTGTTTTAGTGAGGAAGGAGGAGATATTTTTCTTCTCTTTGGTTGACAAACTCAATCCAAAGCCATACCAAGTATGGTGTGAAGTATGGTGATGAGTTCCACTTATGAAAGTTTCATTAAACTTCCATATATATAAAAGAGGGGAGTCAACTTTTGACTCCACTCATTCTTTCTCATTAAAGCCGGCCATTGAGTGTATTTTTGGGCTTTTGGGCTTTTATAATTCAAGTCATCTTATGCTTGAATAAAAGCCCAAAGAGGTTTAGGGCCCAATGGGCCCTAATGAACCCGAACTTTTCATAAAGCCCAAAACGATCTTTTATCGCTTCTATGATTTCATTAGACTTTCTAATTAATCATATCACTCAATTAATTCAATTAATTATTTCCATCATTCATATGTGGTTCCACCACAAGAGTGTATCGGTGTACAATCATTTTAGGTTCTAATTAGCAAGGCAGTGAGGTGATTGGTATCAATCCAATTGATTAGTTTTATTCCAATCATCTAGTGAATTAAAACTTATTTTAATTCTTTATCTTCTTTGGTGATTACTAATTTAATCATCCATAAGATCCCACAAGCCATGAGTGACATCTAAACATATATCATGGCTACCCAAGCTAATGTAGAAGTTTGTTCGGAGAACCTATTCAATTGGAATTACAATGTAATTCGATCCTTCTCTAATACAATACTCTCAATCACATTATTAGGGTATGGATACATAATGTCAAACCCCTAATGTGATTATACCATGTTATATGATTCTATTGAGTCGTAAAGGAACACTTTCCATCACTACGCTCATTACTTCGGCCGAAGATTCCCGAATCATATCTTAGAGTATTCTTCCTCTCGTAACGAGGATTAGAGATCCCTTGTTGACCATTCACTTGCCTCCATGGCTAAGTAGCTTAACCCCAATTATGCCGTGGACACCCTCAAGATTGGGGTGACTTTGACATAATCAAAGATCAAGGACCTAACCACAAGACAACTATGATGTCTCAGGTCAAAGGATTACTTACATATTCCAATCAATGGAGTTACTTGCTTGACATGTGAGTAGACCTCCATGCAAGTACTCCCTTCGATTGTATTCAGTGAACTCATTCCCTTAATGAGCACCTACATACTTGTCATAGTGTCAATACACGAATGGCTGAGACTCTCCATCCTTCCCATTTGAAGCTGACATAGTACGTACTGGTCTATGGATTGTCAGTATCCCTCCGACAATCCCATGACCAGGAACATTTTGAACATCATGGTTATGAGAAGAAGGTCTCTGCAGTCTAACTTCATTAGATTACTTCTTCCATCAATCCATTGTCCATGGATTCACTATTTGGACATTTATCAACTATTGAGATTGTCCTAATAAGTGACTTTGCCCTTTTGCTGTATTTAGGGTTATCCATACATACAGTCAATGTCCTGAAAAGTTTCTTCCAAAGATTGACTTTCAGGGCATATTTCCAACACCATTGTAGGTGCCAGCCTGTCTAGGTCGCCTCGGCGACTAGACTCGTTGTGACGCACATTTTGTGCCAGCTTCACGTGCATGTAGTGCTAGAGCGTATTATTTTAACACCCAGCCTATCATGTAGCTACTTTCTGCATGACTTGTGTGCATGTTCTATGCGATAAGTAATGATTGATTTTCACTGTGATAAATGTTTTATACCCGTATCCTTGTGGGCGTTGGCCCGTTTACTTGTGTTAGAGACTTATTTTAGTATTAAATATTTTGTTAAATCTACGGGTTTTACAGTGAGGGGTTATACCAAGGTTTTGGAAACGTTTTACTTAAAAATTGTTATTGGCCCACTCACCCTTGTTTTTCGCCCCTCCAGGACTTAGACATTAGTTGGCGACGATTCGGTGGTGGCAGCTGCTGGTAGCTTTATTTCTTTTCTGCAGTGTATGTTTTAGTACTCTCTACTGTTCTGTTAATTATCCATCCTTCGGATGGGAATAATTTTCTTTACTGCACCTAGCTCTGACACTATGTAATAATGGGTTCTACCCACATTACACTTCCGTATTTCCGTAAAATTCTGATTTTATTTGTTTCTTTTCCCTAATTCCTTATTTTATTCTTCTTATGACTTCGTCACTCCTACGGAGTGGTCGGTCAGCACGCCTCGAAATCCGGTGTCCACCTGGATATTCGGGTCGGGGTGTGTCATAGTACGTACTGTCCAATGGTACGACTATTGAATGGTTCCAAATTAGTTTACGGTGGGCACCAAATGATTTTTAAACCATTCAACAGTACGTATTATTGAATAGTACGTACCATTGAAATTTGACCTTTAAAACTGATCATTCTCAGACTTCCATGATCAAAGCAAATCTACAACTTCTAAGAATGTGTTTCATAGTTTTAGGAGCTATCATTGATTTATGCTAATGTAATTGCTTAGTTTTTTTCATCTTTGTTGACATGATACGTCTTTAACAGGCTTTAATTGGAATGCCTTACATATACACATTGTATTGTATTGTGACTTGTGAAACCCACTTTATATATTGTCACCAAATAAATAGATGAACATAAAGTTTCTTATAAATATTGATCTGACTACCAATATATAGTCAAGACGGTTTGAGTCACTGAACACAGTTTGCAGCGTGATTTTCTTGATGTGTTTCTCAACTAGATAGTATACAATTCTATTTCCGTTGTCAAAGTCTGAGTACTATAATGAAATGAATTCAAATAGGATATACAATTTAATTGATAGACTAACAATATAACATATACTATATCAAAGTGCCATTGAACCCATCAACTAATTGTCAAATATATTGTTCTTGATCTTTTCGTATAGCTTGGTTGAGATTCCTGGGAATACTTTTTGCCCAACCTAATTAGTCAACTAATAACTTATTGACCTGAAATTCATTTAAATAATTGACCATATCATTTCCTGGTAATTCTGGGGGTGGATATAGGGTTTATCATTTCTATCAATTTTATTTGAGATAATTAGATATAAATTCAAAAGCATAATAAACTTCCAAAATTAATCCAAGATGTTTTTGTTAAAAGTTTAGGTCCAGTGACTTTCATTTTTTTTTTTTGGTAAAAAAAAGGGGGAATACAACCCAAATACTAACTTAAAATGGAAACAAAACAAGACCGAAGAACTCCAAAAATATCGTCCATGAGCGCAGATCCAATCCAAAAATGAGCCTCATCAAACACATAAACCCCAATATCCATACTCAAAATTCAATTTGCCAATTGATCCGTCATATAATGATTCTCCCTGTAAATATAGATTCATTGACTTTTATTCCGCACACGAAAATTTATTTTTTTATAATGATGAGTCAACCTAGTTTTTTCTATGAGCATATTCTCTTACTACCTATAATGCCTTTGATATGTTTAGGCATAAAATGGTAGGGAAATTTAATTTTTTTAAAGGGCAAAACAATAAAGAATTAAATGCAACAATTATGCTGATTTAATTTTACCATAACTGATCCTGTCTTTTTGAATTTTGGACATATTAGTTTGAATGGAATTTTTATCTTTTTTGACGAAGCATGATGGTTGGGATTGCATTCCATATTTCACAACTCAAAATTCAATTTGCTAGGTTTCTATTTGATCTGAGAATTTGAGATGACCTATTTACTAGGTTCATTAACCCCATGTGTTACAGCCCGTCCCGAAAAATATCAATATTTTATTTCCAGAAGTGGAAAATGCCGAAAACGCCCCCTGGTTGACCTTTCGGTTGACTTTCGTGTAGTGGCTCATACGACCCTTCCCTTTGTATTTTCTTACTGTGCTCGTCGTTACGAACGCGTGGACGCGAGCAGGACGTCATTCGGAGTCCGAATGGAAATTTTACGAACGTTGGATTAACACTTCCTGTAATTCTAATTGGACTTATTTTACTGTTGAGCTTGGGCCCAATGGACCCATTTGACCCATCACTCTCTGTCTCCTTCTTTGTCACTCAATCTCTCTGTCTCAATCCCTCACTATCTCTGTACTCTGTCTCTCCCTCGCTCTCTCTACAAACTAACAAATCTCTCTTCTTCACTGAACTATTCTTGAGCCAAACTAATGGCCAACCAACCTTACCAGCCACTACCCTTCAGTGAGCCAAACCCAGCCACCCAGACCGACCCAGATAACCCAGCTCAAACCTCAGGCTTGATTTCCCAGAAACTCCGGCAAGGCCTCATGCCTTGTCCGTCGAATTTCTCGGTGAAATCGACCCTGGTGTCCCTCGATCTAACCACCATTCGACTCCTCAAGATCCCTAGGACCTTGATCGAACCTTGGATGGCCGAGATTGAACGAGAATCGACGATCGGAAAATTGGCCACTTTATGGCCTTGACTTCTTTCCCATATTCCGGCCACCTCCAGCTAGTGATCGGCCTCCAAATTGGTAAAATCTCATTCCCCTCACTCCCAGCTTCATTTTGGTACTTGAATCGTGTGATTTGGCCTTGAAATGAGTGAGATATGACGATTTGCAGGTTTCCGGCCAAAATTCCCAGATTCCGGCGAAACTCCGGCTGGTAGACGGCGGCTAGCAATTGCAGCGGTCACCGGCAAGCTGACGTCAGCCAACCGGTGATGACGTCATCAACCCGGTCCAAACCCAGTTGGACTGGAATATTCCAAAGGTATATTCCGTCCGTTAACTTTAACGGCGTTAACGGAACATTCTAACACCGTTAGAATATTTCGTTAACTTTGACGGCGCGTGTCACCGGTGAGTGGCCGGTGCGTGACTGCGCGTGGGGGACTTCCACCGGCGCGTGGCGGCGCATGAGGGCGCGTGGGACCTCACAACGGCGCGTGGCGGCGCGTGAGGCCATTTGGCAGCGCGTAGCGGTGCGTGAGGCCATTTGGCAGCGCGTGGCGGCGCGTGAGGCCATTTGGCAGCGCGTACGGCGGCGCATGGCGGCGGTATTGGGTTTTTCGACCCCAGAGCTCCATTTTCGGGTTTCCAAACCCCGTTTTCTTCGTACTTGTCAATGTCTTTATTAATTATGGGTGTTCTAACCTAGGTTTGGCGACCCGTGGAGTACGGAGAGCGTACAATTGGGCTATTCCGGCAAAGGTTTATGTGAGTGGGCCCCTTCCTTATTAAATTAAATATTTCATATGTTTTGGAAATTAATATTGCTTATGCCTATGGTTTAATGTGAGAATTTCCACTATTATTATATTATATTTGGTGAACCTTGAATTTATTTATGTATTGTATTTTGGTTCACTTAGTATGTTACTTAATATAGTATTTTAAGTAACTTTGGTATATACTTGGTATTCCGGATACGGCATCCGTGAATACCTAATTATAGAGTTTACTATGAGGTTTATTTTAGAAAGGAAATTACCCCACCTTATTTTATTTAGAAATATTCCATGGTATGTTTTATACACGCTCAACTGGGAATGCTTACACGGTGTCATTAGTACTGTCCGGGGCCAGGACCAGCTTCACGTGTATGTTCACACGCACCGACATGCTCACTTTGGATCCATCGTAGGTGCCAGCCTGTTATAGGTTGCCTTGGCGACTAGAACTCGTTGTGATGCGCTTAGCGCCAGCTTCACGTGTATGTAGTACATGAGCGTAACATTATTCGTACACCCAGCCTGTCCATGGCAGAATATCTCTGTATGAACTCGTGTGTTTGTCATACCTATCGAGCGTATCCCCTACTGATTTATATTGTGTTTTAAACTGGATTTTACTGATGCCACAGAGGCTTCTACTGATTTACGGGTTTCCCATATTATGTTATTTATACGGATTTTAGAGAAAGTATTTTATACCAAGTTGTGGTTTCCTACCCGTTTTGGAAAACAAGTTCATTTCCGTACTTACACTGTTTTCTACCTACTATCGTAGTATGTTTTCCAGAAAAGTTTTTACCAGAACTATTACTTGATTTGATGGCGAGGGGTTAGTATTTTCAGAAAAGAAAAGTTTTATAAAAATAACTACTTATGGCCCACAAACTCTTCTGTTTTGCGCCCCTCCAAGATTAGTGGCTTAGAGCAATTGACGTCGAGACGCGGTGGTATGACAACGTAGGGATTTCTTGTACTTGTAATTATTCAGTATTCTTCTACCCTGTCCAACAATTATTATTTTATTATTCTTTCCGCCCGCACACTTTCGTGCACTCTGAGCTTAATTTACTTCGATTTGCTTAATTATTCTTCAATTATTTCAAATGGCTTTCGTCACCTCACGAGATGTCGGCCAGTACACTCGACTTTTAGGTGTCCACCTGTACATCCAGGTCGAGGTGTGTCACCATGGTAGGTTCACTAATCTCGTAAGCTCTATGGATAGGTTCACTAACCTTTTTTGAAAGTTCACTAATTTCATTAATACTAGGATAATACTTGGGTACTCACTAGTGAGTACCCTATATACTCACTTTCTGATTTGGCCAAATCAAAAGATGACATGTGTTCCTTATTTTTAAAAGCCCAAGAAAAATTAAATAGCATATGTTTTATTTTTTAAAACAATAAAATATGTGTTAAAATATCATTGGGCCAAATTATTAAAGTGAGTATATAGGGTACTCACTAGTGAGTACCCAAGTATTATCCTTAATACTATGGACATGTTCATTTCAATATATAACAAATATTCATATCGAGTGAAATTCACCTTAAAAGTCAACGAAACAAGTTCTTTATCACAATAAATCACATGATTAGGTTTTTTTAAAATAACAAGTTCTTTAACCCAATAAACCACACGATCATTAGTATTAGACAATACCAAATTCTATTAGATAATTAGAGAAGTGGGAATTAAAACTGTTAAAAGAGTAAATGCTTGCATGAATTAAGGGATTGATAAGGAAGTTGCCGTTTTGGGTAGAGTGGCATTTGATGTAAATTAGAACAATAATAAGTTTTATTTGATAATCTATGTGGCAGACATGTATTAGTAGATTGGACTGCAACTCTCAATTTTTTGTACATAGGAGTAAACCCAATCTAGTGTAAAATATTTGGACCGGAATTCAATTGCCCCATTTTATTTGGGCTAAGTCCTTTTTACACCCCGAGATTTTGGGGTGTTTTTTAAAATGGACTCTGAGTTTTTAATTTTGTCAATTTACACCCTAACATTTTTTTAATTGTACTAATTTAAATCATCTGTTAGTTTGACCGTTAAGTTTTTTTGTTAGATTGGTGATTTGGTTGTTGTGGGACCTTTTTGTGATGTGTCAAATAAAAGTATAAGTATAAATAAAATTTTCAAAAGAGAAACTAAAATAGAAAAACAGCAAAAGTTCAATTCGCAAGAAGCAACTATTTCAGCCTGGATTAGAGTTTGTAGTATGAAGATGAAGATCTTGACAATGATGACGTGGATGGGTTTAGTCTGCATTTTGGGTCAGAGCATTCAGAATTGCAGGTTTCTTTCGGAGTGGGTGAGTTGGTCGTGTATTGAGAATAGGGTGGGGGTGATCTGGGAGTAGCACAGAGTTGGGTTGCTTGGGTCGCGTATGAGGGTTTCCGGTGAGGTGAGATCCGGGGTCTGCGGGGTCTGCGGGGTTAGAAGTACTAGGCCAGAGATTGGAGAGATGATGGGAGATAAAAGGTGTGAGGGAAAGGGAGATTGGGGTGGGGATGGGAAGAGAGCTGGCGAGGAGGGGTTTGAGGGGATGTCATGGGGGACTGGCTACAGTGCTCGCAAGCATTGAATGCTCACACCAATCTCACCCTCCTTCCTCCCCTCTCTCCTCCCTCCTCCCTCCTTTTAATGGTGAGATCGGTGTGAGCATTCAATGCTTGCGAGCACTGTAGCCTACTCCGATGTCATGGGAGAGGACTGAGAAGAGGGCTGTTGGAGAGAGAGACGGAAGCTTGACATCACCAACTTTACAGAAAACTTAACAGAGTTAACGGTGAAACTAATCAATGGTTTAAATTGATATAATTTCAAAATTTTATGTGAAATGACAAAATTAAAAGACCATGACCCATTTTGAATAACACCATCAAACTTCGGGGTGTAAAATGGAGTTTGCCTTTTTTATTTCTTAGCAGATAGAAGTGGGTTAAGGTTAATCAAAATTGACTAATGACAGCTAGGCAACTATAACCATTTATCTATTGCATACATCTCCATGCAAGCTCAGTGGGGCTTCGAATTAAAATAAACCGTAATTGTTTTCACATGGCCAAAGATATACTTGTTCAACTTTATCTATTGATTTGGATATTAAAATTTAAAATGCATAAACTTTCATTCCAATGTTGATATGATGTGGTGAATATATAAGTAGAAATTTCGGATTTGTCATCTTATAAGGGAGGACTTACTGTTAACCATATCAGACACACAGAGAGAGAAGTCGAGAAGGGAAGAAGACAGTTTTCTGCTTCTTAGATGACCATGAAATAGAATTTGAACCCACAAATACAACCAGTCCAGTAGTAGATCTTCTATCATTTGGGTCACCTGCCCAATCGACATCACTAAATGCTCTCAAATCCAAAGCTCCTTTAACATACTGAATACCACATCCCTTTGTTGCTTTCAAGTGTCTAAGTATCCTTTTTACTGCGATGAAATGGGACTCCATTAGACAATGTATAAATTGACATACTTGATGAAATGCAAAAACAATGTCAAGTATGGTGAATGTAAGATATTGGAGAGCTTCCAATATACTTCTATACAATTATGGGTTGTTGAAAGGTTTTCCATCATCTTTTAACAACCTATTGTAGGGTAAACAAGGAGCATGTCAGATTTAGTGAGCAAATCAGTGACATATTTTGTCACGCCCCGGATTTGGCCCAAACTAAACCTGAGCAGGTGACATTTCACGTTACTTTTTGATGTGGTAAAAACTAATACACAAATTAAACCCTCTTTTAGACAATTGTAGTATGCGTAAGTAGGGATCGTTCTAAGCCGGGGATTAGAAGGGATGCTAATCTACACTAATTAGACTCAAAAACATAAAACTAAGTTAAATTGACTCGAAACAGGAACTAAAGGGAAATTTGGACAAAAGTTAAACTAAAAAGACTCAAAATACTCAATGGGAGGTTGTTTTGACGAAAACTTAAACAAACAAACTTGCAAAAACAAATTAAAAGGTATGAAATTGGGTAAATTAAGGGAGTGAAAGTCTAGCTAGAGGGTCTTTCTCCACACATGACACATATGCATACAAATTGATTTCCAGTTATTCTTCCTATAAACCATGAATGACAATGCCCCAAGTTAACCGTGAACTGCACAAATTAACCCTCAGATTTTCCTAAATTCATTGAATTGGACTCAGGGACGCAACCAAATTATTGTTATCAATTTCCCTCTATGAACTGCATAATAGAGATACATGTCAAAGATCATTAAGTTTTGTGACAATCATAAGCATTGACATGACATTCGTAACTATGAACTACATGATACTCATGCCAGGAATTTACTTAACGCAATCGTGACTAGCAACCTCCACTACTTGTAAATATAAGTTCATAGCTATTAGGTGAAACTCCCTTATATTTTAGCATCAAATTCATGCATGCAAACTAAGTGGGCCCCCTTAATCAACACACAAGAATAAGTTATCAATCAAACAGTTAAGTAAATTACATTCACGATTTATGAAATAATAACTGGATGTAATCAATTCATATCACATATATGTTCATGGCTTTGAATTCACCTCTAGTTAAAACGAAATTAGTTCCTCATGTTTGCAATTAAACAAAAGCAACTAAAATTAAACATTGAAAACAAAAGATAGAATACACCTAGAAACCCTCCAACAATCCAACAGTCTTGAATGGCAGGCACGGCTCCAAGCCTTTTCTTCTTCTTCCTTGCAAAGCTGTGGCACAAGTGTTTTTTTTTTTTTTTTTTTTTCTGATTTTAGGCTCTTTTGTGTCTGGTAGTCCTAATTAGTGCTTTCTTTATGAATTTATGCGTCTCCAAATGCTTGAATCATTGAAGGACTCCAAGGGCACAATTTAGAGAGTGTTTAGACATCCTTAGGACTCCTTATTTCATCTAAAGTAAGTGTAGAAACATGCACAAAACAACTGCCACGTTTTTTCCTTGAAACCCAATCCAACTAGGACTCTACTGCCTGTTTTGACTTTTCATCACTAAAACAGTGATAACTAATTCAAGAAGCATCAGCATGGAGATCTATAAAATCATGTGGAAACTAGACATCCAGAGCTTTCCATCCATATATGGCATGACACATAACTCGTCCTAAGAAATTCTAGGTGCTCTATCGAAGTTGGCAGTTCTGCACAGTACTGTCCAAATCTCACTCGGATTCCACTTTTTTGCAATTTTCCTTGTCTTCCAAGCTTCAATCTTCACCCTTTCAGGAGAAAGTAAGGCCTTATAGAAATCAAGTTCTTAATTGTCCTAATATGAAAATAACTCCCCTTTGCAGATGGAATTCAAGTAGAATAGGATTAGGATAAGGTTAGGATAAGATAAGGTAAGGATGATGTTCATTCCTTTTAGCTGATTCCTTATCTTCTATGTCTTAAATTAATTTCTCCATCTCTTTAGCACATTCCTAGCCTCATTTGAACTTCACAAACGTCCATCCACCTCACTCCATGCATGTGTTATCTATTCCAAGCCCAAAACTGCTCTTAAATGCTCCAAAATGCCCTTTCTTGCCAACTTTGCCATTTGGACCTACAAACACATGAAAATGGCTTAAAACAATCTAATAAATAGAAACTAACTGAGTAAATGCAAGGAAATAGGCTAACAAAGTTGCATAAATATGCTCCTATCACTTTTAAGAGCAAAAAGTAACTACTTCAAAGTCTCCAAAACATAACATAAACAATTTCATTACCATTTCTTAATTTATACCTCAAAATGTACTACAAAGGTTCCAAAATCCAGAACAAATGTACAAAACATCTAATATACAAAGTGTTGTCAAAACAACTATAAAAACATCTAATGTATTCCAAAATGAACCAAAATCTTCAGCAGCTTTTCAAAAACATCCAAAACATGCTAACTTCTCACCCCAAGCTTATCTGAAAGGGAAGGGAAAAAGGGTGAGCTACAAAAGCTCAGTAAGCAACAATATCTGAAACAAAGTGATTTGAATGCACAATCAAAGGAGTTAGATTCAAAGGCTGCAATACAATGAACGCATGAATTCAATGAATCAATAACAATACAAATAGCTTTTGTGACTCCTCATTAGTGAATCCAATGAGGCCTTATTCCATGGTGGTCAAAGGTCCAGACTCCTTCACAAAGAAGACAAAAACACTATGATTCAGACAAACTGAATCAACCACGAGTTCATATGCTATTCGATGTTCAAATAAAAACACTTTAAGCAATGAAACGAAGGCAATGGTATCTGAATCAATAATCAAATGAGATTCTAATATCTAAGGAGCCAAGTGAAAACTGAATCAAAGTTGAATAACAAAGTAGTTCAAAGATTCAAAAACATGGAAGCAAAGCAAAGCAAAGCTAACAACACAAGGATACGTACTAATTCAGAACACAAGGATAGTTATAAGAATACTTACATGATTTAGAACACAAGGATAGTTACATGAATACTTACAGATTCATTTAGCTTGAAACCATGAAATCCAGCAACTAACAATTATTTCATGTATTTCTTAGTTTAGACAAGTTTCTCTCAAACTCTAATCTCTTAGTTTTGGTTCTGAAACAAGTGATAAAGAGCACAGAGAAAAAAAGTTGTCAATTATAAGGAGACAACTTTCTTTAAGCAAGTGGTGAAGGTTACTTCAGTAGTAGGTTTGGTTGTTAAGAGGTGAGAGTTTACTTCACGTGAGGGTTTGCTTTAAACAAGCAAGCATCTTAGCTTTACAGATGGTGCCTAGTTTCAAGTGCTAAAATCTGTCATTTTGCACTCAAACAGTTAGGCAAATTACACTAGGGCCTCAAAAGAGTTGAGATGTTACATACTTGTCCTATGATAGAAACAATAGTGCAATGGTCCCAAATCTTTTATGTCAAACTCTTTAGTGAGAGCAACAATAATATCATATATAGCATCAGTTGCATTGCCTGCGACAATTATATCATCTACATACAACAACAAAATGACAATGGAGTTGCCAACTTGTTTAACAAAAAGATATGAGTCTGCATAAGTTATATGAAAACCCAAGGAAGGTAGAAAGCTTATGAACCTGTCATTCCAGACCCTTGGGGCTTGTTTTAAACCATACAAGGACTCATGTAGTTTACAAACATAGTCAGAATGCTGAGTATCTACAAAACCTGGTGGTTGAACCATGCATACTTCTTGTACAATAACATGAAGAAAAACATTTTTCACGTCTAGTTGCCTTAATGACCAATCATAAGGAGCGTCCAAGGCAAGAACTAATCGCACAGTAGTTGGTTTAACTACTGGACTAAATGTCTCACTATAATCAATTCTTTCTTCTTGATTAAAGCCTTTAGCTACCAAACGAGCCTTATATCTCTCAATTGTACCATCTGCATTCTTTTTAATCTTAAAGATCCATTTGCAACCCACTATGTTCCTATTTGAAGGAAGAGGAACTAAAGCTCATGTGCCATGAGAGTATAAAGCTAAGAGTTATTCCTTCATTGCAGCAATCCATACTAGAGATTTCAAGGCTGACTTATAAGTGGCAGGTTCAACTTTTGTTAAATCAACACCCTCCTCCCATTTTCATGGATTGTAGATAGCAAAGCAAGTTTATTCAAAATTCCACTCTCAGATCTTGTTTGCATAGGATGTAGATTGAGTGGAAGAATGAGAAGAACAACTTGTAAACTCTCATGTTGGAATTCAGGTACCACATGGATAGTAAAGGAGGAAGACTGAGTTGTAGTTACAGTAATGGATTGAGCTTCAGATGCAGGAATAGACTCAGATGCTATAGGTGATAATGACAAAACAGGATTTGAAGTAATAGGAATGGATACAGTTGAAGTTGGAACCACTAAAATATTATTTTGATTGGGAACTAGTATTGGTGGTTGAACTAGAATACGTAGAGGTGATACTCTTTGTTGGATTATGGAAGCCAAATTAGTGTATGGAAACTCTTATTCGTTAAAAATTACATGTCTAGAAATGTGTACCCTCTGTTTAGTTACCTCATAACAAATGTAACCTATAAATTTAGAGGTATAACCTAAGAAAACACATTTTGTGGTTCTTGGTTGCAATTTGGTGCTGTTATAAGGTCTCAACAGTGGATAGCATAAGCAACCAAATACTTTGAGATGTTGAATCTCAGGAATGGATTTGAGCATTGCTTCAAATGAGGATTTGTGATTTAATATTAAGGATGGCATCCTATTAATGAGGTAGATTGATGCTTGACAAGAAAATGACCAGAAGGATAAAGGTAAGGAAGTTGTTTGCAAAAGAGTAATTGAAGTTTCAATTATATGGTGATGTTTTCTTTTAGCTAATCCGTTTTGTTATGATGTATGAGGACATGACATGTGGTGACTAATTCATTTGTCTAGAAGAAATGTCTGAAAGGATTTACTTATGTATTCACCTCCCTGATCACTTTTTAAGGTCTTAATTGAGACACTAAAGTGATTAAAAATGAACTGATAGAAAGCACTAAAGGTTGAACATACATCACTTTTATTGCATAAAGAAAATATCCAACAATATCTAGTACATTCATCAATGAATGTCACATAGTATTTCAAACCCTCAACAGAAATACAAGGAGTTGGGCTCCACACATCATTATGAACCCCCTCAAAAGGATTGACAGATTTAGACAAGGCAGAAGGAAAAGTTAGTTTACTAAATTTTCCTTCTAGACATGTATGACACAGTACAGGTAAAGCATCATATATAAAGGAAACATTTGACTTTCTTAAGATTTAAGAAACTATGAGATTAGAGGGATAACCTAGTCTGTTATGCCAAATACTGGAAGTAACTTGCTGTCCAAGATAAGCACCTGCAAAGACTTTGTTTTGAGAAGCAGGATACACTGGTGAAGGAATAGGATACAATCCATTACTGCACAGTCCCTTGAAGAGAATTCTCCCTGTGGCTTTGTCCTGAATCCAAAAATAAAAAGCTTCAAAGATTAACTAGCAGTTATTATCCAAACATATTCTATGAAGGGATAACAAATTTTGAGATAATCGAGGCACATATAACACTGAATTTAATTTCAAAGGCTGCATTGGAGTGAGAAATTTGCAGACTTCTGATTGAGGCAATAGATCAAACACCTTGTGTGTGTGAATTGAAGTACAAGATTTTCACAGAATTGGGGAAAGAAAGAACCCTAGAATTGAGAATTTGGAGAAATTAGAGAGGAGAATAACAAAAATGGAGCGGAAGCAGAAAAACCAAGATCATAATTCACTAAGAGTCAAGCTTTTTTTCGGCGAAGATACCATGTTAACCATATCAGAGAGATCAAAAATAAAGAGAGAGTGTGTGAGAGAGAGAGAGAGAAGAGTCGAGAAGGGAAGAAGGAAACTAATCTTTGATTATAGATATATGAATTGATTGCGCACTTCTGACTTTACGGAGATATATATACTTAGTTAGGAATACTTAGAAGCTAAGTAACAACCTTATAACAATCTCTATAACAGAATGTCCAATCGATTGACACTTATCATATGTTGCACCATTGGATCTCTATACTTAACACTTACATGGAACGGGTCACCGTCATGTGGCGTCCCTCGTCCAATAACGTATTGCCATGTGTAAATTTTTCTCCATATGACAATATATTATTGAATCGGGACGCCACATGAAGGTGAATCCGTTTCATGTAAGTTGCTCTCCTTACAAATTGGATGGATCTTTCAGATCCAGTCATCTTAAATACTACTCACTATCTGCATGTCGTCATACGAGCATGACTCAGGATTTTAATCAACTCTTAATCTTTTTTTATTCTGTATAATGTATGAGACTGACCTCAAGTTCCTTGTCCTAATTATGATTTTATGTAATAAAACAGATGAAGCAAACAATAGGATACGTACAAAAGCTGGAAATAAAAGTGGCTATAATTTAAATGTAGCTGTTGTAGCCATGGTGGAGCAGCTAAAAGAAGACAAGTAGCTCAAAGCTATAGCTAGGTAGGATTGCAATGCAAGCAAACGTTGGAACATGACAGCTTAGTGTGTCATATGGGCTCACACCTGTTGGGCATGCAAATTGGGTCACTTTTTTGCATATGTCGGAGTATTTCGTATTTCGAGTATTTTAATCATTTGATTTTTGTTTTAAAATATAAAAATCAAGATCCAACGGTTAAAAAACTCAGAATACGGAATCTTCCGAAGCACCCAAGAATTTTTGTGCAAATGGGTAGTACTCTTCAATAATGCCACTACTTGCGATAAGGCTTTTTCTTCGACTCATTGGATTCGAGTTCAAATTCTTCTTCATTTCTCTTAATCACCTTAATCTAAGTTAGAATATAATAATATCGTTTATAATCAATTCAATAATACATTGATTTATTCATATTTTATTTTGCTCCTTGTGTACTAAATTCCCAATAAGTAAGAGGTATTCCAATCAAATAAGCAAAGTTGCACAGAGGCACATACTAATTAAATATAATATTGCATCAATTGTCAGATATATATATATATATATATATAAATTAGTTTTAATTTGGATTGAAAATGTCTAGTCATGGTTTAGTTTGATAAAATTCAGGAACTAATGTAGATCTGCTAATTAAGCAAGATCAAGTAGATATACAGAACACAAAGTACAAGATTTGAAAAACAAGAGTGAAGAGTGGCCCCCAGAGAAATCACATTATAATCAAACTCTGGTTGTAATCAGATTTATTTTGTAATTGTGTAGTTTGTAATTTTGTAATTTTGCAATCATTCATCAAGGCAGATGAACCCAAAATTATTGAAGAAGTCATTGGATCCCATCTCATCCTGCTATTTGAGCACTAGATACCAATCTGATTCCACCGTCATATATGTTGTATTACCCATCTCTTGCATGCTTTCTTAATCTGCCAGTTATCATTTTTTATCAACAGTTCTCTATCAGCAAGAATTGTTATTACTTTCAGGCTTCCTAAGACAACTTGCCTATACTTTCAGGCTGACATCAATTTCCTGTCGTTGCGTAGATGGTCTGAGAATGTGCTCGGTATAATCGCTCGTATATCTTTTTGTGTTTATCTCTCCTCTTGTATATACAAGATATATACGACCGAGGATAACAAAAGAATCTTGTGCAGTGGTCTGCTTAAATGTTTCGACTCCCAAACCAGTCAGGGTGTAGCTCCCAAAGTTCTTAGAGAATTGTAAAGGAGTTCTTTACTTCATGCATTTAAGCCCGATTTAATGGCGCATTTGAATTGAGATCAGTGACCACAGATGTAATAACTAACTAAGATCTTCTCCTTCCAATGTACATTAATTAATTAATAACATAAAGTAACTCCAAACTCTTCAATGCGTTGTTGTACGTGTAAGTAACTGGTAACTAATTTTGCCAAACTTTGCATGCACCGCCTAGAAGTTCTTAGGTGCAATTGTTTTGTCTATAAACTTATATATTCCAGTGATAAAAAATATAGACATAATTGTATACTGATCATCATAAGAAGAAAGATACATATAATTGTGTATAATTGTTGATAGTGCAAATTTTCTCTTACAGCCCTTTCTTAGGGAAATAAAAATTAGTTTATTTATGATTGTATTGTCCAGGGATTTTAATAGTTCTATATATAACATTGATCTACTCTCGAGACTACAATGTTGGTATATATTATTGTATATTTACCAAAAAGAAAAAAACAATATTGTGTTCAATTTGGAGAGAACTGAGATGCATAAATTTTGTGTTCTATTCCATTGCAAACGTTGATATCTGTTTGATTGCAAATTAAGACAACAAGAAAATTAATTAAGATCCATTGCACACAAAAAATCTCTCCAAAAACCACATGCTAGGAAATAAATTATACATTTTCATTAATTTGTACTCTTAATACAGAGGTACAGATTCAACAAAATAAAATAAAAAATATTTTTAATAATGTACAAACAAAAACAACAAAAGGGTAACATCTTTCTTCCTTTATCATTCCAAAAGATGAAAACTTGATGAGATTTGATAAGATTAAAGAGTTACATCTACATGAAAAGGGTTCGAGGCCGATCTGATCCAGCAACAGAAGGGTAGCTAGAGAGAGAAACTCCCATTGGAATAGCAAATGTACTCTCCATGAAAACCCTCTGGTGAAAGGTCTCCAAGCTCGACCCAGCTTCCATGAGGTCCTTGACCATGTTCCTGTAAGACTCCTTGAGCTTCTTCAATATGCACAAGTAGTGAAGTTTCAGCCACCTTAGTCTGATCTTCTTAAGCATTCTAGCAAACACAACGCCTCGCCTCGGCTTTGGCCCGCCGAGACGGACCATAGGGAGTTTCCGGCGCCGGATGGGGAATCGTCGTCGTATAAGCGGCTGGCATTGGCGGTGGAGATCATCATGATCTTGAGCCATGTGGTTGTGTTGGGGTGAGGGTGTGGAAGGTGTGAGGAGCAGAGAGAAGGGAGAGGTTTTGATGAACTTACATATATATATATATAAGAGAGGAAAGTTGACTAAATGAAAACAAAAGCATCATCTCTTGGGTTGGTATGTGGGGGCTCTAAATAAATTAAATAAGGTTTGAGAGTTGGAATCAATATATGTGAGTATCCTTAATAATATTTATTAAGAGAAAAACGATCAAATTGATATCCTAACCGAAAATTACTTCTACACACTCATTTTGAATTGTTGTTCTTGATTCTCTTTTTATTTGAAGAAATCATTTATGCACATTTTTTCTCTTTCTATACATTCATATTTATTTATGTCGATTTAATTCTTTTTGTTTTGTTCGATCCAAAAGTAAAAAAGAAATAAGAAAATATGCGAGCGAAAAATAAAAGTGTGTAGAAATCAATTATTTTCCCTTTTTTTTATTTCTCTTTATTTCTCTCGATCAAGTGGTCAGAGAAAAATAAAAAGTGAAAAAAGTTGTGCATAAATAGTTTTCTGTGTTTATGAAGATTTTTTTTTTGTCAATATATTTATGAGGATTGATATTGTCCATTCATATTGGATTGAAGGACTTAACATATAATGTCGTAAACAAGCATGTTATGCATGTTGTTTAACTTTTTCTTCTTTTTTTTCCTTTGTTTAAAGTTTTCTATTTTTATGCTTTTTATTCTTTTCAAAGAAAGTAATGAAATTTTACGTGCAGATTGAACACTGCACTCCTATGCATGCGTGCAAATATCTGTACTGGAATATGCCACTACAATAAGACATTTCATGTGAAAGAACAACATAAACATACTTCTAACCAAAAAAAAAAAAAACAACATAAACATGCTTCTGATCAAGGTTCTAAAAAGCGCTAGAGGCTAGTCGGGCGGCGCACAGGGGTTTAGTGCCTAGGGACCTAGGTGCGGGCCTAGGCGGATTTAAGTAAATTTATTATATATCATATAAATAAGTGCCTATTTACACTTTAAAAAAAAACAAAAAACTGTACTTGTATTGGGAATTTGAGAGAGATAAAATGAAAAATAGAATAATACATAAATTTATAAAATACTACAATCAAGCCTTCGACTAATGCAACAACTTATTTCATGGCATTGGCACCATCACAAACTAATGCAGCAAAAATAAGAAAAACCCAAAACCCAATTTGAAAATAAAATTCAATAATTCATAATCTAAAATTCCCATAATCTTTCATCACATATTAATCAATGATTCAATGAATCAATATATGTAAATGAGATCATGCATCTAGAATTCAACACCATTCAATTGCAACATAAAGAAAATTAAAGATTAAAATCTAAAAAGAACAAAATTTAATTTAATTTCAAAAAAAAAAAATTAAAACCATGAAACCGCCTAGCCACCACCTAGCACCGCCTAGCCGCTCACCTAGCCCCTACCCGATTTTTCTTCTTGTTTTGGCCTAAATCACATCGTTTCTCCACCGCCTAGATTCCGCCTAGACCGATTTTTAGAAAACTGCTTCTGACCAAAAAAAAAAAACAACATAAACATGCAATGCATTGTGATGTAGATTAGTAAAAATTCCCAAGAAAATGTCTGATACAGAAGAGAGAAAATGACTAAAACTTTAAATATTGAAAGGAGAATAATTGACATTCTATGAATTTCAGTTGACAAATTCTGTTTTTTCAAAGAATAGTATAGAGCTAAGAATGAGTACCAATTTGAACAAGCTTAATTATATGTCAAAAGTGTACATACGTATTTCTCAAAAAATAAAATAAAAGTGCACATACGTACTCAAGTGGGTAGGTGATTTGAGTTCATATCGTACTTGATTGGAAAATTCCAATTCGAATACCATCCACAAGCACAAGTCCATATTAATTTTATTGTTTGGATTTGGACATTGTCACACCTTGCTTCGTGAACTTTTAATTTATTTCTTTATGGGGTTGTAAATTTTAAGCGATAGCAACTTGCAAAAAATCGAGATTAAAATATAAGATACGATCAAATTAATTTGACTATTGAATAACAAAAACTATTGTTTAATTTTAAAAATTCCTTGTATAATATAATGTATAAGTCGTACATTATGTAATGCAACCTCCTAATAATACAATAAGTCTTACGCAGGCGATGACTATATATGGTCGGCAGTATCATTATTATCACATTCTAGTTCTATTTTATGCAGAAGCTCATACTTCTATTAAGGATGAGGGTTACAATATATGCCTCTTTGTATGTGCTCTATTTTAAATAACGAGAGAATATTATTTGCTAGGATTACAATATATGTGCCTCTTTGAAATTTAGAAATGCCGCAATAAGTTATGATCTTCTTTCCATTTGCTCTCTTGATTTTCAATTTGGCTCCGAGCCTTTCAAGTATTTTTAAAATGTACCAATTTGCTCTTGATTCTCAAATTTATGAAATTTGTTTTAATTTTTGCCACTTGATTAAACGAAAGTAACTTTGAATTTGACATTTTGATAGTAAGGTTTGAAACCAAAATTTAAAGTTCAACGAAAAAATCAAAATAAGATTTTAAATTCATGTGTCATAATACATTGTTAAAATTTTCTCCTTTAATAGCGAGATAGTGTGGAGTAGGATTATTTTATGTGTCAAACTCACTCACAAAAGGTTGGACAATAAACCAGTATGTGACCCCACAAATATTTTTGAATAAATTTCATTTTGTACCCTTGTAGTTTAGAGCATATTCACTTCATATCAATTTCTTGGTCACGGGAGCATTTGTACCAAATTGGCACATATGTATTTGTTTGTTTTGTTTAATGAAATGTCACTCTATCGTTTCTTGTCAAAAAAAAAAAACAAAATAGTTTGGCCCTTGCCTTTTAAAAATTGACAGTTTACTACCCCTAGCTTAAGAATTTGGGCAATGCAAGAGTCGAAAAGGGAAGCTCTATGAAGCTAGCTGAGAGGCTCGGGATGACCTCATCTCAGCAGAGGTGTGTGGACGGGGTCTGCTACCTCCACTGATTTGAACATTATAAAGCACAAATAGTGTAAAAAATTGTAACTTACAGTAGCAAAGTGTCAATTTTTAGAAGATCTAGTTATAATTTTTAGAAATCATAAACGAGAGGGATGCAAAGTGTAATAAACACTATTTTTTATGCTAACCATGTGGTGGCATATAAATATAATAATAATAACAAAACTAATGTGGTGATTTGATCCTGAAGTATTACAGTATAAGAGCAGTTCCAGTGTTGCCCACCTCCCCCCAGGCAATCACTATTCAATCCACCCCAATGAACAGTAATTGCCCTAATGAATAGTGTATTCCCCTGTCAATTGCTTTTTACATCTCCACCCCTACAATTAAATTGCCCTGGCAATTGGCAATAAAATATTAGTATTTTTTATATTTATAAAATAATACATAATAATTTTATTTGTAATTTCGGATAAGATTTTTAATCGTTCTCGTTGCGCCACGTGTCATTATCCGAAAAACCAATAACAATAAAATATTGTATTTTTTTATTTATTTATAAAATAATTCAAAATAATTTTATTTGTTATATCGGATAAAATTTTTAATCGTTCTCGTTGCGCCACGTGTCATAATCTGAAAAGACAATTATTGGTGATGGATTTCCGATAAGATTTTTAACGAATCACGTTGTGCCACGTGTCACAACCCGATTACACTAATTGATGACAGATTTCCACAAGATTTTTAACGAATGACGGCATGCCACGTGGCATTATCAACAACCTAATCCTTTCTGAATCCTCCATATAATCCACCATCCATCCTCAGAAATCTCACACTACCATTCATAGTTTCTGCTTCCTTCTTCACCAAAATCCCTATCATTATTCATAGTTTCTGCTTCCTTCTTTTACAATGTCTTCTTCTTCTTCTTCAAAGATGATGTGGGAAATCGATCAAGAAGAGGAAGAATTGTTTAACCAATCAGAAGCAACGTTCAATGGCGGGGATTGGGCCGAAAATCTGATGGAAGAGGATGACGACCGTAGACGGAGAGATGACAAATCAAGAATGGCAAGAGCCTCACATTCCCGTCGAGTCATCCAAGCTGTGGCTCACACCTCCAGGCCCAACCGTGCTATCAACATTGAAAGAAACAGGCAACGACGTGGTTAGGAGCTGTTGAACGATTATTTTGTTCGTAACAGTGCATTCCCTGATACGTACTTCCGACGTCGTTTTAGAATGGAACGACATTTGTTCAACAAAATCATGGGCGCTGTTTGCAACCATGATTCTTACTTTGTGCAAAAGGCAGATGCTTTTGGTGTTATGGGTCTCCTGCCTAAGCAAAAAATTACTGCTACCTTGCGGATGCTTGCATATGGAACAGCTGCAGACCAAGTGGACGAGCTAACGAGGATGGGAAAATCAACCATTCTTGAGTCCCTGATGAGATTTTGCTCGGCAATCGAATCTATTTACACTGCAGAGTACCTCCGTAGGCCTACTCCTGATGACTTGCAAAGGCTTCTGAAGAACGGTGAGATGCGAGGTTTTCCAGGGATGATTGGAAGCATTGATTGTATGCACTGGACTTGGAAAACTGTCCAAGTGCATGGCAAGGCGCTTATGGGGACAGAAAATGAGCACAAAGTATCATTTTGGAGGCAGTGGCATCTTTTGATACATGGATCTGGCACGCCTTTTTCGGAGTTCCTGGTGCTCAAAATGATCTCAATGTCCTTGCCCAATCCCCAGTGTTCAACGACGTCCTGCAAGGAAAGGCACCGAAAGTCACATACTGGGTCAACGGACGTCAGTACGACGGGGCATACTATCTAGCATACGGCATTTACCCAAGGTGGGGATCTTTTGTCAAAACAGTGCCACGTCCACGATCTGCAAAGAAAAATACTTTGCAAGATGTCAAGAAGGATGCAGGAAGGATGTGGAGCGTTGTTTTGGTATACTCCAAGCTCGCTGGGCTATTGTTAGGGGTGCTGCAAGAATGTTTGATGTAGAGTCGCTTCGATCCATCATGATGACGTGCATCATTCTTCACAACATGATTGTGGAAGATGAGTACGATTATGATGCCGTTGATGAATATGAGCCAGACCCGATGAACAATTCTAAAACACAAATATATTGTGCTCATGACGCTACCGAAGAACCTGTGCAACACGACCCATTACAAAGGGATGGACGTTACAATGACATGATCATTCAACGATATACTGCACTTCAACGACCATATATGCACAATGCCCGCCAACTTGACTTGATAGAGCACCAGTGAGCGCACATGGGTGTTGAAGATGCTTAAGTTCATTTGGTGTGTTGATGTAATTTTTATTTGGTGTGTTTAAGTATTTTTGTTTGGTGTGTTGATGTAATTTTTATTTGGTGTGTTGATGTAATTTTAATTTGGTGTGTTTAAGTATTTTTGTTTGGTGTGTTGATGTAAAATTTATTTGGTGTTTTGAATAAAAATGTGTTGTAAATTATGGAATTGTGGTGTAAGGTAGATGATATTGCCAAGGTTTTTATAGAAAAGTTATAAAAAAAAAAATTTACAAATTTTTAAAAAAAAATTTCCCGATTTTTACAGATTTTTTACAATTTTTTTTAATTTTTTATTCACCTAATTAATCTCTGCCGTTGGATTTAAAAAAATTTGAATTTCAACGCTCCAGATTGTGCCACGTGTCACAACGTTAACTTTTCTGAATTTTAAATTTTTTTTTTTAATTTATAAAGGAATTAATATCAACTGTTGATCTGAGATCCAACGGTTGATATTAAATCCTTTTTTTTATTTTATTTTATTACCGTTCCAGATCCAACGGCCCAAATTAAAGAGCCGTTGAGATCGCACGGTCCAGGGGAAGCCACTTGGCTTCCCCTAACGGTAACAATTGAAGTGGCCGACAGGCGGGCCCCACCCGCTGCCGACCTTGTCGGGACGCGCCACACGCGCGCGTGCGTTGCAAGCCCCTGACGCAAAAAAAATTAAACCGCGTGGCTGACGTCAACCACCTCGGTGGCTTGGGCTGTCAATTTTCCACGGGCCTCTCCCCCGAGCTCCACACCCACCCAGTCAATTTTCCTTCTCCAGCCCAAACCGACCCGCCCCCCCCCCCCGCCGCGGCCCGGGGCTGGGGTGGAACTGCTCTTAAGCGAGTGAAAATTAAGTTTTTAATTTTTTTTTTTAAATTAAGTCCTTAAAATTAAAACTTAACAATTTCATTCTTATTATAAGACTCGAAACTATTCTATTCAATTTTTTTATCAATTTAAATCACATAACTTGTATGTAATACTCTTTGAATAATAGATTGAAAATATTTAATGAGTTTAAGAATTTAATTTTCTGAAAAAGTTATGTATAGAGTTAAATTAACAGTTAAATTTGCAACATACATGCAACGTCAAGGGCTTAAGAACTGCCATCCTCAGCAAACTCATCATCACATAAGCTCCAAATCATAAACAACATTCTGCGATTTTCTCATTATCCATGGCCACAACAAGTTGGTCCACTGTGGTTGCAATTTGAAATGTTTTGCTCTTTCCCAGTCCTCTGAATCATGAGTTTGCTGAGGATTGCAACCAAATTAAGGTTTGCCCAGAAATCTCGACGAATCGAAACGAGCCGATATGATTCCCAACACTTGGCTCCGAACCTCGCCGATCTTAGTACGCCACAGTCGCCGCCGTTATAGCAGCTCTGGCGAGTCCCTGCTCGAGGCATAAACGGCTGGTGCTGTCAGAGACAGAGGAATCTCTCAAGGATGCTAAAATGTGCGTTTAGGAGTCCTAAACAGTTAGACCCGACTCCGGCGAACTCAGATCTGAATCGGCCAGAACCCAAATCTAACGCCACCCTTTCTCTTCATCTCGAGTCTCGATCCGACAGGCCAACGCCACGAAGACAGAGGAAGAAGGAGAAGAAAACAGAGGTTCGTCGTAGTGGTTGCGTGGCGCTGGAGAGAAGCCGTCATAGGTGGACTGGGATAGGTGGGCTCCTTCTCATAGGTAGACTGTTTTTAATTAAAGTACAAATTTTGTGGCACCCATATCAACAGTTAAGTGGGCTTCACTCATACCACATCTGAGAATTAACAGATTAATTACAAATGTAATGAGCCTAATAATAATTAAGTTTCATCGACTAACTGAAAGCTATTGGTTTTAGATAAATTACATTTTGTACTCTCAAGTTTGAATCAAACTGCAATTATATATATTATCTTTAAAACATTGCAATGTTATACATCAACTTGTGTTTCAGTTGCAATTTTATACATCCGTTAGTTAATCCGTCAATTTCTTTGTTAAATATTAATGTGGCAACTACGAGCAAAAAGAAAATTATAATTTTTTTTTTTTAAATTAGCATTTGTAAAAAAATTATATTTTAAATTTGTTTTCCTATGTGGTATATTTGTGATAGGCACATCACCAAAATAGTAGAATCTGCAGTTGCCACACCATCATTTAAAGGTCAAATTGACGATTTGACTAACAGATGTATGAAATTGCAACTAAAATACAAGTTTGTGTATAACATTGCAATGTTTTAAACATGATGTATGAAATTGCAATTGCACTCAAACTTGAAAGTGCAAAATGTAATTTAACCATTGGTTTTTGTTGGCTTTTGGGCTTAGTAATCCTGCTTTGGTTTTACCTCTAGCTCACCTGCTAAGGTTCTATTTAACTTAGCCCATGTGTTTAGGGTAACGAAGTTTGGAGCCCAAGTTGGTTCTTTTATAACAAAAAAATAAAAATAAATTTGACCAAACAAAGGAAAACAAAAAATGTGAAAAAAATGTTGCCGACGCCTGAGAGATTCGAACTCTCGCGGGGAAACCCCATGTACTTAGCAGGCACACGCCTTAACCACTCGGCCAAAGCGTCGTTGTTGGTAGTACCTCCTCACTCAACTTATTTATACAGATGTCAGGTGCACCGAGAAATATTTGTCATGCTTTGCTTTGCACGTTATCTGTTTGAGTGTTTTGTGGGTAACTTAAAATAATATTCCAATCATTTTCCTATTTAGACGCTGTATTATTACAAACTGGACACATGCAACCTGTGGAGTCTTTCCTTACCAATTGATTGATTGATTGTGTTGTGAAGCTGCATGTTAGCTGACTGATAGTACCATGGAAGGCAACATAGTTTTTGTGCCCACCAAGCAACAAAGGTGAGGGTCATGTCGCTTCTCTAGCACAATAAATTAAGATTGTGCATGTGCATATCAAGTTGGGGTTTGCAAACCCACATTTTCTTTTGTTAGGGTTTGACGGTTAAGACCTCTGATTAAATGGATCGGGTTTTGGTCTTAATTCGATTGTCCGACTATAATGGGTTTCGGATTTGGATCAAGTCCAATCGAATTCAAATCTGAGTGGTTATAGGCCTATTGAGACAGTTCCAATTACTTCCCCTAAAGATGGAAAGCTTTTCTTTTGGTTGCCAATGCATGAGCTTCAACGTGGGATTCAAGAAGGCCCTCCAGCCAAGGCATACAATCTCATACATAACATCAATCTCTCTATTGGCAGATCAAAAAAGATGCAAACTTTGAAGTTCTTGGGCATAATTTGATTCATTTTATTGATTTAGGTTCGACTTCACAACGTAACGTATTCGAATAATCATGGCCTGCCCAGAACACATCCCCAGCCTTTCAAATATATACAACAGGCTTAGCAGATAACTTAAAAATTGCAGAAAACAAAGCATATTGATCGCCCGAGTGCTAGCTGAACAACCCTAATGCTAAATCTCACATGGAAGCTGTATACCTAGTGTTGCTCCACCTCACAGCAACCGGACTCCTCACCAGATGACTACCATCTGTCCACTCAATAGACCCGTATCGCTCTCCGCCATCATACCCAACTCCTCTCCTGAATGTAACCTCATAGCTCTGACTCTGGTTTTCTGCACTGAACACCAGCTTGCTCGGTGAAACGCTGATCTCAACGCTAGCCGGAGCAGTCACATTCACCTTATAAACCGCATCCACATTGCTCCCAACATTCGTAGCGACTCTCTTGTACTTAACCACACCTTGATCCGAGCTCAAAACAACCGAAAGCGAAGGGTAATTCAGATCACCAGGACTCGCCAAACTGTTCTCTGTGCATATATCAGAATCAGTAGGCTTTCCTAAGAAAACAGCGATTTGCCTCGGACTGTACCCAATTGAGCACAAAAATGCAACATAGTCATTCACATTGAGATCGTAAATCAACCCGGGATTGAGAGCTCTGTTGGGATCAACATGTCCTGCTCCATGAACAAAAGGAGTCGACTCTTTCCCTGTTGCAAGGTCCCTGATTTTCTTACCCGAATCGTCTAAAGTGTAAGCTGTTGTGATCAAAGCAGATTTTATAGCAGCAATCGACCAATTCGGATAGGCCTTTCGAAGCAATGCAGCAATGCCACTCACATGCGGGCAAGACATGGATGTCCCGGAAATTATATTGAACTCGGTTCTTCTAGGATCAATTTCCAAATCAGTGGGGGCAGACGCCCCAGTCCAACCAGCCAAAATGTTCACTCCAGGAGCAATTACATCCGGCTTGAGAATCTCCGGTGTGAGAGAATTCGGTCCTCTGCTCGAAAAAGCTGCCACCTTTGGAGCCGGCGGCGAAGTTCCAATTACAGTTCCTCGGAAAACAATCGTGGCCGTCGGATATTGGCTCAATCTGATGTATTCCCTTATCTGATTGGCGGCAATTTCACCCACCTCAGTTGCTGGGATGAGGTGAGCATCGGCGAGAAGCTCTTCTCCGCTGTCCGCTGTGTTGGCCAAGATAAACCCAAGCCCGCCGGCTAGCTTCACCGCGGCTCCCTTTTCGACTCTCGCATTGCCGCCGCGGTCGCAGACGACGATTTTCCCCTGGACTTTCGATGGCTTGAGAGCCCCTGTGTAACAGTACCTGCTTCCGGCGTCTCCGCCGTAGATTAATGGAAGCTGGTAATCGACTAGAGGCTCGCCGGAGTACAACGAAACCCCGTCAAAAACTCGGTTGTCCCCGAGGATGACATTGGCGGGGAACTCTCTGTCGATGGTGGAAGCGCCGACTGTGAGAATCCATGGAGCGATGTTGGTGGCGGTAAATGAGTTAGGCCCCGAATTCCCAGCTGAGGCCGAGACGAGAACACCGTGCTGGGCCGCCCCGAAGGATCCGATAGCTATGGAGTCCCGATCGTACGGCGGAGAACGACCGCTGGCTCCGACGGAGAGCGAAATTATGTCAACGCCGTCGGCAATTGCTTGATCCATGGCGGCCAAAATGTCCGAATCGAAACACCCAAATGACCAGCAGATTTTATAGACGGCGATTCTCGCCTTGGTGGCCATGCCTCTGGCTTCGCCGCGAGCGTACGAGAACAAGCTGGCGTTAGCGACCGGAGAACCGGCGGCGGTGGAGGCCGTGTGGGTCCCATGGCCCTCGGTGTCTCTCGGCGACTTCGATTCATTCGATTCGTCCATTAATCTTCCGATGTGAAATTCGTAGCCGTTGAAGTAGGCTCTGGCGCCGATTATCTTGCGGTTGCAGGAGGAGGACGGGAAGTCCGGGGCGGTGACGCAGGTGCCCTTCCATCGGGTCGGAACCGGGCCGAGACCCGAGTCCGAGAAGCTCGGTCTCTCGGGCCAGATCCCGGTGTCGAGGACCCCGACTATGACGTCGTCGGCGTAGTCGGAGTTGGGCCACAGCCCGAAGGATTCAGCGAGGCCGAGGAAGCTGGGGGTGTGAGTGGTGTGGAGCTGACGTGGCTGGTCGGGCGTGACGGAGAGGACGGCGGGGTGGGAGAGGAGCTGGGTGGCTTGAGAGGATGTGAGGGTGGCGGAGAAGCCGTTGACGGCGCGGTTGTAGGTGTAGAGGAGTTTGGTGGGGTGAGGGGACGGAAGGGATTGGATGATGGAGGTGTACCAGCTCCGGTGGGAGGAGAAGAGGACGGGCTTCTCTGATTTGGACACGTGGACGATGTAAATTTTTGGACGTTCGGATAGGTCGGGCGGGATCGAGAGCGCCGCGGGAACAAGAAAACAGAGGAGGAAAAGGAACGGGAGGAGACGGGAAACGGCCATTGCTATCGAGTGTTTGGTTCCTGAGAAAGTGGAGGAAAATCAACAAATGGGTTTGTCTGCAGAACTGAGAGAGTGGGTGTGGGGTTTTCTAAGTGCCACGTGGCTCCACAAGTTTTGTTACCAATTGATTGGTGCACGAATTTTGGGCAGGTTCATCCGATTTTGGCGGATGCGAGTGAATGATGTAGTCGCGAACGATTGGCCTGCCACAGTACAAAAGGGTGGGACCGGGATTATAATTTGGTAAGCTTAATTACTCAGTGTCCCCGAAAGTAGAGAAAGACAGTAGGTTCACCGGCACGTGATATTTTTTTGTCTAATAATATATTGTTATGTGTAAAAAAAAATTTCATATGATAATGTGTTATTAGATCAGAACGTCACCTAGAGATGAACCCGTTCTAGATAAGTTGCAAGGCCGAAAGTGATTATGAGTCCTACTTTGCCCTCTCAAAGTTATATTGTTCCATCTTGTCTTCTAAATCATGTTTGGGTGTCTCATATTATCTTATGCCGTTAAGTCTGTTAACTTTTCTGTTAAAAATGCTAATATGGCATGTGAGGGACCCAATGCTTTGCATATGTGCATGGCACATCAACACCACGTGTAAGGAAACACTTTTAAACGTAAAAATTAACGAACTTAACGGCATAAGGTAATATGAGACACCCAAACATAATTTAAAGAGCAAGTAGGAGACAAAATGGGACTCAAAAACACTTTTAGGGGGTAACTGAGTAATTAAACCTAATTTGGTATGGCACCAATGGGTAGGTGACAAATCATTGTGGGCTTTATGAAGGTAAAGCGACGTCGAATGGAAGAATCAAGTGGAGTTAGGTCCATGAATATACAATCAGGTTTATTTTTTTATGGGTTCGACTCTACCCACCTACTTATTCACCAAAAAATGTACCTACTTGTAACCCAAAAAAATTAAATTGTTTTTGTACTAGATATGAAAATAAAACATGAAGTAATAGGGCTGTAAATCGACTTGAACAATTCTTGTTTGCCTTGTGTTCGGTTCATTTGTTAAGTTTGGCTGATAAATGTTTAACGTTATTACCAAACCAACAATCTTTCTCTTTAAGAAAGAATCCAAAAAATCATATCAATTCGAGTTTGTTTCAAAAATGATTGAGCCAAGCAAACTAAAAGCTCAAGTTTGTGTTTACAAAGAGCTGAGCTCGAGCTTGAAAAAAATTATTCATGTCTTGAGCACACAGTCGCTCTTAAGGTTGTGCTGGTGGTGCCACCACACAGGTCTTCTAATTTTTCTTTCTCCTAATTGCATGTGCAAAATAACAAGAATGCACGTGTGGCGCAATGGTTTTTTGTGTATTGCAATTCTTGGGAAAGTGCGAGTTTGAGTCCTGGTGCAAGTTAAGCATCGTTGGCCCTTAGAAACAAAAAAAAAAAGTCCCATTTATATGTTTTGTGAGATTGTAACGAAAACCATTTTCTATCCTTAAACATGCTTTCAAAAGTTAAGAAACAAACTCGAAATCAGAAAGAGAAAAAAAACTTCAAGGACCAAAATGCAAGAACTCCAAAACTTTAAGGGTCAAATATGATATTAACCATATAGTGCAGCGTGTCCTACTGTTCTGAGTAGCTTAGGACGTGCTTAATGCCCTCCCAACACATCAAATCTACCCAGCAGTGGTGCAGAGACTAGAACACCTTTGCCCATATCTATCACACTACCAGTAACCTTAATATTGTGCTTAGTTACAGCCGACACTACAAGACTCGACAGCTCTTCTTTGTTGGTTGGATTGCTTCTTATCAAATATTTGCACTCGCGAAGTGTTAAAACTAGAACCATATGATGTATTTTCTCTTACAAATAGCATTTAAAAGTTTTAATAATTCACAAAGAATAAAATGATTAGCAATTTAGCAAAATCTAATCGGTGTGGGAGAGAACCTACGCTAGGTTCCTTTTCACCCTTCCAAACAAAAAGCAAGATAAATTCAAGAATCAACACAAAACAGAGCAAAAAACTCAATAGGGTTTGATCATTTCATGGTATTTGGTAATAGCTGCCACTAAGAAGTACGCACCGAACTTCAAAGCAACTTTTTGATGCTCAAATTTACTTCGAAAAAGAATCTACAGTAATATAAAAACTAGGCAATGAGATTACAGCCAATTTGATCATTATTTGACAGTGCCTCAATTTTTACGATATTAACAAATTAAATTGGGTAGGGGGACCAAATCTAACCCATACGGTTCCACGAATCAAGCTATAATAATTTTAAAAATAAAATAAAATTATCAGGAAAAATGAAAAGGAGAAAAAGAATATATAAATCACTAAATTAATCACCCTCAGATAAAGATTTGTGATTATTAATTTCTCATTTAAATTTAGAAACCCAACAGTGACACATCCCGGCCCGGATGTACACGTGGACACCCAAAAGTCGGATGTGCTGGCCGACACCACGTAGGGTGACGAAAGCCAATTTGGAAGAAATAAGAATTTATTTGAATAATAGAATACAAGAGTGTACACAGATGTACGGGCGGAAGAATTTATACAACAGCAAACGTACAAAGTACGGGATACAGAGTATATACAATACCAAGGAATTTAAACCTTCGTCATACCACCGCCTCGAACGTAGACAGCTCCAGCCACTAAACCTGGAGGGGCGCAAAACAAAAGGGTGAGTGGGCCAATAATAGTCATTTTGTAAAAACCTTTGTTTTCTGAAAATAGTAACCCCTCGCCGTCAAAATCAAGTAATTGGTTGGAAAACCGTTTTAGAAAACGTACTATAATAGTAGGTAGAAAACGAGGTAAGTACGGAAATATACTTACCATCCGAAACGGGCAGAAAGCCACCGTTCGGCAGAAAATACTTTACCCGAAGGTTCGTAAAATAAGGATATACGGAAAACCCGTAAATCAAATAAATGCCCTCGTGGCATCAGTGAAATTCGGTGATAACAATCACAATATAAAACTATAAGATAAACGCTCATATACACAATCACGTGAAGCTGGCGCATAAGCGCATCACAACGAGTTCGAGTCGCCCATACGACCTAGAACAGGCTGGCACCTACTATGGATTCATAGTGAGCGTGTTGGTGCGTGTGAACAATCACGTGAAAGTGGTCCTGGCCCCACAATCCAAGACTACAAGATAGATGCTCGATTAGGTATAGCAAACACACAAGTTCATACAGATGTATTCTGTCATGAACAGGCTGGGTGTATAAGTAACAGTACGCTCGTGTACACAATCACGTGAAGCTGGCGCATATGCGCATCACAACGAGTTCGAGTCGCCCAGGCGACCTAGAACAGGCTGGCACCTGCTATGGGTCCATAGCGAGCGTATAGGTGCGTGTGAACAATCACGTGAAGCTGGTCCTGGCCCCGGACGGTACACTAAACACCGTGTAAGCAACCTAGTTGAGCGTATGAAAACATACTACTGAATACTCTACATAAAACAAGGTGGGGTAATTTCCCTATAAGGGATGCCCTCAAACTAATCAATGTATATATGGTATTCTCGGGGCCGTACCCGAAATACCAAGCGTATAACTAAAATACGTGAAATACCGAGAATACGCCACATGGGTACCAAGGTATAGAAATACCAACTTAATGACAAACTAGGTGAACCCAAAATACGATAGAAAATTACCATATCCAAGGTTCACCCAAATACGGCTCAAGGCCGTCAGATAGGTATAAAACCCATAATCGCAAATAGGTACAAGTAGGGAATTAAAATACTTAATTCCCTAAATTCCCTAAGATAGGGCCGGTTCGATACTAGCAATACGCGTACAAAATAATACGGAGATCACCAATTTAATGGTATAATTCCCAAATGGAAATGTAGGCCCAAAGCCCACTATTTTCCATGGCCTACCGAAATACCGAGCAGAAACTAGTAAACCGAGTAAATACTACGAAGTACGAGGTCTACCGAAAATACGAGAATAAATAACCATCTAAAACCATTTAATAGTGTAGGCAATAAACCAAATATAATTTCCCAAAATAAAACACATTTAAATAATAGGGAAAGGGCCCACTCACAAATACCGAAGCCGGGAAGTCCAAACGTACGTCCTCCGAGCGCCAAGGGTCGCCAAACCTATTTTGGAACACCCAAGGTTAATAAAGTAATTGAAAATACGAAGAAAACGGCGTTCGGAAACCCGAAAACGGAGTTTCGGGGTCGGAAACCCCAAAACCGCCGCCGTGGGCCGCCGTGTGCCGTTGCACACGCCGCCACACGCTGCCATTTGGTCTCACCTATATGAGATATCACCGGTACAATGATTAACCTCATAAAGGTAACGGATTAACTAATTAAATAAACCTATCCCTTGTTTTCTCAATTTGGAGGTCCAAAACACCTAGAAAATTATCATGCGCACTACCCCGAGGTAGTACACGTCGTCACGAGTCGCCCCGTGAAAACAGAATCAAATTTGGACCTCCCACGCGCCCTCACGCGCGGCTCAAACGCGCCAAGCCGCGGCTCCACGCGCGGCTCCAACGGCTGTCTCACGCGCAGCTCCACGCGCGGCTTCACTCGCGGCTCAGCCGAGCCGGTCAGCGCCGGTCGTCTTCAACCTCACTCCGGTCGCCACTGCCGGTCGCCGTCGCCGTCGCCGGAATCTGGGTTTCTTGGCCGGAAAACTTCAATTCGGCCTAAAACCTCTATTTCTCAACCAAATTTCATGAAATTTATGTCAAATTGAAGCTGGAGTCGAGAGGATTCGAAATTTACCCACGGGGAGGCCAAAAACTGGCCTGAGATGGTTGGATTTTGAGGAATTGATCTCGGGTCCAAGTGGGCCGAGTTCCAGAACTTCGATCCTCGATCGATTTCAGCCATACCAGGCTCCAGCATGTTTGCAGAGACCTCGGTGAGGTGTTTGGTGGAAGAATCAAGGACCATCGTGGTTGAAATCACCGGAAAATGGGTCGGGGAAGGCTCGGGTGAAGGTTATGGGTGTCCAGAGAAATTTCTGGAAATTCTAGGCTAGGTTCGAGCTCGAGCTGGGGAAGCTCAGTGGTGCTGTGAGGAAGGTTTGCCAACAGAAATAGTGGCCAAACCAGGGAGATGGATCAAAGTGAGCTCGGGGAGAGGACGAGAGGTTTGTGTTTTCTTGCAGAGAAGAGAAGAGGGAGGAGTCTGGGTTCAACGAATGGGACCAAGCCCAGACAACATCCCACAAATCGTGGGATTGATTTGTGATTGGCCTGCTGCCAAATGGGTCCCAGCCCAATAACTCCAAAACTGTCCAATCTGAAAATACGGGAATATCGGAAATCCAACGCCCGTAAAATATTCGTTCGGAAACCGAACGACGTACGGCTCGGGTCTACGCGTTCGTAGTGACGAGCACGTCAAGAAAATACAAGTGAATGCGTCGTACGAGTTACGACGCAAAAAGTCAACCGAAAGGTCAACCAAGGGCAAAATCGTCATTTTGCACCTCCGGGAATAAAATAATATTATTTTCGGAACGGGATGTAACAAACAGAAAATTCAAGCTAATTCTTATTAAAATAATATAACAAAAGATTTATGTTATGCGAAAGATAAAACCCCAACTTGGAGATTGAATTTCCAGATGAGAGCAATCGAGGTCAAAGAAGATAAGAAAATGGCGGTGCGGAAGGGGGTGCTGAATATCGAGACGAGTGAAGGACGCAGTGCAAAGATAGAAGAGAGGAGAGGAAATAGCCTTTCTTATCAACTAGGGTTTGGGTTTTTAAGTTAGGTTTACATTTCTACCCTTCATTATTTATTTTATTTCATATCACCAGATAATTTTTATGTAATATATCTTTTTTTCTTTTCTCCTGTTTTTTATTTTAGCATAGCGCAAACAATGCTTGGACAATTTACCACCTAAACTCCAAAATGTACCACTTTCGTCGATTTTCATCTAAAGTTGTAGGAAAAAAGCATCATAGGTAGATGTCGTGCACTAAAGCTCATCCACACAATATAATTGTGCTTGTTTGAAGATGTTTTTGATAGAGCTTCAAACGCTTTCTAATAATAAAATAACTTATTGACTCGAAAAAATTTGGGTTAAAATAACTTCTATTTTGAAATTTCATTGTGACACAAAATTTTCAAAGAGTATATGTCGATTTCCCGTACAACTTGTGTGCCTTGATGCCGATTTTACTCATAACTTTATGGTTGGGTGGAGGGACAAGAGGGATTAGACGATGGAGGTGTACCAGCTCTCGTAGATAGAGAAGAGGGCGGGCTTCTCTGATTTGAACACGTGGACGATGAAGATATGCCTATTACCAACTCAATTACTGACATCCCTTAGTGTAGTATATAACTTTTAGGGTAAACTGTATTTTGCACTCTCAAGTTTGGATGCAATTGCAAACTCATACATCATGTTTAAAACATTACAATGTTATACATAAACATACAAATTCATTACAATGTCATACAACCGTTAAGTATTTTTTATTTTATTAATTTTTTCCGTTAAATGATAATGTTACCAACAATTTTTATGATGTGACTGCCTAATTAGTGCTATGTGAAAAATAACTGAAAAAAAAATTGTTTAAAATATTAGAAACGTATTATATTAATTTTAAGTTTTAACTTTAAGAAAAAGGAAAAAAAAAAACCTATTGTTTCCTTCCCTTCTCCTCCTCGTTGCTAGTTTTCTTTATCCTTCTATCGCAACCTACCCCTCATCCAGATTCGGATTCACTGGATTCTCTCCCCTCCTCTTCCCACGCGATGGTCACACTCTTCACCGACAATACTCTGGAATCTCCATTTCCGTTCTGAGCACCATCACCTCCACAATTAGTTTTTTTTTGTATAATTTTATTTGGCCACATGGCACTAATTAGACAGTCATATCATAAAAATTGTGGGTCCTACATCAGCCAAATCATCACTTAACGAAAAAAATTAACAAAATATTTAACAGTTGTATGACATTGCAATGAATTTGTAAGTTTATGTATGCCATTGCAATATTTCAAATATGATGTATAAGTCTGCAATTGCCCCCAAATTTGAAGGTGCAAAATTTAATTTATCCTAACTTTTACTATTTATACAAAACTTTGAAAAGATGGCAGTAAAATGAAATTTTGAAGACCTCAATTAAACTTTGGCATAGGACCTTCAAAATCTCAAGATCGACTCTGCTTTAACATACATGCATGCGCTTTGTTCGAGCTTGAACACGAATAATAACATATAAGTCAAGCTTGAGCACCTTGTTTGTGTGGCTCAACTTATTTGCACCATTAGATCTATCATCAAATGTTTAACCCACTTACCTTTTAACTTCTAAATAACACCCACTTTATGAATGAGACGATATGAAGAACAAAAGGTGTCCAAGCATTATGATTACAATATTTTTTTGTTGGAACAAGTAAAATTTACATTTGGTTCTATTCAAGTTTAAATTAGGTTATTGAACTAAAAATCTATGAATTTTGGTATATAAATTGGACAAAATAGTCCCTATCGATCATAGAATTTTTTTTATATCAAATCACTGATAAAAAAAAAAATGCTCTAAATTGGTCCAATAGACACCAAGGCACAAGTTTGCCCAATCAGACTAAAATGTACACCAACCCCTGTTGGTCAACCCATGTCGTTGTTGACCCAACAACCCTGCGCATTATACAACCGTCGATCCCAAAGGCACCTTGGACAATGGACATAGGTCTTTGTAACTTTTTTTTTCTAAATATAAATCTATTTATTTTTAAACATTTAAATAAAATTTAAAATTTAAATTTGTTGATATGTAGGAAAAAAATAACTTATTATTACAAATTATTTACAACTTATGCTACAATACGCTAATATGTCAATGAATCTTATTTTTACTTACAATAATGATGAATTTCGTTGAGTATTAATAGGCATGATTTCAAGGTTTTTTTTCTTTCCGTGAAATTCCTATTCAAGAGTTGACTAAGACAATTATAAATTTATGATATGTAAATAATTTACCTACATTTTTATGTAAGACATTAGTAAATTAATTTTGAATCAAATAATTTACCTACATTTTTGTACTAATTAATTTACCTATATATACGATTAGCACATTATTCATTTTTGTATGTAAATTATTTTGTACATAAATTACTTTGCATGTATTATTATTTTATATGTAAATAATTGACTTATATTTTTATGTAAAATATAGGATATTTCTGCCATACTACGTATCACTTCATGATACGTTGAACCAACGGCTGGGATGCTGCACATCTAATCCAACGGTCAAGAGAAAGATGCATTTGTGAGTGTTGTTCACCGGGTATACCTGAAGCAGTAAGTGGAAACTCCAACTGGAGTAGACGTATTTGAAGGCCACGGAGAGAGGAACAGACATGGCGAAGTTGGGGTAAAGGGGATTTGAGATTAGATTAGGTCCCCATTCCAGTCATCCTAATAACACACTGGAAAGAACCAGCCATCTTCTTTGTCGAATCCCAGATCCACTAATTCAATTGACCTAGCCATCTTCTTCATCAAATCCCAGATCCCTTTTCTCCAAATTGAATTCAATTGACCCAGCCATCTTCTTCGTCGAATCTCAAATCCCTTTTCGCCATCGAATCCTGGGTTTTATTAGGAAATGGTGTGTGACTACGCAGTTGGGTAAGAGCAGTGGAATGCAGCTTTCGACTCGAAGGTGTTCGACGACTCGGACAAAATTGACGGAGAAGGAAGCGATGGAATTTAGACTGCAACAAGGGATGGTGTTTTACGGCGTGGGTCACAGGTCGTGAGCGGGCGTTGTGGGTTGAACGCCGACAAATTCAAAACTCTCTCCATACCTCATATGCCCAGCAATTTGAAAATGATTTCCTAATTTAACTTTGGATGTTTCAACCCAATTTGATGTTGAATATGATGTTTTGGAATAGGTTTGGGGGAGGTAATCGACCTACATTGACATTTTAGGGGTTTAGAAACTGAAAAAGTGAAAAAAAAACTCATGAAAATTGCTGCATAATTTTTCCAGATTTTTAGTCATAAAATCCATTTTTTGTGACGATCTTCAAAGAAATTTCAGTCGCTAAACATTGTTCATATTTTTAGTGACTGTTTATGGGTATGAAACTTTGTCACTAAAAGTCTGTTTGGTTCCTGTGAATTAAATTTTCCTAATAATTAAAAAATACCAAACCACATTACATAATTCATAATAATTAATTTACACGTGTCAAAAATGCAAAAACAATATCCAAACGCTCGTGAACTCATCATCTAGGCTTTCACTATAGTTACATCATCGTTTGAATTTTTAAAACCCTACATCCCCTCATGAATAGTGTTTGTTTGTTAGTTCAAATTTGTAAAAAATATATAGTAATTGATTTGGAAGTGTGAAAAAAGTATGCAAACACTCGTGATCACATTGTTGATGCTTTTACGATGGTTACGTCATCGTTTAGATTTTTGAAACCCTTCAAAGCCTCTTGAATAGTGTTTTGAAAAGAGTTACAAATTTTTGAATATTCATAATAATTAATGTACAACTGTGAAAAATGTAAGAAAAATGTAGAAACGCTCGGAATGAGAAGATCTACAACTTTGGCGAAGGAGTGAACTTCAAAATTCGACACCATAATCCTTCAACCTTATCTTTATATTTTAACCATCGATTGTGGTTTATGTTTACGATGTATTATTCTGACCGGATTAATTTTTTTTTAGATTTTCTTTCTTCAAAACATGATCTTTTAGTGGATGCAGAAAGATGAACGGTTCCGATCGTTCATAAACCCTTCAATTTTTTGCAGTTAACTAAAATATGAGTCGATGTTATATAGTTTCTAGAAACTTTATAAACTCCAAGCTATATTTTCGCTAACTGCAAAAAATTGAATATGATATGAACGATCAGAACCGTTCATCTTTCTGCATCCACTAGAAGATCATGTTTTGAAGAAAGGAAATCTGAAAAAAAAAATTAATTCGGTGAGAATAATAGAGCGTAAACGTAGACCACAATCGACGGTTAAAATATGAAGCTAAGGTTGAAGGATTATGGTGTCGAATTTTGAAGTTCACTCCTTCGCCAAAGTTGTAGATCTTCTCATTGCGAGCGTTTCTATATTTTTCTTACATTTTTCACAGTTGTACATTAATTATTATGAATATTAAAAAATTTGTAACTCTTTTCAAAACACTATTCAAGAGGCTTTGAAGGGTTTCAAAAATCTAAACGATGACGTAACCATCGTAAAAGCATCAACAATGTGATCACGAGCGTTTGCATACTTTTAGGGTTAGTGAAAATATAGCTCGGAGTTTATAAAGTTTCTAGACAGTATATAACATCGACTCATTTTTCAGTTAACAGTAATATATCGGAATATGCTATCAACGATCTGAACTGTTCATCGAGTTGTTATGCTCATGTCTCGACGGGCACAGTTCAAGAAGTCCGCGGCAACTTTTAAAATATTTTTTCGAAAGCGTGAAATAACCAAAATGCCCTTATAAGGGTAAATGTTGACTTTTCATTGACCTTCAAACTCGTGACACGTGTGGATTGATATTTGATCATATTATGGTAGTACTGGTCGGCACAAACGTGTGAGCGCAAGCGGATAGAAAATTAGAGTTCAAATGAGAAAGTTATTCAATTTCTAAATTCAAGGGCAATATGGTAATTTTGAAAGGACCTTTTCTAGAAGCCCATAGCTTCTTTCTTCTTCTCTGCGTGCAGAACCAGCAGCACAGCTGCTGTTCTTCTTCTACTCTTCCTCTTCTCTCCTAACCTCAAATTCCTTATATCTTCTTCATCTGATCATCAATTTCGACAAATCCCATATCAAAATTTATCGTCTCGTCGAGCCCAACACGTTTATTACTTTTATTTCTCTCAAAAACCAACACACAAAGCGGATTGAATGAGGGTTTGTTTGTAAGTGGACCACTGGAATTCGGCATTTCGTTGATTCAAGTGACAGTGATGATGCTCCGGTTAGGCATGTCGTTCATGGAGGTCTCGACATCATTGTCATCGCGTAGCCTTGGGCTGTTGGTTCGTGTTGGAGAGCGTGGTGTCGCTCACGGTGGTTTGGGGAGCAGTGATGGCGGTCAAGATTTTATGTTAGCCTCACTCGAGGCCCAAATCCACGACTCATAAAAATGTCGACGACTCACTCGAAATCGCCACCTCTGCCATCCAAGGCTTCGCAGCCAAATTCCTTCATGATTTTCTGGTTCTTCTCACAGACCTTCTGTCTGGTAGAGATGGAGAACAAATAAGCTTTAGGCCTACCCCATCACGTGCCAGCAGATTCCAATTTTTTTCTTGCTGGTGGGACCTCGGATTTACCGGCTACCTTCTATCATTTTATCTGAACTTGCAAGTTTAATTAAAAAAAAAGGGTGTAGTACTACATACTACGTACCACTACAGCCACACCCTAAAATATAGGCAAATTAATTTTGAATGAGATAATATTTTTTTAGATAAATTATTTTACCTGAATTTTTACATATACTAGGCATTTTTTTGTTATGATATATGTGTGTGTGTGTGTAAAATAATTTACCTACATATTTATATGTAAAATATAAATTTTGTGACATTAATTCTGCATGTATTATTTTATAGGCATGTTTTCTTAACATTTTGTTATTTTGTAGGTAAATTATTTTGCATATATTAGTACATATATTAGGCATATTTTATTGTTATTATATATTAGGCAATGAATTTATAACATTAATGTTTTTTTCTTTTTAACTTTTGTAAAATTAATACCCCCTTACAATCCACATGAAATTAATTGTGTACATCAAATATTCAAATAGGGGTATTTTAGGCCTCCAAAAAATGTAAAATGTGTAAAGTCAAACCTAATTAATGAATTTGCTGATGTGGAGTCTAGTCATTGGGTTTTTATTTGAGTAAAAAAATTATGTCGAGTTTTATGTGGAGAAAATTGAGTTTTAAGGATTAAAGTCATATTTTGAGATAAAAGAAGATACATATAAGTTTCACAAAAAATTCTTCCATGCTAGCATTAAATGCTACGAGTATTGGATGACTTGGATTAGCTTTTATTTGGTTATGTAAATCCAAGTCATTCAATACTCGTAGCATTTAATGCTATGTATCACTGAAGTTGAACCTAAGTTTTACATCAAAAACAAATCTAAGATCAAATAACTTTACAAAACCCAAAATTCCAACAGTTATTCGAGATAAAGAACGAAAATACATATCGAGAAATAATTAAAAAACAATGACTGCAATTTAATAAAGTGAGATGTTATTGACACTTAAAAAAAATCATTTTACAGTCTTTCACAAAAATAATTTTATTTTCAAATATAGAAAGTTAAGCGTGTAGAATAACTTTTTGGGAGTGATAGTAACATCACTCGTTATTCTTTAACACATTTATTAGTATACAAAAATTAACCTCTATTAGTTCCATTTCATTTGAAATTAAAAAAAGTTAAACTCTTGCTCAAAACAAAAAAGAGTAAAAATAATAAAGGGAAAAAAAAGAAAAAGTTAAACTTAAAAACTTAAAGAAAAACCCTAGTAATTAACAAGCCCACTCCGCCTACGGCTCTCTGTAATTTCCATCCTCCTCAACCCTCACCACCCTCGTTCTTCTTCTTCCTGTTCTCTCGTTCACCTTATTCTCATTCTGCTATCAGTAAGGAGTGATGGGTTTGCTTATTTTTGTCTCTCTGCCTGTCGTGGCCACACGAGGAGACGGAGACTTCGAGGGCATCGAAATCGGTGGTTGGCGGCGACCTCCAATCTGCATCCCGGCTAGATCGCCAGCTTATCTTTTGGGCACGACATGGAGAGGGAGAGGGAGAGGGAGAGTATTCTGGGGTGAGGGAGGCGGCGGCTAGGAACAGAGGGAGGTGAGGAGGGGAATTGTGGCGGAGGATACATTTGTCATTAATAAAAAGTTTGGGGTGAAAAAAAAAAGTCACGTGATACATTTTATTTTCTATTTTCTTTCTTCGTTTTGGCGCCTATTCTTCCTGAGATCAAACATTCCTCTGCTCTTCGTCTCTCAAATTCTCCGTTCTCTTGCTTCTTTTCTCTCGTTCTTCTCATTTTCTTGCCAATTTTCTCCAAGTGTTCTCACTTTCTTCAAAGAAAATTTCAGAGGTAATGGCCGATCACCTTTCTTCAATTTTCGTTCTGTATTTCAATGTTAAGTTTTGAGTCGAATTTAGGTTTCTGTGTGTGTTGATGTTGAGTTTTGAGTCGAAATTAGGGTTCTAAGGGTTTATATTTGGGGATTCTCGTATTTCTTCAGCTCAACACTGTCTTTCCTATTCATTTCGTAGTTTCTTGCTGAATTGAAGGTCCGAAAGTTACGCATTTCAGGTACGACAACTTGTAGTTTCATTTGGTTTAATGTTGATGATTCTTTAGAAGTAACATATATTTAAAAAATTGTGTTGATAGGCACTATGCGGAAGGATGATAGTATATGGTCAAGAGCGAGAAAGTTTAAATTCATTAACCAAACTGATGAGAAAAGTTTCTCTCTCAAACTCGTTAAAGAATCTGAGTACTGCTATTTGTTAGCAATGTACTCTCGATTCTCCCTCCGTTTGTGTACTGGGAGTTTGGATTTGGAGACGTATCGGCAATACAGAGGAAAGGAGGTCTATGTCATGGAAAAAATGGTTCAAGCGTATGCGTTTTGTTTGAAGTGAATTCGTTTTGTTTTGTATTTTTTATTATTTGGCTTTGGGGCTAATGATATGGGTTTTTAGGTTTGACATCCTGCGAAAGAATGGAGATGAAGATGACTTAGAAGCGCTTTCTCTGTTGGCGGAACAAATTGGTGGTGAGGCCGATTATAGAATGCTAACGGAGGTAATACTCATGAACAATACTGTTGATAAAAATCAAATTAAAGAGAGACAGATTATAGAATGCTAGTGAGAGGTCTACTTATTTATGGGTTGACTGGCCTAAAGGTCAATAAAGCCAAGTTCTCTCTATTGGGAATAAATGGCAAGACTAGTCGTGTTGAGAGTCGTAAGCTGGGTTATTTAAAGGACTGCTTCTCCTTTCTCTGTGAGAGTCATAAGATGTTGAGATTGGTTGGTTTGAAGTGTTTAGTTTTGGCTCTGGCAGTGTAACATTGTTCTTTTCTTTTCCCAGTGGTCATCTTGACCACTCTTCTTTCCCTTTGTTGTTTTATTGTCTTTAGCAATAAAATAGTCTCTTAATTAAAAAAAAAGAAAGGAAAAAGAGGTCTAATTATTTAATATCTGATGCAGGTTACCACTGAAGACGTTAATGAGGGAGATCTCCATGAAGTAGTGGAGATATACGCGGATGACTTGTTGATGCAAGCTCATTCATTTGAAAGAGAAGAGTCAGAGGACAGAACAATTGCCTACACTGTTGCTACTGCTGCTGCATGGTTGAGATTGTACTATACTATGGGTCAGCAGTTCACGAATTTGGTCCAATCCGATAACCGATACAGCAATTGGTTTAAGTTCTATGGTTCTAATGAGGTTAAGGTGCTGGTGGAGAAGATCGAGTTCCTTTTGGACAAGTCTTGTACCAATTTATCAGAGCGCCAACTTAAAACAGTTGAAAATTGCTATAGAATCAGCTTATCAGATGTTGTAGGTTTGTTCTCTCATGAGTCGGTGAGATCTGCTGTTCCAATTGTAGCTTTGCCACCTGAAAGATCTGAAGTTTATGTGTTTGTTCAGCTGGCTAGTGTCTTATCATTTCATCAAATGTCTACCCCTTCATGTGACATGGGCATTCTAGTAGAGGTTGAACAAGATTATCAGAAAATATTGGAAGCTGTTACTCCTGTGGTCTCAGTGTTCTTCGACCATTCAAAGGTGGAAGAAGTGTTTGAAAGCCTTTCACAATTAAGGGAAGATCTATATCGAAAGGTTGAGGAGTCTGGCAAATTGATTGGGGTGGATCTAGAGCTCATGCAGAAGAGTTCTTTACGAAGTGTCTCAATTAATTCAGAGTTCATTTCTCTAATCCATAAAATTCACAAGAAAAAGGACGTCCTAGATGTATTCGTTCACCTTTACTCACTGGATTTTTCCTCTGCCTTCATCTATAATATTTTTCGAACAGGTATTATTTCCTTATTTCATTCAGAAGTGTTTACATTGGTTCTTATTCCATTTAAAAGTTGTCTTGATTCTTATCATTGTTTTTGTTTTTGTGGAGCAGAGATGAACAAGAACATGTTGCATTGCTCGGCAAATTCACTGGTTTTTGATGGGGGCATCTCAACTGGTAAGGTGTATAGATACTTGAGGTATCCTGGTCATTTGGCCATATTACCTGTGGGAGTAAAATGTTTTAACATCTGCATAGGATCTACCGTTGATGATCTACTATGCCTTCTCAAGGCATCTATTGGGATAGTTGTTGAGCCTGCCGAAAGCCTTGTGAAACTGGGTACGCGCTTTGGAGTTCAGTTTTTGCCTCTGCTTGATTTGTTGCTGCACCATCAACGCAACCAAGATGCTGAAAGAACTGTGGTATGGCAAAATTATGGCATTTTGTACATAGCTAAGGATTGGGGTGATGTTGCCGCCTTTATTTGTTCTTTGCATGATCTTCGGTAACCCAACTCTTCAGAACGGAAGTCCAAACTCACACTCATCCATACATAAAAGATGATATCAACATTCAGTTAGCATATTAGGTGGAGGCAAGAATCTGTGGTCTGGAAATGTAACTACATTGCTCTTTGAATATTTGTAAATAGTCAGTCAGATACAGTGCAATCATTTCTCACCGAACTATTGGAAATGCATTGGTGTACTCGTGTTCATACCAAGCTCCCACTCATCTCCATACCTAAGAGGTGAAGTCAGCATTCAGTTAGCAGATCAGCTGGAGTCAAGAATCTACTGTTTGGAAATGTATCGACATTGCTCTTTGAATATTTTGTAAATAATCCGTCAAATACTGTGTATTAATTTCTCACTCGTGTAAAAAGCACTCATACTAAAGCAAGTATGGTGTCTCAAAGAATCTTCATCGAAACCCTATAATGCTGTGTAATCGCGTTACCTTTGGAAATCTTTGACCTTGTTATGCTTGATTCAGATTTCACCTGATGGAATGGAAGTGTTGAACTTTATTAGGATCTTTCTCCCTTGCCCCTTTTACTTGGAATATCTAATGCTTCGGTTGAGTTTCTTTAGTTGATTTGTCTAAGCTTGAGCATTTTTGTGTTAACTTTGTGCCTGTCATTCACGGGAATTTGTCGGCGATTTCCAACTGGTCCCGACCAGTACGTCGTTGTGTGCAAGTTCTGCAGGGCTGTGATTCTAGGGTTGTTACTCACACAGGAACATGCATCAATCTCATATCTTCTAATGCCTACACCTGGTAAGTGGTAACCTTCCATTTTTCTTATGAGCTAATTCAAGTTCACAGATCGAAACCCTGAATTCCTGTCCAATGCATTCTTCGCCTTGACATAATGAGTAACAATGCCCTAAGCTTTGCACTGTATTTCAGTGACTTCTCATCCATTTCATCAACAGAACTCTACCACCATCATCACCACCATGGCCGCTACCACCACTAATCCTTCTTGCCCACCGTCATTACCTCCCCCGCCACTATGTCATCACTACCACCTCTACTACTAATCAGTGTACCAATGGCCATCACTGCCACTCCCACCACCATCGCCACCCCCACAATTCAAGGGAAAAAAAACCCCTCATCAATCCACTTGTCATACTCTAATCGATTCTTAGTTATGAAATCGTTCCCCCATTATCAAATTAATAAAAAAAAAAATTAACTATTCGGTTTGAAGTGTGTTTTCCAAGTAAATTATACTGTTGTCAAAAGAGTTTACATGTGAAATGCCACCTTCTTAAATGTAAGGTTAGTTCAAATGAAATTTTCGATCTTCCCCTAACCTCATGATACATGCGTTTTTCAGTTGATATGACATAATCCAGCATTTGTCAGCATGCTTGCACGAAATTTCTGAAGTACGTACTGACTGACCCACGATCATCCTCTGGGACCTCACCCACTTCTTTGTTCCGGTTGAAGGCACCGGCTCTAAATGTAAGTGATCAAAGTGAGAGTTTCGTATCGGGATTTATCGCAACCTCTGGAGGTTTTAAAAATGACATGAAAACACTCTCAATTTTTAATACAAACGATATTTTATACTAATCTACACTAAGGAAAGAGGGATGGTTTGAATCCGGAACAAAATGGGATAAAGAGAAAAGTCTTAACCACTGGAGTAATCCACCACTTGTACTATACAAAAAATCTAAAGAGGTAAAATGACCATTGTGCTCTTTTAAACTTAAATGTATTTAAATAGTAACTTTAAAAAGCCAAGGGTGACTACCTATTTTTAGTAGCCTTTTCAACAATAACTTGGATAAGCACATGCACAGTATGTATGAAAATTACTAGTAAAGATTAAGTTATCCTACTTGTAATCAACACACCCCAAATTAATCTCTCTCTTAAGTTGAGCGGTCGAGGAGAAAAAAGTTGTAGAGAGGTAGTGGCGTTCATCTTTGTTGCATAACGAATTTAGAGGGGAGTTGATAAATGCATAATAGTTTCAGTTAATAATAAAAATTGAAACTTCGTGATGCTATACTATAGTACGTAGGAAGAAAGATCAAGGGAGGTAAATCAGTTTTCATGGTAGTCGGCCACCATGGTTGTTATCCTTCGATAAAAGTGTTTTGGTACTTTCATCAATTCTTTTAGGTATCTTAGTGCTTTTTTTGTCATGTGTGGAATTATGTGAAATATTCTTAAACCTGAAGGAGTGTTCGATGGTGTAAAATACAAAATTTAGAAGTTCTGTGAAAACACAATAAATTTGAGGGGGAATTGATATACTTCCCGATTACGAGAGGAAACCTAAATTAAGACGGTCTATTTCCTGTTTTTGGTGAAGACGGTCTATGCCATATATATTTGATAAGTTATATCACATTAATTAACTCTCTCATTCATCTACTTTTTCTCAGAAACTGTGAGGGTTTGAAACCCTAGAAGTGGTGCAATCATCTCATTAGAGCCCTAAGGTACTCCTCTCTCTCTCTAATATTTTGGTACTCTGGGCGGACTAATCTCTTGTACAAAATTTTATTTTTCTTTCAATGATACAATTTCTTATTTATTTTTCGTTTCTGGTGGTTGAATTCTACATAGGGTTGAGTCTTTCTTCACTTGGTACTAAATTTTAGAGATTCAGAAAATCGCAGATTTATATATATATATGTTCTGATTTATAACTAGAGGCATATATTGAAACTTATATATTTTAAAGTCGGAGAATGCTGCAAAGCTGAGTTTAATTTGATGATCAATTTGGCTGGCTTGCTTTCAGTAAGACTACTGTTTGTGTTGGCATATTTTTCGCATTCATCTTTGAAATTTTTGGGTTTTTACGGATCCATGTGTCGAGCTCAAAACAAACTATTATTTCGCCTTTTACTAAAGAATTAGGTAATCTGTATCTAATAGTATAACAGCTCAATACTTACAAAAGTGGTCTTGTGTGTATGCGTGCGCGTGTGAGCTCGGACTTGTATGTATTCTACGAATTATGCAACAATTAATGTGGGTTTTCTTAATTAGTTCTGTGCAGGTTGTGATTAGCACAAGGGTGCAGTTTTGATGCCCTTTAAAATGATAGGCTCTATTTTTCCCTTACCAGCTCCTCCTTCTGATGGAAAACTTGGGTCTCTTCCACAATCGCAAGCTGAACTGAATAAGGATGAGCAGCAACTGGATGAGGACCTGAGCAAACACAACGCTACTTCAGTTGCAACACATACTAGGATTATTGGTATGATACGTCCTCCCCAAGACATCAGAAGCATTGTTGACAAAGCTGCCCAATTCGTGGCAAAGAATGGACCAGAATTTGAGAAAAGGATCATAGCTAATAATACTGGAAATGCAAAGTTCAGCTTCTTGATTTCGGCAGATCCCTACCATGCATATTATCTGCACCGATTGTCTGAATTCCGCACCCAGAAGCAGTCTTCTGGACAGCAACCTTCTTCGCAGCCTGCAGATTCTGCCGCACCTGAGTCAGCCCCACCTACTCCAGATGAAGATGGTGAAGCAGGAGCCCCAAAGCCCGATCCCTCTTCCCAGCTTAGACTGGTGCGCAAATTGCTCGTACCACTACAAGCTGAGCAGTATACTGTTAGGCTCCCTGAAGGGATTACTGGGGAAGAGTTGGATATTATTAAGCTCACAGCCCAGTTTGTAGCTCGAAATGGGAGAACATTTCTACAAGGATTGACAAGCAGGGAAATCAATAACTCTCAGTTCAGTTTTATGAAGCCTATGCATAGTATGTTCATGTTTTTCACTTCTCTCACTGATGCGTATTTGAAGGTGTTGATGCCTATGGAGGGTGTGCAAGGCTTGCAAGAGAAGCTTAAGAAAAGTGTTGCAGACATGGCAACTGTGCTCGAAAGGTGTGTGAACTGGTTGGAGTGGGAGCGTTCACAAGAGCAGGCAAGGCAGAAGGCTGAAGATGAGATTGAACAGGAAAGGATACAAATGGCTATGATTGATTGGCATGATTTTGTTGTGGTTGAACCAATAGATTTTACAGATGATAAGGATGCGGATTTACCTCCTCCCATGAACCTGGAGGAGGTTATAAGGAAAAGCAAGCTCACAGATATGGAAGAAGATATTATTGAGCCTGGTAAGGAGGTGGAAATGGAAATGGATGAAGAAGAGATGCAGCTAGTTGAAGAGATCTTGAGTACAGGAAGACTTAAAGAGAATGATGATGAAAAGAGGAATGAGAATAAGGTAACGGAGCATCCAGAACCACTAATGAGAATTGTGAAGAACTGGAAGAGACCCTACGACAGGATCCATGTCGAAAGAGATCCAACAAAGTATGTCATTTCTCCAATTACTTTGGAGCTTATCCCTATCAATGAGATGTCTGAACACATGAGGATTTCTCTCATTGATCCAAATTACAAAGAGCAAAAAGAAAGGATGTTTGCTAAGATTCGGGAGACTACTCTTGCTCAAGACGACGAAATCTCAAGAAACATTGTGGGCCTTGCACGAACTCGTCCTGATATTTTTGGTACCACAGAGGAAGAAGTTTCAAATGCAGTAAAGGCTGAGATTGAAAAAAAGAAAGATGAGCAACCAGAGCAGGTCATATGGGATGGTCACTCTGGAAGCATTGGCCACACAGCAAATGAAGCTATGTCACAGAATATCAACGGAGAGGGACAAAATCACGTTTTAAACAATGATGCGAGAATTCTTCCTGGTCCTGCAGCTCCGCCTCCTAAACCTGCTTTGCCTTCAGTTCGCCCTCTTCCTTCGCCACCTGGTCTTGCCTTGAATCTACCCCGTCCTCCAAACACAGTCCAGTATTCTGCTCCAACTAGCGGTAGCTTCCCTGTAACTGCACCAAGCCCCCCAGTTATCCAATATCAATCAGCCCCACCACCTGGACCTCCAATGACCATGAATTCTGGACAGCAGTCCCTTTTGCTAAATCGTCCACCTCCTGTGCCTCCGTCCATGTTTATCAATGTGCCTAATATTCCTGTACCACCTCCACCTGGTTCTCGGTTTACACACATGCAAGTTCCCGGAGTTTATATCCCTCGTCCTATTCCTCCACATACAATGCAAATGATGCCACCACCACCTTTGCCTCAAGCAATGCCTCCGCCACCACCCGAGGAAGCTCTACCACCGCTTCCAGAAGAACCTAAGCCAAAGCGTCGGAAGCTTGATGATTCTACGTTTATTCCAGAAGATCAGTTTCTGGCACAGAATCCGGTATGGTTTCCTTACATATCCTTGTCTTTACATTGTAAATTCTTTAGTAATTAATTAACATGTTCTTGTATAATGGATTGTTGGTAGTCTGACATAAAACTATTGTTTATCTTTTTTGTTACAGGGACCCGTTCGCATCACAATATCTGTGCCTAATCTTGATGAAGGTAATCTCAAGGGCCAACGTTTGGAGATTACAGTCCAGTCTTTATGTGAAACAGTTGGGATTCTGAAAGAGAGAATTTCCGTGGAGATCCAGCTTCCTGCTAACAAGCAGAAATTGAGTGGAAAATCCGGTTTTCTCAAGGACAATGTGTCGCTTGCATATTACAATGTTGGGGTGGGACAAACACTAGCTCTTTCATTGAGGGAAATTTAGTTTAAATACCTATTACTAGACAATTTTAACCTAAAATACCCCATTTTCAAATTAAATACCAGTTGAAAAGTCAACATGAACACAAATTAAAACTAGGACTAAAATTCAACTTTATTACAAAAATTGCCATTCCTGTTGATTCGTCTCTCTCTTCTCTCTCTCTCTCTTCTCTCTGTCTTCTCTAACAACTCAAGCTCAACCGAGCTTTATCTCTCGCTCTCAGATCAAGTTCAATCCGAGCATTTCACATTTCCAGCTCTCTCTCGCTCTCAGCTCAAATTGAACCCGACCATTCCATATCTCCCTCCTGTCGCTCCTTTCATTCAACCGTGACCTGCAAATCACTCTCTCTGTGCATAGGTAAATCATTTTTCCCTTTTGCATTTTTTTAAATCGGAAATGATTTTTTTACTTGCTATACATCTTTCATTGAAGCATCTTGATTCCTTGTTGACTGCTGCTTCTTGGTTAATTTTTATTAGAGTTTTTTGATTAATTGCGGATTAGGGGTTCTAGATTAATTGGTCTCTAATTCAGGAATTTACGTATTGGAGATATAGTATTTGCAAGTGTTTTCCTGTGTTTGATTTTAGGTATTTGATACACAAAATTAGCGTATTATTGTTCATAGCATAAATGTCAGTATTCAGAATCAATTATTTTCTACTACATTGGCTTCGGTCAGACAATCCTTCTTATGGAATTGAATCGATTAATAGTATCTCAGCAATGTAATTCACAATTAGTTATTAACCTTTTCGGGTCACTGGTTGCTGCATTCCCATTCAATTATCTGAATTGTTAGGCATTAAGAATAATACTAAGTGATGATATGAAACATGTATGTGGGTGATAGATTTAATTCTCTTACTAATGTATAGTTTCCTTAGTGGTTCAACAATGATCACATTACATGACTCACATACCACTGGACAACAGTGACATGTGTTTTTTACTGTGTCACCGACTGACAGTGACTTGCATCATTATGTCTTCTTCATTGTATTTGGAAAAGATTTCATTGTGCTATGAACATACATAAATTTCTAGTCATTCACTGGCAGTGACGTGAAAACTTCTCAAATGTCACGAATAAAGAAAAAGGCAGGAAGGATCAAAATGGACAAGGAGGAAACAGCACCTGAATGCAGTGATAATCAGGAAAAAGAAATGGAAGAAATGGAGGAAGCAAAACAAACACAACGAGATAAACAAGTCCAGTATCGAAGCAACATGTTGTCTTTCTTAAAGACAATACAATCGGTCAAAACTGACATTAGAGGAAGACCACTTCAGTTGCTCAAGGCTACACCATTTTGGCCTATAATAGATGCCTACATGCGTGGAAAGATCAACAGAAATGATGCAACAAAGTCTGATGAAGACTTAACAAAGTTGATCAAGGTGTACAATCCAAGTTCTCGGAGCTTCAATTTTGGAAGCATATCTGTGGGGATAACAGTTAGTGATATTTCCCAGATACTTGGACTACCCACAGATGGCACGACCCTTCCAATGGAAAGAAAAGGAAGAGAAGCGACATCATTTGTCCGAGGCTACTTTGGCAATTCCAAAACCATAAAGAAGGCAATGGTTGATAAGGCTCTAAAGAAGGCGATCAAAGATGCTAATGATCAAGAAAGACAAAAGAAAAAGGTTGCACAGTCACCAAGAAAGAAAGAGGATGCGCCGTCAACAAGCAAGAACAAAAAGAGAAAAAGAGGACAAACCCAAGAAGTGGAAGAGGAGAGAGATTTTGAAAAGGATGTAGCACGTTTGATACTGCTCATCCTTTTCATCACACTCTTGTATCTTTAAAACTCTTATATATTCTTCTTTTTAATGTCCATTTGAAGTTTGTCTAATACATGAATATATGACTATGACTTTTTATAAGATACATGAACATTTTTTTTTTTAAAACAGAAAATCTTTTATAAATTTATAAAATATTAATTTATCGATAAATTAATAAATTATTCATTTATCAATAAATTAATAATCTCGTATTGAGGCTTTACTGTAAAAGAAACCCAATTCAGAAAAATCTGAAACCAAAAAACAAAATTAAAAACGTATCGCAGATGCAAGAAAAATTAACTGATTCATTTAATATGTGGTAGATTCAATTTAGACAAGAAAAATACATCAAGAAGTAGTGGGTCATTGTCATGCATAATAAGGAAATCAATTCAAACCAATCTTACACAATTAAAAGCTTCGAACAAACTTGGGCAAAATGTTACTATGACAATCATCAAGCTCCCGCCGCTTTGGCTCTGGTTCTTCTGGATGAGGAGGAGCGAATTCGTGAAATTCACAAGGAACAAAGGGAAGATAGTGAGGACGAAAATCGAGAAAAGAAGAAGATGGCGGTAGTTCAGAATGAAACGATGGGAGATCTTGGTATCTCAACTATTCCGGAATCACCATCAAGCATAGTTCTTCCTACAGCCGCAAGAAACTATGAATTGAAAAATATCCATTTTAATATGATGCCTTCTTTTCAAGGCTTGAGTATGGAAGACCCGTTGGCACATATTAGAGATATCTTCTCTTCATGGCGAACATGGCATACAACAAGGGTTATAGAGGAACATCAGAGGATGAAAGTCTTTCCATACATTGTGAAAGACAAATCGAAGACATGATTGAGTTCATTGAAGCCAGGATCCTTGACGAGTTGGAATGGAATTCAGGATACATTTGGAGAAGTTCAAAGGAGAAGACGGACGGACGAACGAAGAGATAAGATCATGCAATTTGCTCAATCTACTGATGAGATGTTTTATGAGGCATGGGAACGGTTCAACAATTTGTTAATTAAGTGCCCTCACCATGGTTTGCCAACGTTGGTTCTCATGCGTATTTTCTACAAGGCACTTACTATTTCAAGTAAGGTGGCAGTGAACAATTATGCAGGCGGATCAATCAAGACCAAAACGCCAGCTGAATATTAAACAATGTTTGACACTCTAGCGCTGGAAACACAATATTCTGAAGCTAGAGGCAAGCGTGTTGGAATTTTCGAGATTAATGATTCTAATGCTTTTGCTTCTAAGGCACAAGTTGATGAGATTGCTAGTAAACTGGACGATGTGCTTGCTATGAACGGAAGAGCAACTCAAGAGATTTGTTTCATATGTGTTGTTATGGGTCATACTACAATTTATTGTCCGTATGGAGCTGAGTTTTCAGAATTTGTGCAAGAGCAAGCGAATATGATGAATTCGTATAAACGGCCTGAGAATGATCCATACTCCAATACTTATAATCAAGGATGGAGGAATCACCCAAATTTTTCGTGGAGAAACACTCAAAATGTGCAAAAACCACCACCTGATTTCCAACCTAAAAAAAAAAAGAGTTCATTGGAGGACATCGTTGCTCAGCCAGCTACCCATACCAATCAATTCATGAGTCAAACTGAAACCAATTTTAAAAATCAAGCTGCATCTATTAAAAATTTGGAAGTTGAAATGGGTCAAATTGCTCAAGCATTAAGTGGAAGAGAACGTGGAGCTTTGCCTAGTCAACCGGAAGTCAATCCAAATAACCAAGAGCATGTCAAGGCAATTACATTGAGGAATGGGAGACCCATTAGAATAGCTGCAGATTTCGACGAAGAAAGGTAGAAGCAACCATTGAAAGAACATGTGACACTAGAAGAATATGATGAAAATCTCCAAGTTGCCGCATGAAACCAAACAACAGTTGGAAAACAAGCAGATGATGAGAATTTGAAAGCAGTAGGAAAGCAAGTTGCTGCAGGAAAGCAAGATGTTGCTGGAAACTATGTGACAAAAATAGTAGGTTCTTCTGCTAAGCCTGGACATCGAGCAAAAGCAAGCAGCGAACCCGAAATTCCAGCCATTGTCACTCCAAAATCTTACGTCCCACCAATCTCGTTCCCTAAAAGAAAAATAATAAAGAAGCCCAATTTTCCTTGATATTTTCAAGAAATTACAAATAACAATTCCATTTAGTGAGGCACTGGATCAAATGCCAAACTATGGAAAGTTTATCAAGGACATCTTAAGCAAAAAGCGAAGGTTGGATGACAATGAAACAATGAAGTTAACAGAGGAATGCAGTGCGGTCATTCAACGAAAATTGCCCCCGAAGCAAAAGGATCGAGGGAGTTTTTCTATCCCTTGCATTATTGGAAATATTTCTTTTAATAAAGCTTTATGTGACCTTGGTTCTAGTATAAATTTAATGCCTTTATATGTAGCTAATGCAATTGGTTTAGGAGAAATTAAGAAAACTAATGTTTCGTTGCAGATGGTGGATCGAACTTTGGTTCACCATCATGGCATGATAGAAGATTTGTTGATCAAAGTGGACAAGCTTATTTTTCTAGCAGACTTTATCGTCTTGGACATGGAGGAGGACATCGATACTTCAATTATTTTGGGCAGTCCATTCGTAATCACTAGAAGAACTTTGATTGACATAAAGAAAGGTTCATTGATTCTACAAGTTACGGATCAAGAAATGGAGTTCAAGGTTTTTGACATGACCAAGTACCTTATTGATTCAGAATATTGCTTTCGGGTGGATGCTGTAGATCAAGTTGTTCGACATAGATTTATTTCAGACTATCCATCAGATTCACTTGAAGCAAGTATGGTTCATGAGGCCAAAATTAGATAGGAAAAGCCTTGAATGATCAAAATGGTGAATTGGCTGGAGACTAATCCGCCATTTAAACAGCCATACCACCGCGAATTTGAGCCATTAGGTGCTACAACTTCCAAGCAAATCCCGAGTGTTGTAGCCGCACCTACCCAACCTTTGCTTGAATAGTTGAAGTATGCCTATCTTGGGGAAGCGGAAACTCTTCCGGTAATTATCGCGTCTAATCTGAGCACTAAGGAAGAAGAAGAGTTGTTACGAGTTCTAAGAGAGCACAAAACTGCAATTGGGTGGTTTATCGCAGATTTGAAGAGAATAAGCCCAACCATGTGTATGCATCGAATTCTCATGGAGGATAATTGTAAGCCTTCAATCCAACATCAACGAAGATCAAATCCGAATATGAAAGAGGTAGTGCGGGTTGAGGTGATAAAGTTATTAGATGCTGGAATCATTTATCCAATTTCTGATAGTAAATGGGTGAGTCCATTACAAGTAGTGTCAAAAAAGAGAGGTATTATAGTAGTGAAGAAGGACAACAATGCATTGGTACCAACAAGGACAGTAACAGGATGGAGAATGTGCATGGATTACTGAAGGTTGAATGATGAGACAAGGAAAGATCACTTCCCTTATCCATTTATTGATTAAATGTTGGAAAGACTAGCAGGACATTCACACTATTGTTTTTTGGATGGCTATTCTAGGTATAATCAAATTGCCACTGCACCGGAAGACCAAGAGAAGACGACTTTTACATGCCCTTTTGGTACATTCGCATATCGGCATATGCCTTTCGGATTATGTAACGCAACCGCCACTTTCCAACGTTGTATGATGAGCATCTTTCAGACATGGTGGAGCGTTTTATCGAGGTATTTATGGATGACTTTTTTGTCTTTGGTTCATTGTTTGATATTTGCTTGCATAATTTGGTATTGGTGCTGGAAAGATGTGAAGAAACCAATTTAATTTTGAACTGGGAAAAATGCCATTTCATGGTTCAAGAAGGGATTGTTCTGGGGAATCGAATTTCAACTAGAGGAATTGAAGTTGATAAAGCAAAAATTGACATCATTGTCAATTTGCCCCCACCCACATCTGTAAAAGGAGTTCAAAGTTTTCTCAGTCATGCCGGTTTCTACCGCCGCTTCATTCGAGATTTCTCAAAAATTACCAAACCTCTATGTAATCTACTTCTCAAAGATGCTAAGTTCAAGTTTGATGATAATTGTTTACAAGCTTTTAATCTCTTGAAGGAGAAACTTACTTCTGCCCTGGTTATGATAGCACCGAATTGGGAGTTGTCGTTCGAGATCATGTGTGATGCAAATGACTATGCCGTGGATGCTTTTTTTGGGACAGCGGAAAGATAAAATACTTCATGTGATTTACTATGCTAGCCGCACTCTAAATGATGCTCAACTTAATTATGCCACAACCAAGAAAGAGCTTCTAGTCGTTGTCTTTGCACTAGACAAATTTCGCTCCTACATTGTTGGTTCAAAGGTAATTGTTTATACTGATCACTCCGCTTTGAAGTATTTATTGTCAAAGAAAGATGTGAAGCCAAGGTTGATTAGATGGGTATTGTTGCGCCAAGAGTTCGATTTGGAAATAATAGATGAAAAAGGGTCTGAAAACGTTGTGGCTAATCATTTATCTCGGCTTGTCCAAGGTGAAAACGAAAATCAAAGGTTTAACTCTGCCATTCCTATAGCCGAGAAATTTCCTGACGAGCAGTTATTTGCTATTAAATCATCTACCACACTGTGGTACGCTGATTTCGTCAATTACTTGGCTAGTAAAGTTCTTCCTCCCAATATGACGTCACAACAAAAGAAAAAATTCTTCTCTTTGGTGAAGCATTACTACTGGGATGACCCTTATTTATGGAAGCACTGCCCTGATCAAGTTATTCGAAGATGTGTGCACGAGTCCGAGATGGTTAATATTCTAAATCATCGTCATACTCTAGCGTGTGGAGGCCATTTTGGAGCTTCAAAAATAACAGCTAAAGTTTTTCAATCGGGATTTTTCTGGCCAACCTTGTTCAAGGATGCTCATACATTTGTACAAGCTGGTGATTGGTGCCAAAGAACTGGAAACATATCTAGTCGAGATCAAATGCCATTGAACAATATCCTGGAAGTTGAGATTTTTGACTTTTGGGGCATTGATTTCATGGGACCATTCCCTCATTCGTATAAAAATCTCTACATCTTGGTAGCCGTTGACTATGTTTCCAAGTGGGTAGAAGCGGTTGCATTACCTACCAATGATGCCAATAGTGCTCAGATTCTTAAGGAAGAACATCTTCACCCGTTTTGGTACACCTCGGGAAATTATTAGTGATGGAGGTAGGCATTTTCGTAACTGGTTTTTCAATTTTCTCCTTGCTAAGTATGGTATTGCACATAAGCTAGCCACTCCTTACTATCCCCAAACTAGTGGCCAAGTCGAGGTATCAAATAGAGAACTAAAGTGCATTCTTGAAAAGACTGTGAGTGCTTCTCGAAAAGATTGGTCGTTGAAATTAGATGATGCATTATGGGTGTATAGAACGGCATATAAAACTCCTATTGGTATGTCTTCGTTTGGAATTGTTTTTGGGAAGGCATGTCACTTACCTGTGGAGCTTGATCATAAGGCATATTGGGCAGTCAAGACACTCAATCTTAACATGGAAGCTACTAGAGAAAAGAGAGTTTTGCAATTGAATGAGCTTGAGGAATTTTGATGTGACGCATATGAGAATTCGAGAATTTATAAGGAGAAGACGAAGAGATGGCATGACAAACATATTCTTCGCAAGGATTTTTATGTGGGACAGAAGGTACTCTTGTTCAATTCTTGTCTTCGACTATTCCCTGGGAAGCACAAATCGAGATGGTTTGGACCTTGCACCGTTTTACAAGTCTTTCCTTATGGTGTTGTTCAAGTTCGTCATGATTCACTTGGAATTGTTTTCAAAGTGAATGGGCAGAGATTGAAGCCATATTTGGAAGCGTATTTTGATGTGAACAAGGCTTCTTTGCCACTACGTCACCCCGAGTGATCATCTTCAAGAAGTCTGGCTAATGACTTTAAACCAAGCGCTTGTTAGGAGGCAACCCAACCAGGTTCATTCTTTCCTTACTTTTGGTTATTTTCATATTTTTCTTCTTTCTTTACCCATACTGATCATTGCATGTTTTTATGGTTTTACATTGAGGACAATGTTTAGTTTAGGTTTGGGGGAAGGGATATGATTTTTGTTAGATTTTAAGTTAAGTTATTTTAATTTTTGTTTTTAAGGTAAAAAAAGCTAAGGTTTTATGTTCCAAGTTGATAGATATTGATTTCTTCACCCATAGGATGTTTTTAGCATGTTTAGTTTGTTATTTCAAATGTGTTTGGGGTGGTTTTATTGTTATAGACCAAAGAAACAAGAAAAATGCATGTTAGGTTCATATTTTGGTCTTAATTGATTTTACTGCCCAAATTAAATTTTAGTGTTTTTTAAGCCAATTTGATGATGCAAACATGATTAGAATGTTTAATATGGGGTGGGAATAGTTTTGGGGGAGGGAATCGACCTACATTGTGATTTGAGGGGTTTAGAGTCACAAAAAGTGGAAGAAAAAAAAACCAAGAAAGTTGCTGCATAATTTTCCTAGATTTTTGGTCATAAAAGGAGTATTTTGTGGCGATCTTCAAAGAATATTTTGTCGCTAAAGGCTGTTCATTTTTTTTAGCGACTGTTTCTGGGTAAACTTTTTTATCACTAAAGTTCAATTTTTGTTATTTTTACAGATTTTTTTTCCTTGAGGAATGCAGCACTTTGGCTCGGATTTCCTTCTTTTGAACATCATACTTTCTTCCATTGGAGCTGAAAAATAGGTGTATCTTCTTCCGTAATTCTATCTTTTCATTCATGTGCTTATATATACATTTTTATGTGATAAATTGTGTATTTAGTATTAAAAGGAGGAGGTAGAAATTAAAATTAGGGTTGGGTGTTAGAAATTGTTTGAAACAATAATAACTTGGAAACATAAGATGATAAGGGTATCACTTAAATTTATTAATGGTGATGTACATGATTTGCTAAATCATTATTCATTTACTAAGAGGTTGCCTAGAATGTTTGTGCATCATACTTTTAAACCATCCATATCGCCATGTCTCAAGTGTTTTGGTGGACAAAGTGTCCATGTTTGGATGATGTGGATAAATAGTGGAGAAATAGTGGAGACTACCTTTGTGAGATTTTGAGCCTATGCTTTTTGTTGAGAGGGTTTTATTTGTTTCTATTCTTAAACACTTTTTCAATTTCTTTCTTTAATTTTTATGATCTCATTAACATTCATTTGCATTGGATGCTAAAGAACTTTTATACATGTTGGGTATTTTTGCCGTTGAGTTAGACGGGACTATAGAGACAATGTTAGGCTATGCATGTTTTTCACCACCACCAAAAGGCCTATTTTCTTACCCTTTGTGTGCACCATTAACCCTGTTGAAGCCAAATACTTAGCATTTTCTTTCATCACCCACATTAATCCTTACCCATTTAACCTTTATTAGCCACACCCTATAGCTTGGAGATACCAAGGTGACACCAAAAGATATCAAGGTTGAGTTCTACATCAAAGAAGTGGCGTGTACCGAGGTACCTTGTGTTATATTATTATTTTTTATCTTTGCAAAAACAAAAAGTATGAAAGAAAATAAATAAACTCATGCAAGGTTGAAATTGTTCCATTCATTCAACTGAGTCATGGACGCCAAGAATCATACATCAAGTTTCAAAGGAAAACCGGCTTAACTACAAACTGAAGAAGTCTTGGTATAGTTAAAGTTCTAGTTTTTCCCTATCCTTTCTTTCTTATCCCATTAACCTAGCCTTACGTTACAACCATATCAAAGACCTAACTGATCTATGGGGGGTTTTGCTTGATGGTTTCATGAGATCTATTTTCAAAAATTGCCGTTTTTCAATGTTAATCATATGTGATATATTTTGATTCCCTTTACATAAACTTATCACATATGCTTGTTAAGAGTGAAAGCCTAGGTTATGTGAGAAAATAAAGAGATATCCGGTGAGAATTAGAGTCGAGGAGTACACACACCGAGTGTGGATGTTTTTAAGCCCGAGTGCTTGGGACATTGGCTACATACTTCCCTTGTGATGCATTTGCTTATAGGGTATAACTTCAGTTTTGGAAGTTTGATTGGCAAGCATTGGTTTTCATTAATAGATGGAAGTGATGGTTTTAACATTTTTGCTTTTCAGTAAAGCGTTTATGGGTAGCGTAACTGGTAAATCCTTAGGAAACACAACTCCTCCGACTAGGGACACCTAGGGGTTTAAATGCTTATTCCACATGCTCAGTGCAATCATTTCGCCAACGAAAGTGGGCTTAGTAAGATTTTTGTTTTTGTTCTAGGCTTTGCTCGAGGACTAGCAAAAGCTAGGTTTGGGGGCATTTGTTAAGTTGATATTTTACATATATTTTGTACCGCTTTTACCTATTATTTAGTCATGGTTTTGTATTAAAATAGTTGGTTGTGATGTGTTTTGTGTGAATTTTGTAGAAATCATAGTTCGGAGATGAATGTGGATTTTCGAGAAGAATTACAAGGAAAGCACGAGTGAAACCAACTTTGGAGATTTGCCCAAATGATTTGATGCGGTGCTACTGTACTATTTCCGACAAAGATTTAGTTTTTGTTTATTTGTCACGTGGGAATTCAAGAAAGAAAAGAAAAAGTGTAGTTTTCCTTACTGATAAAGAGAATTCCTTTTCTAAGTCTTTATTGGATTGGTTGAAAAATTAGAACATATATATACAAAGGCTGCGGCAAGAGAAGGAAGGCCCTCACACACATATCACACCTATAAAGAGAGGGAAAAGCCGAGAGCAAGGAGAGAGAATTGGGACGTCAAGCTTTGCAGTGGAGCCGAGATTAAAATTTTGGTTGTTACTTTCCATGTTTTCGAATTCATCCATGTTATTATTTAAAGTTATCATGAACTAAATTTCTTTTGCTAGGGCTAAGATGTAGCCTAGTTACGAATACTTGAATCTTTCGAAGTTTATTAATTCAATTCATCTTTGCATGTTGAATGCTTGTTACCGTTCTTAATGCTTGCAATTAATTGATCACTAATTGTTTAATTAGAAGAATTAGGTTGAGACTGGAAGGAGATATCTAATATATAGTTTTTTTGTAACAAGTACCATAAATTACATAGTCAACTCGAAAGATTAGATTATGATTTGTGTAGTTTGTATTGTTTCCCAAGGAATATAATGGGTTTTTAGCTTTCTAAATCCATAACTAGGAATAGAGTGGGTTGTTAGTGGGGAACACAACTAGTATAACTCGGAAGAGAATATTGGTGAGATTAGGAAAAATAACTATCAACATGCTAGGTGATTGAGAATTAATGAATAAGAGAGATTCAGGTGTGATTAGTTAGATGAAATCGGTGTCCTAGCGTTTATTTTAATTTGCTTTTCTTAAGTGTTTATTTATTTGCCTTTTAATTTGTTTAATCAACTACTTTTAGGTTATTTTAATCTTTATTTGTTTTATTTGTTTGTTCGTAAATTGCGTTAGTAATTAGGTTAACTAGATCTGTGTCAGAACGATACTCTACTACTACTTTACTACTTGAACGATATTGTGCGCTTACAATTATCACAATTATGTATGAAATTTTAGTACTAGAAACGAAAAAACAACAAAAACAAAAACAAACTTTTTTTTTTTGTTAAACCGCAAAGTCTCAATGTATACTCCTCCGCAAGTGGTATTTATAATAGGGAGCTTTAATGAAAATGACATTTTAAAATTTTTTTTCTTAACTAAAAATACCCTAATAACTTTTTTTAATGAAAAGGGCAAAAGCTTTAATCAAAAGGACAAAATTTACCACTACAGAACAAAAAATAAAATGCTCATGTGTTGGAAGTAAAGCCCAACACACAAGCTACAATTTTTTTCCCAATCTGCCCGTAACAGAACCCAAACTCTGTTAGCCCAAATCAGCCACATATTAATTACTAAAATGCCACATTTTAATTGAAACTTTCATTATCTACAAATATGTCATTAACTCATTATAGTCCAAGGACCACAACCAAAAAAATTATAATTAATTTTTTTTATAATCAACCTAATGCCCCTGATTATAACATTTTTTATTGGGCTGTAACAAGCTATAATTATCACTACTCCTTATTATTCATGTATCAAATAATACATCATAATAATGAAGCAACATGAATAAAATGCAAAATTTGAAAAATCTAACAATTTGACAACAAAACAAAAATTGCATATCAAATTAAAATTACAAATAAAATCACTCAAATTACATAGTAGCAATATTCTATCCAATTATTCTCTATACTAACGAATCAATTGTCTTGAAGTGAAGCTTTACAAATTGCCTTGTTATGACCTAGCAACAATCTGAAGACAAATGAACCAAAAGTGCATCGTTATTGTACTAAAAATTTGCTACTTTGCGATTCTTCAAGTAAAACAATATGATAAAAATAGCTAAAATGTTTCTACAAGTAAAACAAATTAATCAATTATAAACACATAATGCAAATGATTATATTAAGGTGAATTTTAGTTTTGTTTTCGGTCTAATTCCATACCAAATTTCAAAAAAAAAAAAATCAACAAATACACACAACTATATATATATATGCTAACTATTTCCAAAAATATATGCCAACTATTTCTAAAATTTTCATATCCAAATCACAAATGCAAATGATTGTGTATTAGCATTGGGGTGAATTTTGACTTTGTTTTGGGTCTAATTTTATACCAAATTTCAAACATAAAAAAAATTCAACAAATACACAACTATTTATATATATATATATATGTGCCGACTTTCCAAATTCCAAAAAAAAAAAAAATCAGCAAATACACAACTATTTATATATATATATATTAATATTTATATATATATATGCTGACTGTTTCTAAAATCTTCATATTCAAACACAAATGCAAATGATTGAGTATTAGCAATGGGGTGGATTTTGGTTTTGTTTTGGGTCTAATTCCATACCAAATTCCAAAAAAAAAAAAAAAATCAACTAATACACAACTATATATATATATATATATATATATGTTGACTGTTTCTAAAATCTTCATATCCAAATCACAAATACAAATGATTGAGTATTAGCATTGGGGTGAATTTTGGTTTTGTTTTGAATCTAATTCCATACCAATTTCTAAAATTAAAAACAAAACGTCAACAAATATACAACTATTTATATATATAGTGTAACCTGGGGTTTGCCGTCAGAGGCAAAATCGAAAACTCCGTAAGCTACTTTGCTTAGGCTAGCCTTATTTGGGGTGCTTTGATGTTGAGCTTGCCTTAACCATTATATAAAAGTTATTAAGGTGCTTTTGGTTAAGATTTAAAGTTATAAATATCTTTTTATAATACCCTGCAAGTTCCAAGTAAAAACAGGAAAATAAGACAATCCTAATTGAAATAGGAAACCTAAATCCAAAGGATAAGGAAACTCTAATCTTATAATCCTCTTAGCATAAGGAAACCCTAATTCTACACACTTTTAGGCACTTTCCACATCCCATAACTATCGGAAAACTACAATATACATAATTTGATATAATTGAGATTACTTAATCCAAGCGGGAATAGGAATGCAAATAATGTAAGGAGTGAAATTGCCTCGCACTTGTACTATACCTCTATATATATAAACCTCTTGCTTGTCACGCAATCAAATAAAAGCTCAGATTCACATCCATCTCTCTCAAACAAAAGCTCAGCACAAACCTGCGTTTTTCTTCTAAGTACTAATTAACCGTGATGGACAGAGCATGGGATTCAAAGCCCGGCAGCGGAGGCGCCGCCTCTGCTCAAAACGAAGCAATCGACCGCCGAGAGCGTCTCCGAAGGCTGGCCCTTGAGACCATCGATCTCGCCAAGGATCCCTACTTTATGCGCAACCACCTAGGAAGCTACGAGTGTAAGCTTTGTTTGACGCTGCACAACAACGAGGGCAACTACTTGGCCCACACGCAAGGGAAGACCCATCAGACTAACTTGGCAAAGCGAGCTGCTCGCGAGGCCAAAGAGGCTCATGCTCAGCCCCAGCCTCACAAGCGCAAAGTCACCAGCCTGCAGAAAAAGACACCCGTCAAAATTGGCAGGCCGGGGTACCGAATGACGAAACAGTTCGATTCAGAAAAAAAGCAAAGATCTCTTCTCTTTCAGATTGAGTATCCAGAGATTGAAGACAATACAAAGCCAAGGCACCGTTTTATGTCATCTTATGAGCAAAGAGTAGAATCCAACGATAGAAGATACCAGTATCTTCTCTTTGCGGCGGAACCCTACGAGACAATTTCTTTCAAGGTTCCTAGCACAGAGATTGACAAATCCAACCCCAAGTTTTTCTCGCATTGGGATCCTGACTCAAAAATGTTCACACTGCAGCTATATTTCAAAACCAAGCCTCCTGTGCCTGTTGTTGGTAATAACACAATGGCGAGTTCCACTCCTCCTCCTCCCACTGATCAGATGGGAAGACCTCCGTCGTTGCCACCTCTACAAGGCTTTCCGGGACAACACATGCAGGGTCAGGCCGGTCTTCCTCCACCACCACCACCTCCTTATAACATGGGCTAAGGAACCCTAAGCCTCCAACATCTCAGTAAGCATATATACTTGCAGTATTAATATGAACTAAAATTAATGACCCGATATTCATTGAACTGGATGCTGTACCTGATTAATGATCGAGCCTTAATTGCTATTTCTTTCGATTTATGTATTTACAGTAATTCCTAGTTTATTTCAAATAATCGATGTTCAACTTTTCCCTTATAATAACATCAATTAATATCTAAGGTTTTTTATGTGATGTAATATTTAGGGTTTTTTTTAATGTGAATTTTAGGGTGAAAATTGAGAAGATGTTATTTTAAGGACCCTGTGAGAAACATAAAGGGCCTTTAAAATGGGAAGCTCTGTGCAATGGTATGCACCACCTGCACCCCGTCGGAGCCGACCTGACTTTAGTCAGGTAGAGCATATATATTTTGAGTGTTTGAAGTCTTCGTAGTCAGGTAGCATGCATGGCGATTTATGTTCAAAGTTGCTAACATGCTTTTTTGTTTTGGTGTAGGTGATTTTTTGGCAATACAAATATCCAAAAGTCACTGGAAAAAAAAAATCCAAAAGTCAAAATTAGACGAAAAAACTGCAATGAACCAAAAGTATTTGCACTAAATAAGGCTACAATTGCACTACTTTTTCAACCCAGATCTAAAAGTTCTTAAAGAAGGAAAGAAAACACAACCAGCCATGATGGATTCTTTCAAGGCTTAATTAATAAACTACCCTGAACTATCACGAAAGTCTCACTTTGCTACTTATTTTTGCAACTATATCACTTTGCTCCTAAAGTTTCATTTTGTATCTCAAAATAATTTGAAATCCGTCAACTTTATTCATTGACCGTTGACTTTTGCTAGATTATATATATCAATAATATAGATGACGTTATCTTTGACATATCGAGTATCCCATAATTAAAAATTAACTAGTTAATAGACAAAATTAATGAACTAATCTAAGAAGAAGAGAGTTTGATACCCTGATCAAGAGTTTTATTGAGCCTTCTAACTCTTTGTCCTATACTCTAGTCCCACTTTGAACTTTTATCTTTGAGTCCTAACTCAAAACTTGGGCTTCGGTCCACTTGAAACCAAACATCCCCCACACAATTGTGAACTTTGTCATTCCTGACACAAGAAAAATTGGTGCACTGAAGATAATATTAGAAGAGCATGGGATGCTAAAAAATGGGAAGGACATCATGCTCACCTGTCACTGCATTGAAGTTACTCATTAGGTTTCAATAATTTGCATAGACAGACAATTAGAAGCTGTCATTGGCACTTTAACATCTTCAATATATACTATTATTTGTATAATGGAGCTCCCAAAATGTTTTTTTTTTTCTAGGGCAATAAAGGGGTCAAATTTCAATGGTACGTCTGTTGAATAGTTTAAGATTCATTTGAGGCCCACCACAAATTAATCTTGGACCATTCAATGGCTGTATCATTCAATGGTACATACCACCTTAAATTTTTCTGCAATAAATAGGAAAACAAAAGATTGAGCGAGGAGAACTACACACTATGACCAAGTCATTTAACTACCAAAACATCATATCATCTTCTTGCTCAAAGCGATGAGAGGGAACGTAGACCTCAACAGAAACCAGCATGTCCCTCAAAACACCCACACCGCGAAAAAAATTTATCAAAGAAAAGAAAAAGGTATGATGAAAGAGGCTTGAAGCCAAACCTCTTGAAGTCTTGGAGCAACAAATAGTTATATTTTGGATTAAACTAGCTAAGCAATAGCATCCGAATAGTCTCTTGGAGATCCACTTAATAATTGGGCTCCACTCAAATTCTGTATGGGCCGACATAGTTTCGAGCATATGAGCTGGCCCAATTAGTCCTGCTAAAGGGCTTCTTTTATTCCGTACATTTTTCAGTCAAATGTTGCTCCAAGTTCGAATCTATACCCTTTTGTAAAAATAAAAAAAAAATAAAAAAAACTAATTATTGTACGTTTTATCCAAAGAAACAAGCAAATATTGTAGGATTAGCGCAGAGTCTTGCAATGCTTTCGGAGCAAAACATTCTTTCACTTTCTGTTGAAGTCATATCAATTTCGAGGCAAGAGGACTTAGAGGAGTATGGCCTGTGGAACAAGGCACACGAAATAAAATAATGGTGAACATTAATCTTTTTAATGACATATATGTTTCCCCAGAAAATTAATGAGTTCTTTTTTGTTTTCTAAACTTAAACTCATCTATCTTTAAACACCCAGATAAAACCCAAAATTCACACTTATTGACACGTGGGAAAATAAGTAACCTATTATTACAAATTATTTACAACTTATGCCACAATGTTCTAATTATGTTAATGAAGCAATTTAACATTTTAAAATTTAAATAGTAGGTGCACTATTTGTGGAGGTGAAAAACTGTATTATTTCAAGAGTTGACTTCACAATTATAAATTTATGGTATGCAAATAATTTACCTATACTTTTTATCTAAAATTGTCACATCCCGGACTGGCTCCACCGTAGCACGATGTTGTCCGCTTTGGGCCACGCCCTCACGGTTTTGTTTCTGGAAACTCACGAGCAACCTCCCAGTGGGTCACCCATCATGGGATTGCTCTAACCCAAACTCGCTTAACTTCGGAGTTCCGATGGAATCCGAAGCCAGTGAGCTCCCAAAAGGCCTCGTGCTAATTGGAGGTGTGCATGTACATATAAGGTACATCACCCCCTCTCTGTTAGTCGATGTGGGATGCCACAATAGACCCCACTTAAGGGGAACCTGGCGTCCTCGCCGGCACATCTGTACCGAACGGCATAATGGCTCTGATACCATTTTGTCACATCCCGGACCGGTTACACTGTAGCACGATATTGTCCGCTTTGGGCCACGCCTTCACAGTTTTGTTTCTGGGAACTCACGAGCAACTTCCCAGTGGGTCATCCATCTTGGGATTGCTCTAGCCCAAACTCGCTTAACTTCGGAGTTCCGATGGAATCCGAAGCCAGTGAGCTCCCAAAAGGCCTCGTGCTAATTGGAGGTGGCCATGTACATATAAAGCACATCACCCCCTTTCCGTTGGTCGATGTGGGATGCCACAAAAATATAGTTAGATTAATTTTTGATCAAATAACATGTCTCAATTTTTGTACTAATTAATTTACCTATATATAAATTTATTTATGATTAGCACGTTGTTTATTTTTGTAGGTAAATTATTTTGCATGTATTATTATTTTATATGCAAATAATTGACCTATATTTTTATGTAAAATATAGGTAAATTAATTTTGAATCAAATAACATTTCTTTATTTTGTAGGTAAATTATTTTGCATGTATTATTATTTTATATGCAAATAATTGAGCTATACTGTTACAGCCCGTTTCGAAAATTAGAATTATTTTATTTCCCGAAAGTGGGAAATGACGAAAATGCCCTTGGTTGACCATTCAGTTGACTTTTGCGTCATAACTCGTACGACCCTTCCATTTGTATTTTCTTGTCGTGCTCGTCGTTACGAATGCGTAGACGCGAGCGGGACGTCGTTCGGACTCCGAACGAATATTTTACGGGCGTTGGTTTTCGACATTACCCGTATTTTTAATTTTGGACAGTTTGGGTTGTTGGGCTGGGGCCCAAATGTCAGTTGGCCCATGTGGCCTTATCCCACAAAATCTGGGATTTTGTCTGCCTTTGACCCGTGTCCTCCTCATCTTCTTCTTCTCTGCAACACGAACCAAAGCTCACAATTTTCTCTCTAGGCACCCCGTGCCTCTCCTCCCTCTCACTGAGCCAATCTTTGGCCAGGTGAGATCACAGACATCATCATCATCTTCGTCGACCCCAGTTACACGAACCTGGACCAAGAAACCCAAAAACCAGACGAACCCAGAAAATTTCCCGACGAACCGAAATTCAAGCCTCGGCCATTTCTTGGTAAACCCGATCCCAAATCACATCAAACTGATCACCATTGTGTTCCTGGAAGTCCCAGGGACCTTGCTCAAGCCTTGGATGGCGACGTTTGGCCGAGAAACAACGAAACCCGATCGGCCTCCTTGCACCCGTGGCTTCCCTTTGAAATTCAGGCCACTTCTGGCCAGTTTTTGGCCCCCAAAATGGCAAATTCTTATTCTCCTCACTTCTAGCTTCATTTTGGTACTTGAATCGTGCAATTTGGACTTGAAATGAAGAAGTTATGAAGCTTTGAAAATTACCCAGAAAACCGGCCAAATTTCCCAGATTCCGGCGACGGCGACGGCGACGGTGGCCGGCGACCGGAGTTTTGGTAGGGATGACCGGCGATGACGTCAGCAAACCGGGTCAAACCGGCCTTGCTGACGTCAACAAACCGGTTCAGACCGGCGCTGACCGGCTCGGCTGAGCCGCGCGTGGAGCCGCGGCTTGCCGCGTTTGAGCCGCGCGTGGGGGCGCGTGAGGACTCCTTTTTCGATTCCGTCTTAGCGAGGCGACTCGTGACGACGCGTACTACCTAGGGGCAGTACGTATGATATTTTTCGAGGTGTTTTGGACCTCCGTGTTGAAGAAACAAGGGATAGGTTTAATTAATTAGTTAATTAGTAACCTTTATGAGTTTAATCATTATTACGGTGATATCTCATATAGGTGAGGCCTATCCAGAGGACTACCGGGGCTACCCAGGACAGGGGGGCTACGATCCGGCTACCTACAGGTGAGTGAGTGGGTCTTTGTTTTGATAAATATATATGTACGTATGGTTTTTCAATGCTTTCTTCAAACTATTAGCATAGCTCATATCATATACGTTTGTTGGAGGTGGAACATTCGTATTATATTGCCATACATGTTTTATACTGTTGCTCATCAGTAGATGTATAACACCCCAAGTATTAGTACTCAGTCTTGTGGCCAGGACTAGCCTTGACGTTTGGAGTAGTCACTACCAGTACCGTTACGCAGCTTTGGATCCATTGTAGGTACTAGCCTGTTCTAGGTTGCACTAGGCAACTCGAACTTGTGTGACTGCACTTTGTGCACCAGCGCTTAGCGTTAGACTCGCGTCATTGTAGTACTCAGCGTATTACTTTTATACCTAGCCTGTTCCTTGTGGTTTAGCCACTTGGACTTGTGTGTTTACATATGGGTGAGCATGTCAGTAATCATTGTCGGGGAGTATCCGTATATTTTATTATAGTATTTTGAGGTTCATGCCTGAGGGTATGACGTATTTTCCTCAAACTATACTTGTTTTCAGTGAGGGGTTAGTAGACTTTTGAAAACAACGGTTTTATCAAACTTTGCTTTTTGACCCACTCACCGTTTTATGTTTTGCGCCCCTCCAGGATTAGTTGGCTTGGAGCTTGTGACGTCGAGACGCGGTGGTATGACAATGTAGGGGTTCTCTACTCTTGTAATTATTTTGTATCCTCTACTCTGTTCACAACTCATTATTTTATTACTATTCTTCCGCCTGCACACTCCGTGCACTCTGACCCTTATTTAATTCAATTTTCCTTATTTATTTTCAATTCTTCTAAATGGCTTTCGTCACCTAACACGTGTCGGCCAGCACTTCCCGACACCTGGCGTGTCCAGGATCGGGATGTGTCATATACTTTTAAGTAAAATATAGGTAAATTAATTTTGAATCAAATACCATTTCTTTATTTTGTAGGTAAATTATTTTGTATGAATTTTTACATATATTAGGCATGTTTTTTTTTAATTATATATATGTGTGTGTAAACTAATTTACCTACATTTATATGTAAAATATAATTTTCGTGACATTAATCAAGCATGTATTATTACATATATTAGGCATGTTTTATTGTTATTATATATATGGCAATGAATTTATAACATTAATGTTTTTTTCTTTTTGTAAAATCATTAATTCTCCCTTACTATCTGTATGTAATTAATTGTGTACATCAAACATTCAAATAGGGGTATTTTAGGCATCCAAAAAATTAAAAATGTGTAAAGTCAAACATAATTAATAAATTTGTTTATGTGGAGTCTAATCAACGGGTTATATTCGAGTAAAAAACTTATGTCGAGTTTTATGTAGAGAAAATTAAAATTCAAGTGCTAAAGTCATATTTTAAGAAAAGGAACTAATCTTATTAATACGAAGACAAGAACGAATGAATCATGTGACCATTAATTATAATACCACATAAAATAAGAGATCAATGATTGAGACTATTGAGGGAAATGTATTATCTTATTAGTGGATTAGGTAAATGAGCTTAAAGTAAATAATTGAGGAATATGGTAGGCATATAATTGGTGCAAGAATGTAGATGCCCACTAGGGTGGTTTCTACTGTTGGTGTTTTTCTCAGAAGTTAGCCACCATTTCCAAGGAAAAAGACGATTAATTTCCTCATATTATATTTTCTGTCAGTCTAGTTGGTGAGTCTATCTAATTTTGACCTCCTAATTCAATTTTAATGAGTGATTTGGATATGCTAATGCTATATAAGAAGATGCGAGATCATTGTTGATGTTATTGTGTTGATATTACTTGGCTTTTGGTATGATCCTCCTAAATTATACTCAAAATCTTTAACTATCTTATGGGCGGTTACAATAAAAGTCATTGTATATCAAGATAAACTAAGAATTTATATCTCGGAAATATCTCGGAAATTTCGAATTTATTTCCTGCCAAATTTCTAGCAAAAGAGGTCAGTATGAACTTGTTTTTCAAAGCGGCATCTTTTGCATGAAAATATTTAAGACTAAAGTATAATATTTGAGCTAGTTCGTGAGCGTGAATGACTATCGGCGGTCGTTAATAAATGTAAGACTCATTTCAATAAACAGCTGTCATTCAGTCATACGAGTAAGCGACTATCCCTAACAAAACCCATAAACTTTTAGAATGGCTGAAGCCTAGGAAACAAAAACTCTTCATACCAAGTTGCCATATTGCATTGCACGTTTGAAGCTCAAGTACTAAACAAGTAAAAATCTGCTGGTTATCAATGATTGAGTTAGAGATACTGAATAATATATCAACGGCCATAAAATCTGGTGTGGGTCCAAATCCGATCGGCAAACCAGTATTAATGTAATGTATTATGGCCTGGCCTTTCATGCAGTGCACCAGATCCGATTCCCATATCCTTCCCTTCTTGTATCCAGCAGAGAGTCACTGAAATAGTGCCTGTCTGGCTCCTTTGTGTTGTTGTGTATGTTTGTGTTGTGCCAGCCACCATGATTTATAAAACTTCTTTGTTTACCTGTTTACCTTTCCCAGTCATCTTTTGTTTCAATTCTTCCTATTTTAGGGAGAATTGATAGAACTCTCATTGTCATTTATTCTTCTGTTTATATTATACAATTTTAGTAACATGTTTTTATAACCAATTAGAGCATGCAAATTGTACTTGATCTCACTTCCATTTGGCTCCTATTTTGGTACTACTCTTACTTTTGTCTCTCACATCAATCCATTCTCACCTCATATACCATACTCTCTCTTTTTCTTCACTAACTTTCATAACTTTGCATATGCACTATGGCCTATTTTCTTTGATGTTTTTGAGGAATTTCTTGTAAGAGCATTGCCAAATGCATAATTAATGGCAAAAATCAAGCACTAAAGCGATTGTTAAAACTTAAAAGTAGGTCTCTATAATTATTGGCATGCTTATTATGTGTTTTTCACCATTGGATGGTACAATATCTAAGGGTTAGAATGATATGTTTAAGTTTGTGGTTTTGGATGTGATTCTTGAACCTAACTCGTTAAAGGAATGGAATCTAAATAAAGCTTTAAGGTGCTTGTTAGATGTCAAAAATAGAAATAAGTTGGACAATTTAAGTTCAAATTTATGAACAATAATTTTTAAATAAATTAAAAAACTGAAACAAGAATGAGGTTCTATTCCAATAGTGAAAAAGAAAAAAAAAACAAGAAATGATTTTTTTTTTTAAATCCAATCAAATGGTATTTTCCATGTTATAGAAAAAAAGTTGTAGATCAGTAGGAATGATTCTCATCACAAGTCCTTATTAGAAATTCGATTCCTGATGATTTTACATGCAGGCCATGTAAAGGTTTCACATTTCTCTTGATTCCATCCTTCCATTCTCATAAACTTTTATATTTATATCATGTAGAGAAGTTCATGCCAAACAAGGTCACCTTCAAGTTATATAAATATTTATCTTGTTCGGTTGGATTCCTAAATTAGGACTGGTCATAATCTGGTCCTTGGCAGCTATGAACTGTACAACTTTAATTTTTCAATAAGAATGCATTATTATGATTAAACCTCATGATTCATGACAGATATAAAAAGTTAATGAACGAAAGAGAGATTAAAATTCTAGCAACATAACCAAAAAAAATTATGAAAGAAAAAAAAGGTTCTGTATTAGCTCAATACTAACTAAATTACAACTAAAATTAAACATCTACCCTTAACAATTAAATTCCTTGCTTTTCCTTTCTGGGTTTTTATTTTCAGCAAATAAAATTGCAAATTTGCCAAACTTTTTCCCAACTTTTGATCCTTATTCTCAATATATTCTCCATTAATGAGATATCCTCAACCAGTCAGAGTCGGAAAGCAACTCTCAGACCTTGTGAGCCCTTTGCCTGCATTAATCTTTGTAGGACTACTTGGAGTTGATCTCAAACCTCCCCTCGGAGAATCCAAACTGCGCCGGAGAATTTGTCTCATGGCGGATATCAAGTGAATGGTAGGGTTTGGAGGAGGCCCTGAGGCCTTAAACTTTTTGCAGAAGTTCATGTGTGTAGCCATGGCTTCTTCCGTGCTGATCAGCCTCTTCTGTGACCTAACAATCTCATCCTTTATAGCTTCTGCACACAACCCACAAATCCAATGGCCCTGATATCTCTCCCTCACATGCTCAATGTATGCAGGTGTGCACTCTTCTGTTAATCCACAGCAGTCACATTTTACGAACTCGATTTCGATTTGAGAAACGAGTTTTGTTGTGGCTTGTTGTGGCTGACTTTCCGCGGCAGCCGGTAGAACAATCGGGTCGCTGCTCATGATAGTTGCGGACATTGCCATTATTATTAACCCTGCAAACAATGCGAGCAATGCAAATATGATTTCTAGAATCATGAGCAACATATGATGGGAATTATGCGAAATTATGTGCTTTTTTATGCTTGATTTGTTTGGTGAGGAAAAACAGAAGCTTAAGTGGTTTACTTGGCTGTCACAAAACTGAATTTCCAAATTTATTTATGTTTCTTAATGTTGGCAACGACAAAAGAAGGATAAAAGGGTTTTTTATTTTCACTTTCCCAAAAGAAAAACAGAATTTGGCTTTGGATAACAAAAGGTTGAGCTTCTTAGCAAAAAATAAACAAAGTGTGAGCTGGAAATCCCAACTATGCTCTTGAAATAGCTTTGTTAGTTTCTTTATTCCTCAAAAGATAGAAAAATAAAATCATGGGTTTTGCAGATTCATTCCAATCCTAAAGAATCAAAAGAAAAGAAGAAATCTTGCTCCATTAATTTTTTCTTCTAAAAATCAAAAACATATTTGCAAATGGCATGTAACTCAGTTGGATAAAAACATTTGTTCATGCACCCTGTGTCACGAGTCAAGTCGGCCCTCCCCAATATAGCTTGTATAAAAAAAAAAATGGAAAACATGCTTTTGGAAATGAGCTTCTCATGGAAAAGTGAAAACAGAGAAATTAAGATAGTTGCAATATATACAAATGAAACAAACACAAGAAGTTAAAGAAGTGAATAATTACCGGCAGAAACTGCAGAAGCAGATCAAAAACTAAACCCAAAGTTTCCTCTTTCGGTTATTTTCTTCTTCTGAATTTCTGCTAATTTGGGTTTGTTTGTTGTGTGTCTCCTCTATCGCTCTTTCTCCCAAGCTCCTTCTTCAACCTTCTCTTCCGTAGCAAAGAAAATGTCAAACATGAAAACCATTTCCAAAAGAAATAATCTTCAAACCTCAACTATCCAATCCAAACAGAGCCTTAATTTTCAGCTTTCTCAAACTTTGCTAGCTGAATTATCTTTCTTTTCCTGATGATCAAGACTCAAACTTTGATCTTCTTTTTTTCTCTCTGATTTAGTTTGTGTGTTTTTGGAAAGAACCAACTCTATACTATGAGCAAACAAAGAGATTGCTTTTTGTTTCTCCTCCACAAAATCTTCTTCTCAACAATATATGAATAGTAGACATATAGAGAGAAAAACACAACACACTTTCTAGAGAGAGAGAGAGAGAAGACCCAATGATTGAAGGCTTAAGGGGCTGGACTACTACTACAAGTATATTCCACGTCAGCAACATTTGCTGTCAGAGAATTCTGACCGTCGATTTATTTGATTGCCAGCTAAGCATTATCATGTTTTCAGACTATACTTACCCAATATGTGCTGTTTGGGGAGGTTTTTCCATTTTTTTTGTTATTTTAAACCAATGAATGGCATCCACGTGTAGATCAAAAACGTGTAAGCTACAGGTTTGATTGTTTGCTTTCCTTCCAGAGAAAAAAAAAACAAACAAAACAAAGACTTCCAGAAGTCTTCTTTTTCCCAATCAAATTACTGCAAAGCTTTCGTACTGACATGTACCACACAACCCTAATTAGGTCTTTCCTCCCTAAGTTTATTATATAGGTTGATGTTATTCACCTACTTTTTTTTACCTTTCATACATTTTTGTTGATTTTTGTTTTTTGATCGTCTTTAATTCATTCAATTTGACGGGATAAAATTGAAAAGAGTGTGTGAATAACACTACCCACTATACTTGTAGTACAAAGCCACAAAAACAATTCTTCTGTTTGCATTACATGGCAGTGTACACTGTAGAATGTAGATGTTTTAGTATGGAAATAAAACTATAATTAATGAAATATAGTTGGACTTTATGTCAGCGTATGATAGGAATTATCATTAACTATATATACAAGAATGAAGGAGATTGGTAATGAGAAGGGAATTAAATGCAACATTTGTATACATCCCTTAGTCCCCTCTCTCTCTTTCCTGCGAATAGATTGGTGTCAGATTGTTAGCCTCTCAGATGTCAATTACCGTACTATGGAGATAAATGTTGAGGCATTTTGCATTGTTCTAAAAGTCCCCGCCTAGCGCCGTTTAGGCCTCGTCTAGGCGCTAGGCTGCTGGCCACCGCCACAATTAATTTCTAAACATTTTAAAATTAAGAAAGGGCGCCTAAACCTACTTAGGCACCTCGCCTAGGTCGCGACTCTCACTTAGACAGAAAATAGATAACTTTCATTTGCATTTTATTATTTCAATAAATTGTAAGAGACTTGTTGGATACTTGGATGAACACGCATTATATGTTTGTTCTCCATGTTTTCAATATGTTCTAGTACTTTATTATTTATATGTCATTGTATTTTGCAATTTATGTATTGCTTTGCTTGAAGCTATAAACTCCTTCAAGTTTAGTTCAAATTAATTTCTATTTCTTTTTTAGTTTTTAGTTCTCATTTTTCTTGAGATGGCTAGAGTGTAAGGATGTAAGCAAAATGAGTAATGAAGAAGAGAAAATTGAAGAAATAGTCCTTGAACTTTGGTCCAATTGGAGCTTTATTCCTTCAACTAAAAAATCGTGAGTATTGGTCCTTGAACTTATTATAATGTGGAGCAATGATCCTTTTGGCTAACTCCGTTAGAACTTCTATCCAAAATAGAGGGTTTAAAGGGGCAAAAAATGGATAGAAGTTCTAACGGAGTTAGCCAAAAGGACCATTGCTCCACATTATAGCAAGTTCAGGGATCAAAACTCACGATTTTTTAGTTTAGGGATCAAAGCTCCAATTGGGCTAAAGTTCAAGGACCATTGCTACAATTATCTCTAATAAAGAATGATGGAGGAAAGATGGTGGAAGAAATTACATAAAAGAATGGAACGGCACACAAATGAAAACTAAAAATCAAAACCTAAAACAATTTTAATTTATTTTCACTACCTCCCTTCATATACATTACTCGTTAATTTCTCACATGCACATTCCCTCTATCTCTAGCGCAAAAATATGAAACTTAAATAAAAATGAAATTTATCAAACAAACTAGCTAGCTCTTATATTTTATTGTGTGTTGATGGCCTTTTGATCTAATGAGCATAAAATAATAAGGAAATACTAAGATCATGGTGATTCCCCATTGTATCATTGATCAACTTACAAAATAATGCAAAAAGGAAATGTATATGCAATGTTGAACCGTAGAGGTTTTGTTTAGGGTGGACTGCAATGATTGTTCATTCTTCAACCATAAGAATTATCGTGTGATCCATACGCATTTTTAATTGACAATTGTTCAAATTCATTAATCCGTCTACCCGCTGTGTGAGCATTTACATGTGTAAATTGTGAATGAATAAAGAATTAAAAGGGCGGGACTTGTGAATGTGATATGTGCATTCGATCACGCCTTTAATAATTGGAGTTTCACATTAGAACACAAGTGCATCTTACGCAACCCTCTTTAGTCCCCACTCCATTAATTTTTGAGGCACGAGGATATGCCAATTACCTGGTTGGCCTCATGATCAATTCCACAATTTGGTTGTTTTGGTAATCAATACCAACCAATCACAATCAAAATTACATAAATATATAATTTTGCATTCACTAATAATGAATGGACCAAGCTTTGCCAAACCCTAAAAATAAAATAAAATTGGCTGAAATTATTGCAGATATCGATCAAGAAAAAGACCTTTTTTTTCCCTTCTTTTATTGCAAGTGATTATTATGAAAGAGACTAGCACTACACCACACAGCTTGCGAGAATAGATAGGCAACCCACCTAAGCAATTGTTCCTATCACAAAAACAAGGACCAAATTTTTTGCACCTTTTAATGCCTCACTTGAAGTACTGAAGTGGAACCATGCATGCCCACAAGTTCACATGGCAGAGATATGCATGCATGCTTCACATGCAACCTAGCTAGGACAATTTGTCTTCAATTAATATGTGTTTATGCAAAGTAGGGATCATATCTAGCTAGCTATAGGTTAAGGGATTTGCAATGGAAAAAGTGGCCATTAAAGTGGTTGTTTGGTTCAACATTTTCTGCATGCAGTGGTTGAATCAATTTTATAAACATATGCACGTGATTATTTGGTCTACCGACATTAAGGTTTTATTTTGTTGAAGTAATTCAGAGTTCAAATAATATTTCGTGGATGACAATTGTTGATAAAAAGAAAAAACTATGAATAATGTTAATTCTGGTTTCGCCATAAAAATAATAGTCAATATGAAAAATAACCCAATTTTTTTATAATAATACACATACAAAGTCCCTTACCCTTAACATTCCACATATCCTCACAAACTATACCTAGTATAAGTTTATGTTCATTTGATCCTAATTAGTAAAAAGAAAAGAGTTTATTAATTTGATATATTTCTTAAAGAATGTTAAGGTTATTATCAGGATGGGCAATTCCCTTGCTAACTAGGACATATATATATTTGTATCTCTTTGGGTTTTGTTGAATGGACACGCTTTGTTCAATTAGGTCAACCAAAAGCCAACTGGCATCCCTACTTCCTGTGGATGACGTGGTGACTACTTGATATGAAATCGTGACATGGCATCTTAGTCACCACTTACGTGTTGCACACTAATCATGTTGGTAAATTATCCAAGAGGGTCATAGTTATCATTTTAATTGCCATTTTTTCCTTTCATTGATTGCTCATGATCATCATTTTACCATTTTAATATATATATATATATATATATAGATATATATTTCTTTGGTTGAAATATCATCATTTACCATTTTATTACATTGTTATTGCATAATTTTGTTTATAATTTTTGAGGTTTATGATTGTCTCCCATATGTCAAAAGTGTGGCTCTTTGGTTTACTACTGTTTGATAAATCATTACTCTTGTGAAATTTCTTTTCTTTTTTCTTTTGGTGTTAAAAAGTTTTTAATTGGATTGCTTTAACCTACCATAGTGGTGGACTATAAAGGAAAGCGAAAGTGTGTATATATTAGCTAACATGCATGCAGAAATAGGAACCAGAAGATAGCTATCAAATTGTTTTATGTTGAATTGATTTAGGATTTCTGGTCGAGAACCCTTCAAAAACTCAACAGAGAGACATGGCCATCTATCCTTTTACAAAAAGGACCAAGCCAACGACACGAGTATTTCAATTTCTCTATGCTTTATTGTTTCCTTTTGCTCATAAGTATGCGTAAGGGACTGCGGCTCAAATGAATAAAAGAATTCATTCATGCACTTGAAGTTTGATATTCGATTTTTCTTCTCTAATAGTATTTGTTGTATTAAAAAATGAGTAAGTATTTGATTGTTTAACATGCATAAAAGGTTCAAGACAATCTTGGATAACTAAATTACATTTTAGTACTCGACCAAAAACAATATGTATTAGCTAGTAAAACAGATAAAACTCCCACAATGTGGTTGCATCATACCACAAAACCATTGGCTTTGAGGATTTCGGCTTATTTTGCTTTATTTCACGGGCTAGAAGACCCTTTTTTTGTTCTTTTTGCAAAGTGCTTTTAACTAATCGACCTCGACAAAGAAATCAAAAGCACGAATATCGTGTATAAATTACAGCCCTTAAATAAACAAACTCAAAGATTACTTGTGCTAATTAAGTTCAGTTGACCCTCTGTTCAATACTTAACTCTTATGCGGTAATAAATGAAGAAAAATCTTTATGCAAGTCTTTAGAGAGGATCCAATGATGTGAGCTTGGACAGTGACTCATGAAATATTAAAATTAAAAATCAAACAGAGTTGGATTGAGAATACATAAGTCTGCATTCATTTTGTGAAATGATGATAATCACACATTATTTTTCACTTTATACACACACTTCTTTATTTTTAACTATCGAATTGAATAAATCAAACGAAAACAAATTATAAGATTAAACATAGAGTGTGTAGGAGAAGAAGAGTGTAATTATCATTTTCATTCATTTTATGTGTTGATCAATACTTATGGCGCATCTGATAACCTTTTTGTTTAGATTTTATTTATTGTGATAAAGATAGAGGGTATATAAATAAAAGAGAGATGAAAATGGATGGCGTCGGGCATGAGGGAGAAATGAAGATGAATGAACGTGAAATAACTTTAAAGTAATTTTAAAGTTTAGGTTTTAGTTTCCATTTTATTATGCATTCCACACACATTTTTTCTATTTTCTTTCCACCATTCTTGATCCCTCTTTTGTCCCGTATATTTTCTCATAAACATACAAATAAAAAAACGAAAATGTTATCCAACAGACCCCAAAATATGAAATAGTTATTTCTACAACAACTAGGAGTTATAGTACAAGTTCAAAATCATGATTGTGTGTTATTTAAATATTTGTGCATTATATATATGAACGTGTAGATATCACCAAAAGCAAACAAGCTAGTAAATCAATTAATTAAATTTCTGATGCAAGTTGGCATGATATTCGAACCGCAAAGAGTTGCATTCGATGTGGAACTCCAATTCCGCATAGCTCGATAATTTTGCTTTACAAGTGGGATTCCTTTCCAGGATTCTGGTCTCTATGATTAATTTAATCTTCAATTTTTATCAAACAAACAAAATTAACTAGGGTTCGATTAGTGCACAAAGCAACTAATCTATCATTTAATCTATCATTTTTCGAGCTTTGTGTGTTGAATAGCATCAGTAAATGTTTAAAGGGAACAATTAATATAAAATCTGCAAAATTTAGCAACAAAAAAAGAATATTTACATTCCCATATTTGCCTGCTTATGATATCATAAGGAAGATGTTTGAAGTTTCTGTAACAAAATTAAGATGGCAAACTCTGAGTGCATTTCCTTATAGCTAGTGAGCAATTTCCATGGCACGGTGTAACCCCGTAGCGTCCCATGCCAATCCCACAATGTCATGCGAAGAAAAACTTACACATGGTATTTTCCCGTGTCATGAAAGCCTTTCTCCTACAACTGAAAAAACTAATGTCGATCAGAGCGCACAAAGAGCACATAGTATAACCCACAAGTTCAACAGAGAAGAGTAGCCTACCACCTCAATTTAAAGAAGAAAAAAAAACAAATAAATCAATTGTAGCACCTCAACTAATTTACAGATGACGAGGATTTTCGGAACTGCATACTGGTTTATCCACGGATCTTTGATTTGAAAGTCGCAGCATCAAGCAATCACCGTTCTTCCTACATTGCAGCAAAGCAAATGAAGGAGGATTTCCGTCTCTATGCAGCTCAGATTCAAAATATCCAAGTCCGGTGCTGAGGGTATAGACGAATTGTTATTCCAATGTTTCTCTCCCTATAATACAACCTCTCCGATGGAAGCCGATTCTTCCTCAAGTTCTTTAATTAACTTTTCAATCTGTCTCCTATATACCGGCATGAAGTGATCACTAATCATGGTTTGTGACAACCTCAGCTTACTGTACAGAGATCTTGGAGTGAGGAAAATACCAACCCTAGTCTCTTCTGGCTGCTCATTGCCCGAGCCACTCGAGCTAGGGCTACTGCTGTCACTATCAGCACCACCATGGTGAAGGGTAACAATATGCATGATTTTCCCTGCAGGAAAAAATCTATGCGCTTCCTTCCTGTCAGGAGCAGAGCTCTCTCGCTGACCATCACTTGCCTCTGCAATTGCAGCTGCTTCTTCTTCCCTTATTTCATTTTCCGCATTCCTTATTTCATTTGCCACATCAGCATCCTCACCTTCTGTTCTATCATAAAGCTCATGCTCAAGTTGTTGCCACAATTCAACTTCAGTCATGCGGTCTTCGCATCTATCATGGTCTGTGAGCCCCTCACGCTCGTCACCGACATCACCATCAGTGTCTTGATGCATTCTATCAGAATAAGAACAATCAATCTCTGAAGTCCATTCGATTCCTACAGATGAAGATACAGGAAGGTCAATGGTTTCAATGGCAGTTGAGCTTGTGATTCTCTTGGGGGGTGTAAGAAGAGGGTCAGAAGTCTCTGTGTTGCCACCAGAGGATCCTGAAGAACTTCCTTCATCATTTGAGTTTGAATGAGCAGCTGAGGCTCGGTGACGAGGAGCCATGCACGACCATGATGACAAGCCAAGGGAAGGACGAGTCCATGCTGCCTGAGCCATGCTCTGAGCTCTTCTCATAACAACCTGTGAAATCAGAAAGTTTCACAAGCCAATCAAATGATTAAGTAGAAGAGGAATACAGATTCCAAGTTCCAACCACCGAATTACAAGGTTGAAAGCTTCTATAACAAGAATGTCACAATACATGACATGTATTAAAAGTAGTATTCAGTTGATTACAAGAAGGTTGTGAAAGGAAAAAAATATGGTGCGCAACAAAACTACATTAAAAGAAAAAAGGTTACCTGTGTACCATTGGAAACAGGGCGTAGAATCGCCCCTGCCCCAGCAACTTTTGCTTTAGCACTGGCAATCGAGGGAAGCCGTGAACCCAAAGCTGAGGCAGAACGATAAACAGTGCTAAGAATTCTTGTCTGCTCAATCTGATTTCTCAAGTCATTTATCCAAGCAGACGCCGTGACCTGTAAAACGATACAAAATTTTATAAAACAATACGTTAGAAAGAAACACACAGTAGAACAATAAAAGAAAAATCATAAGCATTTGCAATGTTTCAATAAAACTACAGAAAGCATGCAAGTTTTTCAAGTACCAACAAGCCAGAGAACCAGCAGCGAATGACTGTATAGAGAAAATTTATCAAAGCTAACAAGCTATCATTAAAGACACAATATTCGGCATACTCAACTAATATCATTAATCCTTGCCGAAAGCCCATTTAATATCTATTTACTGGAAGGAAATATCACAATCACTCAAAGAGAAATGAGAAAAGAGCATGCAGAGATGGTGCTAGAGTAAGAGCATTTCCTGCTCGCTTTTTATTCAACTTCATTGTTAAAATCGGACTAAAATCACCAGTAAGAACACAAACCATTTAGAAGAACCAAAAATGTACAGTAAAAAAGCTTTATCAGCAGCAACAAATATACGTCTGAGTACTACAAACTTAGTCCAAGTCAATTCATAGGGAGAATATAGTAGTTATGACCCTATTCAAGAAGTGCCATCCCTCATCAAAATCAGCATATTTAGTCAATCAGATAAGCATCATTTGCCCCACAACAAAGATAGAAATCTCCCAAGGACCTGTAATCCAATAAGATAGTCAATCAAGTACTCAATCACAGAGTTTAAGAACATAACCTCAGCACGCAAATCATCCACTGACGCGGCAGAGAACGTTGGCACTAAGTCAGCTCCATTGATAACGGAAGTAATAAAACCACCTCCTGATTCTGCCAATTCCCAAGTCATACAGGCAGCTGCATTGTTAATACATAGTTAGTGCTAATAGAAATACTCAACCGAACAAAAAAGGGTTACATCATGCTAAACTAAACAAACATCCAGATTCAGAACAAAATAATACAAGACAGAACTAAAAGGATATTTTAGTGTTGAGAAACAAAAAAAGGGACCCGACTTGATGCACAGCACTGAAATTAATATTAGGCCATGGCATCTAACGAACACAAACCTGGAGCAAATGTCACACAAGTGGTTGTTGAAAGTTCTTTCTGCTCTCGCAATATATATGTTAGAAGTGCTGCAGTGCCTCCACCCAAAGAATGCCCTACAATCTGTCAGAAACAATTATTTGTTATACATATTTTGATCTTGTAGACCATAATATTGTTTGAAGCTACCAAATGGGTTAAGAAGAAACATTTGAACAAAATGTTTACATGAATCTACTTAAAATATTGTAAGTCTGATCAAGTTCCAAGAAGAAACTATTGCTAGTCATATGGTACATGTAATTCATAATACAGTTAACAGGAGAAGACTGCTGAAATAACCAATCAGCTAATCCCTAAAGCCCCACCCACCACCTGCAGCAACAAAGCTGCTACAGGGACACAGTTTTAGAGATGCAAAAACAAATATATATATATATATATATCAATAAAAAATGGTACCGAAAGGTATCAGAGCCAAGATGTCTCCTGAAAAAGTATACTTTCTAGAAACTACTACATCAGAATCGTTTAAATAAACAACATAACAATATCTGCTAATTAGCTAATTAAGATGAGTAGTAAAATAGAGAACATCCACACTTCGTGCCATTACCTTAAGTTCATAGTCAGGATATTCTTCAAGTGCTTTTAGTAGGCAAGGTTTTGCAAGCTTTGCAATCCATCGAGCAGCCGCAACCATTCCACAATGTGCATAACCCAAAACTAAATTACTGACTCCTCCCTCATGTACAACACTGTGATGGAATGGTACAACAGCTCCTGTTGCAGCCGTCAGAGTGTCCTTAATACTATGGGTTCCACGAATCAGCAAGAGAAAACACTTCTCATTATGATCAACAAGAATTGTAAAAGCAGGCTTCAAGATCTGCAGAACACAGTAAATACAGAATTTGATATTAATGGATAGTGCTAAATTTATTTTTATGCCACAGACAGTAAAATAGTGCATAAAGACACTGACCAACGATCAGTACAACAGTAACAATATGTAAGTAACATAACCTACTCCTGCTTTGGGTTCCTGGAGAAGAACATTCTCTTCTGAATAGCCTGTCTCCTCTAAAAACAATGGAAAAGGTTTCTTCGAAAAATGCCAACACAGTGTCAATAAGTTTAAGAGGTATTTGAGTTCAGCAACTATTTGAGATCCTTTTAGCTGTTGACTGTCTATTCCACCAAATACACCATGAACATGTAAGTTTCCCTGCACCATACAGACGAGTTATTATTAAATATCACTCTTCCAACCAAACAAAAGAAGAAAAATGACTACTTGGTATATACCTGATAAGAGCTCATATAACCAAACAATAAATAAAATAAGGATAGCATGTCGTGTAACATTTTTCCTTTTCTTGTGAATCTATTTATCTCCAGAATGGCAAACACTTTTGAATAATGCCTGTCTTGGTTCCGTTAGTATCCTAAAGAAGTGCTAGCCATAGGTAAACTTCCGACATAATTTTTTGTGAATGCTGCAGAGTATAATGTCACATTTTTCACCAATTCTGTTTTTAACACTCGGTTAGAAAGATGCTTTTCATAATTCAACCGCTCTTTTTTTCATGTCTAGATTGGGTATTATATTCAGATAAAAGATACTAATGACACAATGAAAGCAACAATCTAAGTGACACAAACCCCGCATGCGATAATTATAAAATCAGTGTAACCATTGTATTCAGCACATAATGCAAAACCCCACATTCAATAATCACGAAATCAATGTAAACACTGAAATCGACACAGTAAAGAAACTATGTCCACGAAAACATTTTACCTGCCTCTTTAAAAGAAAGCTAATCCCAAATGCTAAATCCCCTATAGGCCACTTCCCCAAAGTCTCAGAGTAAGTAAACCTAAGAGTCTCTGACAAAGTCGAAATGGTCTCCAGCCATGTAGCTGGGGCTTGAATTAACCTATGCGAAACGCGTTCAATTCCCAAAGGAGCATGATTGGGCACACCGCCACCCCCATTTTCGTCATCATCACCGCCCGAGACAGGGGACTGTAACTTACGATTCAATGTATAATACAAAAGAGCAGCTGCACCGGCTGCGGTGGCCATAGTTGCAGTTGCCATTAGCTTACTATCCCTACAACAATAAAAATTTAATAAAAATATGATCAAAATTCAACTTTAACTAAACCCCACAATCCAAAATCCCCCAAATAAAAAAAAAATAATCAAATTTTCCTGGTTGTATATAAAATCAACTTCCTGCTTAATAACCGCGAAAATTCAATAAAATTAAAACCCAAACAATCAAATAAACGCGTTTTTCCATAAAAAGTGAATAAAATAAAAACCCCAATAACGTCAGGAGCAAAATTCGAGCGAACCTGATCGAAATCAGAAATTTTTTGAACGTTAAAACCCTAAAAATCCGAAATCCGAGAGACATTTGGGGGAATTTGATGCAATAATATTCAAAGGCAAAGCGTAAGCGTACCTGAAGAGATCGATTGTGGCGTGAATAAATGGGAATTGATTGAGATTATCTTCAACCGTAAGGCATCGAAAAAAGGATTGATTCTTTGACGAGAACGAGAGAGCCTCTAAATTCTGCGTTTCTTCCTTTTTTCGGGTTTGGAGAGTTTGGGCGAGCTTTCGCGCAGTTTTGAAGCAAAACGGCAGGCGGGGGCGTAGTTTTGTTTGGGGACACGTGGCGGGCGGGGGAAGATGGTGAGTGGGGAAGGATGTGGCAATTAGAAACCGATGGATGGTCAGAGAGAAAATCCGCACACGCTGCCTGCCTTGTACTTTTCCCCTCTGCCTGCGGTCGTCAAATTAATTGACTCAAAAAAAATAAAAAAGTTTATATACCAAAATATAATTATTTTTGCTAGAATAAATAAATAAATTTTTAAAGTTTGGATGCTCACCTAGTGGAATAGGTGTTCTACTTCAACCAGAGATGAAAGGAAAATAGAAAAAACTTTAAAGTCGTCATCCTTCTTTATATACAAATTACAATTAGCGGAATATATAAACTCACCAAAACACAATAATAAAGTTTTTAAATCCATATATTAACTGTAATTTGTCTTTAAGTATGAAAAACAATTTAAGCATGTTTGAAAGTACTTCTGGAATTAGTAAAACTGTTTTTTTTCCAACTAACGCCGCTTTTAACTTCGTATGGAAGAAAAACACCCAACTGCACTTGTAGGTTGTAGAAGCGGCTTCTCTAAGGAGCAAAAGCACTTGGATTTTTCACATGAAAATAACAACACACTTCTAACAAAAACACTAATGAGCAAAAGTGTTTCCTACCAAACGAGACCTTCAACTAGCCTGGTGGCCTGGTGGCCTGGTGGCCCGGTGGGGTTTAAGAAGAAATTGACTTGGACCGTTAGGCGTTCGTTTTCCAAAGCTTATTAACTTACCCCAAAGTTACAAGACCTGACGTCCATAGTTAAAAGTAAATAAACCTTGTATTACCTATTGGTTTATGATTGGTCGTGTCCCCTCTTATCAGCATCCAAATCATAAAAGCATATGAATTTTGACAATCATAACTACTAATTCTCTGGAAAAAGGCTACACCAAATCATAAAAGCATATGAATTTTGACAATCATAACTACTAATTCTGGAAAAAGGCTACAACTACAAATCATAAAAGCATATGAATTTTGACAATCATACAACAGTAATTCAACTAACAAAAAGTTACAGACCAAGTAAACATCCCGGCCAAATCGCTTATAGTTTTAAGTCAACATGATATTCCAAATGGGATACGAAAATATCCAGCACATTATCAAATTCGAACATCTCCCGACAGTATTGGCTTAGGGCCGGGACTCAGTCTCGCTCACTTATAGCAGTCAAGTGCTCATCAATCTCTTCGGTGGACAGCACTCTGAAGACTGGATTCTCCTTTACCACCACTCCAACCTGAAAATGGCAATGGAAAATTAACATACATTTTATTTGATAAAAGTTACTGCTGCTGCAATGCATTATTATACCGTCAACATAGCGATACTGAAAATTTACCATATATTAAATTCCTAGTTGCAAAGGGTTTGGTATATAATGCCCAAAATTTTACGCATGTAGGGGCGTGACATTGATACAAATTATTTATCATACAAAACCATTAAACAATTTTTAAAAGAGATCTCACACGAAAACAATTTTTACCCTAGAAATGTAATTAACAGATTGTGAGATAGACAGAACAGACTCCTGAGTAGTAGATAGTACACTTAAAAGTATATGACGACAAACTGGAAGCAGGTCGCTACAGAAGATGCAAAACTAGATTATTTTCACAGACCCTCTTAGGCTCCTATGGAAAATGGAAGAGCAATTGACTTGGATCTTCAGAGGCCCTTGGAGTAAAGCACTTATGATCCTAATGCAACAAACTAAATTGCCTTAATAAAAAGTTATGTGAACTCTCAATAGAGTGCCATGTCGGGACAAGGTAAAACCTAAGTGGAAATGTACTGTCACATCATACAAGCAATGAAAAGTTTATTACCGATATGCCAACAACAATGCATTTAAGGTTCCCATCACAAAACAGTATAAAATTTCAAACACTATAAGGGGGGTTTCAAATACCTCAATTTCAGTGGCCTTGAAATCCTCTTGCAGAACTGATTGCAGGGCAGAAATACAAGTCTAAAAATGAAACAAATATGGGAAGTTAGAGCAGGAACCCAATATAGCTCAATAGCTAACAGCCATCAAAATCTCCAGAAATAAATTTAGTCTAAAAAATATAATATCTTATGCACCCTGTTCAATATATTATGATAAGAAATGTCTACCTGCACAGTCTCGTCATAAGAGAATGAAGGTTCATTCTTCATTTTCTTCTCCAAGAAATTAATGGCCTCTTGCTCTTTCAATCCAGCACTTGTCGCCTAAGATGCATAATAGTTGATTAGTTGAGAACTAGAACTATAGGGCGATGCTCTAAAACAGACAGATATAACTATGGCAGAGTAGAGCTAATAGTGATGTCTCAAGATTAATACACTGTTCACTCTTTGTTGAAACGATCTATAAATTGCAGTGGTGCAAATTAACCTTAGGTGCTTTCTATACATGGAAAAGCATGTGCTAAGGAGGGAAAACACTGCATGAGTGTCACACTAGTGGAGGTTCTGGTGAAAATTTTCATTGATATTGCATACTTTGCGTTCTTCATATTGAGCTAATGAAAAAAAAATATTCTTGGCACATTACCTTGTGACCAAAATAATGGCCAGCTGGGTCACACTTGTAGAGCTGAGGTCCGAGCTCTTCATCAATACCCAAAACCATAGCCACTTCGAAAGCAAACATAAATTGTAGACATAGCATCAGTAGAAGTGCAAAGGCAAGTCATCAAGTTAGATAGGGTGGAGGATGGAAGAGTAACAATTAATATGCATTATTGCATGATGTACTTCTATGCAAGACAAAAAGGTTATTAACTGCCATAGTGGATACTGACCTACTCCCAGTGGTCTCATATATGCATGTTGAGTATAGATTTGTGATTTGTCTGCAATCCTGTCATACAAATGATATCAATAAAAGGTAATGAGATGGCCTTGCAATTATATAGAATAGTCTCTACTTTTCTGACTGCAATACTATAAACTTTAAAATGATTATAGAGAGAAGATAAGAGGCAATATTTAAAGTGTGGCTCTCCAGAAAATGGAAGTTGGGAGATCTGATGGGTCACAAGACCCTCCATTGACTGCAATTTCGATGTGGGGGGATTTCATACCCTGAATGCACACTCTGGAATAAGCATTACAGAAACTAATGACTGAAGTCCAATTGGGTGTCAATCCTTGCTCTAAGACTGAGTCCTTTTAGAGTAGTTTTGCCCCAGCTGGGGAGAAAAAAGCTTTGCTTTTGGGCATTTTAATCTAAGATCCTTGCCTTTCTGACCAAAAAAACAATCTAAGTTCCTTGCCTTGATATAACAAATGAGAACATAAATGCCAACCAAAAGATATTGCCTTTCATCACCTAGACATTGAAACCAAAAACTCTAACCTAGGGAAATGATTCCCTATCTTTTGACTAGAAGATGCAAATCCCTTGAATTCTAAGGTTAAAGGGAAAACGCAATTGCCATCACCTCATCATGAATACTTGGCACCACAATAATTTCTTTAATCTGAAGGCCAAAAAATATATTTTCTGAGGAGAAAGGAACTAGATGTTTTAAATAATGTGGTTATCACTTGCATCCTTACATACAAGAGAGAGAGGAGGCATTTAAAATACATCCCTACACAGAATAGTTCATAATTACGTGAACCAAACTATAAGCTATCAGTTATGGCAACTATAGAATCAATGGGGCCATGGCATCCCGTTATTGTGTTCATCATTCTACATGTCCAATTAAGAGAAAACAATGAACAAATCTTACTTGAACTGTTAAATTTAAACTGTTAACTCAACAAGAATTGCCCAAAAATAAGGGCCTAATCATGTGCAAAACATACAATGAACACAATTAAACAACTCTAACTTAAAATATAATACAAGATAGGAATACTGAAAAACTGCATGCTAAAAGTTCAGTTGTATTATAAGTATAGCATAGCATAATATTGTATGAACACTTAAAGTGATTACCATTTGGCCAACACATCCACAGGCATCTCGTATCCATATTTGAAACGAAACTCAGCTGCTTCATTCCTTGCTTGCGAAACTAGGGTCCTCGCATCAGCTACAAAATTAAATGTCAAGAGGATAAACCAAATAAGAGTTTTTCAACTACAAAAGAGCCATACATTGCCCAAAGGACAAAATGTTCGAGTTAAAGCTTCCAACAAATTTCAAAGAAGAAGAAAAAAAGAAACCTGTCATGCCAGTAGCCAGCATCCCTAGGAACTTTGTGATGGGGAAAAGATGTGTGACACTTGTCTGATCCAAAAGCTTGTCCTGCATTAATTTCACGATGTAATTACAACCCACACTAATTCACAGCAGGGTATTATAATAAAGACTCAGTTATATCACCAACAATACTCACCGGGACTTTCTTTTGAGTCACGACACATACTGAATCCTTTCCCCGGACACCAATGGAGGTGATCCCAGCAGCCTTAACAGCCTTAAAAGCATACTCTATACAATCATCCAAAAACCCAAATTCAGAACACAATAGCCGGCAAATGCTAGTCAATGTTAACAAACAAATATATCCTATTCTTACACCCCAATCGTACCCGAATATACATAAGTGAACAAAATAAATTATTTGTTTTTGTCAAACAAAAGATGAGATGTAAGTTGGTAATTTCAGCTACTTTCCTCAGATTTCTCAGCATCCAACAAGGGGATCAAGTTCAACAATCGAAATTATGTCCGTGGGGCCGAGAAACCAAAAACCCATACAAATTGAGCTACTTAATTTGACTGATATATAAATTAAGCCAGCTAATCTTACACACCAACCTGAACCCAATACGAACAAATTAAACATTTGCTTCTATCTTTTCCCTTTCTCTTTTTTTACCCAGAACGAGAATCACAATCGTGACACTTCCCCCTCTTCTCCCGCGATTTCAGCATTAAAATAAACCGAAAAATTAAATGGGTTTTGATCTCGGCGACCCATAAAACCCTAGAAAACCAAAAACCCACAAATCTGCTATCCCTAATGCACTGACCAAGATTCAAATCGAAGTAATCGCACAGGAGGTATTGGAGATTATCACATACCAACTTGAAACAGACGACCTTCGGGAGAGAAAATCGTGATGTGACGATCGTATCCGCCTCCGCTTCCTCGACTCATGTTTTCTGAGCTTCTGGTTCTTCTTCTTCTTCTCTGCTTTTAGGGTTCCTCCTGCTTCGCGTGTCAGACTGTAATGGCTACTGCGAGTGCGAGGGATTTTAATTAGAAGAGAAAACACATGAAAGCTTTTTTCCCAAGTTAGCTCAGTGTTGAAATCCCGATTCCGCAATACGACGGCGTCGCGTAGGGCGGGTTTGGCGATGGGTATTAATGTGACTTGCATCGCATTTGTTTGGGCTGAGCCCAAAAAGTAAAGATGGGCTAAAACTTTGGACCAGCAAGCTTAAGAGAAAATATTTGAATCAACAGTCCAAATAAAAAGGTTTCCCCGGGACATGTTTACTTAGGGTCAAACTTCAATGGTACATACCCTTCAATGGTACGTATCATTTAATGATACATATTTTGAATGGTTTAACATCAATTTGGGGCCCACCACAAATTAATCTGGGACCATTCAATGGTCATACCATTGAATAGTACGTACCACCTAAAATTTTTCCGTTTACTTAATAGAAATTAAATAAGAAATGAATGAAAACGTAGAAATAGAAAAAATAAAGAAATGAAATTGGACCAACTAGGTCTCTAATTGATTTGATTCTTAATATTTAGATATTTAATTAAGAATTTTAAGAGGAAGTTCACACTTTTCTTATTCCTTATGAGTTAGTAAACACAGAGAAAAGTTTAGAAGTAAATTGATTCACATTCTTATATTTTGATAAACGCAAGGAACTCAAGAAATAAAATAATTTCAATTCTCATTCTTTGTAAGTAAACATGGTCTTCAGTTAATGGGTCGTTTTATTGTTAACCATCGGTATTTGTTTTAACCAAAACACTTTAGTGTTAAGATCTTGTCTCGTCACATTTCCATTTGCGACTCATTTTGTTTTCGCTTCCTTGTTTATTCCTCCTTGGTTTGGAAACCTTCTAGCGCTTGGAATCCAACTGCAATAGTGAGCAGAAACACACCAACTTCTCAATGTTAACCATTTGACTTATGATGTGATCCAATAAAAAAAATGTCATATATTTTTTGTTTTTAAAGTTCAAGAAAAATTAAATAACATGTTCATTATTCTTTAAAATAATAAACCGTAAAAATATCATTGAGCTAAATCACAAAGTCAATATATTGGGTACTAACTTCATTTGCATATTTGTTATATCCCGTCCCTAAATTTAATGTATTTTATTCCCCGACGTTGTAAATTTACGAAAAATACCCTTAGTAGGCCAAGTGAGTCCTACGTGGATATTCGATTTTATTCTCATAATCTCGCACCTTTCTGATTAGTTTTGATTAGTACACTTCATTACGAACTCGTAGGCTTAAACAGGACATTTTTCGGACTTGTAACAGACAAGTTACGAATAAGGGCAAATTGGTAATTTCCAATTTGCAGTATTATGTTTCTGTGGATTTCTTCCTGTGGTTTGCCTTAAACCAGGGTGCCATGCACCTTCTGAAACTTTCAGCCTGCAAAGGTCTGCACGCCTTGACTGCATGTAATTGCTTTGATCATTTTGTGCCTTTAAATCAGGTTGCACTCTCGTGTGGGATTTCACCACACCTTCACTGCATCCAACCACTGTCTGTCCCTCTCACTAACCTTACCCCATGCTACTGTGTTCAGCAAACACCTCTGTCAAACTGAATTGCATGCAATCACACTCACAAACCTCTCAAGAACACCCCGAGACCACCACCCTCCTTACACAATAAAATTTGACCAATCACCACCATTTCAGTTCAGTTAACCATCCCCACCATCCAAGGAGCAAAGACCAGCCCACTGTGATTTGAAAACCCAGCAAACCCGAGCTCTGGACTTCAAACCTCGAACCAGTGAACTCTGGTGAGTTCCAGAATTTTTCCCGGCCGAGTTCCATCGGTTTTAGACCTCGATCTAACTCAAAACCATTACCAATAGACCTCCGGGAACCCTAGGATCACAACCCAGGCATTGCATGCTAAGTTAACACCGAGATCGACGGCGTTCGAAAATTGGCCGAGACTTTCGAGGCTAATTCCGGCCATCTCCGGCCACCTTTTGAGGTGCCACTAGGTAAATTCAAACTCTCCTCTTTTCTAGCTTCAATTTGGTACCTTTTGTGTGAAAAATGGTGTTGAAATGAAGAAGTTATAATTTTTCCAGAAATTCTGGCGAAACTCTGGTCGGCGACGGCGATCGGCGGCCGGAAAGTGCAGCGATGATCGGCGAGGTGACATCAGCAAACCCGGTTCTGACGTCAGCCAACCGGGTCATGACGTCAGCAGGTCCGGTTCAAATCGGTCGAACCGGAGAATATTCCGAGGTATATTCCATTTTCAATCTGACGTCGTGACGGAATATTCCCTAACGGCGACGGAATATTCTGTGACGCCGTTAGAATATTCCATCAGTTTAATAGAATATTCCGTTAACTTTAACGACAGGCGTGGCAGACGCACAGCCGGCGTGTGGCGGCTCGTGCAGCCTTGTGGCGGGGCGTGAGGCCCCATGGCGACCTGTGGCAACGCGTGAGCCACTTTTTCGACAGTTTTAAGTCCCGAATTGAGCAAACACTGGGGATTTCGAGTCTTTTCCTTACTATAATTTGAAATTGACTTGTATAATGATTAGTATAGTAATTTCCCATATAGGTGAGACCTATCCCGAGGAGTTTCGAGGCCAGGCTAAGTAAGGCGGCTACGATCCGACGACATACCAGTGAGTGCGCCGTTTTCTTTACAAAATATTATTATATTATGTGTTTTGAATGGTATTCATGACTTAGTATAGCATGCCATGATTTGATGAACTTAGAAATGATTTGGTTAAATATCTTATTTTGAGTTTTAGAAACTTATTATTGGCATGACTATACGCTTGTGATTTTATCTACTTATCATGCATACTTGCACGGTGTTAGTACTGTCCGAGCCAGGACTAGCTTCACGTGTATGTTCACATCGCACCGACACGCTCACTTTGGATCCATCGTAGGTGCCAGCCTGTTCTAGTTGCATTGGCAGCTAGAACTCGTTGTGATGCGCTTAGCGCCAGCTTCACGTGTATGCAGTACTAGAGCGTAATTATAACACCCAACCTATTCATGTGGCTACTTTCTGCATGAACTCGTGTGCTTGTATTTATTTGATAAGTAAACATATTTATACACTGTTGTTGATTATTTGACCACCCGTATCCTTTTTGGGAGTTGTTCCCAATACTTGATTTATTTATATACTTATTGGTATTAAAGTTATATTTTGGAAATTACTACAGGTTTTACAGCGATGGGTTATTATTTTCCGAAACTCGGGGAAAAGTTTTATTTAAACTTTACTTTTGGCCCACTCACCCTTCTTGTTTTTCGCCCCTCCATGACTTAGGGACTAAGCTTGGCAGACGAGAAATTTGTGGCACCTGCTGAATTACATTTCAGTTAATGTATGGAAGAGTACTTCCGTGTTTCTTTATATCCATCCTTCGGGATGGGAATATTATTTTCCTACTGCACTCCTTGCTCTGATGTTTAGTTGTAATAAGGGTTAAACCCCCACACTGCGCACTCTTTAAGCTCTTTGTTTACTCTTAAATTCCAACTTTATTTCATTCTTAATTTTCTTTTCCACGTCATGACTTCGTCACTCCTCCAGAGTGATGGTCAGCACGCCGCGATATCCGATGTCCACCTGGATATTCGGGTCGGGGTGTGTCAATATTTAAACTATTAAAATATATTAAAATTGTTCTACATTTTTCTCCAACTTCTCTCTTCCATACTTTTTGTAACATCCCGTTCAAAATTTTAATTTATGTTATTCCCGAAAGTGGGAAATGACGTTTTTGCCCCTGGGTTGACTTTTCGGTTGACTTTTGTGTCGTAACTCGTACGACGCATCCAATTGTATTTTCTTGATGTGCTCGTCGATACGAACGCGTAGACGCGAGCCGTACGTCGTTCGGACTCCGAACGAATATTTTACGGGCGTTGGATTACCGACGTTACCCGTATTTTTAATTTCTGGACAGATTGGTGGTTGGGCTGGGGCCCAACACCCCTGTTGGGCCATGTGGCCTTGTCCCTTTGTCTCTGTTAGTCCCTCACTCTCTGCAACTCACTTTCTCCCTCTCTTTTTCTCTCCGTGCGCGTGCACAGTGCACACCGACAGAAAGCCGTCGAATCAAGGCGAACGAAAATCACCACCTTCTTCGTCTCGATGCCGTGGACTCAACGGTGCAAACCGTTCGTCCAAACTCCCAACCGTTTGACGGGAAATGCAACCGGAAGAACAGGACCTTTCCGACCATTTTTCGGCCAATCTTGACCGAGGTGAGGTTTCTAACTACCACCATTGTGTTCCTCTCGTTGAGTAGATGAATTTTCATAGGTCGTTTGCCTGATTTGGTTGAGTTTTGATGTAGATCGACATTGCTACAGTGAACCGCAACCTTTGAGGCAATTTCAGGCCATTTCTCGAGCTTGTACGACCAATCCAAAGGTACATCGTGATTCTACTCTTCTCCAGCTTCATTTTGATATATGGCACGTAATTTTTGGGCTTAAAATGAAGAAGATACGGAGTTTTAAAAATTACCCAGAAAACCGGCAAAAATTCCGGCGACGGCGACGGCGGCCGGCGACCGGAAAAAGACCAGCGGTGACTGGTGTTGACGTCAGCAATGACGTCAGCAAACCGGGTCAGACCGGCCTTGCTGACGTCAGCGAACAGGTTCAGACCGGCGCTAACCAGCTCGGCTGAGCCGCGCGTGGAGCCGCGCGTGAGCCGCGCGTGGAGCCTCGCGTGAGCGCGCGTGAGACAGCTGTTGGAGCCGCGCGTGGAGCCGCGGCTTGGCGCGTTTGAGCCGCGCGTGAGGGCGCGTGGGAGGTCCTTTTTCGAATCTGTTTTCACGGGGCGACTCGTGACGACGTGTACTACCTCGGGGTAGTACGCATGATCATTTTTGAGGTGTTTTGGACCTCTAATTTGAGAAAGCAAGGGATAGGTTTAATTAATTCGTTACCTTTATGAGTTTGATCATTGTACCGGTGATATCTCATATAGGTGGGGCCTATCCAGAGGACTACCGGGGCTACCCAGGACGGGATACTTCGACCCGGCTACCTACAGGTGAGTGAGTGGGTCTTTGTTTGATAAATGTATATATATACGTATGGTTTTTCAACGCTTTCTTTAACTGTTAGCGTAGTTGCATATCATTACGTTTGTTGGAGGTAGAACATTCGTACTATATTGCCATACATGTTTTATACTGTTGCTCTTCAGTAGATGTATACACCCCAGGTATTAGTACTCAGTCTTGTGGCCAGGACTAGCCTTGACGTTTGGAGTAGTCACTACCAGTACCGTTACGCAGCTTTGGATCCATTGTAGGTACTAGCCTGTCTTAGGTTGCACTAGGCAACTCGGACTTGTGTGACGCACTTTGTGCACCAGCGCTTAGCGTTAGACTCGCGTCATTGTAGTACTCAGCGTATTACTTTTATACCTAGCTTGTTCATTGTGGGATTTAGCCCCTTGGGCATGTGTGTTTACATATGGGTGAGCAAATCAGTAAAGGTTTATCGGGGAGTACCCGAATGTTTTAAATGGTAGTATCTTGAGGTTCATGCCTACGGGTATGACGTATTTTCTCAATTATACTTGTTTTCAAACGAGGGGTTACTATACTTTTGAAAACAACGGTTTTATCAAACTTTGCTTTTTGACCCACTCACCGTTTTATGTTTTGCGCCCCTCCAGGTTAGTTGGCTGGGAGCCTTGCGACGTCGATGGCGCGGTGGTATGACGATGTAGGGATTCTTATACGTTTGTATATCTTTGTATCCCTTACCCTACTCACGTTGTGTATTCTTTTAATTCTTCCGCACTCTGTTCTTACTATTCATTCTTAAATTTCTATTTGGCTTTCGTCACGCTAACGCGTGTCGGCCAGCACTTCCCGACACCTGGCGTGTTCGGGATAGGGATGTGTCACTTTTCTTCTACGTGCATAGCATGCGTGGAATTACTAGTAAAAAAAACTGAATTTTAGATATATATATATATAGAAAAGGCGTGAACAAGGAAAAATGTTTTCTAATCAAGAAAATGGTCTCCTCCATCCTACTTGATTATATACTTAGCCTTGTATCTTTGCTTTAACATTGGTGAATTGGTAATCCTTTATTTCTTATGTGACTCACTCTTTTTGTTAGTTATGGTTGATAAAATGCCATTCATGTGTCACATGCATGCTTTAAATGTTATCTACTTGTCTTTAGTACCAAAATTTATAGAAAGGTATTTGCTTTAAATGGATCCATCACTTGTGGTGGGTCTTTCTTTTGTCACATTGTACAAATCTGACAAACCAAAATCCCAACATCGCTAGGGATGTCTAGTTCGAAATAGAAATCACTCAATTCGCATGCCACATAATTTTACGAAATTATCAAAAGTGCTGTTAAGCCCATCTCATTGTCTTATTATCCCATCTACTTCTTAATGAAAGTTTTAATGATAAGTTTACCCTATTGCAAAATTACATAGGATTTACAGCAATGGTGGGTGGCAGTACAGCAATTACTTAGGATTTATATATGCACCCATAAGTTCGTCGAGCATATTCGGATTGCGAAGGGAAAAAAAACAAAACGAAATTGATTTAGGCTGCGGTGGTAGAAGAGAAGAAGAGTAGTGGTGGCGGATGAGGCCACTAGAGACTAACCCAATCCCACAGAAGGGAAGAAATGCGATACAACCTCAATATACAGGAAATGCAAGATTCCCAGCCAAACAAGAAAGTACCATCCAAAAGTCAAGAAGGCGACCAATATTGAGCTTAAGGAAGAGAATAGTGGGTGGATTAAGGAAAAAACAATATTCGACTATTAAGGCTATTTTAGAAATAACGGTGGGTGTAGAAACAATTTCGTTCTCTTTTTACTTTTAGTGAGGGTAAAAATATAGGATGAGTGGGTAAATAAGACAATTAGGTGGAGATAGCATCACTTTTTCTCAATTATAAAGCAAGAAAAAATAATCTAATCTTTTGGCCCACACTTATTAATTGAATTGCCCCTTAAAACTGCTATTTGGTCTCAATTTACCCCTTGAAACGTTTTATCTCACTTTGCCCCTTAAAACTATCATTTTTTGTCTCTTTTGGTCTCACTTCACCCAATTTCCGTTAAAAATCGTTAAATTTAAAAGTATTTTGGACATTTCATTTTTATACACCTCTTTGTCTCTTTTGGGCCTAAAGGGTAAAACCTTGAGGAAAATAAACACACATGTGGAAACTAATTACCGCATATGAGCTCTCGTTAATTTGCTCATCTCCAAATTACAAAACACATCTTCCTAATTAATGATGTGTTGGCTGCATTTTCTAGTTGTAGTTGTGGTTGGCAATAGAAAGGGCCTTGTGAAGATTTCCGAAAGCTTTCTTGTAGCGCAAGAATCTCCCATGAATCAAAAGCCGAAATCATTGTGGGTAACTATTTCAATGTACTTCTGCAGGTTTTGTTGACACTCTCGTTTTGATTTGTTGTTTTGATCTTCCTTATTGGTATTTGAACTTGGGTAATTTCACGTTTCCGAGGAGTTGTAGTTGTCTGTGCGTAGATGTGGAGAAGGAAGTGATGGGTCTTTCGTTGTAGAAGGTGCCTTGGATATAACATGAAATGTCCAAAAAGACCCTTAAATTTAACAATTTTTTAACTAATTGGGTGAACTAAGATAAAAAAGATGAAATGGCAAGCTTCTGAGGCAAAGAGACAAAACCAGCTTTCAGGGATAACCGAGACTAAATGATTGTTTCCAAGGGAGCAATTCAATTAATAACTACAACACAAATCGTCATCTATAGCATGCTTAAAAACGCTATAATATGATATCATAGTATTTAGAAAGCGCTATGTCGCACCGCATGCTATAATAGCTCAGTCTTTTCATAAGTTTGAAAAGCTATAAAAAACTTTTCTATTATAACATTTCAAAAATGCTATTATAGATAGAAAGCATAGCGTTTTTTTAAAGTGCTATTATTTTTTTTTTATAGCGCTTTATAAAATGTTAAGATTGAATAGATCATATCATAACATTTAGAAATGCTATGACATGACTTGTACATATATATAGACTTGTACAAGATCTGCTTTTGCTGAAAAATGAATTAAAAGATTAGTATTTATGCATGATCCGTACATACATTTATTTTACGACCTGTCACTAGAGCTGTGTTACAAAACTGTTCCTCAAAACTTAAAGAAACCAATAATAATATGGACAACTTTATTAGGAAGTTAGAACCTAAGTAAACAAATCATCTGTATGATGGAAATGCTTCTTAATAGAAGAAAAAATTGTACAGTATGCTTCCAACTTCATAACAGAAACATTAATCAGGAAATCATGTCATCTTGCTGTAAAACCAAAAAACCTGAATATAGAAAATATGGAACCAGTTAGCGTTCAACCTGCCAGGAATCAGAAATCTTGGACTTCCCTAAGGCATGATCATGGTTAAAGAAACCCTTTAGGTATTAAATTTATTGAGTGGTCTCTAACCCTTTTTGTCCTTGCCTCCTTTACGCCTTGTAATCTTCAACCACCTTCGTGCTTCAATATAATTACTGTGAGGCGCTATAGCTTGTTTCCGATACTGCGGCCGGGCGGGCAGTGAAGGCTCGTTTAGTAGACAGCAAGCTACGGCTTGGATGAGCAAGCTCATTCTGAGAAGGCCATGACCTTCATAGAAAGCTGCATACATCATCGCTGGATCATTATTAACATAGCAGAGTTCTCTCTTAATGTCATCCATCATATACCCAAAGCGAGAAAAGATTCAGATTACTAACTAATTAAAAATTAATTTCGATCAACATAAGACCAATGAAACTCCTAAATTGAATCACAGAATAAGTGGTTGAAAGTTGAAACAAAAAAATTAAAACACATAAGAATCAAGCAAAATTTGGACATCAGTTAACCCTAATCCCAAATCGGAAAACTAGTAGTAAAATAATACCTAATCCCCCAAATGAAAGGTTTGAGATTCAATGGTCCGACACCTTTTAATCTCAAATCTTTAATTTTCCGGACCATTCATGGAAGATTTTTTCCATAAAGTAGTGCTATTATCAATGATAACTTGTGGTGTAGTCTTTCACAAAATGCAATTGGATTTTCACTTTCATTTTCATATTTTTTATGTTGTAGGTTTGTTACCTCTCATCTTTGAGTTTCGTTTTAATTTCATTTTTATTCTAAATGTCTCAACTAAGATGAGGAAGAAGTCTCTGAATCTGCGGATTTGGCTCCACCTGTCAAGTGAGATGAAGAATGGGCTATAGTTTTGTGCTTTTGTGGTGGTTTTCTTTGTGTTTTCGGTGGTTGGTCGTCTCCACCAACTATGCAACGGCGTTGACGAGTGACTATTCTAGTAGATTTGTTTCCTATGAAAATGAGGCATGGAGGGAGCCACTACGAAGAAGTTTCGGGGTTGTGTGGGTCTCTTCATTACTTGGGTTGGAGGCACATTTGATGTTAACTTTTGTATTGGGTGAGGTACTTTTACACATGCGAGGTATGCATGTGTGGCGTCCCGTTAGTATCTTTTGTTATCTTATGAGACGGTTGTAAATCTACATATGTTAGATATTTGATCGATGCCTATTTAAACTTTGTTAGGAAATCTCCAATTGACCAAAAAACAAAATTGATTATTTCATCTCTTTTTGTTGTTTCATCCCATAGATTTAACTAACGGTATTAACAAAATAAAACTATAAGAATCAATAGAACAAACGTGAAAATCCCATAAACTACATAAATCAGATCAGTAGTTCAATTCACCATAAAACAACGTCAAATCCACATGTTTTTGTTGCAAAATTTCCAAGTGATGGACCACCACCACTGGCCACGCGGCCGACAACGGCGATCCAGTTCGTACAATGATCAGCGGCCACGGTCCTAAATTAGCGGTTTGGCCGGACATATCATTGTTGAAGACTTGAAGGTGACATTATAAGATGTGGTCCTTCCCATATTTTTAACGTGAGGCTTTGTGGTATTTTCTTAACCATATGGTTTATGAAATTTTAAATGTGCGATTTGTTTTGGGTCGATTTAAGAATCACACATGAAACATGATAAATATCATATAATATTTGTTTATTGGAGAAGAAGCTTTTGGCAAAGTTGAAGTCAATGTTACGTTTGTTGTGTTAAAGAAATTATTAGCTTAATCCCACTAACAAACCATCATCATATTCTCTCAATAATTTCAGTAGATTAATGAAAATATTATTGGTTTGGTCAAATAATTAGAAACACATCTTCCATTTTATATAAACTATTTTCTTCACTTTACAAATGTTTTTGGCAAGGAGTGCAAAGCAATCACAAAGTATGAAACTAACACATCAAAAGCTAGGTATCCCCTCCTTACCAATACCAACTAAGACATTAAACTCCAAATCAAGCATTCTTCCCTTCCCTATAAGGTAAAGAAGCTCAACGGCTCTATCTAAAGGGTTTCTTAATTGGATAATCACCTTAATCAACTTTTATATTCTTGTCAAATAATTCAGTTTTGTCTTAAAATATAAATTATTTGGCATCTTTTGATTGAATCACATCACAAAATTAGCATATGAGATTTCCCCGGAAACACACTTAGAATTGCTTATGTGCCATTTTAAGTTTTTACTTTTTATGTTACAATATTTTGATTATCTCAATGCTTTTAGTCATTCTAAAAGTACTTCTAAATTGATCTTGAAAAAATAAATTGATGAATGTTGCTCAAATAAAACAATTTTTTTTAGTACAATAGTTACCTCCTCTCTCAGCACTAAATTTTGAATCTATTTTGATTAATTTAGTGTAGACGGTCTTCTGTATATAAAAAAAAAATTCAAACCAATAACTACTGTTTATTTTGTTTACCAAATGGGGAAGGGAAATTCGTCATGAGATGTTTTCAAACATTAGAAAAATAACTAGGTCTCGATTAAGACCTACTTGGTTCAATTAAAAATTACCAAAAAAAAAAACGTCACAATTTTGCAGTGGTCGGTTGGCTGCATCCCCGTTGACAATTTACAGTCGCGGCAGGTCCCAGTAGTGTGTACAGGATTTCAGCATCTACCTCGCCGCACCATATCTATCCCTCAACGTAGATGACTTGTGCCCCACCGATTTGTCCTTAAGTCGTGAAAAGTTCTGCTACAGAAGATACCCACCACTGACAGAAACGTGTCAGCCATTAATTGGCTATTCAATACTCATTAAATCCACGATTAATTAAACAATTAATTTTCCCTCCACCACTGTGACTGTTCGTTCCTCTCTTTCTAACTGCCTTTCGAAAGCCAAAAGCCGAAAGCTTCAGTTATTCAAATGACCTTCACAAACCTCACTCCTCCTCCTTCAAAACCATCTCACCACCTCTCTTTCCAGCTCTCAAAACCCTAAATTTACAGACACCACCGTCGCCGCCGCCGCAAAAATTCTTCCGCCGAAATGACCTCCGAGTTCTCCAGCTGCGTCGAGTACGGCATCGGACTCTCCAAGCGGGTGTTCTACGGCAAGGAGTCGGTCCCCGATCCGTCGGCGATGATGAGGTCGTCGAAGTCGTATTTTCCGGAGGCTCCGATGGTGTACGCGGTGGTTCCCGACCCAGAAATCGTCGATAATCCGGACATTCCGAGCTACCAGCCTTACGTCCACGGTCTGTGTCAACCGCCGGCGTTGGTACCTCTGCATATGCACGGGATAGCTATGGAGATCGAGGTTTATATGGACACTGCGTTTGTTACCGTGAGCGGCACGTGGCGCGTGCATTGTGTTTCCGCCGCGAAGAGGTGCGATTGTCGCGTGGCGGTGCCGATGGGCGAGCAGGTAGTGGGAATTTGACTTATGTTGACAATTGGAAGCTTTGTATCTTTTGAAATTTGTGTATTTTTCTGATTCAGTAAAAAAAAAAGGAGTGAGAATTTTGGGCTAGCAATTAATCTAAATTAAGTTAATGGAAGGCTTGAAATTGGAGTGAGAATTTTCACAGTTGGAAACTTTTTTCAATTGAAATTTGTTTATTTTTCCGATTCAGTAAAAAAAAAAAAGGAAACAAATTTGTGTTAGTAATTAATCTAAATTAAGTTAATTGAAGGCTTGAAATTGGAATTGGAAGCACTTCAATAAATTTGTTTTTTTTTTTTAATATTTGGTCCATAATTGTTTGTAATTTGAAGTTTTTGAGGCATATTTTTAAATTCTCAAGAAAAAAACATGATTTGGCTAACAGGGTTCACTTCTAGGTGTTGAGGCTGAAGTCGCCGGGAGATCATATCGGACTCAGCTGATCGCGGCGGAGGACTCAACAAATGTGGAGAAAGTGGGCAAAGATGGTTACTTTCTGAAACGCCAGGCATACACTTTAAAAGTCCCACAGGTGGATGGAGGCTCCTTACTTTCATTCAAGATCAGATGGTCTCAGAAATTGTTGTATCATGATGGCCAGTTTTCCCTCAATGTACCTTTTCAATTTCCGGCATATGTCAATCCCGTTGGGAGGAAAATCTCAAAACGAGAAAAGATTTTGTTGAACGTGAATGGCGGTACTAACATAGACGTTTCGTGTAAAAGTACCAGCCACCCTCTTAAGGTAAATCATTTTCGTAAGTTCCACTTAGTCCTTGGATGTATGTGAAGTGATACTGATTACTGGCTTATGATTTTCCAGGAGGTGAGGCGCCAAAGCGGTAGATTGAGTTTTTCATATGAAGCAGAGGTGCAATCATGGTCAAGTGCGGCCTTTAGTTTTTCATACACTGTAAGGCTTTGAATCATTGCTTGTGTTGTTAATGAATTTCGTAATATACTTCAGTTTTTACAAGTTTTTGGGGCAAACGATGGTCACAGAGCATTCATGATTTATTTATCTTGATTGGCAACTGTATTTACAGGTTTGTACAAATGACTTGTATGGTGGTGTGTTCTTGCAATCTCCAACACTTCGTGATTTTGATGATAGAGAGATGCTCTGCTTCTATCTGATCCCCGGAAATACCCAGACTAGAAAGGTTTGCGTAGCCCTGTTTCATTGATTTAAACAAGTGAAAATTTCCCGACAAATGTGAAAGGGAGGGTGGGGGAAAGGGCAAGAGTGGATCCATGGGTCGTTAAGTGCGGAGTAATGCATCTTTGTATAATGTTGCATTGAGTCTGTGTTGGCTTCATCGTTCGTAAAATATTGTGAATTTTCCTGCTCCACTCTGCTAAATATCTTTAACCCGGAGTCCCAAATCCTTTTTTATTTTTAACCATGAGCTTTTATAGCCTTTTACAATAGTAATTTTAACTTTGTATTGCTGAATTTATAGGTTTTTAAAAAACAAGTTATATTTATTGTTGACATGAGTGGAAGCATGCTGGGAGACCCTCTTGAAAATGCAAAGAATGCGTTGTTGGCATCACTCTGTAATCTCAATCAAGAAGATACTTTCAACATAATAGCTTTCAATGGAGGGGTTCACTTATTCTCATCATCAATGGAGCTGGCAACAAATGAAGCAATGCTAAAAGCTAAGAACTGGGTTGCCGCTAATCTTATTGCAAATGGTGGTACCAATATCTTGCTTCCCCTCAGACAGGTATCCCAAATGTTGAACACGTCTTCTTAGTCACCACTGACCAGTCATTTATATTCAAAATGATTTCGGTCTCATCGGGTTAAAATTAAATCTGTAATTGTTTGTAATGGAAATTGTACTGCCTATATAACTGGTTGATTTTTGCATGTTTAATAGTCAACAACATGCACACTCATTGAAGAGTATCTGACTTTGTATCCTGTGGTCTGGTTTGTTTTAGGCTATGATATTGTTGGCCAAAACGGTTGATTCAATTCCTTTCATCTTTCTAATTACTGATGGGGCAGCTGAAAATGAAAGGGAGATTTGCAATTTTATGAAAGGTTATACAAGTGCAGGTTCAATTTGTCCTCGCATATCTACTTTTGGCATAGGTAAAGATGTTGTTTGTTTACTTGTTGGCTTTTTTTGGATCAAGATAGTTTAGTTTGATAACTGTTAAAATATTGACGTTCATATTACTCTTCCTTTCTAGAATTTGTAAATTAATTTTCCTGAAATATCTTGCCAGGTTTATATTGTAATCATTACTTCCTGCAAATGTTAGCCCAAATTGGGAAGGGTTACTATGATGCTGCTTATGATTCAGGTTAGTTCCTTCCCCCTTTCTTTTAACTGTAATTTCATCATTTTTCACCAAGATAATAAGTTGTCAATATGAAATACGATAATTATGTGTTTTGTTAGTAATGATGCTAATCTTGTGTTAGAAATTATGCTAATCTTGTGTTAATAATGATTCTAATCTTGTGTGATGGTATAAAAATAATAAATCTCTCTCTCTCTCTAATGATGCTAATCTTGTGTTAGAAATTATGCTAATCTTGTGTGATGGTATAAAAATAATAAATCTCTCTCCATTAATATATACTTAAATATTGTTTCGCTGCAGAATCAATTGACTGTAAAATGCAAAGGTTATTCACAAGTGCATCGTCCGTGATTCTTGCCAATATAACCGTGGATGCTTTAGACTCTCTTGATTCACTTGAGGTATGCTAATCTTGGGCCGTGGCTGAATTTTGTGTTCCATTTTGTATCTTGAGGTTTAACGATATTTGAGTCTATTTTGCTTGGAGGACTTTGTACATTACAACCTTTTCTTCTAACAATTTTTCCATTCCAAATTCTAACTGCATAGCGGCATGTTGTACTTTTTTGTTGCTCCTTGCAGCTGTATCCATCTCATATCCCAGACCTTTCATCTGGAAGTCCATTGATCATGTCAGGCAGATATGAGGGAAGCTTTCCTGACTCCATTACAGTTCGTGGTACCTTGGCTGATACGAGCAATTTTGTTATAGACTTGAAAGTGCAAAGATCTAAGGATTTTCCACTTGATCGGGTACTGACCTTGTAACATAGATTCTTATGAATTAACATTATAAGAAATTAAAAATGTTACGTAGAATCACAGTATTCAATGATCTGCCTGCATGTACTCTTGGTATTGATGAACTTGTGCCTTTTTTTCACTTCAAAGAAATGAACTCAATCACCTGTTTTTCTGGAACAGGTGCTTGCAAGAAGGCACATTGACATGCTTACAGCTCATGCATGGTTATCGGGAAGTAAAGAGATAGAAGAGAAGGTTTGTTTGTTGGCTTTGGATTTTGATGAATCCTTTTATCATAGATAAGCAGCGGTGGTTGGATACTTTTCTGCAACTGCACCACATTAAGTAGATATATTTTTCAGAGTTGATAGAAAAATGACGATTTTCTTAATTATTTTGTGGGAGAAGCTCTGATTTATGTACTTTTTTTTACATCCATTACAATTGTTCAACCTGCTTTGCTTGTAGGTTTCTAAATTGAGCAAACAAACCGGGGTTCCATCGGAGTACACTTGCATGATACTATTGCAGACTAATGAGGGGAAGAAAGCACCGGAATCAGTTATGATCCAAGAGGTATACATCTTCAGCTCTTCCCGTGTTTCTTAGATGATGTTAGCTAGCCACTCCTACCTTGTAATTTTCTAGGTCGATAAAGAGTTCTCCCGAGTTCCTTGTTAGTGATCTGCAGAGAATGTGTTCTGTCATGAATTCGTTGAGGCTGTGAAGATATGCATATTACGTGTTACCCTTCTAAGCTAGAGTTATTTAAGTTACCTAATTCCACCCTATCTAAATCTACCTCCTACCGGAATCTCACCATTATATGAAGCTGGAATTCATTATTCAGTCTGTAATATTCTCAAAATTAGTAACTGAGTTCCTGGATGACGCTATTGAGTTTATAACGAGTTAACGCTCGCGTACTCTTATTGCCTAGCAACAAACAATAGAAGTAATCTCATTGTTTCCAACTCCAAATAGGTCTACAACAAAATTACTCAGTGGAAGAAGACGGAGTCAAGTAGCCAGAAGGTGATAATCCTCGGAAACCTGGGTGTTGGCTTCGGTAACTTGACTGCAACAGTTCAGAACAAGGCGCCAGGAAGCGAAGAAGAAAAACCGGCTGATGCCACAGACATGTTGGTGAAGGCTGCTTCCAACTGCTGCAGCCGAGTACTTGATCGCGTCTGTTGCATGTGTTTCATTAGGACTTGCTCGCACATGAACAACCAGTGCGCAATTGTTCTCACACAAGTCTGCGCTGCCCTTGCCTGTTTTGAGTGCCTCAATTGTTGCTATGAACTATTTGCAGGATGATGTAATGAGATAGTATTTAAAGGGACTGAAGTGCAAAGCACACGAATCTTATGTTTGTATATAACATCTGTTGTGTTTTTAATATGTAATGGGATTTCTCCTTCTAATCGAAGTTCCCCTTTGTATTTCCTTTAGGCCTTGTTTGGTGCGTATGTCTGGATTTATTAGACTCAAAGACATGTTGAAGCAGGAAATGGATGTCGACGTCCAAATATTGTTGAAGTTGAAGGTAGAAGACAGATTAGTCGTGAATGAAACTCATCCCTTCCCTAGAAGCTGACATCCATTTCTTGCTTCAACATACATTAAATCTAATGAGTTATCTAGTTTAATCCAAGGCACCAAAAGAGGCCAACCATTTCAAAGGCGTTACTAGCATTTTAAAATAATCATTTTATTCCCGTCCTTTTGGAATTCCCCTAGATAAAATAAAGGTGAGCGTATGATGATTATTTTGTAGAATCAATAACAGTTCTTATTGTCGATTGAAAATCGGTGAAATTCAAGCTTACACGCGAGATCTCACAATGATGAAAGGTTCAAATATACAAAACCACTCGTGCATTGTTTTTTTTTAATTTAACAATATATTTACACTAAGCGAGTTGAGAATTTGGCTTAAGCCTCACAACAGACATGCCATAATAACTTGATATCAAACTCGTCATTTACAAAGTCGAATTGAATATCTCACTGGTTTATTTTTGAAAAAAATTTAGAGTTTTTTTTTTTTTCGGTTGTGAGTGTGTAGTTTGAACTTTGACCGAACTTGCAACCTATGAACTCAACGAGAAAGTAATTGGGAGTCAAATAATTTCAAGGCAGGTTCAGAGTTTACCTTGTTCGATTTTCTGGTTTGTCCGGTTTTTCCCTTTCCCGCCCCCACCCTTTTCCTCTTCTTTCTAGTCCATACCAACTTTCTGTTTGGATGCCGAGAAAATGCAGTCTCTCTCTCCCTCATCGTAAAGCATCAACTTCTCTGAAATTTTCTCGGCAACCAAACAGCCGGTTATCTGATTCTGTTTATTATCTCATTGTGCAGTACTTAATTGTTAATCTTGTAATTTGATTGCTTTTACAGTGAATCTACCACTAATTTCAATCCACAAGCACAAGATGCTTCCCAGAGTGGTTCCGTCCCTCTCCAACTTTCTCTGCATCGTCTTCGTGGTCTCTCTGTCTCTCCCTTGCAGGTAACCCCAAATCTAAAGGCTCAAACTTTCCCTTTTGATTACTAATAACGCCTTGTTTGGAGTCTGAGATAACACCAGAAAATAAAACAAAGTTTCATGATTTCAATATCTGATTAAAACAAATTATTGATTTGAAAACATTTATTCTTCAATTTTCTTGATTTTTGGACATTTCATTTGGTTAGAGCGGCTGAAAGAGTTTTATGATTCGCGTTTTTGACAATGTTTGACAAAAAAAGTCTGAAAGCGCTTCATTTTTTAATAAAAACATGCTTCTAAGTAAAGCTCTTTTATTAAAAACGCTTATGAACAGAAGTTCTTCCTGAAAAAGCATTTCTAAATGCCCTTAAATATAGAGAACTGTAGTGTTATTGGCACTCCTCACAAGGGTATTTTTCTTTCTAAATATAGAAAGTTTGGAGTGCCAATAACAATTCCCTAAATATATTAGCAAATGTATTTCATTAAGTTTAGAAATTGAGGTATGTAAAAGTTTGGATCTGACAGTCGTAAATTTTACTGGGGGAGTTTGGTTACTATTTCCTAGGTATCTAACTAGTATTTTATTTAATGTTTCTATATATATATATAGGTCTGCTGGAACTGCAGAGAAGGAGAAGACATTAGCAATAATAAAGCCAGATGGGCTGTATGATAACTACACTGATAAGATAAAGAATGCTATCTCGGATTCTGGTTTTAGAATTCTCGACGAAAGGCGAGTCCAACTTGACGAGGATGCTGCAATGAGCTTCTATGCCGATCATTCTTCCAGGAGCTTTTTTTCTGGCCTAGTCAAGTACATGACAAGGTATCCTTTGAACTCATGGAAATTATCCTTACTTTTCTTGGCTAATTGCTGGACCAATATGTTTGGATGTTTAGTCTTCGCGAGCTTCATATCAGTTGTTTCTTGTGATGCCTTGCTGCTTGAATCAAACGCTTTTTGTGGTTTTGCTTTGTGTTTTGTTCCCTTTCGCTTTCAAATTTTACATGTCAAAATGTATCTTTCTGATTTTGCTGGCATCTGTGCCATACACAAGTAGATGTAGGCATTGCCTGTGCATAAACACATGCCAACGAAAGTGGCAGAACCGCTGAACTTGTGTATAAGAGTAGATATGCATCTTCTTCACTTCGTCATAACTGATTAAAAGAAGGCATCTTAATTCACTCAGTGGTTTACCAATGGCAATCTAAATTCATCTCCTGCATGAGTTATTTATACGTACACGAATTATCAGAAGCTTATTAGAGCTAGTTCTCGGGGGTGTTGAGGTTCTCCCCAAGTTTTCAATTATGAGAAGTCTTTATTGCAAGGCCTACCCCTCCTACCCTCCTATTTTAGAGCTTTTGCATGGCAACGTACTGCTGTTCTAGCAAATATTTCCTTGTTTTAATCAGAATACTGAAATATTATGAGAGTGGCGTTCTTCCTTGAATGAACTTTCAATTCTTTACTTATACTGGGGTAGTTTCTGTGATGTTTTGTTGTTGCTACATTACGATGTTCTCTTCCTTCTTCCCTCCCACTCATTACTTTATCAGTGGACCAGTATTGGTTATGGTTTTGGAGAAGGAAAACGCCGTTGCAGATTGGCGCACTTTAATTGGCCCAACTGATGCGAGTAAAGCAAAGATTACTCATCCCAACAGGTATTTTATGTTATTGTTTAATCGTCTCTGTACTTGTTAATTGTTCTTTCAAATAGTTTCATAGTCACCTTGTATCCATTTCCTTGCTGGATGTCCTCCTGATTAGTTCCTTATTTTCCCCAGCATAAGAGCAATGTGCGGGCAGGATCTACAAAGAAATTGTGTTCATGGGTCAGATTCTCCTCAATCAGCTCAACGAGAGATCTCAATTTTCTTCAAAGAAAAGCCTTCAGGTAAATCTTTCTCCGTTTTGATGGCAGTTTTGGATTTCAGCGTACCTCCATACGTTTTTCCATAAGAAAATGGTCTAACAACTCAAGCACAAACTCGAAAATGTTGTTTCACTATGCTATATGAAATGCTGACTGAGTTCTGAAGTGAAAAAGAAAAGTTTCTCTTGTTTATTACCAACCTCAAGTGTCTAGTGTCTCATAAGTGCATGCTGCACATTTCTTTTAACAGGCAGTGAAGTCATGGAACATGACGAATTGTAGCCGGTGAAAACTCAAAGCTGAACTTCACGTCTTCGAAAAGTCTGTTTACACTCAACTGTTCCACACAATGTCTAGAAGGACAAGGACTGCTCCTGTGCCAATTCCTTATGACAGTTAGGCCCCTGATGTTTTTTTTGGTATTCACCTAAGTTATGCTGAAAACATCAGTTATCTTCCCTATATCCTAATCCAGTTTCCACTTCGGGACACAGTTCATCAAGTGGTAATTTGCATCCAATGTGGTATATATGTATAAGAGGGGAATGCCCTCATGTTAAATCGTCTGGCATGTTCTTGTCGGACCTCGATATAGATCATTGTTTGAATGGATTCTCATTTGAATGTGTGATCCAGATTGACAATCAGACTTCTTTCGATTTTGAAATTCGATTGTAACTGCTGCCAACAGTTTATTTTGAGATATTTGTTGATTTCCCCCCCCCCCCCCCGAACTTGTAAGGCGCGGCCAATTTTCCCCGTGAACTTTTATTTTTTAGTACCGATCACAACATATTAATAGTGGGAAGTTCACAACATGTTAAAGCTAGTAAATTCTTGTGGTATAGAAGGTTATACAATCGATTTAAAGTAGGGTTTTTATCATGGTTGGTCCCTGAAATTGGACATTTCAATCAAAATGGACATAAAATAGAAAATTCATCAATTTAATCTCTAAAAATAGATTCTATAAATCAATCTGGTTTTTCTGTTATTTTTCCGTCAAGTTTTTAATGCTGCATTGAATATTATTCAGTACTGACCACTACTGAAATTATTATTCAATTCCTGTGGCAAAAGTTGTACAATCTACCACTTCTTTCTCCGTATCTGTTTCTGTAAATTTTCATTACACCAAGAAGATTTTTAATGGATTGAATATTTTATCAACAGCAATCTTAGAGTGTGTTTGGGTGTCCTATATCGTCAAAGTACATTTTTGTTACCGAGGAAATGGCAAAGGGACTTTCACATGGGATTAGAGAAGCTGAAGGCATGTTTTATTAACGATTTGCAAAATAGTTTTTCGTTTTATATATACTAGTCTCTTGCTATTCGCTTACGCGAGTACCAATTGGCTCTTTTGTAATTTAATTTATTTTTTATTTATAATTTGTTTAATTTAAAAGAATTAGAAGAAAAAAAAAGGTTGTCAATAGTTTGGGGGTTTTGAGGGGGCAGGGGAAATGAGGGTGGGGGAGCCTCAAACCCACAACGTGAAGTGGGTTATTTTGAAAATTTTAATTCAAAATCTTTTCAATTCAAAATGTTATATAATTACTATTTTGGCCTTGATAATTAAATTCTCATTTTATGAATGCTTAATTACAGGAGGACAATTTTTAGTGTTATGAGTGTTTCATCAAATTGCCCTTCTCCCTTTATATATAGAGAGGAGATAAAAGCGGATGTAAAAGGTGTTTGGAAGGTTGTCTTGAAGAATAAGCTCAGAAAATATAAAAAGTGAAAAAAAAAACAACATTGAGCCTAAATTATGTAAAACAACAAAATTATGTTTTTTTTGTTTTCCAATTGATCCCAAAAAAATTAAAAATAGAAAACACAAAATACATATAAAACAAAGATGGAGTTACCATGCATGGTCATCATAATCGGAGCCTCAACCACCATTTTCTCCACCACCACCCCCACCACTATCGTTACCACCACCACCACGATTGCCGTCTCCACTACCACAATCATCTCCCTCAACACCTCCACCATCTTCACCACCATTGCCTCCACCACCCCCCAACCACCATTGTAACCCCCACCACCTCCCACCACCATCGATGTCACCATCACCACCACCCCCACCACCATGGCCACCACCACTTCCACATTGTCTCCACCATCGCCTCCTCAACCACCTCCATTGCAACCATCACTCCCCCGCTATCATCATCGTGTTCGCCGCCATCACTCCAACCACCATTGCCTCCTCCAACCCTCCCATCATCACCATCACCACTTACACCCCCAACCACCTTTAATACCACTCTTGCAGAAACCACCATACCCAACACTAACACTGCCACCATCTTAAAATTTATATTTACCAAACACGAATTTATTATTATTTTTTTCAATTTTAGATATTGGTATTAGACACATTTCATTTGTTTCTTTCCAAAAAATTCATTCTCGGATTAAACTATAAAAGTTATGTTCTCTGATCACAAAATGCAACATTTTAATGAAAATATGACTTTAGCTCCTGAAACTCAAGTTTCCTTACATAAAACCCAACATGATTTTTTTACCTGAATAAAACCCAGTTACTAAGCTCCACATAAGCAAATTCATTAATTCTGTTGACTTTACACATTTTGTATTTTTTTGAATGCCTAAAATACCCCTAATTACAATTTTAACGTATACAATTAATTGTATGAAAATTTGAAGGGAGGGATTAAAGATTCTAAAAAATGCATTTATTTTAAATTCATTGCATATTATAACAAATTGGAGATTAATGCTTCTGGCGAAAAAAAAATAAAAACATAAAATAAGCATTAATGTTGTACTTTCCTTAAGACTTCGTAATTGTTTTCAAATTTGTATAAAATTAGGCCATTTTAATTTAATTTTTCCATTTTCTTGCCAAATGAAAATTTGAAGGGGCACTATAAAATAATTTACTTAAAAATATAAGAAAATTATTTGGACACATGTATTAATAATAAAATGTGCCCAGTATATGTAATAATACCTGCAAAATAATTTACCTACAAAATAAACGAATGTTATTTGATTCAAAATTAATTTACCTATAATTTATATAACAATATAGGTAAATTATTTGCACATATATATTAATAATAAAATGTGCCCAATATATGTAATAATGCATTCAAAATAATTTACCTACAAAATAAAGAAATGTTATTTGATTCAAAAATAATGTATCTACTTACTTTTTGTTTATGAATTTAATTTACCTAATTTTTTTTGTACAAAAATAATGTATCTACAATATAATTTACCTATTGTTTAATTTTTGTACAAGATAATGTATCTATTGTTTTTTTTTAATGGAGATAATTTGTCTTTGGTTTAATTTTTACGAAAAAACTTACCCACCGTTCAACTTTACCAAAATAATGTATCTATTATTTTAAGAATATAATCTACTATTTCATGTTTTACTATTATATATATGTGTGTGTATATGTGTTCGTAGAATAATTTACCTAAAAAAAGATGTAGTAAGTTGTAAATACTTTATAATATATGTGTATTAGAGTCATTGTAAGACAAATAAAAAAAAACTATAAAACGCTAATTAGGAGGACTAGTTAGATTTTAATGCCCTATCAATTCAAAATTGAATAATAGTTAAATAATAATGAATGTGTGTGAGAAACGGTTATATAATGTTGTGGTATAAGTTGTAAATAACTTATTATAGTAGGTTACTTATTTTCTTACGTAGCAATCTATTTAAATTTTGGGTTTTTTTTGGAAGTTTAAACATATGTGGGTTTTTGTCATATAAATATGAGTTGTAGGGGCCTATATCTAAAAAACCCAAAATTTTATTTGTGTTTCTTATTTTGTAAAATAATTGAAAAATCGTTTTGTAAAAGCATTACCAAGCATGCCTTCATGTTCCATTTTTAAGTTTCACTAAGAAATAGGTGGAACTTCAATATTCCATGATAGATGGACTAAGTCAAAATTGATACCGTGACACAATATTGGGTCTCTAGTAATGGGGACCCAATATCAAGATAGCGGCCCCTTTGACGCTATCATTGGGCTTTGGTGCTTATGACATGGAGAGCAATTTATATAGAATAGGTTCACCGTCACGCGGCGTTACAATTCAATGATACATATTGTCATGTGAAGAAAAACGTGCAGTTGTTAATGTACTATCGGATACGGAACGCCACGTAACGGTGAACCCGTTTCATGTAAGTCATTCTCCATGATATGAGGTTGGACCTTGACACTTGTGACCGTCGTGCTCGAGACCCCATCACTCGTGACCTTAGTCATATGCAGACTAAGCGCTTGTGATTTGGCCCCAAATCTAGCAACGAGATTTGACGCTAAGAACTCAAACTCAAGAACCGACACACATGACCCTACCCTAGAATCCTTAGTCGAGTCTCGAGCATAAGGATCCGAATAGCTGAGCTCGTGGGGTAGTCTCTTGTGCGTCGAGTCTTGTGTTCCAACAGCTCCCACGACCTCAGCTCCTTAAACGCCAGTTCTAGACTTGAGACCCTAACTCACAAGATATGAACCAAGACCTCAGCGCCCAAGACCAAATTCGAATTTGAACCTGATTACTTAAGATTCGACTCGGAATTCCAGTGCCATGCAGGGGCGAAGGTGATCAAAGGCCAGGGGGCACCCTCTCAGTTTTCTTAGTTTGGAAAAAAATATACTTAGTTTGAAGTAATGTGATAAAACTACTCCAAAATATCTCTTCTTCAATCATTCTCCGTGAAACAAACGAGTTCAACAAAAGCTAAACAACATCGACATATGTACAACTCTATCACTCAATCCTCGTCCAAGCCCATTAGGAGGCGAATATCCGAGTTGATTATAGTAAAGTTTAAAGTTAGTAATTTTTTCTTAAAATAATAAAAGGCCCATTAACCCTCCCTCCGCCCAATCGTCTTATAGATTTGAGCTTCCAGCCCTATACATATATGATTTAACTCTTTATTTAATTTCTAAAGACATAATTAAAAGAGCATTAAAGGGCGGGAATGTACTCTAAGCACACAATAGTATGAGTCGGCCAAGTGCTCGACGAAATGCCTCACCGTAAAAATTGGAAAGAAAAAAATGGTCATGCGCGTGCTATTGTTGAGATGCAACAAGGATGCATCCGCCACTACTTAATTGCGCTCCTGGTAAACTAACTTTCTGACTTCGCCCGTGGTGCCATGGAGCAAACTTGAGACCTTGCCCACTATTAAATTTAAAATTATTTAACAAAACGCCCCCAAATAAATCCAATTGACGAAATTTATAGATAAACAAGTCATTTTACAAATCGTATCACTTTATAATCCCATTACTTTGAAGTTCTTTGGTACTTCAAAATACCTCAACTTTAAGGACATGGTAAGTTTTCACTTGAAAGAAGTTGAGGTTTTACCATAAAACAAATTGACAATATAGGGAGTAGCCTAACTTCTTATAAGCCCATGCAAGATTTAGTAAACTTCCGATGTGGGGCAATTCTTCACATCTTCACACACTCCTCATGCGTGACGAATTTTTGGGTGACATGGAGGAACTGTAACCATTGGGCTTCACGTGTGGGCTAACCTACTCTTATATGATGAAGGAAGTTAAGGTTCGATCATAAACTCAATGGCAATATGGAGAGTAACCCAACTCCTTATAAGCCTACCCAATATTTGATAAGCTTCCGACGTAAGACAATTCTTCACATCCTCACCAACAAAATAATAAAGCACAACTTAGAGTATCATATACAAACTCAGTGTGAATTGGTACAGCTTGATATACACATGCATGCTACTATTCTAGTATGATACTGGCCTTGAAACTTGTTTTACTCTAATCAAGCATTATCACAACCTACCAATACTATACCAACAAGGTCCTAATTAGCGGCCAAAAATAGGGTGTTTCTCAGTATTTCTGATAGACAGACGGGCCATAATTTATTACTTTGTTGTCAAATAGGATAATGTATTTTGATTTGTGAGGACCCTAAGGACCTTGTTGCAAGATGAAACATTTGCTTAGTCTTAATGCAAGACACATTGTTTATTAATTTAATTGAAGATCCAATGAAAGAGGAGCTAGTCAATAGACTCAATACAATGATGGCACCACACCCTTCTGGTGGATGGAAGTCCACATCTCACAAGACAGGCTTATGTTGGACACAGTGTATCAGTTTCCAGATTTAGGAAGTTTAGTCCTTACGGTTGCTTAATTGAGCTGGGATTCTAAACCCTAGACATCTAGCAGATGCATAACCCACATGGCTTCTTTTCTACTTTACAATTAAGTTGAATCTTGGTGGGAGTGATTTTTCTTTTGAACTCCCCTTGCATTGCCCCTCGCCCTGCATCTCGAGAAAAAAATATCGAATCCTGAGCAACTTTCTATGCATAAGACTAACTCGTACAAATATGGTGACACGCAAATTTTGAAGATATATCTTCACTTGAGGCACTCTTACGAATGCAGTGACGACTCATGTGTTGTAGATATTTTCACTCGAAGGATTCTCTTTTGCAATCATGACACAATTTTAGCGGTCCTATTCGTTCAATAGATATTTGTCACCAGTGGTGAAGCCAGGATTTCTCGGGAGGAGGGGCGAACTTAAAAGAATGCAAGGTTAAAGAAAAATGGTAACAACTAAATCTTTTTATATGGTAATGTCTTCCATAATTAATTAATACAAACAAATTACAATTGTTGCCGGCGAGGCTTCATGTCATGAAAACGTCGCATAATAGGCTCATTATCAATACAAGCAAATACATATTTCTCAATGTAAACAAGCATGCTATCACTCAACCATTGATCTCCCATTTTGTTACGCAATGGTGTTTTCACAATCTTCATAGCAAAAAAAGCTCTCCACCAAAGCAGTTGCAACCAGTAGCACCAAAGTCAATGTATATACCTTTCACACCTCCCAGTCTTCACTAACTCTTTTGCAAGATCACTAATTTCTCTCAATGATGAAAACTCACTATGCATCTTCATATCATGAATGTAATTGTCACGTTGAATTGGAAGATTCATGAGGTCCATACGATCAAAATCTTGAAGATAAAGTTGGGCTAAACAATTTATTAATCAATGATATGACGCCACGTAGAGAATAAAAATGATTTTTCGTAGGATCCTCTGCATGTTTTTTACCTTGCAATATTATGGAAGGCTTTTAATCGAAGCCTTTCAAATAAATCTAATGGTAATAAATAGTGTCACGTCTGATTCTCTTTACTTTTTATCCTCATCCCTTATGTCTTATTCCTCCTCACACCGCCGAAGTGCCCAGAGCTGCTTCCCAGTTTCCGGTCGAATCAGGGGGTTCAAGCGCCGCTCCTGCCTTTGTTTTCCGATGAGCGGGGGAGGGGGCGACCGCCCCCCTTTGCTCCTATATAGCTTCGTCTATGTTTGTCACGTGTTAAAATATGTGAAACACTCTTCTAATAAATGCGTTTCAAGTGGTAAATATGTGACAAAGGAATATCTCTCTTTTTACTTGCATTTGTATATAGTATTTCTTTGAATGCAGTATGTGATCACTGATTTACTGATCATAGATTAAGAATCAGAGTGTGGTTTAGCGGTGTTAATCGTGTATCAAATATATAAACCACAGAACATCCTACACATAGCTCGTTGAATTCTTCAAGTAGTAATTAATTAAGCAATATAAAAATCGTACGAATCCCATCTCAGAGGCTGCACATCTCACATGTTGGTTTGTTTAATTAAGTTAATTTGCACCAATCAAAGGGTTTATTTTAGCTAAAACTTGCTTTGAAATTAGGACTTAGGGTATAGTTTATGTGGCATCACGCAATGTGAGAGTGACAGAACACAACACTCAATCAAATAAACTTTGTTTAGTCTCATTTTAATCTTCATGGTTTTCCTAAGATACTGTTTAATTAGTTATAATAGTGTAATGCAATCATGCTTAATAAAGATAAGGAAAATAAGGAAGATGGTAGTGATCTAGAAAGAAGCAAATTATGCAGTAGGGTTTTTTTTTATCTCTTTTTTTTGGCCTTTTTGGGAAGTCAGGAATGAAATGAATTATGGTAGATTTGGTAAAGTCAACCCCCCATCCTTGGTACACGTGTTGGTCTGACAATACATGATGGACTCACTTTGTCGTGACACGTAGCCAACTGCTATAACCTAACCCTACTCCACTATGGTGATTCACAATAGGACCATGGGGATGTCTCCATTGAATTGGAGAATGAGACTACAAAAGGAAAATGACATCCGAACGGGTGTTTTTCTTCTTTAACACTTACGTTTAATTTTATTCTTTATTTTTATTTATTAAATATAAAGATCAAAAATAAATAAAGATGTGCAAAAGGAGAGAAATAGTATGTTAACATCACTTTCTTTATAAAAAAAATTAAAAACCTCATTGTTTTATCAATTTTGGGATTCAATGGGGATTTTTAAGTAGGGATTTGAAGAAAAAATGGGCAGTCATCAGATTGTTTGGTATGCTGGATTCGAAATCAATTAATATGTCTCCATATATATGTAGGTTTCCTTCACAATATGCAGAGAGCTAGATTTGTTCTAGCTGCTCATGTTTCAATTAGAATTTCTTTCTAACATGTTCTTCTTCATCTTAATTGTGTATTTCCTGCATATCTTGTGACGGTGGTCAAAAGATAAGATATACACAAAATATCTCTTGGGAGAAGTCCAAAATCCAAATCATTCTAATAACTTGACCAACAAGACTGTAGCATGCGTGGTATTATCTGTCGACTTGCTTTTTCATATATGAGAGTGAAAAATGTATGTTTTCATTGCTAATAATTTAACTTGAAATAATTCTATTTACTGCGCACAATGCAATTCTATCCCTTTTGATGCCAATATATAATTGGTAGTTATATTTGTTAGCGCTAACATATATTGTTTGGCTCATTCTTTTATATTTTAAACTTTTGGATCTAATGGTTGTCTAATATATATGGTATCTCTCCACGTGCACGTTCATAATTGGGGTTGCACCTATTCCATTGCATTTGAGAGATAATACTTAGGTACTCACTAGTAAGTACCCTATATACTTACTTTAATGATTTGGCCCAATAATATTTTAATATATATTTTATTATTTTAAAAAATAAAACATATGCTATTTAATTTTTCTTGAGATTTTAAAAATAAAGAACACGTATCATCTTGTGATTAGGCCAAATTAGAAATTAAATAAGTATATAAAGTACTCACTAGTGAGCACCCAAATATTATCCGTGACACATCCCGACCCGGATGTACAGGTGGACACCCAAAACTCGAGTGTGCTGGCCGACACCACGTGACGAAAGCCATTTTGAAGAAATAAGGGATAATTTGAACAAATCGAATGAATAAAAGATCAGAGTGCACGAAAGTGTGCAGGCGGAAAGAAATAATAAAATAATAACTGGTTGTACAAGGTACGGAATATTGAATATTTACAAGTACCAAGAAATTCCTACATTTGTCATACCACCGCGTCTTGATGTCAACAGCTCCAAGCCACTTATCCTGGAGGGGCGCAAAAACAGAAGGGTGAGTGGGCCATAAATAATTATTTTGTAAAACCTTTCCTTTCTGAAAGTAATAACCCCTAGCCGTCAAAACAAGTAATAGTTTCGGAAAACCTTTCTGGAAAACATACTACAGTAGTAGGTGGAAAAACAATGTAAGTACGGAAATGTACTTACCGTCCAAAATGGGCAGAAAGCCACAGCTTAGTAAAAAAATACTTTACTAGAAAATATGTATAAAATAAGATAGTACGGGAAACCCGTAAAACAGTAGAAGCCTACGTGGCATCAGTGAAATCCGATAGTAAAATCACAATATAAATCAATAGGGTATACGCTCGTTAGGTATGACAGACACACGAGTTCATACAGAGGTATTCTGTCATGAACAAGTTGGGTGTATAAATAATGCTATGCTCATGTACTACATACACGTGAAGCTGGCGCTAAGCGCATCACAACGAGTTCGAGTCGCCAAGGCGACCTAGAACAGGCTGGCACCTACAATGGATCCAAAGTGAGCGTGTTGGTGCGTGTGAACAACCACGTGAAGCTGGTCCTGGCCCCGGACAGTACTACTGACACCATGTAAGCATTCCTAATTGAGCGTGTAAAAACATACCACGGAAAATTTCTAAATAAAATAAGGTGGGGTAATTTCCTTTCTGAGATAAACCTCAAAATAAACGTATAATTAGGTATTCACGGATGCTGTGCCCGGAATACCAAGTATATACCAAAATACTTAAAATACCAAGTATAAACCAAAATACTTAGCCAAGTATAAACCACAAGGGTACCAAGGTACAAATACCAATTTAACAACATACTAAGTGAACCAAAATACACTATAAATAATAAACCCAAGGTTCACCGAATATAACCCAAGGCTCGCCAAGTATAAATATAAATCCCATTTGGAAGCATAGACAATATAATAATTTCCAAAACCCCTAAAAATATAGCCGGGTCAATACTAGTAAACCGAGTATAAATATAATACTAAAGTTCACTAAGTATAACATGATAAATACCATTTAAAAGTGTAGGCATAGCCTAATAATAATTTCCCAAGCACAAAAATAATCAATTTAATTAGGAAAGGGCCCACTCACATATACCGATGCCGAGGTAGACCAATTGTACGCTCTCCATACTCCACGGGTTGCCAAACCTATTTTAGAACACCCACAATTAATAAAGTAATCGAAAATACGAAGAAAACGGCGTTCGAAAACCTGAAAACGGAGTTACGGGGTCGGAAAACCCAAAACAGCTGCGGTGCGCCGCCGCACACACCGCCACACGCTGCCAAATGGCCTCACGCGCCGCCACGCGCGGCTGGAAGTTCCCCATGCGCCACACGCGCCGGTCAACGGTCAACGCTGACGTCAGCGCCGGTCTGGACTGGTTGCTAACGTCATCACCGGTCTGAACCAGTTTGTTGACGTCATTGCTGATGTCAGCGCCGGAATCCAACGCCCGTAAAATATTCGTTCGGACTCCGAACGACGTCCCGCTCGCGTCCACTCGTTCATAACGACGAGCACGACAAGAAAATACAAAGAGAAGGGTCGTACGAGTTACAACGCAAAACTCAACCAAAAAGTCAACCAAGGGCATTTTCGTCATTTCCCACTTTCAAGAATAAAATACTATTATTTTCCAGAACGGGATGTAACAATCCGTGCCTCTCCACATCCTTCATTGCATGTTAGATATCTCGCCCTATTCTCTGTCGGACAACTTAAACTTTTGGGTGTAATTAATGGTTGTCTAACATTTTTTTTTTTACAAAAAAAAAGATTAAGATAAAAACAACCACTAATTGCAGGCTAACAACACGTCAATAGGTTTAGTGTAGAATTTCTCTTGGTCCCTAGAAGAAAGGGGTCCATATATATATGGGATCCTCTTTTTGGCCAAAAGGGTCCATGCATGGAATTGTGAGAGTTTTCTGTGCCCTACAATATTTGGGGCAGGTGAGATAATGAGGCGCCAGTCCGGTCAGTGAGGGACATTCCCACGCCAATTTGAGGTCTTTCTTAACTTGATCGAAGATTGATGGCCTATTATTTATGGCCCCATACCCCTCCCTTCACTTTTATTCTAATCTAACATAATATATATTGCTAATCCTGCATGCTGCCCATCCCTTCAAGTTCCTACTTATAACCTAAAGTGTTTGTCTTGATCTGCCATTAGTATTTCAATTTATCCTCATAAATTTTGATCAAAAAGTTTTTGGTATATATAGGACTCCTGAAATTTGTTATATATAGGACTCAAAACTGAATTATGTTATAGCCAAGAAAAAAAAAAGCACTTTTAGAAGCAGAAAGAATTTGAGTGACAAAAGCTAGCATGGTAATTTGCTATGTTTATAGACTGGACTTAAAACTGCATTATCATAACAAGATGCTCTTTTTTTGGTGGAACGTCTGCCTCATCTGTCATCTGTGTGAAAATGCAAGCATTAATAGCAAAAGCACTGCTGGAAACAAGTAACTTTTTTGTGGAAATGGCTTGGCAACATGCGAAATTGTAGCAATTTTTAGTTCAAAGTACGACTAATGTGCATGTATTTAGGTTAGAACTTAGAAGAAGAAGTACCCTTAAAAAAGGTTAGAAGAAGAAGAAGCTTGTGGAATAGGTAATATTAAAAAGGTAGTACACAAGTTGATATTAAAATCACAAGTTGTTTAGCAACGCCCTATATATTTGGAGAACTAGGTAGATTGTGTGACCCCCTCACAAAGAAATTGATCACTCCTCTGTATTTAGATACAATTCGCATATGTTGGTTATTCTAATGCAAGAGTTCCGCTCTTTTGTGAGTGGATCAAACACAAGAATTTCTCCTGTATTGAGTACAATTTGGCTCCGTATATAGATATAACTCTCAATACATAAATCCCACCTCTTTAAAAGTGACCCGATTAACTACATAATCAAACTACCGTAACGAAGTTTTTCTCATATAACACACCACAAGAATTGTATAGAGATTGGTTCCAAAACGTTTAAATGAGAGGATAAAGAGGATTCCATGTCGAGCAGATGTTCCAGAATAATGTATCCGCAAAATCAGATTGACCCATGTGTCATTAAGTTTGTGTACGGATTAAATTAGATGAGTAAAGATTTAAACAGAATGTTTTATAGTTTTTATATATATTTTATGTGCTAGTGGGTTATGGGAGTGTGAGTTTATACAAGAGAGACAAAGGTGGGAAAAGATAGGCTAGATACAGAGATATAAAGCTACCGTTGTGTTTTAGGAACTTGAACCAATAGAAATTAATTAAACAAACCCCTTCTCATCTATTCTCATTTGATCAGCGTGGCCATGAAATTCAACAAATCCCATTTTGTTTAGTTTTATAATCCCAAAGTTCAATTCTCATTGGCTTTTAAGATCTGCCCTTCAACACCTCACTTCTGCAAACAAGTGAACTTCCTCCAACTCCACCACTCTCCTCCTCCTCCAACCATCTCCTCCACACCTTTCTATCAGAGGAGTCCAACCACACTTGTATCTTAGAAAATGAAGGTGAGTCTTTGTTTGTGTTACATACTTTCATGTGTACTGTTTATGTTTGTGTGTGTTAGAGAGAGAGAGAGAGAGAGAGAGAGAGGTTGGTCTGTTGTTCTTTGAGCTGAAACATGCTTGGGAAGGCTGAACAGTGAGGTTCTCTAATGGTGGTTTTTGGTTTTTTGATTGCAGCTTTTTAGTTGGATGCAAAATAAGATCAATGGGAAGCAAGGAAACAAGAAACCAAATACAGTTTCTACTACAACCCGTAAGCATTCTTCTTCTAACCAATAATTTCTATATGTTACTTTTAAATGCCATGGTTTGCGTTTTAATCTGAATGATATGATTTGCTTCCTATAAAAGTAGGATTTTTTCTTCAAGAAGCTATGCATGTTATAGTATCTTTAAGTCATTTCAGTCCAATAAGGATCTTTGTTAAAGAGTTGCGCTATGGAGAGTCGATCATGTGTGTTACATGAGTTGTGGATTCTATAAAGAATTTACGTTACTGTATTAACATGTATCGTTGATAATACTGGCATTTTACGTCAATAAATCAATTACAATAAAAAGAAAAATTAAAATAAACTCAGATCATGTTAATAAAGTTGACATGTACTAGATTGATAAAGATCTAGATCTACAGTATATGCAGAGATGAGGTTTCATTAGTGCAGCTTTATTGTCTTTACAAAATAAAAAGAAATAAAGCTGCACTATTTTCAGTATGTCCCTTAATTTCTTTATTTCTTAATATCATTTTTGGGATTTGTTATTTAATTATGTATGTATTGTGTAGATCATGCAAAACAAGAGCCACGTGAAGAATTCAGTGACTGGCCTCATGGATTACTAGCAATTGGAACTTTTGGAAACAATGAATCGAACGAAAATAATGCTGCTCAAAGCCAAGATATTCATGAAGGTCCGTCTTCACCCGGAGAAATCCTAGATAATTTCACACCAGAGGAAGTTGGTAAATTGCATAAAGAGTTGACGAAACTCTTAACGCGAAAACCAGACATCGAAAAGCAAATCGCAGATCTTCCGTTGGACAGATTTCTAAATTGCCCATCGAGCTTGGAGGTTGATCGGAGAACCAGCAACGTGCTTTGCTCCGATTCATCAGATGATCACAAGGATGAAGATATTGAGAAAACTATTAGTGTCATACTTGGTAGATGCAAAGACATTTGTGCAGACAATAAGAAGGCAATTGGGAAGAAATCAATTTCTTTTCTTCTTAAGAAGATGTTTGTTTGTAGAAGTGGGTTTGCACCAGCACCAAGTTTGAGAGACACACTTCAAGAGTCAAGGATGGAGAAGGTATGTGCAAACTTACATAATTATATATATGCACACTCACCCAAGTTCGAATCTCTCTCTCCGCAATTCAAATTAGTTAAAAATAATAATAATCGTAACATGCATTATAAATTATGTTAACTATTTTACTTATGGCCAATTTGGGGTTGCTGTACTTTTAAAAAAAAACTGCTTATAAAAGCAACTTTTAAAAGCAACCTCTATACCTCTATACTGCTTTTAAAAGTTGTTTTAATGTCATAAATTTTAAAATAAGCAATATATTTCATTTTTACCAAACATTTTTTATCTGCTTAACTTTAAAGTGAAGCAGTTTTTAGTAGTGAAACAAAACAATACCAAACGGTCCAAACAGGGCCTTAGTTCCATTAACATCTTGTTGATCATCCATTATATAATTTTGGCTTACAGCTTCTTAGGGTAATGCTTAACAAGAAGATCATCAATCCGCAAGGCGCTTCTCGAGCATCATCGATGAAGAAATACCTCGAGGACAGACAGAATCCAACAAAGAAGGGAAATAGTAATGAAGGTGATACAAAAGAGAAGATTAATGACGGATGTAAATGGGTCAAGACAGATTCTGAATGTAAGTTCATTTTTCAATTTTTCCAATTAGCTTGATTATAATATGCTCACACTTCTGGGGGAAGCAAAATCTGGATCTGATGGTTGCCTGTTTTTCCATTGCAGATATAGTACTAGAAATTTGAGGTGCCTTTATCTTTACTGCCATTCTTATTAGTTATTACCAGGTAAGAGAAACCCTTTTTTAGCATGCAGTTTTTTGTATTTCATCTTCATAAATTATGAACACCACCTTAATATCTGCTAATATAATTTTTTTGCAGCTTCATAAATTATGAACTCAAATACTCGAAATTTCAGAGGGGCAACAACGAATCATCAATAAGTTCGTCCGTGGTGGCTTCTGAGATGATCACCAGAAAAAATGCATGTATGACTGAGACGGCTTTTCTATTTTGGTGCCGGTGTTGATTCCCCTTTTTTTCATGGGTGCATCTGTGGAAACACAGTGCAATGCCATGTTATGAAATTCCAAGGGGACAAAGGGATTTTATGTAGTCTGTGCTGGCAAATTAAGCTAGACAATATCTACATTTTTCATCCTATTTTCTACACATTTTTCTCTGTCTTTTCTTTTCTTTTCTTCTTTTTTTGGCTGAATTGCTATCTTTGTAATATAATTTGAGGTGAATAAATATTAGATTTACATGAACTTAAATGAAGGCTTTGTTCATTATCAAACAACATATGCAAGGATAGAGTTTTTTTTGTTCCGCTAGTATGGATGAAAAAATCCATGCATGACTATATAGATTGTAAGTTGTAATGCTTTCTTTACTTTATCCATACAAATTACTATGATTTTCCCATCAGTAGGGTGCCGATATGACATACTTGTTGAGAAGGCATCCTTGAATTCGAATGACACCTTTGAAGTGATAGAATCTGCCATACAATCGATCGGGATATAATCCTTGTGTCTACACTCTTCACATATACTTGAATTTACACTTGATGAGTATTGTAGAAACAAAAAGATCACCACAGTGACTCAACAGATTATATCAAACAATTAGGTACATCAAATGGAAAATAATTAAGACTGAAATTGTTGATGACTGAGCGAGAACACTCAGCATCTTTGGAGGCGAAGCTTAAGGCTTTTATTCGTGTTGTCATTATGGTTAGGGAGAAAGGTTGACATTCTCTTTGGATTGAGTATGTTTATGCTTTGGCAGTGCGTTGTACATTTTCTTTCCAATAGATCTATTCAGGTCCATTCGGTTGACTGGTCTAACTATAGCACCATTCTCTCTTCCATGCGGATTCAAATTTCTCATATATATCGTGAAGGTAATCAAGTGGCTGATTGTTTAGCCAACTTTGGTGTAGATAATGTCAGGATTTATTGGTGGAATTCTTGTCCTCCATGCGCAACTGCAACTTTTGTTCATGATCTTTCAGGGCTTCCGAACTTCCGCTTCTCTTAGGAGTTGTTTTAAGGGCTTTCTCATGCTCTAGATTTGAGTTTCATTGTTGGTTTGAGCCTAGGTCATTCTTTCTTGCTCTACCATCTTCATTTTTTGTTGTTTCTTTTGGTTTTTTCAAAAATGTGTTAGGGTTAGATTTCTTGTCCTCCTAACTTATCGTACATTTAATTTTTGTTTTATCAATAAAAAAAAAGAGGAAATTAGATTTAAACACTCAAAATCTAAACTTTTTTTTTTTCAACATCCGTGCCTTTTCGGATTTTGATCAAGGCACTTTGGTACATTAGGCCACGTCAACATTCCCCCACTTTTCAAATTAAAGATACTAATTGTATTTTCAAAATTAAAAGTTTATATATTAATTTCCAAAGTTGTCCTTTTAATTAGTTGAGATGTTTTTTATATCCAGCCAATTTTTTTAATTAATGTATTGTAGGAGTTGTGGACTTTTTGTAGGAGATAATTTTGGTTTTGTTGTGGCCTATTTTATTGAGAGGTGCGGCAAACAGAAAAGTAGAGAGAAAGAGAGAAGGGTTTGAGAAATTGTAGTACGTATTCCTCATGCCTAGTGCCTTTATTTATAGTGAAATAAGTACAATCATAATGGAACAAGAATTTTAGGATGATGAGAATATCCCAATCCATATCTACTTAGGATTTACACAATCACATTTATCACATGTCAATATTATCTACAACACTCCCCCTTGAGTGTGTAAATACTCAAGTAGATATCGCATCAAATATTCAAGATGATGTAGAGATAGTTGATGAAGTCGTCTCGTAGGCACGTTAGAGAACGCGCGAGTCTCATATAAGGATTTGCACATAAGAGTAAGTCTCACAAAAACCTGGCTATGGTAAAACCCAAGGTAGGACAAAACCCATAGTCTAAGGAGAAAAAGTGAGTTAATGCAATGTCAATACTTAACATCTTCAAGACGCAAGTAGTAAGAAAACACACACAAGAGTATGACCAGCCTAGAATGGGTGCCTTGTTAAAACCTAGTCAGACAACAAAAACCCAATGGGAAAAAATGATCCTGATCGTAGGGAAAAAGAGTACATTAAGGTCAAGTGAGTATACTTCAGGATACTCCCCCTAAATTCGACGAAACTCTCCATGAGAACTACAAGCGTTGCAAATGAGAAAATTTGCCCATACCAAATCCTTGAACAAGCTTCTTCGACGGTGACTTCATGAAAAGATCTGCAAGGTTATCTTAGAATCAAATCTGCTTGACTTCAATCTTCTGATGCTCATGCTGATGTGATGTAGACGCAATTTTCTTGGTGTTGACTTCTTGGATGTATCATGTTATAATCTGGTCGATACATGCGGCGTTGTCTTCATAGATCGTCGTTGGGACTCAACAAAGGATGAAGAATTACAAGGTGCTTCGAATATGCTCTCATGTACATGTGTGGCTTCGTGTATGGCGATGAGCTCGAAGACGTCGCAACTAAGGTCTATTTGGCTGACCTCCAAGATATTGCGGTGTTCCTAACGGTAAAGACATAATCCGTTTAGAAACGTATTTGGGTTTTCGGACACCGAAACTCTTAATTTGAGTTCCATTTTCCCTATTCTTCGTAGTTTTCATTTAATTTACTAAGTTTGGTTGTTTTACTCTAGGAATGACAATCCGACAAGTACGGAAAGCGTACAAGCAAGGGATTACAACTACGGTCACTGTGAGTGGGCTTTTCTTTCTAAATTATATATTTACTTATGCTTTGAAACGAGTTTTACGTTATGCTTTGTTATCTTACTTGGTTTTAAAAATTCAAATGTTTTGGCGAATTATCAGTGTTTCGGCTTACGGTATTTATGAATACCACTTTAGAATGTTTTACTACTCGCCTTACTTTAAGGAACGCAACGCTTGGTGCGTTACCCCGTTTTGAGTTACGAGATTTAAGATATTATCCATGGCATGTTTTTATATGTATACCCCCCTCATTTAGGATTGCTTACACGGTATCTAGTACTGTTTGGGGCCAGGACCAGTTTCACGTATGTGTTCACATGCACCGATACGTTCACTTTGGATCCATTGTAGGTGCCAGCTTGTTATAGTTGTTTTTACTTCTAGAACTCGTTGTGATGCGCTTAGCGCCAACTTCACGTGGATATAGTACTTGAGCGTAGATTTATACAAGCAACTTGTTCATGTCAAAATATCTCTGCATGAGCTCGTGTGTCTGCATGGAACTTGGCGCTACCCGTTTTGGAAAATAATTAACTTCCTACTTTTAAATTACACTTCTTTCTTCAAATGGCTTTCGTCACCCTACGGGGTGGTCAGCCAGCACACCTCGATTTTTGGGTGTCCACTTGGATATCCGGGTTGGGGCGTGTCAGTAGAGTTGAAATTTCAAAGAATATACATGCATTAGTGTGTTTTTTTTTTAGAACAAAGCGATTCAATTCGATAAAATAGGGAAGGAGTATAGGAGTACGTAGTAAGCAGCTAAGCTGCAAACTGAGATAAAGCCTCAAGCATAGAAGCTACACTCAGCTGCAAAAAGACTAAGCTCAACTATAATCAGTTACAATCCTCAAATAAAATGCCTAAAATGAAGTCAGGCGGCTGTTATGTAAACAGTATCTGGCAAGGCGATGGGTTGCACCCTTCCCATAAACAAAACTGTAAGGGCGTGGTCCAAAGCGGACAATATTGTGCTACGGTGGAGCCAGTCCAAGATGTGACAAAATGGTATCAGAGCCATTCTGCCGTTCGGTACGAATGTGTTGGCGAGGACGCCGAGTTTCCCTTAAGTGGGGTCGATTGTGACATCCCACATCGACCAAGGAGAATGGGTGATGTGCCTTATATGTACATGCCCACCTTCATTTAGCACGAGATCTTTTGGAAGCTCACCGGCTTTGGATTCCATCGGAACTCCGAAGTTAAGCGAGTTTGGGCTAGAGCAATCCCATGATGGGTGGCCCACTAGGAAGTTGCTCGTGAGTTCCTAGAAACAAAACTGTGAGGGCGTGATCCAAAGTGGACAATATCGTGCTACGGCGGAGCTGGTCTGGGATGTGACACAATAAACACTAAATTAATATAAATTAGAGGATGGTTTGAACTTGTAACTTAATAGGTTGAAGAGAAAATGTCTTAACCATCAAAGTAATTCACCATTTGTTATTTAGCTGTATTGTTTACATAGATGAGTTATAACAAATTCCATATCATATATCAATTTTTTATTTTTGTTGGGACATAAATCAAAATATTCAAATTATAAAATTAAGCAAAACAAAATAAAACCAATTAGGGAACTACTAAGGGCTAGTTTGAGGTTGTTGTGCTTTTTTGAAAAATTGTTTATGTTGTGCTGTAAGAATAAATAACTGTGAAATAAAATAAGTAAGTGTTTGATAAAATATAGTTATAAAAGTTCTTTTAGAAAGGAAAAAAAAAAGAGTCTCAAGGTAAGGAAATTGGCTCTATTGGAGCAGCTCCAGCCATCCTACTTCTCCCAGGCAGATGGGCCACTTCCAAAAAGAAGGACCTCCAACGGTGCCTCACAACCCAGGTAAGTGGGTGGAGCCCACGGGCCTAGGAAGCCCCCCAGACCAATCTAGCCCAGGCTCCTACCCAGAAGATTGATGACGTCATCCTGACGTCAGCCATTTTCAAAACCTGATTGATGCTGCCCAACGGGCAGATTTGCTAGTGGAGGTTAACGGCTAGTACACATGACACAAGCTAGGCCATTGGATCTCCAACTGTCATAAATCCAACGAATATAATTAATTTCCGAGTAAAAAGTTTAAAAAATTAATGAAAAAAAAAATCTATAAATATCCAACCCCCTTCTTCACTCCCACACCAAAACTCAATACAAATTTCTCCATTTCTCATCTTCCCTTCTTTGTTTTTCCTATGTACCCAATCCCTTTGTTTAACAAAAAAATAATGGCATATGATTTCGGCTCTCAGTGGTCGGTTATAGAAGATGTTTGCTTGTGTGAGTGTTGGGTTCGTGTTTATCATAATCCAATTACGGGTACTGAGATGAAGGTTACACATTTGTGGAAGAAAGTTCACGGTGAATTTTTGGAGAAGATACCGAATTCAACTCGTACGAATCAAGGACTTGGTAGTAAGTGGAAAGTTCTAAACAGTGAGTTCAATAGTTGGAGAAGTGCCCAAAAGCAAGCTCAAGATAATTTACGAAGTGGCCAATGTTACAGCCCGTCTCGAAATTAGAATTATTTTATTCCCGGAAGCGGGAAATGACGAAAATGCCCTTGGTTGACCATTCGGTTGACTTTTGCGTCGTAACTCGTACGACACTTCCCTTTGTATTTTCTTATCGTGCTCGTCGTTACGAACGCGTAGACGCGAGCGGGACGTCGTTCGGAGTTCGAACGAATATTTTACGGGCGTTGATTTTCGACGTTTCCCGTAATTCAATTTTGGGACAAATTGGTGGTTGGGCTGGGACCCAAATGTCAGTTGGCCCATGTGGCCTATCCCACAAAATCTGGGATCTTTGTCCCTGTTTTGTCCTGAACTCTCTCCCTCTTTTCTTCTCTGCAAAACAAACCACACACACACTTTTTTGCTCAAGGCACCCCGTGCTCTCCTCCACCTTCACTGGGCCAAACCTTGGCCAAACCAACTTACTGACCACACCACCACCTTCTTCGACCTCAATATACCCTGATTGGAACCCTGCAAACCCAGCTCAAGCCTCGGGCTTGATTTCCCAAATTTCCCGACGATCTCGAATTCTTCAATTCGGCCTTTTCTCATTGAAATCGAGCCCAAAACACATCAAACTGATCACCATTGCATTCCTGGAAGTCCCAGGGACCTTGCTCAAGCCTTGGGTGGCGGCGTTTGGCCGAGAATCAACAAAACCAAGATCGGTCTTTTTGCACCGTGACTTCTCCCTCAATTTCAGGCCACCTCTGGCCAGTTTTTGGCCCCTAAAATGGTAAATTATTATTCTCCTCACTTCTAGCTTCATTTTGGTACTTGAATCGTGCAATTTGGCCTTGAAATGAAGAAGTTATGAAGCTTTGAAAATTACCCAGAATTTCCGACCAAAATTCCCCGATTCCGGCGACGGCGGCCGGCGGCGCCGGCGACCGGAAAATCGGCAGGGATGACCGGCGCTGACCGGCTCGGCTGAGCCACGCGAGGAGGCGCGTGAGACAGCGCCTGGAGCCGAGCGTGGAGCCGCGACTTGCCGCGTTTGAGCCGCGCGTGGGGGCACATGGGGACTCCTTTTTTGATTCCGTCTTCGCGAGGCGACTCGTGACGACGCATACTACCTCGGGGCAGTACGCACGATATTTTTCGAGGTGTTTTGGACCTCCGTGTTGAGAAAACAAGGGATAGGTTTAATTAATTAATTAATTAGTAACCTTTATGAGTTTAATCATTATTACGGTGATATCTCATATAGGTGAGACCTATCCAGAGGATTACCGGGGCTACCCAGGACCGGGGGGCTACGACCCGGCTACCTACAGGTGAGTGAATGGGTCTTTGTTTTGATAAATGTATATGTACGTATGGTTTTTCAATGCTTTCTTCAAACTGTTAGCATAACTCATATCATATACGATTGTTGGAGGTAGAACATTCGTATTATATTGCCATACATGTTTTATACTGTTGCTCATTAGTAGATGTATACACCCCAGGTATTAGTACTCAGTCTTGTGGCTAGGACTAGCCTTGACGTTTGAAGTAGTCACTACCAGTACCGCTACGCAGCTTTGGATCCATTGTAGGTACTAGCCTGTTCTAGGTTGCACTAGGCAACTCGAACTTGTGTGACTGCACTTTGTGCACCAGCGCTTAGCGTTAGACTCGCGTCATTGTAGTACTCAGCGTATTACTTTTATACCTAGCCTGTTCCTTGTGGTTTAGCCACTTGGGCTTGTGTGTTTACATATGGGTGAGCATGTCAGTACATCATTATCGGGGAGTACCCGTGCATTTTTTTATAGTATTTTGAGGTTCATGCCTGAGGGTATGACGTATTTTCTCAAACTATACTTGTTTTCAGTGAGGGGTTAGTAGACTTTTGAAAACAACGGTTTTATCAAACTTTGCTTTTTGACCCACTCACCGTTTTATGTTTTGCGCCCCTCCAGGATTAGTTGGCTTGGAGCTTGTGACGTCGAGACGCGGTGGTATGACAATGTAGGGGTTCTCTACACTTGTAATTAAATTGTATCCTCTACTCTGTTCACAACTTATTATTTTATTACTATTCTTCCGCCCGCACACTCCGTGCACTCTGACCCTTATTTAATTAAATTTCCTTTATTTATTCTTAAATCTTTCCAAATGGCTTTCGTCACCTAACACGTGTCGGCCAGCACTTCCCGACACCTGGCGTGTCTGGGATCGGGATGTGTCAGCCAAAATCTAGCAAGTGAGGTAGTAAAATTTTATTAATTGTAATGCATTTTGTAGTTCAATAAATTGGATTTCTCACAATGTTTTTGGGCATTATTAAATTTTTCCCACAATGTTTTTGTAGATACTTCAAGCACAAGCATGGTTCAATGTTTTTGTAGATACACGAGTCACCTAGTGAAGACTCGCCATTGGAGTCCCCATTTGAAGAGGAGTCACCCACCGAAAAAAAGGTCACGACCTATTGGTAAGAAGGCGGCGAAGGCAAAACTTAAAAGAGGTGGTTCTTCCAATAATGAGTATACAAAATTCTTGGAAGAACTTGCTCGACAAGGTGCAGAAAATCTCGAGCGGGAGAGGTTATGATATGAGGCTGATAAGGCAAGAGATGAGGGATTTGCTAGAGAAAGGGAGTATGGTCGCCAACAAGATGAGTATGCACGAAATCAAGATGCATAACTTAGGCAAGAAAGGAGGGAAGCCCAAGATCGGGAAATTATGTCCAAGACCGAAAAAATGTACCCTTCATCAAAAATGTTTTGGACCCAAGAAAAAACAGGTGTTATGAGAAGAAGGCTTAATATGGAAGATGGACCTAGCACCACAGATTGGCTTGGTTAGGATGTATGAGGGTCATTAGTTTAATGCTTTCAAAAATAATATTATTCTAGTATGCTAGGCTTGTTAAATTAGTATGATAGGCTTTATTTTCAAGAAAAATGTGTTTGTTGTAATGCTAGGCTTGGCCTTTTATTTTAAAAATAAAATTGTTGGATTTATTGAATCATTTTATTTTCAATCACACCAACAAACAAAGCAAAGTTCAACACACTTACAAACAAATCAAAGTTCAACACACAAAGCATATTCAACCATGAATAGTGGTTATTTAGATTATTTTAACACTATTTAGGGTTGTATTATTTTACTTGTGAATTTTAATATTAAAAAAAATTGTGAATAGTAACTACCTAAGCAGCTCATAAATGGGTGGAGTTGTACAAAGACAGTTACTATTTGAGCACTAAACAGTAACTGACTAGCCCCCTCCAACCCCTTGCCTAGGAAAAATGAGCGGAGTTGCTCTTACAAACCCACAAACCAGAAATAGCCCTGCTCCAAATATCCAATCTAAACTAGCCCTCTTTACCTAAAATACCCCTAACTTAAATACTCCAACTTCATTGTTTGATCTTCTCTCACCTTTCTCTCGCCCGTTCTCTCGACCCTCTCTCTCTCAGCAAACCTGCATCTGCGCATTCTTCACCGGAATTAAGCGATCCAAATTTCCAAATTAAAATTCCGAGGGAAGAGGCATAATTCTCCAATTCCTACTTTTGGCGGAAAATTTTATTTTCTGCCGCCAATTCGTTCTCGATAAATTCTTGAGTATGCCAGTCTGCCCAAACCACTTCACAGAAGAAGAGAGAAAGGAAATGGACTTGGTTTCTGGTTAGTTTTCAATTTCAACAAAGTTTTCAATTCAATCTATCCATGGATTTCCGGATGTGTGGGTTGAATCTTGTTTTTTTTTTCTTTTTTCAAATCTTGAGGTCTATGTGTTTTGGTTGGCTAATATGTATATAATGTAGATATAATTTTGTTGGCTATCATTTGTTTGGGAATCTGTAATGCATTTTTTGGAGAATGTAAGCCTTTCAGTATGAAAATTGCATATATTTAATTCACTGTTTAGCACTTCATGCAGGGATGCTAGAAAAAAATGTACGAGTTGTTTGTAAAATGCCACATATACTCCTTTTTCGTATTAGTAAACAACTAAATTTCATGATTAAATTGTTTGGTTAATGAAGTTGCTTGCATGTGCTCCTGGTATCCTATGCATCTTTAATTTATTTCTTAAAGTTGTTAATGTGTAAGGTTTGTGATGCAGGTTAATGTATTCAAGCAAACAATTTGAATGTGCGAAAGAGTTAAAAAGGCCAGCATTCATCCAGTACGTTCGTGCTTTTGGTGAGACTAGAACTCTTGAAATAGTGTTTCCTAGATCTGGAAAGAACTATCTCTGCTCCTGACGGGAATTTGATTGGGACCTGCTCTTTCTTAACTATTGCCTAGGGCTGTAAGAGCACTTTCACCAACAAAATTTTGACATGGCTAAAACCCAAAACCAAGCCAAAATCCATTTCCACCCGTTTTTGGGTTGCTAAGGGTGCCCAGCCATGGTTGGCCCCTTGTCAATTCTGAGTCCAAGCCCAAAACCTTGGCGCTGACGTCAGCGGCCAGATTTAATTTTTTTTGCGCCAGGCGCGTGAGAAACATGCCCTCAGCTCGGCGAGTGAGCCGACAAAACTTGGGTTGTGGGGCCTGCCACTACGGAATTTTGAATTCCAACGGTAACGCGCCACGTGGCGCAATCGCAGCCCTTCATTTCAAATTCTAACTTTAATCCAACGGTTCATATTATTTTTGCAATAATTTCTTTAAAAGATTGTAAAAAATCATAAAAGATTAAAAAAAAAATCAGAAAAATCAAATTAAAAAAAATGAATCCAACGGCTAGTTTCAAATTTTTTTTCTATAAATAGTATGTGTTTTTTTTTCACTTCTCGCACCAAAATTCTATACAATCTTTTATATTCCTATTTCCTACATTCTTATTTTATTTTCTACATTCCTAGTTTGTTTGTGCTTACAAAAATGTCATCTCCCGTCGAAGGTGGACTCGAAGCCGGAACCTCATGGTCAACCGTCGAAGATGTTTTCTTGTGCGAGTGTTGGCTTGCCGTTACCCATGATCCAATTACGGGCAATGAGATGAGGTGTGCTAATATGTACTCGAAAACCTAAACAAATTTTTTTTATAAACATGGCCACGTGACAGAATCATAGTCACATATTCCAAATTAATCTCATCCGTTCATTAATTATTAAATAATTGAATTATACATTAAAAATAAAATAAATCTTTGTGAATAGTAACTACCATGTCGGTTACTATTCACAATGGGTGGAGAGTAAATAATAACAACTATGGCAGTTTACTATTCTCATGAATAGTAACTGCCATAAACCAAATCCTAGTCCCAAATCCACCCAAACGGGTGGAAGTGCTCTAAGCATATTTCAATTTGGTATTTCTCTCTGCGTCTATGGTGAGCGGGTGCTGTTTGGGAGCTTGGAGGTCACGCTAATGGTATCAAGAAGTTGTTACTTCTATGTAGTTGTCTGTGAGCAAGACTCTGAGATTTGTTCTTGGCTTGTCTGTGTGCAAGAGTGATCTGGGTGTATTTGAGATTTGAGTTGTGAGAGTTTAAACACTTTTGTAATCCTCTTTAGTAATAGTGGAATTTCCTTGCCGTCTCCGAACTAGATGTAGGCTCTAAGAAATCCGAACCAGTATAAATCCTTGTATTATTTGGATTATGTATTTATCATATTTTGCCTTACTTGTAATATGCACGGGCAATAATGGGTAGATTGTGTTGAATAATAAGATGGAGTTTATGATATACTGACAATATCAATTGTATCGACATAATATTGATACATTATCGACAAAATACTGATACATAGTCGACATAATATTGATACATCATCGACATGATATTGATACATTATTGAGTTGATAGTAAATGGATACACTATCGATTGTATATTAATACAAATCGACAATATATTGATACAAAATCAACAGTATAATAATACCAAAATAACGGGAATGAAACCTAGACTCATATGAGCAAAATTCTCACTTGCAAAGCATACTTCAAAAAAATCAGCTCAAGAAAATTGCATACAATACAAGTTTTTGAATTCCAAAGTAGGACAAGTTCATTTCCAATAACTAGGAAAGCTACATTGTTACTGAGCCAGTTTAAGAGTGTGCAGTTGTAAACACCACTTGGACACCAGGTTCAATTGTAATAGAAGTAATTTACTTGGGATAAACCTCATAAATTACATAATATTAATACAGAGAAAAAAAAAACAGCAGCACTTCATTTTTTGAAGGTCAGCAAAAGTACAAACACAATAGTAGAAGGATGTCTCACACGTCATGAGACAGGCTGAAAAATATGTCGTTGAAGCTCCCAGTTCTCTCAGTTCTCCCATTTACCGTTTAGGGTTTGCAGACAACGAGAGTTGAGAGAGCGAGAGAGGGCAGCGATTACATGATTGCTCTATTAGGATTTGTGATTTGCAGCGAAATGGAGATGTGGGAGCAGAGAGAAGGACTGAACATCTGCTGTAGCGGGTTTTACTTTAGGGGTATTTTCGTCAGACAGCACTAGTAGAGAATGTAATTTGAGAGCAAGGCTATTAGAGGTTAGTGGGTTTGTAAATGGGCTACTAAGGCCCAATTTTCCGTCAAAGTATTTGGTAAACTAAACTTCCATTCCACCGCAACTCTAAACCTGGGTCAAACTTCAATAATACTTATTATTCAATGGTTGGTATCAGTGAAGATTTTTCCCCCAAAAGAGCTCCAACACACTCCTAATACATGTTGCCCAACTTCCATCCCACCATGTCACTCTCCAAAGTCCAAACCCTAAAATTGTAATTCTCCACCAAACAAATAAAATCACCCTTTGCCTCTCTATTACTCTGCATTTTCTCGCACTTTCCCTCGACCCCTCTATTTTTCTCGGCCAAATCCCCCTCTCAAACTCTTCCGGGGCGGTTGGATCTGAGTTTTTTTTTTTTTTAATTAAAACTCTATCCGGTCCCATCAATCGGGAAGAGAGGCCTCCAATCCTCAGTCTCTCCTCAAATTCTAGGGTTTTTGGATCTGAAAAGGCTAGGATTTTCTTGCTCAGTTCGTTAAAGTCAGGGTCTTTTGTTCAAATTTCTGGTTCTCGGATTTGGGGCTGTGATTTTGGAGGAAAATTGAAGGGTTTTGGGGAGGCATCGGAGAGAAGGCTGAGCTGCCAATGCCATTGTTGGTTTGTAAATTGGTGAATTTTTCGGTGATTTTTGAGAAACCGAAAAAGTTTGAGTTTTTAGAGTTGAGAAGAAGAAGCATCAATGTCTTGGGCAGGCCCAGAAGATGTCTACCTTTCCACTTCTCTTGCCAGCTATCTTGACAGTATGCTCTCTCTCTCTCTCTAATTTACTTTTTTTTTTTCTGGGGTTATGAATTTTGATTAGTTGCATAAGTTAATGGTAATTCTTTCAAGTTTCTAGTTGTTTTTATTAATTGTGTTCTTACATAGTTGAAAGATTTGTTCTTTTTACCATTTGGGTTTTTCTTCTGGTATTTGTTGCTTAAATTCAGATTGGTTTACAGGTAGGGTCCTGCAGAAAAATTGTGTTCTTGTATTGAAGTTTAGCTGTTTGAGTATTCATTTAAGTCTCGGTTTTAATGTCGATTTTGAGTTGAGTACTAGTGAAAAGAGTCTGGAGTTTAGTAAATGTGGGTCAACCATTCATTTTCTTACTGTTAAGGTGTGGTGGTCTTATGCTATTATTCATGCTGCAGAGAAACTTCTTGTGCTCCTCCGAGATGGTCGAAAACTTTTGGGGATACTTCGGTCTTTTGATCAATTTGGTACTAACATTGTCTCCTATGTTGTCGAGGGAAAACCATACTGTAATTTTACTTAAGATTCTGAAGTAATAATTATTTCTGATTTGTAGCCAATGCTGTTCTCGAGGGTGCATGTGAGAGAGTCATTGTTGGCGATCTTTACTGTGACATCCCTTTGGGTCTTTATGTCATCCGAGGGGAGAATGTTGTTCTAATCGGCGAGCTGGTATGATACATTATTAGTTGCTTTGTCATCTATAACTCAAAATATGCATCTTTGAATAATGTTTTTATCTGCACCTGATGTCTTAGGATTCAGAGAGGGAGGAACTTCCACCACACATGACTCGTGTTTCAGCTGCAGAAATTAAAAGGGTAAGTGTTACCAGCTTAATAATCTTTAAAATGGTGTGTTGATATAAACTACTTCACTTTCTTCCTTTTTCCTTCGTTGAATTAATATCTATTTTGGTCTTCAATTGTTCAACTTACTGAGTTGTTTTAGATTGAGTTTGTAGCTCTAGTGTTAAGATATGTAATATGAAGTTGGAATGCTGTATGGTTTTAAAACACCTGGTTTTAACATAAATATTAAGAAGATTTGAGACTAAAATCCATGATGGAAATTAGTAGGTGAATGGTGCAGTTTTGAAGCATATGGTTCCACACAATTTAGGAAAGGTGATTCTAATTGAGCCACTCGATTTAAGCCTTAAGCATTATGTTCAGAAGGCAAGCATACTAATGAGAGGCGGGATAATGGTGATACTTGTTCAGTTGTTCATCTGTATATAAGTATACATAAAAAAAGATTATACACATGCAGAAGTAAAAGTATGAGTGGAATCTCCTCCAACAGTGCTAGAGTAAGACTTTGGTGATTATTAGCCCAAGTATTTTGTGTGAAAAGTTTCTGTTGGTAGGTCGAATTCTAAATACTATTGAAGTCTTATCCTTTTTATTTCGAAATGATTTTTGGAAAATGTTTCCTGCTTTCCTGTTTTTTTTCGTTATGTATTGGAATCACTGGGTGAACAAAAACTTGTTTCTAGGTCAGCCAAAACTGGGGTTAAGTAATTATTTGAACGTAGAGGCCGAATTTCTTGAACAGGTTGGTTTCCAAGTGGGGTCTGAAATAGGGGGCTTTCCTGATGGTGGGGCACAGAATTTGGTGGTTTAACTTCACTCAAGATTTTATGTAATTTGAATGTCTGTCATTTCTTTTTCGGTTTACATGTTTGTCATTTGTTCTTTGACAGTGTTTCTGTGATATTTGGCTCGGCTTTGTTATATTTGGATGCACGTTGCTTTATTATTTTGTCGGAAACCTGTACTAATGATTTGCTTTTTAATTGGGCAGGCACAGAAAGCAGAAAGAGAAGCCTCTGATCTTAAAGGTACAATGAGAAAAAGAATGGAGTTCCTTGATATGGATTAAAGGAGTTTTGCCAAGTTCTTGGACTTCACTCGCTTGTCCATCCGCAAATATTATAGCGGCCGCTTTTCATTCTCTTCTTCTTCCTGTGGTTATCCGATGTTCGTAGATGGTAGATGTCAAATCTTGGAAAATTAGAATTTCAATGAACAGTTGTTCAAATTTCTTTCTGTAATATTTGGCTGAATTAATACAAGTATCCCTTTGCTTTAAAAGTTTCACAAATTTTTGTGGATTCAAAAGTTCTAGGGAACCCTAATTTGGTTTGTTCATAGACCTTTTGACGAAATAAAGAACATCAAAGAAGTCTACTGGACAGCAAGAATATTTGTCTTTTGAGATTGCTCGTGGTTTCGGCCTGGACCCTGTCACTGATGCAGGAGATAGAGACTCAATCTGGCTGTTTTACAGGTCTAGGCCGCGTGCACTTGCAATTTCATGCATTGTCGAATTGAGAATTATCTGCGCCAATGAGGCAAGAGGATATGATAACTTTTTTGGAGTAGTAACAGCGGATTCTCTTTTACTATGACACATATTTTTGCTATTTCACCATCCTTCTTCACACTTTTATAACTTTTATTATGTTCATATGGTGTATTTTTAATTCCTCCTATATTATAGAGTGTCCAATTTTATTAACGAAAAAACTAATCACTATATTATATGGTAGAGTGTCCAATTTTATTAACGAAAAAACTAATCACCGACCACATTGACTTTCATGGCACCCATCCCATAACTGCCCAAAACAAACAAATAAATCATATTTGTCTAATGGGTTAGTTTAGTGAAAAACGAGCAAAGATTTGGAACTTTCAACCCGAATTTAAATTAGAGCCACCGATTCTACTTTCTCGTACCTCTTAACTCAATAGGCTCAATAGGCTCAATAGGCTCAAAGTGCATTGCCACCTCCTGTGCAACCGACGCTACATCGAGAGGGGAATTAGCCTTCCGTCAGTGTACGGCGAACACTTCTACATTACATAATAATAATAGTAATAATAATAAAATAATCAGACGCACTGACCGACGTTCGTGCTGATACTCACCGACGTCGAAACACAAACAAAAAAAGGTCAGGCATCCGACGGCTCTAACCCCACTCACACGCAAACCACCCCACAAGTGCATTACACACAAGACTCTCTCCCGCCTCAAACATTAAAACAGTAATTCCCAGCAGCCCGAGCGTCCGTGAGTGGACAAAAACAGATGAGATTTGATTTCACGGAGTGACAGACCAGAGAGAGAGAAGCTTCCACTTGTTTCTCCTCCTCCTCCTCCTCCTCCTCCGTCTCTCAGATTTGGGGTTTTCTGGGATTTTGTACAATTGGGAATTAGGGATTTGAATTTATAATGTGGTGCTCTCCAGCTCCTGCTCTCCTTGCGCTTCTGCTCTGCGTTTTGAGCGCGGAAGCCTCGGTCCACGAGTACGCCGCAGAGAGATTCGCCACCAAAGGCAGCGCCTTCGTCGTCCACGGCGGCAGCGAGGGTATTTACTCTTCCGCCCCTACTCAGTCCGGCAGCGGCGACTCTTACATACGGTAAAGTAAATCATAGAATTCCATTTCCCTGTTTCACTCTCTTTGCCTCTGCAGTTTTGACTTCTAATTGGCTAAGATCTGATGCACAATTGAGTTCATTTGAATATTTGATTTGTTGGGTTTTGTAAATTGCTTGCTTAGTAAAACTAAAAAGTCAAAAGCTTTTTTACTGGGACTATTGAAGGTGATTAGCCAATTCTCGTGTTCTTGTTGCTGTGGCTGAATATTTTTAACTTTTTTTTTACATTTGTTATACCCCATTATCTGATTTGGTATTGTAATTTGAAACCAGCTTCGAAAAGGTTACATTTCGGAGAAGCAGAGAATCTGCAAACCTGAGCTCATGGCCAGTCCATGCCATTGTTTTTGAGGTGGAAGATAGAGAGACCATTGGGGGTTCAGCTTATGGTGGTCAAAGAGCGGTATGTTGCTCGGGGGATCTTGCGAAATTGGGGGTGTGTGCACAAGGAGAGATCATTCACCGCCCGTCGACTGAGAATCCTGGTTGGCCCCAGGTTTTTGGTGTCTTATTTGAAGAACATGAGGAAGTTGCTACATTACCGTCCAAATCCATACAGATTACGAAAACCGGGATGTACAATTTGTATTTCATTCATTGTGATCTGAGTATTAAGGATGTGGTTGTGGAGGGGAAAACTGTATGGAAAAATCCTAATGGGTATTTACCGGGTAGAATGGCTCCTTTTATGAATTTCTATGGGTTTATGTCCTTTGCCTTTGTCATACTTGGGATCGGTTGGTTCTCGCAGTATGCAAGATTTTGGAGAGAAGTGTTCCCGTTGCAGAACTGCATCACTCTGGTAATAACACTCGGTATGTTTGAGATGGCTTTATGGTATTTTGAGTATGCCGAATTCAATGAGACAGGGGTTAGGCCAACTGGGATAACTGTATGGGCAGTAACGTTTGGGACAGTTAAACGTACGGTAGCACGGGTGATACTTTTAATGGTCTCCATGGGTTATGGTGTTGTGAGGCCTTCCCTTGGTGGGCTTACATCAAAGGTGATTTTGCTTGGATTGACCTTCTTCCTGGCATCCGAGGTTCTTGAGATGGTAGAAAATGTTGGTGCAGTAAGTGATCTTTCCGGAAAGGCAAGATTGTTCTTGGTTCTTCCTGTGGCAATATTGGATGCGTTCTTCATTCTTTGGATATTTACTTCCCTCTCTGCAACTTTAAATAAGCTTCAGGTACTTTGGTCTTCATTCCAAGGATTTCGGTGAATTAATATTCATTTAAAAGCTTTGTTTACTAGGTAAAATAGTTATTTCTCTTCGTAGTAACATTATCTACAAGTGCCATTAGGGTATGAGGATATAAAATATAATCTTCTCAACTTGTGTTTTCCGTTTCACCAATGAAAGAATCAAGGCGCTTGAATATGTGGGAATATGAGAACCAACCTTTACTATTCATGACGAGACTTGGTATATGCCAACTACATGTACTTGATTCTGATTTATCCAATTCCGATCATTTGCCATCAGGCCCCAATAGTCGATCCCTGTAATTTCCGTGTTTGTGGCTTATGGAAGGGCATAGCATAATGATAAATTTTTCTTGCTTCTGTGTTGTGACAGGCTAGGCGAATGATGGTTAAACTAGACATTTACAGGAAGTTTACCAACGCTTTGGCAGTAACTGTTATTGTATCCGTGGGTTGGATATGCTATGAGGTAATCTTGTAATTTACATGCATGCCCTTCCCTGGGAAGGAAGTGAGGAAAGTATAAAGTATTTGTGATTTGGTAGTGGATTAGCGTGCTCGGGATAATTTTTACTTGGGCACAACTCTCTTTGTTTTTACTTTTTTAATTTGTTTAATTCATCTGTTTATTTGCGACTTTCTACTTGCAGCTATATTTCAAATCAAATGATGTTTACAATGAGCAGTGGCAGAACGCATGGATCGTCCCTGCCTTCTGGCAAGTTTTATCGTTCTCTCTCCTATTTGTCATCTGCATTCTTTGGGCGCCATCGCAGACCTCAACAAGGTAAATACCTGCCTTCCATGATTCTTCTTCATTCATCCTCGCTTACAAAACTTTGTTCGTGTTTAACATGTCACATGGGACGTTCCCCATAATTTACTTGAAAACTCTCGCATCCTTTGGTTGGTACATGTCAGTGGTGGTTCAACACTATCGAAGGCGTACTTGATCCTTGTTTGATCTAATGACCGTATCCCCACCCTATTTTTCTTTTTTGATTAGATATGCGTACTCTGGAGATAGTGAAGAGTTTGACAAGGACGATACGACTTTGACACTCATAAAACCGGCCCTAACGCCTGCTAAGGATGCCCGTAGTGCACCGGAGGCTAGACCGGTGCAAGGCAGCAATGGGGCATCAAATGGTGACGATGAAGAAGACAAGATAGAGTAAAAACAGAACCCAGCTGGAATATTTGTTGGCATTGCAATAATTTCCAGCTGCTCCAACACGACACGGGGAACATATGATATACAGAGGAGCACGTATCATGGCATAGAAAAATTGTATGTTGTTGACATTAAAAAATTAGTGAGCGTAATTTAATGTTTGCTTTTTAGTCCTTAATGTATTTGTTTATTTGGTTACTGAATTTTCTCACGAGTAGAAGAAAGATGCGTAAATGAGATTTGTTGTGTTTGTTTGTGATAAATATCATTGGCGGTTGCAAGCGGTGGTTTGTCCTGGTAGTTAAAACTTTCTTTTTCAACTCACTATGTTCCGGATTCAAACTCTTCTCCCTCTCCTCGAGTGTAAAGTATATTTATTCAGTACTTTCCCTTGGTTTGAGTTCAGGGGTAGAACGGCGTTATGCTAGAATATGATCCCAATTCAACCTGCGAGGTAGCTCGGTGGTAAAACGATGAAGGATGAGATGCAAATTTAGTCGTAGACGGTTTCCTTTCGAGCAATCACAGATGTACGATCACCGGTTTATCTCCTGCACATGATTTGCCGGTGTTTGCACGTATGGGGTCTTCCCCGTGAGATCTATTGCGGATCACTGTCTGAACACTATCTGGCTGCAAATAAGCATATACTGATTAAACATTTTTGCTATAACACGTAATTGGCAGCTGTTTCAACATTGGGAAGAACAATATCGCTATACCGAGAGCTAGTTGGTCGTAAAAGCGGCCGATGGAATGAACTAACGCATGATTCCAAACAAACTCTAAATCCAGCTACAGCATAAGTTAATCGCACAGGATATAAAATCACCCCATCCAAACATCGCTACAATTACGGAGAGAAGTTCAATCTGCAATCACCAGTTTAGTACGATACAGAGACATATGAAGTGAACTTATCAACATAGGATTCCTAATTACGTAAGAAACAAAACCAATATAACAAAGCTAGCTCGTTTAACATACCGAAAACTGAGAGAGATGGCTCGGGCACCTTAATTACAAAGCATGTCTCTCTGAAGAAGGGGTATATGGACCAACTGTAAATACGCATTTTTACCGACATGTCAATAACCTTCATATGAACTTTTAGTTTAATGTATGCGTATTCACAGTGCTTGCCGCTACTTATTCAAACAGCCCTCGATTAACATAAAACTAACTCATTCATTTCTGGAAATTTGAGTGACAAACCTAACTTGGGAGGGGTAACTTGGGAGGGGAATGAAGCACTATATGGTAGTTACCCAAAGATGTAAACAACTTTACACGAACTTTTATTGAACTTGATTTTACACGCACGGTATTTTACTTGCTAAAATTAGAAACAATCATAAGGTTTCCACTTCGATGTCAGACACTAATTATATTCCATTTTCCATAGCACCTCATTGTGGAAACAAAAGTTATAAATATGGTGAAGAAATAATCGGAAGTGTGTTTCGGAAATTGCTATTACTATTGGCAAAACTTATCTAAAATTTCAGTTTCCAAATTTGCCTCATCAAGGGCTAAAAAATATGACATGGTATACAAGTAACCTGGAGCTACTATAAGAAACGGCTTCTTGATATTAAAAAAAAAGTGGAACAAAGCGCACACAACAATTCGAATATGAACAAATGAAACAAAATCTAGATCGTGGAAGTAATGATAAATAACATGCTTACAGGGCAGAAGCATTCGGGCGTGTAGACTTGGCCACTCTGTAGAGCTACAACCGAGATCTTCGTAAAACAATCTGACCTATCCCAATCAACAGAATATTGAACTATATAGGATTTTTAATGAAATGGAAAGCTCAATGAATCCCAGACTGACCAGCACCGTCATCACCTGAACACTCCCCAAAAAATTCAAAGAATGTGTCCTAGTTTCTAAACTTGCAAAACTTAACTTCAATTGATCACATTCACTGAGATCTCCTCCTCAAGTGCTGGGATACCGAGTACCCCTCAAAGAAATCCAATACAGCGGTCTCCAAATCCTCGGTCGAATACTTGATGTAATTTTCTGGATGCTTCCCACTTTCTATATGGCTCCTGAACCGCCCAAGGAACGACCTGTATGCTGGGATCAACTTCTCTGAAATAGATATCCTTAGCTCCTCCCTAAGCTGAGTATCCGGTATCAACCAAGTAGCTTGAGTCCTATGAACCTCCTCAAACATAGCATTGAAAGACTTGAACCTCTCTCTCAATGCACTCTTCGACACCCCGGAAGAAAAACTCCCGCTCACATGTAACCCTTCATCTCTCAAACAATACAACACCCTCACCCAAGTAGCTCTCTGGTAACTAGTAGCTGCCTGGCGGAACTTCCCGGTCAACTTCCTCAAGTAATCGTCTCCGATCATCTCCCTCAATTCCGGGGACCCTTTGACCTTTTGAACAATGTAATGAACATTGTTCATCATAAACAAGTGAGCTATTGAAGCATCCTTATAGTGCTTAGACTTGCCATCCAAATTAAATTGCAAAATCACAATAATCCAAATCAAATGCAGAGCCAGAGGGGTCTTCCCCTCCAGCTCGGCGAACTCCATATCCGGAGTCGTGGGGTCGCCGGAGTACCGCGACCCCGTGGAGGGCTTCGACACAATAAGCTCATTCAAAGTCTGCTTATAATCCGATATCAAACTGATGTAATTCATCACATACCGAGTCAATGGATGAATCGTTCCGCCCGGGACCGGAACCCTAGACGGTTCGCGAAGCACGGCGTTCTCAAACTCCGATAGAATCCCCCTTGCCGCCTCCGCCAGCCTTGACAAGATCTCCACCGCCTGAATCCGAATCGACTCCGACGATTTGGATTCAAACACGGATTCGATATCTGGCATCAAGTCCATCAGAGCGTCGTGCAAGTCGAGAATCTTGAAGAGCTTCTCGGGAGACCTCCGGCTGATGCTGATGGCCTCGGCGAAGTTGAAGAGCTGAATCGCTGGGCCCTTGACTGTCTCCATAAAGCAAGTATCGTCAATGGCGGTGCCGATGCCGTTGAAGATTTGCTCGCAGAGCTTCTTCTCGGAGGCGAAGACGGTCCTGACGCAGGCCTTGGCGGCGCGTATCCACCGTCGGATCTTGGTCTCCAGCTGCTCCCACTGAAGTCTCTGAACATCTCCGATGCTCAGCTTCTCAACCCCTAGCTTCCGGAAACTCGAGTCCACCGCCCCCTTCCTTACGCCGCCGTACACCTGAATACACTCGCGGAGGTAGCCGGCAGCGATCATCCGCTCGGCGATGCTGCGGAGATCGAAGACCGCATCGGAGGGGATGAGATCGAGCTCGCGGATGCTGCTGGCGGACCTGTAGCTGCAAGTGTTGGACGAATCACCGCGCTGGAGAAGCTCGTCGACGTCACCGAAAGAGACGGAGGAGGCCTTAGGTGTGGTCAAACCACTGTCATCTTCAGCCGAGCAGTCCTCGAACTCGGAGCTCGAATCAGCGACGCAGGAGTGAGTTGACGAGCTCGGATCGGCGGAGGAGAGCGAGTCGGGCTCGATGGGAGTGGTGTGGTTGAGGAGGATGTTGCGGAACTCGTCCTCCAAGCGAGCCATGGCGATCTGGATGGCGGAGTTGAGCTTGGACTGGTCGTCCTCTGAAGCAAGCGTGGCAGAGGACATGGAGCGTTGGATTTCATCGATGGCCTGTAAGTAGCGATCGACTTCGTCGCGGTGGCCGTCGAATATCATTCGTTCTCGGGCCTCCTCGGAGGCCGTGGAGTCCCAGAGAAGAATAATCTTCTCCGCCGCGTCTAGCTCTTGAAGCGAAGGCGACGGCGGTGGAGATTCCATGAAATGAAACGCTGCGTTTCGAGCTTGCGGTGGTGGTGGTGATGGTGGTAGTGGTGGTGGGGGGAATTGAAATTTTGGGGGAAAGAATGGGGAAGTTGAGGGAAGTAAGATGATGGTCTTTCAAAAAAGGCAGCTGTGGGATTTTGTTAAATTTTTGGTTTCAAGGTTTTTGTCAGTTGTGGTGGAAAATGGAAGGAGGGTAAAATGGAAACAAGAAGCTTAAGCTGGACTTTGTTTTTGACAGTGGTCTTTTCTTTACTTTTTTAGTGCGACTGTCCGAGACACTTGGGGGATTCATTTCCCGCCGGTGTTTTACTGTTCAAAGTGAATCTATGTTGTAACTTGCCAGCGACTCGCACGTGATATTGTGTTATTAATTCGGAACATTGGAATAACGTCTTATAAGGGGTGCAAGTAAGTTTTTCTTGTTAATGCGGTCGGGTTTAGAGCGATATTAGTTGTACAATCTTATATGATCATGAGTTGTAATAGCACTAAGAATTTTGTTACGGTTAGTTGCACATGAATTGATTCGTGATCAATTACTGATTGTAAATGCACATGGGCTTAGTGAACTCACCTATATATATCTACAGTCAGTAATCGATCATTCGCCAAAGTGACTAAGCGTAATATTTTACTTTCTAATAGAGGTATGACTTACTTAGAATCAGTGTGAATCTCAATTGTATTATAGAGATGTACAATACATGATCATTTTTTTTTTATTCTATTGCTAAATCATTAAATTATTGAATGTCATGAGAGTACTATAATTGAGTGGTGTTCTGTTAGATTATTTAGATTAGTGGACGAAGTGGTTCTATCCACTACGTCCATTATGTAATCCTCCTAACTAATATTGTGAAATTGGGAAATGTCTGTTAGGTTGAGTGAGAGGGCAACAGTAACATGAAGGTTATGCCAAGACGTTGCCCAAAAGACAAGAAAAGAAAGAGTGAAGAAGAAAGAAAAGAAAAGGATGATATTATATATTTAGGCTGTGTCTTTATTTTAGACTTAAGTTAGCCGATTGGGGTTGAATTTTGACCATTCCATTCAAGCAATCAAACACGAATTACTCTTCCGTCTTCGACGTATATATTGACAGCCGTGTCCGACTGCCGCTCTCTCTCTCTCTCTCTCTCTTCTGTAAAGAAGCAAGTTATTGGGAGTTTTGTTGAATATATGTCACAATAAATCCACAACAAACAGACTTTAGTTTGGAAATGCTTTGCTTGATGTTGATGATCGCACCAAATTTGGCACTTTCAGAAACTTTGGGAAAACAACATTTTTATTAAATCATAAAAAACGCTAGCCATTTTTTAAGCATTTAGAAATTATAAGATTTTTAATCGATCTTCAAGTCAGCATTGATAATTAAATTACGCGATGGTATTAAACAGAAATTTGAAATAATAACTTTGTGAGTTTTAACTGACTCCAAAAGAGATTTAAAGTAAATTGATGTGGCTTGGTCTGCTTCTAGTCCATTTTAAAAAAAAAATCATGAAATTTTGACTTAGTTAAACTAGCCACAACAACATGATCTTGTTTTGCATTAAAGAGTTTGAATATCACTCTTCGTAGTTAGTCAAACTCTACATAAGAAACAACTAAAAACAGGTTGGATAAGTAACAAAGGAAACGTCATCCATAGATTTGGACGTGGCAAAGGGAGAAGAGGAATGGGGGCGACACGGGCGAAGCTTCAGTCAGGACTCAGATCACTTCCTCCCGAATACATTTTTAATTATCAATTAATGTTACTCTTAACGTAGCCCCAGAATGACAGACATCAGACATTGAACTTTAAACATCAGCTAGTACACAAAAACTAGTGTCTCAATCTCATATACTCACTTTCGTAGGGGTGAGCACTTGGAACAGAAAACAAACTAAAAACACGAATCAAATCGGACACATATAGAAACGATTTGGTTTTACAATTTTTAAGTCATTTGAAAGCGAATATAGCTAAATGGTTTGATTGCGTTTCCCTAATCTCACGGAATCAAGGCGGAAACCAGCCGACATAAAACCGCCAAAATAAGAAATATATTTAATTTAAAAACATATTAAGGTGTTGAAGTGTAATTGGTTAATTGATAGAGTCCGTACATTTAGTATAGACTCAACCACATATTAATAACATGCCTAGGCACAAACCCCGACTTGATACGATTTTGACACACGAGACTCACAGACGTGGCTCACTCCCAGGCTCTCTCACGTCATGGGCTCCACCTCCCGGTCAGTTCTTAGTTCTCTCAAACTTGAATCGCAGTAATCACGGTCGATCTTCGATCGACTGTCTCTCAAATCAGAATCCAAGCTGTCCAGAATTTGAAAAATATAAGTGAAATGTGTTTTTTGTGTATAATTTTGTGAATCAAAATAGAATAGAATATTGATGCAAGTGTCAATAATTATTAATTGGTATGAGAAGCTTGCAATTTTATTTGTGCAAGCGATGTTGCACCTAAATACTTCCATGACTGATGATCTAAAAAAATGTTGAACTTTGTTTCAATTGGGTTGAAACCAAAAGCAGACCAAAACCAAATGGTTTGGTTCCATTTAATTCACTATCAAACCTGCCAGGCAAAGAAAACGATAAATTCGGTTTGGTTTTGTTCACCTGGCTGCAAAGCCGACCATGCCCCACCTACTCACTCGTGGCCTAAATGCAGGTTTTATACTCTACTCTTTTTTAATATAGGAGGTATCTCACGCAGCATTAATGAAAACTAATCACCATCCCCTCATGTAGTCCCTGGTGCATGGGGCTGACAACGTACTTTGGACCCTAGGTCAAAAACCTATATAGTATTCTTGACCACCTCTTGAATGGTTTAATTCTCCCAGTTTACAAAGCTCTCTTTTAACAAAACACTAGGGTTTAACATGTTCATCATTAATTCGACTCTCGTAAATAAAGAGTTTGATATCATATTATCCATTATGTAATCCTCCTAACTAATATTGGGAAATGTCTGTTAGGTTGGTGAGAGGGCAACGGCCAACATGAGAAGGTTATGCCAAGACGTTGCCCAAAAAGACAAGAAAGAAAGAGTGAAGAAGAAAGAAAAGAAAAAGGATGATATTATATATTTAGGCTGTGTCTTTATTTTAGACTTAGGATTAGCCGATTGGGGTTGAATTTTGACCATTCCATTCAAAGCAATCAAACACGAATTACTCTTCCGTCTTCGACGTATATATTGACGGCCGTGTCCGACTGCCGCTCTCTCTCTCTCTCTTCTAGCAAGTAGCAAGTAGCAAGTTATTGGGGAGTTTTATTGAATATATGTCACAATAAATCACAACAAACAGACTTTGGTTTGGAAATGCTTTGCTTGATGTTGATGATCGCACCAAATTTGGCACTTTCAAGAAACTTTGGAAAGCAACATTTTTATTAAATCATTAAAAAAACGCTAGCCATTTTTTAAACGTTTAGAAATTATAAGATTTTTTAATCAATCACTAGAGTCGCATTGGTAATTAAATTACACGATGGTAGTCATAGAGAGACTGAAATGTCTTTGTGAGTTTTCTTAAACTCCAAAAAGAATTTAAAGTAAATTGATGTGGCTTGGTCACCAACTAGTCCATTTAAAAAAAAAAAAATCATGAGATTTTGACTTAGTTAAGCTGGCCACAACAACATGATCTTGTTTTTGCATTAAAGTTTGAATATCCTCTTCGTAGTTAGTCAAACTCTACATAAGAGAAACAACTAAAAAACAGGTTGAATGAAAGTAACAAAGGAAACGTCATCCATAGATTGGACGTGGCAAAGGGGGAGAAGAGGAATGGGAGCGACACGGAGCGAAGCTTCAGTCCAGGACTCCAGACCACTTCCTCCCCGAATACATTTTAATTATCAATTAATGTTACTATTTCTTATTGTTATGAATAAATAAGACATCAAATAAATGAAACACTACAACATCAACTAGTACTAAAAACTAGTGTCTCTAGTACTGCCTATACTCACTCGTAGGGGTGGGCACTTAGAATCGAAAACCGAAACTAAAACACGAATCAAATCGGACCGCACCGAACAGTTTGGTTTTTGCAGTTTTGAAACTAAAACTGTTTGAAACCGAACCGCAAGCTAAAGTAACGGTTTGGTTGCGGTTCCTAATCTCCGGAATCAAACCGAAACCAAACCGAACCGCAAAACCGCAAAATATAAGGAAATATATTTAATTTAAAAACATATTAGGTGTTGGGATGTAATTGGTTAATTGATAGAGTCCATACATTTAGTATAGACTCAACCACATCATAACATGCCTAGACCTAAACCCAACTTGATACCATTTGACACACACCGAGACTCACAGACATTGGCTCCTCTCTGAGCTCTCTCACGTCCTGGGCTCCCACCTCCCAGTCAGTTCTTCTGTTCTCTCAAACTTCAAATCGCGACTAATCCTGATCAATCTTCGATCAACTCGCTCCTCTCCGTCAAGTCAACCGTCCAATTTGAAAAATATAGAGTCAAATGTGTTTTTGTGTATAATTTTGTGAATCAAAATAGAATAGAATATTGATGCAAGTGTCAATAATTATTAATTGGTATGAGAAGCTTGCAATTTTATTTGTGCAAGCGATGTTGCACCTCATACTTCCATGACTTTGATGATCTAAAAAAAATGTTGAACTTTGTTTCAATTGGGTTTGAAACCGTTTGAAACCAAAACGAACCAAAACCAAATGGTTTGGTTCCATTTCGGTTCCACTATCAAACCACACCGAACCGAAACCGAAATAAATTTCGGTTTTGGTTTCGATTTCACCTCAAAACCGCACCGAACCAAACCATGCCCACCCCTACTCACTCGTAGCCCCCTCGTACAGTTTTATACTCTCTCTTTTTTTAATATAGGAGGTATCTCACCACGCATTAATGAAAAACTAATCTCCTCCTCATGTAGTCCCACAATTGCATGGGACGGCAACGTACTTTTGGACCCTAGGTCAAAAAACCTATATAGTATTCTTGACCACCTCTTGAATGGTTAATTCAAATAGAATGATTTTTTGTACACCTAAATATTGTCTATGGACACTCATCAATTTTATTTTATTTTTTAAATGACTCTTATACATATATATAAAATTACCACAAAGAGCTTAGTGATTAATTAAGAAAAACAATTATTTTCTTTGGACACCCATAGGATTTTGAAATAAACAACATGGTAACCAAGCGACTGTTGAATTTCACTTTAACGTACTTATCTAAACTTTGTTGTGTTTCTCTGGAAAATGAGTGTCCAAAGAAAAATAAATTCATAAAAAGTAAAATAATGGTATTATTGAAAGTTTAGTAAATTATTTTGGGTACCTAAAAAAATGTGTAAAAGTAAATTAAGTGTCCAGAGATAAAACTTAGGTGTACACAAAACCACGCATTCAAATATCAAAAGAACTAGACTAATTGTCTTCAATATGCTTATTGACAGTCATGGCCCAAAGTTAGAGCACAACTCTTTCAATTTGGGCTTGGGCCGCTCAAAGGCTTTGTAATCACAAGACATAGCAAAGCAAAGCCCTTCATAATAATATGGTGCCTGCTATGCCAACGAAACAAGAGAACATGATTTGCTGGCTGGCCCAAGCTTTCTGTTGTTTAAAATTAATATACTAATTAGCTAAATAATAATGCCAATTATTATTAATATTTCTGCTTACCTTTGCTGCCTCGGCCACATACAACAGCCGATTAAACTAATCAAGAATTTAATGATGAAATTAATGAAGTCAACTAATCTACTGCCAAAATAGGCCGACATTCACGTGCATGCATGCTTTGCACGTACACATGCAACATTTTGCACCTCTTTAAGAATATTAATCGTATAAATGCATTGTCGTATTAATTTTATTTTTTTATACAACGATATTCTACTTTAAAAGAAGAGGATTAAACATGGTGTTACAATGAGTCTGTCACTAATTAAATATCAAACTCAATACAAATATTATATGTCATCGTCATATATGCGAGTCAAATCTTACTTAAGACATTTCACTTACAAATAAATAACAATATCACTCGACTCTGGTACTAATTGGCATATTATCTTATTAATCTTAAAATAACAAAAAAAAAACTATTGAATTAGTTTTGAAGGGAGCATAACACAATACTTTAAGCTGTAACAAGATCATAGGAGCATATTTTTGTGCAGTTTTGTCTTTTCGAAAATAAATTTATTAATTATTTAATTTAGTATAATAATACGGTGTGTAGGTGGCTAGGTAGAGGCTACAAGTACAGCACACACTATCCCTTGTAATTCGCCAGGAACAATCTAGAAGGGAGGAAAAAAAAAATGATACAATCTTCAAAGTTGCACGAGTGTTTCAGGCTGCAGTGTTTGAGGAGATCAAGCAAATGATTTCACTGCTGGCTCATTGATCTCTATCTCGTGAAAGGCTGGTTAAATTTTTGTGAAATTCGACTTCAAATAACGTTGAAGTTAATAGTTAGTCACTTTGGAATGTTACTCTACTAATGTCGAGATTTTCTCTAGCAATCAAAATATAATTTCAATTGTATCTTCTATTTAAAAAACGCACCAATACATGTTTTCTCGCGTGGTATTACATTATTAGTTTAGAATATTGTCACAAACCATACCAACCACGTAACTAGTGTAAGTGAGTCTCTCACTTTCTATTCCCGTCCGAATTGAGAAGGGCTAAATGCCAAGCCCTTAACCCCACCCACTTGAAATTGGGCCAACCGGATTTAGGACCTTGATTCTCTATAATTGGGCCTTAATGTATGAACTTAAAAATTAATATTTCCGTCATAGAATGGCTCAATTCTGCTCTTACAACTGTCTGGGGACATTTCTTTTTAATTTTTATTAATTTATGTTATATTTATTAATAGACGTCGGATTATTATAAAATTCCAGTGGCAAATTACGATCTTGGTTCAATGTGTTAGGCTGTTAGCATTGGTAAATGTCAATTAGAGTACAAAATAATCATTATAATTATAGTAATAGTATAGATATTTAATTGGACTTTGGGTTTTCTTTGGCAAACCTATATTTCCAGCTGTATGACGTTCATTTCATTTTATTTTTTGTTGTTGTTTTGCAGCTGTATGGCCTGTAAACCAGACAAGAGTTGACTTAAGTGGAAATATGAAAATATTTATTTTATATTTGAGTAGACTATGATTCAATTTTGGAAGATAAAGTTTAACATTAGCATATGGAATCCAGCTTGATATTAGCAAAAGTTGGTTTTTGCTAATATAATTCTGGGTGATTGTACGATCATGATCACACTGATCAGTACGTATGTGTTATAATAGAATTCTCAACTCCGAATCCTACTTCGTAGTTATCGTTTTTTGTAGACCAAGTAATTATCAATTGTAATTATTATACGATTCTTTCGAAAATAGGGATTGCTATAATAATTTTGTTTGAGCTTGTCATCGACGAGAATCGAACCGAAGGCCTCCCACTTACAAATAAAGATGAATACCACTATATTATATTCTTTAACAGTACGGTTGAAGTTGATCTTTTTTATATAATTTCGGGTGTAAGTTCATTGAAAAAGTAGTTTAGATATAAATTAGCAATTAGATGATATTTCAGAAAAGAAAATGGGAGTATACTGAATTTATATTTTATTTAAGGGTCGTTTAATAATCATTTAGTTTTTAATTTTTCTTTTTCTTTTTTTAAAAACTGAAAACTTCAGTTTTTAGTCGGAAAAATAAAACGGTCCCTTAACAAACGCTAGCCCACTGTTGCTGACCCAACATTGAGAGGATGGAAACGAAATTTGGGTGGACCACCCAAACGTTGAGTTGGGTTGGATTTCAGTATTACGAAGCCTCGTTTCTTTGCTTGCCCAACAACTATGAAATCTTTTAAGCCCATCAAGATCTGCACAATTTAGTGGCGCCATTTTTGGACCCACAAAACAATTGATCAATTTGTCGTCCACTTTTACCCAAAAACTTCAGCCCGCGTTTTAGGATGGGAATGAGTCGGACAGGGAGATGACAGTACCATAACTGCCCCTACGGTTATAGGAAAGCTTCATTGGGTTTGTGAGGCACCATATATGTCCCATTGGGCTTAATAGGAAAAGATTTCAGCGAACATCCATCTCCACAGAGATTTTTGTCATTCTTACGTCTTGAGAATGACTTATATGGAACAGATTCACCGTCACGTGGCATCCCGTACTTAATAATACATTGTCAAGTGCAAGCTTTTCTCCACATGGCAATGTATTATTGGATAAGAACACCACGTGACGGTGAACTCGTTCTATGTAATGAACTCGTTCTATGTAAGTTGCTCTCCTACATCCTTTGTCATGAAATTTAAGGGAAATTAATTTAAAATCTATGAAATCCATAATAATTAGGCATATTAATTAGCTATAGCCTATTGGTCAATTAGCCAAGCCCATGATTTTCATACCCTTATAATTGAAAAGAAAAAATACACTTGTTTCATTAATGAGGAGAAAGAATAAAAACTTTAACTCCACGCTCTTGAAGCTCATGACGTATGTTGCATTGTAGTTTTATAATGGTCAAATTACTTTTATTTTAAATACTAATATTGAATTCTATTTTATACTAAAAGGTACCTATTTAATATTAGTATTTAAAATTTTATTAATGGTATTCAATGGAAATCGATTGTATCATAAAAAAAATTAGAAAACGAATGTTTTTTTTTACAATTTTTCTTTAATGGTACATAGCACTGAGTGGTGCGAAAAAATGAATAGTTGAGATTGAAAATAGAATATCTAACAGTTGTGAGAATCAAATCTAACGATTTAAACATTCATTGCACTGAGTGCTACGTAACATTGAAGACACACTTGTTTTTTTAACATATTGCACTAGCTCTCTAATAGAGCTGACCCACTAATATAAGTAGGTTTCATTTTTACGAAAAAATAAGTACAATATGGTCTTGTTAACATTTTTTTTATGAAGAAAAATATGTTCTCTTTTTAAATGAACTATGTTATGGGTGTCCACCTAACCATAAACATTATTATCTTTTGTTTTAGGCAAATACTACTAAAAATGGTTTTAATTGTTTATTTTTTTATTTATTAAGCTTTTCATTGTTTGAAACCACATATCATAACAACTATTCAAACCCAAAAATTGAAAAAAGAATTGTGGTGATTTGTCCTGTCAATTGGCGTTTTCTGATTTTCTATGATGTTGATGGGATCATTTATTTTAACTTGTTGGTGCAGTGCAAAGACTTTGAATATTTCATAGCAAATTTCGTAGTGCAGCAGACAGATGTAAGTTTCGTGCAAGTATCCACCAACCAACCATATGCATGCCTGCCGGCTAATAATTAAGTCAAAATACTACAAAAACAAACAAGTAAACATTTATCATGTGCCCTAAAAATCATAATTTTTTGACCTATCTATTCTATTGAAAGATTCCCAGTAGTCCCCCTCTGTCCTACCACTACATGCCCCCAAAATTATAAATTTGCAATTTACAATTTTCTTTACTTTTTTCAGCACTATTTACGGTGATGGGTGACCTTACCTTCCAATAAAAATTAAAAGAATAATATGAAAGGTACCACGTTTAGAATATGCATGGCTGCTACTTTTTTCAATTATATCTCTTTCGAATTGGTTTGGTCAACAAAAAAACTAGAGAAAATTTTGTATCAGTCCAATTTTATACCCTAATATTAGGATTAGACCACTTTTTAATTATGCCCAATGACTGTAATTCGACGTCAGCATTGTCATTCTTATTTTTTGCATCCTTTTTTGGGTCCAACTTCAGTGGTACGTATCATTGAATGGTACGTACTGTTAAATAGTTAAGATTCATTTGGGCTCCACTGCAAATTAATCTGAACCATTCAATAGTCGTACCATTGAATAGTACGTACCACTCAAAATTTTTCCTCCTTTTTTCACATTTTAAGTTACCCTTAATTTTATCTTTAGTTATAACTAAAAAGTTATGACAACCCTTAATTTCATAAAAAAGTAAGACGATAATTCTTCAAAATTTTAGCTTATGACCATATGCACATTGGTCTTCTTCCTCTTTCTTCAATCCTCGTTGTTTTCCTCTTCTCTTCTCTTCTTTACGCACAAGTTCATTATTTGGAGTAGCTGAATAATAGATACCCAAACAATAATGATACATGCTCAATGGGAAGAACAATCAAATTCAAGCAAATTTTACACTAGGGTTTTCACCAATTCAGGTAGACAAACATTAACATTAACAAGAAGATGGAAAAAAAAATGTTTAAAACCCAACAAATTTGCAGAATTGTTATAAACCCCATTCCCCACCCCCTCCCCCCACATAGGTAGACAAACAATTCCACCAACACAGGTGGCATAACCTTTTTCGCAAAGCACAAATACTCGAGATACAAAGAAGAAATAAAAATGAAGACTTAACATAGCTATTCGACAGACCTTTTTTCCGAACGATGGTACATAATAATAAGGGTTGTGTTATTCACACTTTTTTTTTTTTACTTTTCTCTCATCTCTTGTTAATTTCTAACCTTAGATCTTCTTCAATTCATTCGATCTGACGGCCGGAATTAAAAAGGGTGTATGGATAACACAACTCAATAATAAACTAATTCCCAAATCTAGTTCACGTTAATTTCTCGATGAGTTGTGTTAAAACATAGAATAGCAATAAATATAATTTATTTTAAAATTATGGACACTTTAGTTGCTGACTTCTACTTACTAAACCCCACTTATGAGGATGTAATATTAGTGGATTCCATTCAAAATATGCATATAAAATTGGATCCAAATTTTAAAAAAAAACCCCAAAAAAATAATATGTACAAATTTTTACGAGGAAATTTTTTTGTGTGTATTCAGAACACTTGCAAAATATTTTTTTCACATGTTATAATATAAGTGAACGACAAAATTAATGTGCAATATTTTAAAATATAGCAACAAAAAAATAAATTACATATGTTATAATTTAAATAAATTGTAATAACACGTGCCAATATTCTAAGTATGCAGAAAGTACTCGGCAAAGGGAAAAATATGGAATTATGTGACATTTCCAATTTTTTATTTGCCCGAATTGTCAATGTCAATTAATATGCATGAATGTACAAATAAGGCGATTTAATTAAAAGAGTGGGCGAACAACAAACCGCGTTGGAGATTTCAGATGCATATTTTAATAAACATGAAGAAATAAGGGAGCTTTACATATAGAGAAAACATAAAATATATTTCATAGAATTTTATTAATTTTAAATCATTTTAAGAAAAGACAAAAGCTCAAATTTCAACAAACCTATCCAAAAGCATGCAAATCAATATTTTAAAATTTCAGTCATGCTTCCAATAGACTTGTTAATTAACCAAGACAAAATTACAAACTAACACCATCCATAAAAACTTCAAACTAAATTTAGGTCCATAAAGACTAATTTCTACAAAATCAGTTTCAAAATTCTAGCAATTCTACAAGATCAGTTTCAAAATTTCTGCACTTTTATAAGATCAGTTTCAAAAATTTTACTCGGGTGGTGGCGAACAATGCAGCTTGCGTTGCGGGAGATGCCCGCCCGTGGGGCCCGGCCCGCTTCTCGCCCAAAAGAACCGCTCACTAGCTACGGATGCTCCCGCTAAAGCAATTGTAGCAGCTCCGGCACCCAACACGGGTTCTAACTTCTACTTCTACTTCTGCCTCCGCATAATGAGCCCGCATTCCAGGTTTAGTGCGAAACGCTGCCCTACATTCCTATTGGCACGAGGCAGTAGTCGCTGTTACCCGTTTTGGCCGAGAAGTCTTTTAAGATATCTCATAAGCAACTGAACTACCCTACGAGCAGCCAAAACAAAAGAAAGACTGCTAACAGCCTCTCGCCGGGAACTTATGTGAAAGAGAAGAGCAAACAAGAAAATCCGAGCTAGGTGGTCATAACGAAGTACGTTGGGAAACGGATTGCCATAATAGACAGTTGGTACGGAATCATTGAAATGAGGAGACACGTAGACTGCTCGAAGTGTAGCTCGATGTTAGTCCTGATGGTTCTGAAGCACCTAAAGTACGGATCGGACTTTCTTTGGCCTTAAGACCTAGGAATACGTTATAGCATGTCTGTTGGGCATGTATCGAAATGGAAACTCGATATCGTCAAAGTCAACAAAAGTGAGGGATGAGCATACCGGAGAAGGAGAAAGGACTTGAACAAAAGAAGTCCGGATGTGAAAGACTCAGTCCTGGTGCAAGAGTAAGGCATAAATTTTCTGCTTTTTAAAATAGTATTTCCCCTGCTTAATGGATATCATTTGCTATCTGCTAGATCAATTTCAAAATTCCTGCAATTCTGCAAAATCAGTTTAAAAAAATTTAACAATTCTGCATGATCAGTTTCAAAATTCTTGCACGTCTTCAAAATCATTTTCAAAATTCCAACACTTCTGCAAGGTCAATTTCAAAATTCCAATACTTCTACAAAACCAGTTTCAAAATTGTAGCAATTCTGCAAAATCAGTTTCAAAATTCATGATTCCAAATCAATCAAAACCTCAAAATCAAATACTTTCAAAAAATATTAAAATAAAAAATCGAAGGGGAGAAAAAATAATTTGATTTTTCAAAGTACTTTAAAAATTCCAATCATTCTAAAAAACAGAGAAGAAAAAGAAGTATGAGAGAAAGAGAAAATAAAGGAAGAAGGAGAAGGAGGGAGAGAGAGAGACATAGGAAAAGAGAGAAGAAAATGACTAGGAGTAAGAGAAAGAAAGAAGAAAAGGTAGACGAAGAAGAAATGAGGAGAGAGAAAGAGAGGAGGAAAAGGACAAAGAAAAAAGGAGAGGTGAAATTGTAAATATAATAGTAATTAAAAAAATGATCATGACATCACTTTTTTTACATTGATAAGTTTTGTCCCTCCATGAAATAATTCAAAATTTTAGTCTCTCTCTAAAATATAGTCTTATAATTTGGTTCTATGTATAATTTCTCTAAGAAATAAGGTGAGTTAATTTAAATCATGCTCTTAAACTAGTCAGGCCCCGTTTGTTACGGACCTATGATAGACTATTTTAGACTGGACTAGGTTTAGGAACTAAGCTAGACTAGCTTGACATAGACTACACAATACAAGAATAGTGAAGTGTTTGATAAATTGTCGGGCTACAATTTATTTTTCCTTTTTTAATTTATTTTTGCCTTGAAAAAAAAAAAAAAAAAAAAACCCCCCTCAACCCTTACCCTACCAGCCACCACAATCACTTCTCTCTCACACAAATCATAACCACCTATTAAAAGGAATGGGGTTTTTGTGGCTCAATTAGTGAAATTCTAATCCATTACATTAGCAGTCTGAAGATGATTGAAAAACTCATGGCTTTCTAAAGCAAATCACACCTGAGTTGCAGAGAAATAAAAAAAACCCCAAAATACAAATTCCCATTTCACGATGATGGTGAGATGGGTAACGATGGGCTTCGAATTGAATACGAGCTCTAACAAGACCAGCTCGTAAAGTTGCACGATTTTCTCTATACTGGGCGGCGGCAACGACACAAAGACGACAAAGATAGAAAGAGAAATTTGTTGAGATTTTGGTATAAATTGAAAACCCAGTTGAGATTTGGTCTGAATAAAAAATCCAACGAGGAAATTGAGTAATTTGGTGACTGGAGAAGGGAATAGCTACTACTGCTAATGTGCGAAGGAGAAAGAGAATGAGGGATTGACGGGCTCGTTAGCAATCCCACACTGATGAACAGGATTGCTAGTATCATGTTAACGACGTCAGTAGTCTATGCGTGTCTCGTTTAATCTCATTAAACGTTAATCTTGGTTTCACTAGACATGACACACTAGTCCTAATTAAGGTAGTTCCACCTAAAAAAGGTGTAACAACCGGAGTGTCAATGGTTTAATTGGAAACTTGACACGGGCTATAATTAAATGATTAAGTCTAATCATACGGGAAACTTCTTCTTAGGAAGAAATGGTTGGTGTAGTGATGAATGTTCGAAGAAACTTCAAAGATAATCAACCGGAATAACCTGATGGAGTAAAATGTATAAAATAATTAAGAAGAAGGATAAAAGACAAAATCGTGTTTGTGTTTTTTCATGGTTAAACCGTGTGAAATTATTTTAAACCTATTTAAGACATGTTAACTTATCATGTCACAATGTATGAACTCAGACCCATTGGTAACTTTTATTGTGTCGTGTCGCATTTATCTTTTACCACGTTGAATTGGGTTTTTATCATAAATGGTCCATTATATTTCACAAAGTTATCAGTTTAGTCTTTTATGTTTAAAACTCATCAATTCGGTCATTTATCTATTGATTTACTCATAAATGTCGTCCATGTTGTCTAACTTCGTTAGAAAATCAGTTAGTTGAGTGATGTAGCACACATATAGGGCCACAAAATCAATTAGATGCAACCACATGGATTAAATAATTTCTTTAAAATCATAAAATCATAAAAAAAATAGAATAAGTTTTTAAAAAACTTACAAATCTGATTGAACTAAAAAGCCCTACTCGTTGTCGATCAAATCGAAGGCATGGCTACTTTCTTAACCTCTAAAGAGGTGGTGGGTCAGGGAAGGAGAGAGGTGACGGTTGTGCGGATGAGGGTACTGGGGTTGTAGGGAAGGTGGGATTGAGATGATGGCATTCACAGGAGGGAGATGTTGTCTTTTGGGGTGTGGGTGTGCCTGAAAACACGGGGGCCACTAGTTATTTTTTTGTCAAACCAGGGACTATTGGTTTTCACTTTTTCTTATTCTTAATTTATTATTTTATTTTAAATTTTGGTTTTGAAAACAAATTTGTATTTAATCATGTGGCTGTATCTAATTGGTTTTGTGAGCCCTGCATGTGTGTCACATCAGCCTACTAATAGATTTTCTAAGAGAGTTAGACGGCAAAGATGACATTAATAAGTGACTTAATAGATGAATGATCGAATTGATGAGTTTGAAACATAAATGGCGAAACTGATGACTTCTTAAAACATAAGGGACCATTTGTGATAAAAACCTCGTTGAATTTATTTGTTTTCTTCATCAAATAAAAGTTAATTGAAGTATGGTCCCTAAATGTTTCTGTCCTTAAACTAAACATCATCAAGTACTAATTCCTCAACTTATTACAATGTGTAGTAATGATCTTTATTGTTACAACCCGTCTCAAAATTTATATTAATTTATTCCTGAAAGTGTTAAATGACCAAAATGCCCTTGGTTGGGCAATGGTTGACTTCTGATTGACTTTTGTGTCGTGACACGTACGACCCATTTCTTAACATTTTCTTGTTATACTAGTCGATACGAGCGCGTGGACGCAAATTGAACGAAATTTGGAATTCGAACGAAGGTTCTACGGGACGTTAATCTCGGGGGCATTCTCGTAATTTTGACGAGAACGGTATTTTGTTGTTGTGGGTGTTGGATCCAGTGGGACCCACCCACTATAACTTAATATTTTTTTCCCCTGCAATTCTTCCTTTCTCCCATTTCTCCCAAGTTAGCTCTTCCTTTCCCTAGCAAACCACACCACCTAATCACTACCACTGTGACCTCCCCTCACCACAAACTTGTCCCTCACCCTTGATTTTTGAAAACCCGACAACCACCTTAGTTTCGAGGAGCTCTGGCAAGGAGAAACTTCTTCGGTGAATTTCCCGGTGATACTGGCCACGATCGGCCTCGGAGTGACCACCTTTCGTTTTCCCGTGAGCCTTAAAACATTATCAAGGTCGTGCATGCATGAAATTGGCTTGAAATCGAGGAAGCCATGAACTCCGGTTTGGGCCGTGGCTTTCCTTTCATTATTCGGCCATCTCCCACGATCTTTTGACCTCGAAATAGGTAAAATTAGATTCCTTATCTTCCTAGCTTCATTTTGATATATTACACGAGTGAAATGGTTGAGTTTTGATTGAGTTATGAATTTTTGAAGAATTCCGGCGAAAAATCCAAATTCCGGCGAGGTTCCAACCGGTAGACAACGGTTGGCGGCAGCGAGCGACGGGCGGAAGTTGCAGCGGCGACTAGAGAACTGACGTCAACAAACCTAGTCCTGACGTCAGCCAACCCAGTTGGACTGGGAATATTCCAACAGTATATTCTTTTCCCTAACTAACAGCGTTAACAGAATATTCTCTAACGCCGTTAGAATATTCTGTTAAACCCTGGAATATTATGTTAAAGTTAACGGATCGCCGTTAACTTTAATGGCGCGTGCTAGCGCGTGACTGCGCATGGCGACGCGTAACGACGCATGGGACCTCCCGGCGGCGCGTGCGGCGGTGCACGGCTGCCCGCGGGGGCGTATTTGGGTTTTCAGACACCGAAACTCTTTATTTGAGTTCCGTATTCTGTATTCTTCGTAGTATTTAATTAGTTTATTAAATGTGGTTGTGTTACTTTAGGAGTGTTAATCCGAGGAGTACGGAGAGCGTACAAGTAATGCAATTATGGCTACGGTCACTGTGAGTGGGCTTTTCTTTCCAAACTTATATTTACGTATGCTTTGAAACGAATCTTAGACTTGCTTTATTACCTTACTTGGTTTGAGAAGCTCAAATGTTTTAGCATATTATCGGTATTTCGAATACGGTATTGTGAATACCATTTTAGAATGTTTTACTACTAGCCTTACTTGAGAAACGATATACTTTATACTATACCCCGTTTTAAGATACGAGACTTTACCCGTGGCATGTTTTCATACCCGCTCAATTAAGATTGTTTACACGGTGTCTATAGTACTGTATGGGGCCAAGACCAGCTTCACGTGTATGTTCACATTGCACCGACACGCTCACTTTGGATCCATCGTAAGTGCTAGCCTGTTCTAGTTGCTTTGACATCTAAAACTCGTTGTGACGCGCTTAGCGCTAGCTTCACATGTATGTAGTACTCGAGCGTAGATTATTACACCCAGCCTGTTCATGACAGAATATCTTTGCATACACTCGTGTGTTTGCACTACCTACTGAGCGTACCTTGTTGTTATCTGTGATTTTATTATATACCTGATTTCACTTATGCCATGGAAGCCTTATGTTATTCTTGGATTCCACGTGTTGATTTTTGTTGAAAGATTTTATATTGTAATTTTATGGCTATTTACCCGTTTTGGAAAATAACTAGCTTTCCACATTTACGTTGTTTTTCATACCTACTATGTAGTATGATTTTGAGAATTATAATGGGTTTTTACAGCGAGGGGTTAATACTTTCGAAAAGCAAAGTTTTAGAAAAATTAATGTTTTTGCCCACTCACACCTTTTTGTTTTGCACCCCTCCAGGTTTAGTAGGCTTTGGTGTTCCTGATGTCGGGACGCGGTGGCATGGTTCCCTTGTCAGTGTAGGAAACTTTACTAGTAATTGTAGTTACTTAGTAAATCCTATTCTGTAAAATATCCTTTCTGGTTCACACACACTTACGTGCCCTCGATCTTTACTTTATTCAAATTTCTCTTTATTACTTTAAATTACTTTTCATTTCTTCAAATGGTTTTCGTCACCTCTCAGGGTGTCGGCCAGCACCCCTCGATTTTTGAGTGTCCACCTAGACATCTGGGTCGGAATGTGTCACTTATAACTAATTTCGTTGGACTTTTCTTTCATTTTTTATCCTTTTAATTTCTTTATTTTGAATAAAATTGGTGTTACTCAAAAGAACCATTACTCAACATTGTAACAAGTTCATGCACTTATACTTATGAAATTTTAGTTTTAGAACCAAAGTTTCAATAAAACTAAAAGCTCCAATTTTCTCTTGAATCGTATTAAGTGCACAATAAATATTCAAACATACAAACTCAAAGGAAGTGAATATTAGGATGATTGACTTTTCAAGAGATAATAAATATATATATATATATATATATATATATATATTTCTATTGTATGTTGAAACCAAGTTTCGTGAACAAACACTAAATCAACTCACTAATTCAACTCATTAAAAATCATGTTATTATCGTCTTGATTAGTACATAATTTTCTCACAAAACCGTGTCGTAAATAATTTTATCATGTCCAATACTAAATCTTAACTCGATTTAGTGTAGTATAAAAATAAAAATAAAATCTAAAGCAATAGGTTATCACACTAGTGTCAAACTATTCTTAATTGTACTATACTAGCCAATTAACATATGACCATGCTGATTAACATTTTCCATCAATAAACTTGCTCATGTCGCATGGCATGCATATATAAGTTTGTTTAAATGGTGAGCTGGTTTCAATAAAAAAAAATGGTGAGCTGGTTTCAATAAAAAAAAGTGGTGAGTTGGTTTGAATAAAACAAAAAATGAGTGAGTTGGATAAAGTCTAAGACCAAAAAAAAATTCGAATCACATTGCTAACATGAAATAAAGGTTTTCCAACAAATAAAACATGAAATGAACATTGTAATTTATGTACAAAAAAGGCAAACCCATGAACCACAAAATAAGGTAAATGAATATAAAAAATTTGTTTGAAAGTGTTTGTTACAGTGACTGAAAGTATTTTTGGTGAAAATATTTTTGGTTTCTAAAAGCATTTGAAGTGCTTTTTGCAAGAAGCACTAGTTATGTGTTTATTGCAGAAAACACTTTAAGCATTTTTTTCATGATTCATTTGCATTTTACTAAGAAATGGTTCCAAAAACACTTTCATAAAAAATTATTTCAGTCATTTTAAAAGTACTTTCAAACACACCCAAACTATTTTACATGATAAAATTGCAATTCAAACATTCACAAAATAAATTTTAATTAAATGCAAGTAGCAATTTCCATCTTATATTAGATAATTAGATATTGTTGACCCTCGTGCAGGCCGACACTTGCGATCTATGAAGCACGGTACGAGAGCTGGAGCAGGAATTCAGGAGCGAAGGGTTCGAAAATTCGTGAAAACTCAAAGAATCTTGATTTAGGAGTGGCAGAGATTTGCCAATTAAAATAATATTATTTTAACATTTAAAAAAAATGTTAAATGCAACGGGTCTAAACTTAGAGAAATAAATTAGATGAGCATTAATACCCAAAGGGCCGAACAAAAAAAACACAAAAGACACATTTATATTTTAGTTAAACTATGCGTTTCATACTTTGTTTAGACAAGGACAAATAGTCCAACAAAAAAATATAGGACAAATAGCAAACGGTGCCGTTTTCAAAAAGTGGTTCATCTTCTCCAAACTTCCACGAGGCTCATCACGCCTGCCTCTGCAAATTTAGGGACGCCGCGAGCTTGCCCGTCCCGCATCAAAATTAGAGGCGGCCTGAGGCCGTTGCACTCGCTTCCCATAGACAGAAGCGGCCCTGAATTTCATTCTTGGCCAACCGAAGCCACTCCGCTTCGTTTTCAAGCCGAAGTGTGACGAATCGTTGAACCCAGGCGAACCCGACCCGCTCCACGCCGTTCCCAAGCCGAAACTAGACGAATCCAAGTGAATCCGGCCTCTTCCGCTCCCGCTCCGGCTCCCGGAGCGCAAGTCGGCACCAGAGTGAAGCTCCCGTGCTTCATAGCTTGCGATCCATCCACTACCAACTTGGGTGCGACCATTCGCCGAATATCGTTGTATTTCGACACGTGGCAGACGCGATGGCCACTAGTGTGAACTGACGAAATTGCCCAACTGGAAATTGAATTTAGAACTGTATATCACGTGCTGGAGGCGGACGCAAGTCTCGAATCTAGAGGACTCGAGGTAAAGAAAGAAGAGGAACACCGCCTGCTCTCAATTGTCACGCGTGGGTCCCGCGAACATGTGGGTCGTTGTCGGCACGGAAACGAGGAACCGAACTCTACGTCTCCACCGAACCTTGTTCAGCCTTTGTTAACTATGAAATGACCAATATACCCCACAGTTTCCTCGAGCTAAAAAAATATATTAACCTGAGGAGCTCCTCTACCTGTAGCGGATTTATAAAAATTCATGCTTATGACTTACTATGTAGATATCATTTATGAAAAAAAAACAATTAAATGTGAGATCATTTGGTTATCAAACTATATAAAAACACATGGATGAATTTGGTAAATAAATGACGAACCATCAATCTATTTGATACAATAAGTTGACTAAATAGCCTTAATTTTAATTGATTTTTTGCAGATATAATTTTTACATATTGATTTATAATTTGAACGGTTTCGATCATAAACACGGAGTTATATAAATCGGCCACTAAGTACATTGAGGAGGAATTCCTCCTCAGTATTGAGGAGCCAAGCCTTTATTACAAAAAATGCTAATGTTTTTTTTTCTCTAATTTCTTTTATTATCTATATGTGGTTTAATTTGAACAGTAGTGGATCGTTATATTGTAATTGAGTTGGTCCTCGTTTTGAAGTGAAATCAATATACTTTGGACTTTTAGTTGCTAGAAACCGCTTTAGCTTTTCTAAAAATATTTAAAATACTTTTAATTAACAATTTTATTCCTTTGGAAGTATTCCTAAATATACTTATAATTAGTTTAATTCTCCTGACGATTGATAGTGTAAATTAGAATCACGTCTCAAATTATAGAAAATAAACCATTCACTTATAATGCAATAACAATACGGTGCTATAACAATTTAGTCTGGTATATTTTTGTATTTTTATTAATATAACAATATTTTTTATATTAAGTGAAGATGAATTTGGGCTAAGATGCACAATTGGCTAGTTATAGTAAAGTGGTATCGAATTCAGATTCGAACTTAATACGTATCACTTACAAGTGCATAGAAATATCAACAGAGTCGAACTTAATACTATGCTTAAAGTTGTTTTTATTATGAAATATAGTTTTAAAGGGCTTTTTAGTAAAAAGACATATAGAAGATCACTCCTTATTCCACGTGTTTGAATCCTATCTCCTGTCATCTTATGCTTTTGCCATATTTTTGCAAAAAAAACGTGCTTGAAAAACACCAATAAAAAAATCAAAACAAAACCCATTAACCAATTAAATCCTTATTATATTCAAAGACAGAGACACCAAGAAAACCTCACGGCCAATTATAAAGATTCAAATAACATTGTAAAAAAACGGGCATAGGCAGCCTTACTTGACTTCCCTTATATATTCCCCTCCTCCCCCCCCTCCTCCAATCCCCACCATTAAGCAACCATCACCAAGATTTCATCAATCTTCTCTCTCAATTTTTTTCGTCTCACAAAAGATATCAGATATGGCAGCTGAAAAGTTGAATTTTGCACAGACATGCAACCTCCTGAGCCAATTCTTGAAGGAGAAGAGAACCCTCCAAGTCGTCCCTCCCACCACCATGAACTTGCTGACGACCATGGAGGCTGCTGCTTCGAACCCGGTTGATCAGACGGCTCAGATTCCATCGTCAAAACCCAGTATCGATTTGTTTCCGCAGTTTACCAAAAACCCAGGAGCGGTTTTGGGAGATCAGCAGCCTGGATCTGCTGCCCAGATGACTATTTTTTATGGTGGGCAGGTGCTGGTTTTCAATGATCTGCAGGCTGAGAAGGCAAAGGAAATTATGGGTTTGGCAACAATTGGAAGCTCCAAGATTTCTGCTGGATTTGTTTCAAATGTTGTGGAGAAGTTGGGTTCTGAGAATCAGTCGAATGTTGTCGGTAAAAATAATTCTCAGGAAATTCAGAAGGTGCAAACCCATGCTGCTGGGTCAGATTTGCCTCTTGCTAGAAGAGCTTCACTTCACAAGTTCTTGGCCAAGAGAAAAGAAAGGTAAATTACATTCCAAAATTGTTTATTTTCTGAAAATTTTGAGTAAAAAAAGAATCGAAGCGACGCGATCGAATATTTATATAATTAGGTTATATTAAATTTTCAGGGTGGCAGCCATAGCACCATACCAACTGAACAACCAGAGAGCATCGTCTCCTACCAAAAGTGATGAGCAAACGAGTTCGAGGGCAGAAGGCCAAAGTTCAAAGCAGCTTGAACTCAGGCTATAGAGATTTGATTGGCTTACAATTTTTATTAGATTTAGATTTTTATTATATTATATAGTGGGTTAATTTTCTGGCGACTTATGATTTCCTGACTCTCTGTAATTTGTTATAATTTGTTATACGCAAAATTTGTTCTGCCATCAAAACTTTAATTTTGTAATTATTATTTTTATCAATGAGATTGGATCCATAATCCATTTATGCATATTGCCACTAATAGTAATAATGTTTAAGAAACACACATCTCTGAGAAAAAAAATAGACAGATATCAGATATGAACAAAAGTTAGGATTGTTCTCCAATTGCAAAAGGAATGTTTCTTAATTAATTTTTCTTTTTTCGATTGAAATTTTTCTTGATTACTTTTTGGATATAATTGATGTGAAGAATATAAATTTCTTTTGTACTTAAAAACTTTTATATGTGGAGCAACTCTTTAAAATGTCTAAATATAAGTTTGAACTATGATGACATATTTGCAAATTTAATTTTTGTGTTTTTTTATTCAAAAATATATTTACATCGGAGCTATGAAGAATAAATTAATATCGAACGTCATCAAAGAATAAATTAATATTGAACGTCATCGACAAGATTTGGACTTAATACACTAAAACCTCGATAAATTAATACTTTTGAGACTGGAAAAAATTATTATTTTAACGAGATTATTAATTTATCGATAAATGAATAATTTATTAATTTATCGATAAATTAATATTTTATTAATTTATCGATAAATTAATATTTTATTAATTTATAAAAGATTTTATGTTTTCAAAGAAAATATGTTCATGTATCTTATAAAAAGTCATAGTCATATATTCATGTATTAGATAAACTTCTAATGGACATTAAAAAGAAGAATATATAAGGGTTTTAAAGATACATGTATATATCAATTTATTACAGCAAACCATTTCCGGTCTACGCTATAGAAATGCGATGGATGTTGAGGACATTTTGAATTATCTTACTGAAAATAATGCAGTGATGGAATCGCCAACTGATGAAGAGATCATTGATGCAATAATGAATACGACTACCAATGAGGACCATGAAGATCCAGATCATAGTTGTGATCTACCAATTGTTTCTCCAAAAGAGGCCTTTCAAGTAATAGTAACATTGAATAACTACTTGCTACAAAATGAAAAAGATATACCAAATGTGGTGTCTACATTGCAAAAAATTAAAGATGAGGTTCAGTTCAATTTAGGTGCAAAGAAAAAACAAGTGACTTTAGAAGCATTTTTTGAGAAAAATTGAAATTGTTTGGTAAAAAGTCTATCATATGCATTATGAATTGTTATGTACTATATTTTTATGTATTTTAATGAATTATTAATTTATATATCCAATGGGCCTTAAGGAAAGTTAGAAAAAATTATTATCTTATGCATTAAGCGAAATTATTAATTTAGTACACAGGCCCGAGTCGGGACTGGAGTTTTTTATTATTTAAACGAGGTTATTATTTTATCGAATATTAATTTATCGAGGTTTTATTGTAGTTTGTAGGCTGGCAATTTTTAAAAATAATATATAAAAACTCTAAATAGCCGTTTGAATTAATCAAAGTTGATCAACTAAATCAAGATTCAAGAAAGTTGATCAACTAGCTATCAATTTAGTGTTGAAATAATTCAAGTTTAAAGTTCAAACATGCCACTTTCGTTGTTTGTGTTAATGATAATTTATAGCATTAGTTGTTACATCCCGTCCCTAAATTTAATATATTTTATTTCTCGACGTTGTAAATTTACAAAAAATATCCTTGGTAGGTCAAGTGAGTCCTACGTGGACATTCGATTTTATTTTCGTAATTTCGTACTTTTCCGATTAGTTTTGATTAGTACACTTCACTATGAACCCGTAAACTCAAACGGGACATTTTTCTGACTTGTAACGGACAAGTTACGTACATGGGCATTTTGGTAATTTTCAACTTGCAGTATCATGGTTTTTGTGGATCACTCTCGTGGTTTCTCACAAACCAGGATGCCCTGCACCCTCTGATATTTTCAGTCTGCAAAGGTTGCATGCAATTTGCCTGCATGCATTTGTTGAGCACTTTTGTGCCTTTAAATCAAGTGCAATTCCGTGTGGATTTCACCACACCTCACCAACCTAAATCAGTCTGTCTGCCACTCCCTTATGCTCCTTCCCCGTGCCTCTGTGTTCTGCCAACACACTCACACACAAATCTCTCCAAAACACCTCGAGACCACCATCCAATTCTCTAAGATTTTCCTTCGAATAATCACAGCCACAACCTCTTAATTCTTCCTCACTGTCAAACCCAACAACCTCTGGCATCAAACCCGAGCCCAGGACCTCAAACCAAGAAGCCCAGGAACTCCGGCGAGTTCCAGTTTTCTTCCCAACGAAAAGTTCACCCACTCGGACCTCGATCAAATTCAAAATCATCACCAATCGACCTCTGGGAGGCTTGGGATCATAACCCAAGCCTTGCATGTGAGTTTAACCTCGAAAAAATTGAATTTTGGCTGAGGCTTTCGAGGCTTTTTCCGGCCATCTCCGGCCACCTTTTGGCCTTGATTTAGGTAAAATCGAGTTCCTCTCTCTCTTAGCTTCATTTTGGTACCTTTTGTGTGAAAAATGGTGTTGAATTGAAGAAATTACAATTTTTCCAAAAAATTTCGGCGAAAATCCCAGTTTCCGGCGAAATTCCGGCCGACGGACGGCCGAAAAGTGCATCGGTGACTGGCGAGCTGACGTCAGCAAACCCGATTCTGATGTCAGCCAACCGGATCGTGACATCAGCAGGTCCGGTTCAAACCGGTCGAACCGGAGAATATTCTGAGGTATATTCCATTTTGCAATCTGACGCCGTGACAGAATTTTCCCTAACGGCGACGAAATATTCCATGACACCGTTAGAATATTCCTGTCAGTTTAACAGAATATTCTGTTAAAGTTAACGGCATGCCGTTAACTTTAACGGTGCGTGTGGCAGACTCACTGCCGGCGCGTGGGTGCGCGTGCGAGCTCGTGAGCGCGCGTGTGAGCGCATGCGAGCGCGTGTGGGCGCGTGGCGGCATGTGGCAGCGCGTGAGCCACTTTTCCGATAGTTTTAAGTCCCGAATTGAGCAAACAGTGGGGATTTCGAGTCTTTTCCTTACTATAATTTGGAATTGACTTGTATAATGATTAGTATAGTAATTTCCCATATAAGTGAGACCTATCCCGAGGAGCTTCGAGGCCAAACTAGGTTTGGCGGCTACGATCCGACGACATACCAGTGAGTGGGCTGTTTTCTTTACAAAATATTATTATATTATGTGTTTTGAATGGTATTTATGACTTAGTATAGCATGCCATGATTTGATGAACTTAGAAATGATTTGGTTAAATATCTTTACTTGAGTTTTAGAAACTTATTATTAGCATAACTATACGCTTGTGATTTTATCTACTTATCATGCATACTTGCACGATGTTAGTACTGTCCGGGCCAGTACTAGTTTCACGTGTATGTTCACATTGCACCGACACGCTCACTTTGAATCCATCGTAGGTGCCAGCCTGTTCTAGTTGCCTTGGCAGCTAGAACTCGTTGTGATGCACTTAGCGCCATCTTCACGTGTATGTAGTACTAAAGCGTAACTATAACACCCAGCCTGTTCATGTGGCTACTTTCTGCATGAACTCATGTGCTTGTATTTATTTGATAAGTAAACATATTTATACATTACTGTTGATTATTTGACCACCCGTATCCTTGTTGGGCGTTGTTCCCAATACTTGATTTATTTACATACTTATTGGTATTAAAGTTATACTTTGAAAAATTACGGGTTTTACAACGAGGGGTTACTATTTTCCCAAAACTCACGAAAAGTTTTATTAAACTTTATTTTGGCCTACTCACCCTTCTGTTTTTCGCCCCTCTAGGACTTAGGGATTAATCTTGGCATACAGGAACCTGTGACATTGGCTGACATTCGCTCTCTCTATTTTTGTTAAAGTATGGAATAACTTTCTTGTGTGTGTTCATATCCATCCTTCGGGATGGGAATATTATTTTCCTTTAGTGCATTCCTTGCTCTGATGTTAGTTTGTAATAATGGGTTAAACCCCCACACTGCGCACTCTCTTTAAACTTTGATTTTATTAATTACTTCTAAATTCCAACTTTATTTCATTCTTAAATCCTTTTTCCACGTCATGACTTCGTCACTCCGGAGGAGTGACGGTTAGCAAGCCTCGATATCCGGTGTCCACCTGTATATTCGGATCGGGGTGTGTCATTAGTCAAATACGAAATATGTATAGTATGTGAAATGTCACACCCCGACCCGGATGTACACGTGGACACCGGATTTCGAGGCGTGATGGCCGACACCACGTAGGGTAACGAAAGCCAATTTGAATGAAATAAGAAATAATTGAATAAATTAAGATCAAAGTGTACACAAATGTACGGGCGGAAGAATTTGATACAATACAAGTCGTACAAAGTACGGAATACAGAGTATTACAATACCAAGAAATTTAAGCCTTTGTCATACCACCGCCTCGAACGTTGACAGCTCCAGCCACTAAACCTGGAGGGGCGCAAAAACAGAAGGGTGAGTGGGCCAATAATAGTTGTTTTGTAAAAACCTTTCCTTTCTGAAAGTAGTAACCCCTCGCCGTCAAAATCAAGTAATTGGTTGAAAAACCTTTTCAGAAAACGTACCATATAGTAGGTAGAAATCAAGGTAAGTACGGAAATATACTTACCGTCCGAAACGGGCAGAAAGCCACCGTTCGGCACAAAAAGCTTTACTCGAAAGTTCGTAAAATAAGATTATACGGGAAACCCGTAAATCAAATAAAAGCCTCCGTGGCATCAGTGAACAATAGTGATAAAATCACAATACAGAACTATAAGATAAACCGCTCGTTTAGGTATAGCAAACACACGAGTTCATACAGATATATTCTGTCATGAACAAGCTGGGTGTATAAATAACAGTACGCTCGTGTACACAATCACGTGAAGCTGGCGCATATGCGCATCACAACGAGTTCGAGTCGCCTAGGCGACCTAGAACAGGCTGGCACCTGCTATGGATCCATAGCGAGCGTATAGGTGCGTGTGAACAATCATGTGAAGCTGGTCCTGGCCCCGGACGGTACACCTAACACCGTGTAAGCAACCTAGTTGAGCGTATGAAAACATACTACGGAATATTCTAAATAAAACAAGGTGGGGTAATTTTCCTATAAGGGATGCCCTCAAACGAATCAATATATATGGTATTCTCGGGGCCGTACCCGAAATACCAAGCATATAACTATAATACGTGAAATACCAAGAATACGCCACATGGGTACCAAGGTATAGAAATACCAACTTAATGGTAAACTAGGTGAACCCAAAATACGGTAGAAATTTACCATTTCCAAGGTTCACCCAAATATGGCCTAAGGCCCGTCAAACGGGTATAAAAACCCAAGCGCACAAGTAGGGAATAAAATAATTAATTCCCTAAAACCCCCTAAAATAGGGCCGGTCCGATACTAACGATAAGCATACAAAAAGATACGGAAATCACCAATTTAATGGTATAATTCCCAAATGGAAATGTAGGCCAAAGCCCACTAATTTCCATGGCTTAACGAAATACCGAGTCAAAACTAGTAAACCGAGTAAATACTACGAAGTACGAGGTCTATCAAAAATACGAGAATAAATAACCATCTAAAACCATTTAAAACCATAGTAATGATGTAGGCATAAACAAATATAATTTCCCAAACATAAAACACATTTAAATAATGTAGGGGACGGGCCCACTCATAAATACCAAAGTCGGGAAGTCCAAATGTACGTTCTCCGAACGCCACGGGTAGCCAAAACCTATTTTAGAACACCCAGGATTAATAAAGTATTCGAAAATACGAAGAAAACGGCGTTCGGAAACCCGAAAACGGAGTTTCGGGGTCGGAAACCCCAAAATCGCCGCCGTGCGCCGTCGCACGCGCCGCCACACGCTGCCAGTCACGCGCCGTTACTGTTTCGTTAAAGTTAACGGAATATTCTAACGGCGTTAGAATATTCCGTTAACAACGTTAAAACTAACGGACAGAATATTCCTCGGAATATTCCGGTCCGACCGGGTTGAACCGGTTTGCTGACGTTAGCAGGACCGGTTTGACCCGGTTTGCTGACGTCAGCGCCGGTCACCTCTGACCTTTTTCCGGTCGCCGGCCGCCGTCGCCGGAATCTGGAAAAATTGGCCGGAATTTCTGGGAAATTTCAGAGCTTCATAACTCCTTCATTTCAAGGCCAAATTGGATGATTCAAGTACCAAAAGGAAGCTAGAAGTGAGGAGATTCAGAATTTACCATTTTGGGGGGCCGGTCTCTGGCCGGAGGTGGCCGGAATTGGGCTCGAAAGTTTCGGCCAAAACTGAAACTTGTCGATCTCGAGGTTTCCTTCACACGCAAGCCCTGGGTTGTGATCCAGGGTTCCCAGAAGTCCAAAGGTGAAGTTTTGGGGTTGAATCGAGGTGGTTGGCCGACGAGTGTCTCGCCGGAATTTTCGAGTTTCTGGGTTCGACAGGTCTCGAGAGTTCTTGGTTCGAGAGCAGCCTAGAAATGATAAGGATGATGCCAGTGGTCTCCCATGGCCAAAGGATGGCTCAAAGTGGAGGAGAATAGGCACAGGGTGCCTTGAGTAAAATTTTGTGTGGTTTTGTTTTTGGTTTTGTGCAGAGAAGAAGAGAGGAAGGAGATGGAGTCTCGGGTCAAAGCCCAGACAACATCCCAGGAATCTAGGGATTGCCCACATGGGCCTGCAGACCAATGGGCCCCAACCCATCTACTCAAAACTGCCCAAAACTGAAATACGGGAAATGTCGGAAACCAACGCCCGTAAAATATTCGTTCGGAGTCCGAACGACGTCCCGCTCGCATCTACGAGTTCGTATCGACGAGCATGTCAAGAAAATACAATTGGAAATGTCGTACGAGTTACGACGCAAAAGTCAACCGAAAGGTCAACCAAGGGCAAAATTGTCATTTTGCACCTCCGGTAATAAAATAGTATTATTTTCTGGAACGGGATGTCACATGAAAAGTAGTACATGTATTATTTGGTAACTATGCTTAAATAATACTTTGACAATTTTGGCCATTTAAAAAAAATATTTATTCAATAATATGTTAAAAATACGGGTAGAATGCATGAATATTACAATGTCGTACATCAACTTACGAATTCATTGCAAACTCATACCTGATCTTGGGGTCACATAACATGTTTTAGCCTTATATGTAAATTCATTGCAATGTCATACATCAACTTACAAATTTATTACGAATTCGTTACAAGTTGAGGTGGTAAAAATGTAATTTGCCCTTATATGTATTATTAAAAAATTTGTGAAGATAACATGTTTTAAACGTGAAAAGGTATGTACATATGTGTACCGCGTGTTGGAGTTTAAAAAACATGCAATTTAATAAAACATGCAATTTAATAAATCATTAATACATGGATGAAAAATGAAAGTTTTTTAAAAATAAGTACGTGCATGTATAATACGCAAATTTACTAACCATAATTTATAGTAAAGGATAGAAAATAAATTGGTTTTAAACTTCTCATACACGATGTTGGCACTTAATACCACTAAACCGTTGTATTAAGTGGCAACATCCCACTTTTATTCTGAAACAAAACAATTAATCGAAAATGTTACAATGGAGTAGCCTATAGCATGAATTATGTGAAGGACGACTTGTGCAGTCAATAATCCAATAGATAAAAATCCAACGATTAAGGATATCAATACACACTATGCTCCCGTTTATTCTAGGAAAACCAATTAATCTCGTGGGAATACAAACTCAATTGATTTATACACATCAAATTAGTTATTGTGGTCGCCTTTGTTTTAATATTTTATTTTTATTTTTAATTAAAGTAGTCCAAAAAGTTCTTTAGCCTTGCCGCCCATACCTTTTGCACTCTAATTAAATTTTTCAAGACACTAAACGAATCACAATTTTAACATGTGGATGGTTTTATTTTTATTTATTTATTTTTTTCCAAACGATAACATAATTTATCAATGATCAAATACGATGTGATACATTGACATCAACAACCAGGATATTGAAGAACCAAATTAGCTCCCAAGTCCACTTGGTCGAAGTAGGCAATAGCCAAGTGGCTCACTTATTAAGTCCGTTTATCTTATAGTTATATATCAGTCAACTTGACTTTAGATTTGAAACAGGATGAAATGACCTCTTGAATTGTCTTTCGTACTTGGCCTTCTTAACCTTCAAATGTTTGTCGAATCACATCTCAACCATGTGATTATCTCAGCTCGACTTTGAGATATTTTATCCCAATAATAACTGTTAAACATTTTTGTATTTATTTTTTAATTTTTTTTAGTAGAGCAATAACATTAGTGGGTTATATAGTTAGTGTTGGAGGAAATAATCAGTGGGGATCAAACACGCACCAGAATGTATAGACATAATTACTTTTAATCACTACAGTAAAACGTCATATGCTATTTTTCCAAAACCTTAAGGGAATAGAATTTGAAATAAATTAACAAATATCCAAAGTGGGCTAGAGAAAATCTAAATTCCCAACCTTGGGGTGGATTCCATATGCAACAAGGCGAAGACAACCTCTAAATCCAAGCTCAATTTTTGATAGGCTTTTAATTTAGAAAGGTCCTAAGTAGAACACCTAAAACCAAATGAGCTAAAATGGGCTTTGAGCATAATCCCATTTGGAGAGCCCAATGAAGTCCTAATCAAAACTTCCAAGTGCGTAATCCAAAAATTAATTATCTAATCCATAATTGAAGTAAGTTTATGCATAAAATCTAAGTGGCCACGTGTCATGTGACAAAGATTTTGGTGAGGGAAAAAAGGGCAAATAATTCATTCAGCTCAGTGATGTTAGCATTCTCCCCTCCCTTGGCATATAATCCCCCAAAGCCATATTTGATTTTTTATATTTTTTTTCCTCTCTCTCTCTGTCAGGATTCCGCTCTCTCTATCTCTCTCTTCCTCCTTCTCTCTCTCTGTCTCTTTCTCTCTCTTCATTCTCTTTCATTCCTATAGAGGCCCCTTGCTCGAACCCTAACCCTCAAATTTATCGGCAAAACCCCGACTTTCTTGGAAAATCACGGAGGAAATGCAGCACCAGAGGCTGAAGCAGCAGCAGCAGCAAGCTCTGATGCAACAGGCTCTTCTCCAGCAGCATTCTCTCTACCACCCTGGCCTCTTAGCTCCCCCTCAGGTTCGACCTTTCTGCCTCTCGCTGCTCTAATTTCTCGCCCTCCTACTTCGATTCTGTTTTCGGGTTCGATTTCCGCTTCGATTTTGATTTTGATCTTCCAGCTCCGATTGTCTTCGAGTGTGATTGCAGTACGGAAGCTAGGGTTAGTTGAGTTCCTCTTCCTTCTCGTGTTTCGGAAGTACCCGATTCCGAAAGATAGGATTTTTGGGAAATTTATTTTGTGGGAAAGTTTTAAATTTGATTGTTGTGGTTTTTGATTGCTTCTCGGTAGTGAAAATTGAGCTTGGGGGTGTCACTTTTTGGGTTTTCTTTCTCTCATTCGTGTCATGCTTCGGAGCTGTCGATTTTTGGAGGTTCTGCGATTGGTGTTGAATAAGATTAAATAGTTTTTCGTTTTCTTTTTTCGGAATTCTGAAATGGGGAAGAATTGTTTGCATCTTGGGACGTTTTGTTATCTTTTTGTCGTAGTGAAATGGTGATGGAAAATAGAAATAGGAGACTCTATTAGCGTTTTCAATACTCTGGTTTTTCGAATTGTTTTTTTCGTGCATTGGCGCCTTGGTTGGTGGTGATTTCGAAGCCTCCAGTAAGTTGCTGATAATAGTTTAGATATAGAAGTACACCAAATACTCATTTGGCCCTATCTTCGAATTTTGATAAAGTTCACAGGAGTTGCGCTTTAGGTTATCTTTAGTTCCCTGCCAACCATGTTTTTGTCTTGCATAATCATTTTTTTCCATGATGGACCACTAGTATTTTAGTTTGTCGTTGTTGGGTTCCAGTGCAAGTAAGTACTTAAGTGAATTTTGCTGTTAGGTTGAAGTACTCCTGTTCTTGTTGATAAATAAGTAGGGGAATTTAGTTTATTTTGATTTAGGTTTATTTTATTTTTTGCTTCTGGCTTTTTAGGTTCCTTTATTTTCTTTTCTTTTTCACATTTTTATTTTGCAGATAGAGCCAATCCCAAGTGGAAATCTGCCTCCTGGTTTTGATCCAAGCACTTGCCGCAGTGTGTGAGTGTTTGTCTAGACATTTTTTTTCTTCTTTTCATTTTGAGTTTTTATTTGTTTCACCTCTATGCTTGTGTAACTATTATGTTTCTCTGCATTTTCTTACCCTTAGTCGATGCCTCGAAATTGATTGTCTTCATTGAATAGCGTTATGATAAGTTTATTTTTTCCATGGTTGCTTTTCACTTGGCCATGCTATATCTTACTAAAGTAATAAAAATTTTCAAGTATCTGAAATTATCCATCCTTCTCACAAAACTACCCTTTCGCTCACTATGCTTTTTGTCCAAAAATCCAGATGAAGTTAACTATGTGTAACTAAAATTGGTCTTGTTTTTTTTTTCTGGTTCAGAGTGATTATTTAGGGTTTAATTTCATTTCTTTTTTATCTTCTGGTTTTAAACTTTTGTTTACTTTGAAAAATTTCAGGTATGTGGGGAACATCCATACTCAGGTGACAGAACCACTTCTTCAAGAGGTTTTTGCAAGTACTGGTGCTGTTGAAAGTTGCAAACTTATAAGAAAGGATAAGGTAAGTTTGCAACGGTGCACATATTCGTCCTTGGCTTTTTTTTTATCTGTTCTCTGTTCAACAATCCCAACTCAATTTTACCATATGGGGATCATATAATTGATAATTTCTGTTTTCTTTGCCTTCTGCAGTCATCCTATGGGTTCATTCACTATTTTGATCGCAGATCAGCTGCTCTTGCAATAGTGTCTCTCAATGGCAGGCATCTGTAAGTACAAATATTAATTATGCTTTTTGTTATTTTTGTTTGCTTGTATTTGTACTTTCTCTAAAATCTTTGATATGTGATCTTCAGGTTTGGGCAGCCTATCAAAGTAAATTGGGCATATGCCAGTGGTCAGAGGGAGGATACATCAGGTTGGTTTTCGTTTTTCTTTCTCTGAACCGATTTTAACGATGCTTTGGCATTTATCATGTAGGTTAGTTACAATACTGTCTGTCTGATGTGCAGGTCATTTCAACATTTTTGTTGGTGATCTCAGCCCTGAGGTTACTGATGCTACCTTATTTGCATGCTTCTCTGTTTATAACAGTTGTTCGTAAGTGTCTTCTCGGGCACTGGTTTTCTTAATTTGTTAACTTTTTAATAAAACATCTGATGGCCAATAGTTAAGACTTGGAAGTTATACGTTCATCTGTTAACATTCGTTAAGTTTACATTGTTATCCATTATGCGTTTTTCAGATGCCTAATTTGATTGTTTTGCTGGTTTTAGAGATGCAAGGGTTATGTGGGATCAGAAGACGGGGCGTTCAAGAGGCTTTGGGTTTGTTTCATTCCGAATCCAACAGGTAGTATTTTTATGGAACTTTTTACTTTTGTTATCTTTCGGAATGCATGGTGAATTTATTTTTGTTAATAATCTATTGCGAGTCTGAATGGTAGTTTCTGATGGACTGGTAACTGAATGCAAGGGATTAGGATGAGAGAACTTAGGTAACGGCTTTGATATAATGACATCAAATTTCAAATTTTCTTTTAAAGAGTCAATAGTTTAGAGCCCAGCCTGCCTTTATGAGTGTGTCGATCTGTAACTAAATTGATTCTCATCATACTCTCATTTTCTTTTTCAGGATGCTCAAAATGCGATCAATGACTTAACTGGTAAGGATGATGTTCTTCCTATTTAAAAACTATTTTGACAAGTTTGTTGAAAAAATGCATGCGGGCGCAAGTACAATAGCTCTGGCTTCCCCTCTTGTATTTCTTCTCACCATATTCTGAACCATCTTTTTGGCTGTGATATTCAGGTAAGTGGCTTGGCAGCAGACAGATACGTTGCAACTGGGCAACGAAAGGTGCTGGTGCCAATGAAGACAAGCAGAGTTCAGATGCTAAAAGTGTGGTGGAACTAACAAATGGCTCATCAGGTGAGCTCACCGTGGTCAAACTTTTTTCCTTTTCTAACTTACAAAAGAAGTTATGTCCAGTTTGACTGGAAAATGAGAGGAAAATAATTTGATTTGTAGTAATTTCATATACATTTTGTTCTGTGAAAAAAGATATAGTCCTTGGCCTAAGACAGACTCATATTCTGTTTTAATTTTGCAGAAGATGGAAAGGACACGGCAAACAGTGAGGCTCCGGAGAACAACCCTCAATATACTACTGTTTATGTGGGAAATCTTGCTCCAGAGGCAAGAAATTTTCTCATCTCTCTCTCACCGCGCAAACACGCGCTGTCACACACATTAATTTCTGCTATGCCTTGGATATGAATTGATTTACAAGGTTTTTTGGTGACAGAATTGAGTTTGAATTTTCTACTATGACTGCTTCTTGAGTTGGTGGTTTTTAATTTCTGGAAAGAGGAAAAGATGTGGAGAACAAAGTGAATATCTTCAGTGTCATTAATTTTTATTGGTCTTATTCTTACAGGTCAGTCAGCTCGATCTGCATCGCCATTTTCATGCTCTTGGTGTTGGAGTGATTGAGGAAGTTCGGCTGCAGCGTGACAAGGGCTTTGGTTTTGTGAGATTCAATACCCACGCTGAGGCAGCTCTGGCTATTCAAATGGGAAACACTCAGTCCATCTTGTGTGGTAGACAAATAAAGGTGTGCTTCTATGCTTATTGTTAGAGCTTTTATAAATTTAAGTATTATCAGCGCACCAAGTAGCGGACTGGATCGGTCGATCATCCCGGGACATCGCGTAGAGATCCATATACATACATCTACTGTTCAAGTGTTTATTCTCTCTCTGTCTCGTGCATTGACTGTTGATTGTTTATTATGTAGTGCTCTTGGGGTAGCAAGCCTACTCCACCAGGAACAGTTTCAAACCCACTCCCGCCGCCAGTAGCAGCAGCACCTTTGCCAGGCCTCTCTGCAACCGACCTTTTGGCCTATGAACGGCAACTGGCAATGAGCAAGATGGGTGGTGTCCATGCCCTCATGCACCCCCAGGGACAGCATCCCCTTAAGCAGGCAGCAATGGGAATGGGCACTGCTGGAGCAAGCCAAGCCATATACGACGGCGGATTCCAGAATGTTGCTGCTGCCCAGCAGCTTATGTACTACCAGTAATAGTACAGAAGAGGTTCTGTTAAATGGCACAACCTATATAATCTATTTCCTGCATTATGCAGGTGTTATCTGAGTTATAAACCCCATTAGGAATCTTTTTTATTGTTTCTCCCTCTTAAGCGGCGACGGTGAGGTTGTTACCCTGGCCTTGTGTGCTTGCTATCTGTATGGATATGTAACATGTATGATCTCCTGTTTTCGACTGTTATGACGAGTGGTTATATATTAGAGGAAGTTGGCTTTTCCACTTTTGTTTTCAGTCTGTTCCCTTTATTGTTTTCGCTACGAGCCTACCGTCGATGTATTCATTGATCACCGGGTGTGAAAGCATATTTTGTTGGACAAATTGAAAATCGAACACACAACATTCATCATTTTCTACAGACTACTTGTAACACGAAACAAAAACAAAACAATCCGGGATCTGCAGGCTAGTGCCGGTGACAAGTCCTTTACACCCTCGCGTGATGTTCCATATCAACTCTGTAACTAAAAGAGAGGAGAAGCTTTTGGGTTATGAAGCTGATTCAGTCGGACTCCAACCTCGCAATATAGTTGTCGTAGAACTTCCCTGCACGCTCGAGATCCCCAAGCTCGGTATAACAATCAGCAATTGCTCCGTAAGCTTCTGTGTTTCCTGAGTCTTCTCCTTCTCGCTTGGAGATGTCCAGAACCATAGAGTGGTATTTAATGGCGTCTCGGTACTTACCCAATCTTTGCAGCGAGGCTCCTGACAGATGCAAATGGCATTTATAAGGCACACAACCAGAATGGATTTCCAATACACAAGCCAACATAATTAGACAAATACACTCGCAAACTGTTGAACATCGTCGATACTGCCTACTGAAGCTAATAAATAAGGCTCACAGAGACGGAAGTAGCAGGGAGGCAAAAGACGGAAGTAGCAGTTGCATGCGGTTTGTTCTTATTCTTGTCTTAGCAAACTAGTATTATAAGTACAGAGAATGAACGAAGGGGCATCAGAAACGAACCTAAACCTCTTGCAGCCTTCTTTTCCTCAATTGGGTCCTTCACAATTTGGGCAAGCTCAAGAGCTATCTTAAACTCGTCGAGTGCTTTCTCCGTTTCTTGATTTCTCAAAAAATTCTTCCCAGCTTTCAGTCGAGAAATCAACTCGTGCTTCCTTGGATCAACTATCACCTCACTCTCTGGAAGTGTTTTTGCACCAATCGGCGAATAACTCAAACTCGGAGCATATGACTCAATCTTAGCTTGCCTTCTTAGAGATTGATTGATTTGACGCAACTGTTCATTCACTCGCTGTAATTCTCCTTTCCTTTGCCGAGCAACCAAGCCTATCATAGAAGCACTAAACTATCAACCAACTGCTCAACATGGCTATCATATAAAGATATTGTTCAAACGAAATCAACAGAACTACTTAAACCATTTTCAGAAGAAAGCACATAAACCCAACGGAACATAATTAATGGTAATTAATAACCCAGTAAAATCTTACCACCGACAGTGGCCCCTACAAGGGCAACAAATAGCAGTACAGGCATGCTGAAACCATAGTTGTCAGCCTCACATGTTTCTGCCAAAGCTTTCAACGGCATTGTCAACATTAAGGCATTTCCGAGAAGAAGTCCCATTGCTGGGAATCTCAACTTTACGTCTCCCTGCAGAAGTAATAATTTCCATATGAGAGTCACAAAAAAGCATTGTTGAATACAGATCAGCAGATCATAAGGGATAGAAAGTAACACCGCAAAAATGGTAATTCGGACACATGCATATTCACAAAACTAGCCAAATTCAAAAGTACTGTATATCCCAATCCAATACATCTGATCTGACGATGCATTTGTCAATCTATGAAAATTAACCCACAGGGGGATTATACAGATATTACTTGAACGAAGCACGACAAGGCATATGCTCATCATGTTTTTGACAAAAACCTTCCAACATAATACGATTAGTGTTGCCATGTCTCACATTATTATATCTATAGATTGCCTTTACACAAGTTACAAAGCAGGCAAGGTGACGAATATGAAAAACCCGAATTGACCAAAAGTGAATGCACAAACAAATCAGAAACATCTGGTGCAGGAACTCACCATCATACCTGACATTTTGTGTTTGGCAACATATGGTGGATCTCACACACTCCACCTACAGAAATTCCAAATGACGAAACAAGCTTTTCGACTTTAAAAGGAAGAGAAGGTAACTTCCCAGGTTCTAACAATGTAAAACACTTCATGTCAATATGCAGATCAGTGTCAATAAAGTAACACCAACCAATCATTGCAACAAATAATGTACTAATTACTTACCAAGAAAATTAACAAGAACAACTTTTTGGATTATTTACATATTCGAAATTTTCGCTAGGTGGTAATGCAATAAAAATCCCAAAATTCATAAACTTTGTCTCCTCACATTCCACTCACACCTCTGATCATGCAAAGCTTATTCATTCATTTCAATCTATTGAGGAACAAAATGGGAACAAAATGGGAACTTTTCCAATTTTCTTTTCGTTGAACTTTCTCAGTAACCAAACAGGAAGTAAAATTTCCCAAATTGAAAACTCAATGTCACTAAATTGCCCTAAAAAATCGCTGCCACATTAGAAATTGAAAGCATTTCGAGCAAGCAGCTAAAGAGTGAGCAAAAACAATGGGTGCAGGCGGAAGTACTGACCGGAAATATTGGACTTGACGGAGATTTGAACGGACGGCGGAGATCGGCCGGAGTTCTTGGGGTGAGTGAAGAAGCAGCAGGAGAAACGGGCTACCACTGCCATTTGGTTCGGATAAACGTTGGTCTGTTTTCCAGTGGGCTTTTCGATATAAGCAGTCAGAATCTGTGTGTATATAAAAAATGGTTTTTTACATTACTGCCACTGGTATCCGACATGAGCACAAAGGATTTAGTTTTGGATAGATTTGGTGATGTAATGTTATTAGGATAATACTTAGGTACTCACTAGTGAGTACCTCATATACTCACTTTAATAATTTGGCCCAATAATATTTTAACACATATTTTATTATTTAAAAAAATAAAATATATGCTATTTAATTTTTCTTGGGTTTTTAAACATAAAGAACACATGTCATCTTTTGATTGGGCCAAATCAAAAAGTGATTATATAGGGTACTCACTAGTGAGTACCTAAGTATTGTCCATGTTATTATATAGTGATGCAGACCCACCCCATTCTCCTATTTTCTCATTCATATTAAAATCTCACCAATTATAAAAAGTGAAAAACTTGAAATGTTATTTCTCCGCTCACTATTAGGGAGTAGGCTACAATGCTCGCAAGCATTGAATGCTTACACCGATCTCACAATTAAAATGAGGGAGGAGAGAGGAGAGAGGGGGGAAAGGAGGGTGAGATCGGTGTGAGCATTCAATGCTTGCGAGCACTGTAGCCAGTCCCAGTGGCGAAGCCAGGATTTCTCGAAGGGAGGGGCGGACTTAAAAGAAAACCGCTGCAATGAAATTGAATGCAATTTTGACTTAAATTAAGGCAACACAACCTGATACATATTGGTTCACAAATCATTACTCCTTCATATAGCTAGAGCTGAAAGAGAAAAGAAACCAACATAGCACTATCCTGAAAAAAATTGTTGATGATTTCGGATGAATGAAGTTCAAAACGGAAACTTATAAAACAATCTCACATGGGATCTAGTAAAAAAAAAAGAAATCTATAAATAAACATTCCATACATACAAGAGAGTTTAAGAATTTTAATTTCAATGACTCTTTATTTAAGGTTTGTATTTTGTTTTTTTTCATTTATTTTAATTTTTATGGAAGTGCATCATTATTTTATTTAATTTTCTTAAATTGAAGGAGTGCTTGTTTAGGGGTCCGACCTCTCAAAATTATTATTTGTTTTGGTCAAAAAGCTGAAATTTATTAACACTTAAAACATATTACAAGGCCTAACAATGGCCCAAGATAAACAGTGGGAGACCCAAACCCACACCGACAAAGGAGGACGAAAGGAAGAAAAAAACCCTAATCTCCATCAGGGAGAAGTAGCCCGCCGCCGCCGAGCTTTCGCTAGCAACCACCAGAGTGATAACCATGTAGGAACCACAACGAAAGAGGATCCTCAAAGAGTCAAGCACAACCAAAATAACCCAAAAAAGGGAAGAAAATCCACAGCAAAATCAGTTATCAGAGCGCCACAATCGACCGAGGGGATGTGTAAAACCAAGTTGACACAACACGGGGGTGGGGAGGGCCAAGAATCGTTTCTGCTTTTGCTTTCCGGCGAGCGGAGGGGCGACCGCCCCCCTTGGCTCCTATGTAGCTTCGCCTTTGGCCAGTCCCCACTATTAGTCCTAAAATTCACTTTTTCTCATGTACATGCATAATTGGCTTTCCTTACTTAACACGTGTCGGCCAGCACGTCCCGACACTTGGCGTGTTAGGATCGAGATGTGTCAGCATGATTGGAGATGCTCTAAAGATTGTAAAAATAAGAGGTTAGGGATTCAGAAGTGAAAAAGATAACAGTTCATGAGAAAAGAGGAATTGAGAAGTTTTGGAAGAAGGATAGTAAAATTTAAAGAACAAGCTAGAGATTTTGGCCAAAAATTTACTACATAATGTAGCATTAAACGGAATATGAGAATTGATGAACTAGCTAATTAACATGAACTCTATCATGTTTTGGCGAATGTCATACACAATTTTTAGTGACATAATCTAACACAATATCTTACATGACTTCCTTTTCATGTTAATTATATTAACATATCGTTTCACATTTCAAGTTATGTTGTTTGGTCTTGAAAGCATAAAATGTATGCGAAAGAAAGTTTATTCAAGTCATGCGTTTTCTAGTGTGTGATAAAATGATAAAAGAATGACTTGTTTGCATGATATGGTTACAATAAAATAAAAACTCTAATGCTTGTTCAAATTACATGTTAGGGTTATTAAATAGAATTCTCAAATCTCAATGCTTGTTTGTATAAGTTACCAATAACACTTCGACTTATATGAGATACCGGAGAAAACTAAAGTTTTTGGCTCATCTTCTTAACCAGTAAGACCAGCAAGACTAATGCAATGTATTCATTGTTCAATATGCTTTTAATGGCTCAAGATTGTCTCGAAAATGTGGTGTCATTGATGTAACCCGTTATATTACAAACATTTAAGAGTTACTATAGTACCTTAGTTTAGAAGCTATTGAAATCTTCTACAATTTCCTTCACGAACGACATCACAAAATAACCACACACTGCCCCACTTGGGGTTTAAGGAGTGCCCCTACAATGTCTGCTACACTTCCATGATGTTTATTGTATCCTTTAATGCAACTTACATTTTAGTTACTACTTTGTGTCGGCCTACCAAATATCAAGAAAGTCCAACACAAAAATTTCATCTTTGTTTTCATTTATCATTGTTAAAATTCAATGATTTCTATGGGTCCAACTTCAGTGGTACGTACCATTGAATGGTACGTACTGTTAAATGACTAAGATTCATTTGGGGCCCACTGCAAATTAATCTGAACCATTCAATAGTCGTACCATTGAATGGTACGTACCACTCAAGATTTTTCCGATTTCTATACTTTATGAAAAATATTTTTTATTAAATACCTTTTTAACTTTGTATCAGGCATAAAAAATATGTTGTCGAGGAGCGTTCTGTAGCATTATTCATTCAATCTATTCAACTTGTCTACGCTCAATTTATCCTTCTCCACCTCGTGTTGCCTCTTACTCATCCATCTTAGCTACACCTTGGTCGACCGAATGTGTGCGTGACAGTGTCCCCATTTTTACATGACCGCTCATTCTTTTGTCTTTTGACTTGTTTTTATGGTAGTGACGTCTTTTGTAGCAGTGGTGACTGTATGAGTGTATGGTTCAATGTTAGGGTTTCATGTAATATGGGTTCTTTTACATTTTGGGCTTTAGCATTATGTTTTGGGTTGTTGTGTTTTCTTTTTTGTTGTTGGGAACATTTTGTATTTCGGCTGTTAAATGAAATCGCGCAATTTGCTTTTCCTTACTTCATTATCAAAAGGGAAAACAAAGAAACAACTTACATTTCGAAAACTGTAATTTTCACTTTATTTGTTTTCCATTTTCACAAAACTTTATTATCTTAATTTTAAACTCAAAATAAAAAGAAAATCGAATTAGATATGTAACTAAATTTCTTTGTCTATGTATAAGTAGTGCTTATTATTGACACAGCCCGTACCGGAGAATAATATTATTTTATTCCCGGAGGTGCAAAATGACGATTTTGCCCCTGGTTGACCTTTCGGTTGACTTTTGCGTCGTAACTCGTACGACGCATTCACTTGTATTTTCGTGACGTGCTCGTCGCTACGAACGCGTAGACGCGAGCGGAACGCCATTCGGAGTTCGAATGAGCGTTCTACGGACGTTAAATCGTATCGATGTGACTTGGGCTTTGGGCCCAGTGATTTGTGTTAGGCCCAGCCCATTTGGGCCCAACCTTCTTCCTCTCCCCATGCCATGTCTCTCTGTCACGGTCTCTGTCTCTCACACTGTTTCTGCCTCGATCTCTTCCTGCAAAACAGACACCTTTTCTCCCTCGAAAGATACTAAGCACCCCGAGCCATATCCATAGTTTACCCATCACTTTGCTTGCAACCTTCACCACTGCACTTTGAGCTTGTGAGCTCGAATTAAGAACCCAGGAGCCTGTAAAATTTGGAAACCCAGAAAATACCAAAACTACTCTGGACACCCATACCTTTCCTCGGGTTGCATGGTGGCTTAGCCACCCCTCTCTCACCAACCTTCAACATCATCATCTTCTTCCACCTCGACTCTCCGAGGCTGAACCCAGAAACTTGAACAACGGAGAACCCTGAAGCTTCAAATTTTTCCGGCGAAGCTCTCCTCGGTCAAAATCGATCACTCCGACCTCAATTCGAGCCCAAAACGTCCCAATCTAACCACCTTCGAACTCCTGGAAGTTCCAGGAGCATTCCTCCAGCCTTGCATGGCCGTAGATCGAAGGTTTGGAGATCGGCTCAACTGGACCCGAGATTGTTTCTTCAAATTCCGGCCAACTCCGACCGAGTTTGGGCCAACTCAGGTTGGGCGACTCGTGGACTCCCATTAGCGTAATTCGGACTTCCCGGCTTCGGTATTTGTGAGTGGGCCCTTTCCTTACCTAAATTAAATGTTTTATATGTTTTAATTATATAAATGGTTTTGCCTATACTTTAAATTGACTATTAACTTACTTATTGGCAAACTTAATTTATGTCTACACTTTTAATGATTGTAGTTTAGTATTTGTTCCGTATTTGGTAGACCTTGTATTTCGTTGTATTTACTTGGTTTATCGGATAGACTTGATGTTTGTTAGACCGACTCGGTAATGTATTAGGCCATGGAAATTAGTGGGCCTCGACCCATATTTCCATTTGGGATTTATGCCATTAAATTGGTGATTTCTGTACTACCTTGTATGCGTATTACAATTATCGTACCAACCCTATTTTCGAGGGTTTAGGGAATTAATTATTTTAATTCCCTATTTGTGCGTTTGGATTTTATATTCGTTTGACGGGCCTTGGGCCGTATTTGGGTGAACTTTGGAAACGATAATTTCCTATCATATTTTGGGTTCACCTAATCTACCATTAAGTTGGTATTTCTATACCTTGGTACCCGTACGGTGTATTCTTGGTATTTCACGTATTGTAGTTGTACTCTTGGCATTTCGGGTACGGCACCCGAGTACACTATATATATATAGGTTGTTTAAAGGTTATCCCAAAAAGGGAAATTACCTTATACTGTTTATTTAGAAATACTCCGTGGCATGTTTTTATACGCTCAACTTGGGAGGCTTACACGGTGCTTATTGTACTGTCCGGGCCAGGACCAGCCTTCACGTGATTGTTCACACGCATCGATACGCTCACTATGGATCCATAGTAAGGTGCCAGCCTGTTCGAGGTCGCATGGGCGCCCGAACTCGTTGTGATGCGATTAGCGCCAGCTTCATGTGATCGTAGTACATGAGCGTAACTTTGTTTATACACCCAGCCTGTTCATGACAGAATTTATCTGTATGAACTCGTGTGTCTGCCTTGCCTAACCGAGCATTTATCTTGTAGTTGGATTGTGTTATAATCTCGGATTTTCACTGATGCCACGGATACTACTATTGGATTTACAGCTTTACCGTATAACTTTATCTTACGAACTTTTTTGACAAATTGTTTTATGCCGAACGGTGGCTTTCTGCCCGTTTCGGATGGTAAGTATATTTCCGTACTTACCTTGTTTTTCTACCTACTATATTAGTACGTTTTCTGTAACGGTTTTTCAACCAAGTACCTGTTTTACGGCGAGGGGTTAGTATTTTCATAAAGGAAAGGTTTTCACAAAATAACTAGCTATGGCCCACTCACCCTTTTGTTTTGCGCCCCTCCAGGATTAGCGGCTTGGAGTCGTTGACGTCAAGACCCGGTGGTATGAAGATGTTCAGAAATTCCTTGTAATTGTAAATTTTCAGTATTCTGTACCTTGTACGACTGTTATTGTATTCAATTGTTCAATTTATTCCTTATTTTATTCAAATTGGCTTTCGTCACCCTACGTGGTGTCGGCCAGCACATCCGACTTTTGGGTGTCCACGTGTACATCCGGGTCGGGATGTGTCAATTATATTATAAATCACTTTGTAAATATCATTTATGCAACAAATCAATTAAAATTAATGTTATTTATTCAATCAACTATAACAAATAGACAGACAATTCGTAATGCTTTTATTGATTTCAACACATCTGTTTTTATACATTTCGATGATTAAATGATCTCATATTTTATTGATTTTTACAGAGATGATTTACATAGTGATTTATAATATTAACGAATCCAATCATAAACATAAAGTTTTGAAAATCGGTCATGAAGTATTTTGAGAATGATTCGGGATGGCAGAAATCTCCGTGGGTATAGATAACCGTAGGGATCCGCCCTTTTTAAACCTGATGTGGCGGATATGGTGATAGCACCCCCGCCCCGAAACTGCCCCATATACCTGTTTAGTATTTTATAATTTTGAAAATATACGATTTTTATATAATTTTATAATTTATAATTTACATCCTTGTTCAAATTTAGGAGTCATTATTTTAGTATTTAAGGTTAGTTTTAATATTCTAAGTGACACATCCCGATCCCGGACGAGCCAGGTGTCGGAAGTGCTGGCCAACACGCGTTAGCGTGACGAAAGCCAAAAAGAAAATTGAAGGATGAAATAAAGAATTGAATATTGAACTAAAACAATAAAGTCAGAGTGCACGGAACGTGCAGGCGGAAGAATTAAAAGAATACACAGTAGGAGTAGGGTAAGGGATACAAATTTATACAAACGTATAAGAATCCCTACATCGTCATACCACCGCGCCATCGACGTCGCAAGGTTCCCAGCCAACTAACCTGGAGGGGCGCAAAACATAAAACGGTGAGTGGGTCAAAAAGCAAAGTTTGATAAAACCGTTGTTTTCAAAAGTTTAGTAACCCCTCGTTTGAAAACAAGTATAATTGAGAAAATACGTCATGCCCGTAGGCATGAACCTCAAAATACTATCATGAAAACATTCGGGTACTCCCCGATAATAATGTACTGACATGCTCACCCATATGTAAACACACAAGTCCACGTGGCTAAACCACAATGAACAGGCTAGGTATAAAAGTAATACGCTGAGTACTACAATGACACGAGTCTAGCGCTAAGCGCTGGTGCACAAAGTGCAGTCACACAAGTCCGAGTTGCCTAGTGCAACCTAAGACAGGCTAGTACCTACAATGGATCCAAAGCTGCGTAGCGGTACTGATAGTGACTACTCCTAACGTCAAGGCTAGTCCTGGCCACAAGACTGAGTACTAATACCTGGGGTGTATACATCTAATGATGAGCAACAATATAAAAATATGTATGGCAACATAGTACGAGTGTTCTACCTCCAACACCCGTAATGATATGCAAGTACGCTAACAATTTAAAGAAAGCGTCGAAAACCATATGTATAGATATACATTTATCAAAACAAAGACCCACTCACTCACCTGTAGGTTGCCGGGTCGAAGTACCCCGTCCTGGGTAGCCCCGGTAGTCCTCTGGATAGGCCCCACCTATATGAGAAATCACCGGTAAAATGATTAACTCAAAAAGGTTACGAATTAACGAATTAATTACACCTATCCCTTGCTTTTGCAATTTGGAGGTCCAAAATACCTCAAAAATTAACATGCATACTACCCCGAGGTAGTACACGTCGTCACGAGTCGACCCGTGAAAACAGATTCGAAAAAGGACCTTCCACGCGCCCTCACGCGCGGCTTGAAGGTCGGGAGCTCGGCTCCACGCGCGGCTCCACGCGCAGCTCCACGCGCGAGCCGGTCAACTGAGCCGGTGAGCCGGTCAACTCGGCTCGGCTCAAGCCGGTCAACACGGCTCGGCTCAAGCCGGTCAACACGGCTCGGCTCAAGCCGTCACCGCGGCTCGGCTTAAGCCGTCAACACGGCTCGGCTCAAGCCGGTCTAAGCCGATGACGTCAGCAAATCCGGTCTGAACCGGTCTGCTGACGTCAGCATGGCCGGTCCAACCCGGTCCGATGACGTCAGCGCCGGTCATCCCTGCCAGGATTCCGGTCGCCGGCGCCGCCGTCGCCGGAATCTGGGAAAAATGGCCGGATTTCTGGGAAAATTTCAAAGCTTCATAACTTCTTCGTTTTAAGTCCAAATTGGACGATTCATGTACCAAAATGAAGCTAGAGATGAGGAGAACAAGATTGTACCATTTTGGGGACCAAAAACTGGCCAGAAGTGGCCTGAAATTGAGGAAGAAGCCACGGTGCAAAAAGTCGATCACGGTCTTCTCGATTCTCGGCCAACCACCACCATCCAAGGCTCGAGCAGGGTAGAATGGACATCCAGGAACACGGTGGTGATTCGTTTGATGAGTTTGGGCTCCCTTGAGCTCCAACAAGTCGAGAAGAAAGAGGAAGAATGCCACGGGGTGGCTTGAGTGATTTTCCTGGTTCTGGGTTCCTGGGTTTGTCCAGGTTTCTGGACACCCACCAAGTTGCTGAGTTTTGGGTACGTTTTGGTGCAGGTTTGTGAAGCCAAAATGGCCAAGATTGGCCACGGTTTGGTGATGAAATTTGCAGAACAAAGAGGAAGAAGAAGGGAGGAGAGGCTCGGCCACAAAGAGCCAAAGCCAAACCAAATCCCAGGTTTCCAGGGATTGGTCACATGGCCTGCAGCCAAATGGGCCCCAGCCCAAATAATTCAAAACAGTCCAAAAGTGAATTACGGGAAACGTCGAAAAATCAACGCCCGTAAAATATTCGTTCGGAGTCCGAACGACGTACGGCTCGCGTCTACGAATTCGTATCGACGAGCACGTCAAGAAAATACAAGTGGATGTGTCGTACGAGTTACGACACAAAAGTCAACCGAAAAGTCAACCCAGGGGCAAAAACGTCATTTCCCACTTCCGGGAATAAAATAAGTTAAATTTTTTGAACGGGATGTTACACTAAGCACAATATCATGTATTTAAAAAAAATATTTCTATAAAACTTAATAGTTCCCCACATACAATGAAGGTGTCCAATAAATGGTGGGCGGTTATGGTATCGACATTCGCAACCCGCCCGCCCCGGCCCGCCCCGGCCCGCCCCGCCCATTGCCATCCCTAAGAAGTAAGAATGATATCATTCACAATTTTGTACAGCCGAGCATTGTTCATAATGGGCTTTATAATCTAAATTGGTGCCACTCGGTAATTTGTTGGGTTCAATGCCCAAAACGACATGCCGTCTCATGCGATGCCCAAACGGTGTTGTCCGCCCTTCGTCTTCCAGTCTCTCTCTCTCTGAAGCAGACGAAGGGTTTTAACTAATTAAACCCTCACACACTCCTTCGGATTCCCGCGCTCGGAGCCTCTAGGGTTTAAGCGTCGGTCAACCAGAAGCCACTGCGAACCCTAGGGTTTTGAAGGCGTCGTCGTTTTGGTGCTAATGGACGTAGAAATGGACGCTTCTCCAAGCTTCTTCGACCCCGAAGACTTCACAATCAGAGAGAAGTTCCGTCGATACGGGTTCGGATCCAAATTTCCCAATTTAGACGAATTTACTGTTTTTTATTTGGTTTATTCGGGTTTTTTTTTTTCTGGGATGAAGCTTGATTAAAAAGTTGAATTTGTAGTCCTATTGTGTTATTTAATGGAAATTAAGCTACTTTTGATTGGTAAATATCGGTTCAAGGATTGGGGTTTTGGTGTCAGAGTGTGAAGGCTTAGAATCTAATCAGGTATGATGTGTGTGTATTCGAGATGGATATTTTTGCAGTTAATATTCAAATTTTGCAACATGTAATGCCACTTCACATCTATGATAAAAATAATCCCCTTAGAGAGCCTTGAATTTCCGGGTATTGTTCCGACTGGTTTTACTTTTCGTATGTTTGAAGTGAACTTTTCTGGGTGTTTTTAGAACTAAATCGTATACATTTTGTAGTTTTTACTTATTGATTTAATGTAATGCCAGGAAAAGGCACTTGACTTCAAGCATGTCGCCTCACCAGGAGAATTCAGCTTCAAAATATAGTGAATCTAGACTACTATTTGACGGGAAGAATATACATAGCCCGACCAATGCTGCACTTCTTCTCGAAAATATTAAACAAGAGGTTGAAAGCATTGATGCTGATCACTTGGAAAGAACTTCTTTCTCAAGAAGGAGGTCGCCCATTGATGGTGCAGATATGGATGATGGTGCTAATTCAGTCCACCATTCAACCAAACTTTTGAAGCATGAGGAGGATTCACTGGCTGATGATGGAGATCCAACCTTTAGCAATTTTGCATCGCTTCTTGATTCTGCTCTTCAAGGTGTTTGAGCTAGACACACCTAATTATACAGTACTCAATTTAGATTTCTGTTTGTTATATTTATATCTATTTTCAACATTTCCTTTGAGAGTGTTTCTGGTATCAAGCTTCTTCTCATTTTTGTAAATTATATCAATGTTTCCTGATGAGCAGTTTGATGTAGCATTTAATTGACTAACCTATTTTTCTTTTTGGTGTGTTGCAGGGTTGATGCCTTTTCCTGACTTGATACTAAGATTTGAAGAATCCTGCCGAAATGTTTCAGAGTCGATTAGGTATGTTTCTGTTTTTGAAAGTTCTTTTTAAACTGGTATAGAAGCTGTTAGTACCGCTATACACATAAATGCATCATTGGGTTTCTTCTACAGGTATGGTTCCACCATAAGGCATCGTGTTGTAGAGGACAAGTTGATGAGGCAGAAGGCTCAACTCCTGCTCGATGAGGCTGCTTCCTGGTCCCTTCTGTGGTACCTTTATGGGAAAGGAAATCTATCTCTAACCTTTGAAGTTTTATGCTATAACTGATTTCCTTCACACATGTACAGATGCATGTTTACACTTCACACAAATACATGTGGTGTAATTAGGCCATATGGATGTTGTAATCTATTTAAATTCGATAATTAAATGTGAGTGGAATCCAAAATTTTCATGGGAACGGGCTTATATATATATTTTATTCTAGAATATGTGAGTTTCTGACTGACTTCTGTCTTACGGAGCTGTTGGCGTGGGTTGGCTAATTTTTGCTAGGATGGGTGAGAGTGCTAGCACAAAGTTTTTTAATTTTCAAAGTCTTGGGCCATAGGCCCATGCTAGCCTAACCCACCCCTGGTTCCACCCTTGCCAATCATGTTGTTTTTTATGCTGTATAGATTCAGTGTATGAATGGAAATATCACACAGGTCTGTAAAATGTGAAAAATCATCTGCGTTAAAGATAAAAATTCTTTCTTTACTTTTGTTCTAGTAATCTGAAATTGCAGGCAATCCAACAAATATTTTTATTTGATCTTTGCTTATTCTAATGCTAATATATTTTAAAAGATTAGCATTTTTTAGGAATAAACTGTTGTAGTGAAAACTGAGTAAATTTTTGGGTATTTTATAGGTTTATTCAGCTATATGCCCTGAGTTGTGTTTATTTTGTGGTTTGAGGAAACAAAAATTAATTTCTTTTGTTCCCTTTAGGAGGTTAATAATATTTGCTTTTGGTTGCGAGTCTTACTATTAGCTCTGAATCTGTGACAGTTATTCTTCTTCTTGCAGGGACTGAAGAGATCCCTAAAGACTTCATCTTGGTAATGCATTTTCCTTCTCATTAGTTGTTTGATTGGAAAAACATGTGAATTTATTTATTTATTTTTTAATAGAAAGTTTAATATATTATGAAGTACAGGGAGGTTAGCCAAAAAAGCCAAAAAACTCATTTAAATATATTGACTCATGACAGTTGCCCTCAACATCACACTTGGAGGCTTGCCAATTTGTCGTAGAGGACCATACGGCACAATTATGTCTACGCGTTGTTCAATGGCTGGAAGGCTTAGCCTCCAAAGCACTTGACTTGGAAAGAAAGGTTACCACTTACTGCTATAATTTTCCCCAGAATATCTTTAATTGTGCACAATCATTATTCTCTGGTTAATATACCAATCTGTTCTTATGCAATCTTTTAGTTCTAGTATCACACCATGGCATGTATTGGCCTCTTTGCTCGGCAAAGACAGTGAGCTTTCACTGCTTATTGTAGATTTTTGTGTACCAGGAAAGTTTGAAGTTGGAAAATTTAATACTTGCAGGTGCGGGGGTCTCATGTTGGCACCTGTCTCCCAAGCTCTGGAATTTGGTTTCATACTCAATGCTATCTTAAGAAAGGAGCCTCCAGTACAAATACCGTTCATCACTTGGATTTTGATGCTCCAACACGTGAACATGCTCAACTACTACCTGATGACAAAGTATTTTTTGTTCTCTACAAATTTAAGTATTCTTAAATTTTGAAGTACCATCTTAATGCTTCAGGTGGCCATGGTCTTTTATTTTCATATAAAATTTTTGCACTTTTCAAATTAATTATCTGTTATAAATTTGAATTTTAAATTAACTAGGTTGTCTAGAGGAATTTTTCTACAACTGCCCCTCGTGCCTTGCTCTCCTTAAGTTACTAATGGATTAATGCCCCTAGTGGACTTCACTGTCATGATGTTTTGGCACAAAGCTTACATTTGATCGAGTGAGCATGTAAGGAAGACACTATAGTACGAATGGAATATATATCAAGTTGTAAGTAGAATATTACTGGCATTATATATTTTCTTCTAAGAAGAAACAAAGAATATCAAGATGTAAGCTGTTGTGTGGAAAGATGATGGTCTTTATAACATTATGAACCTTCTTTGTGTGTTGTCTGGAAATTGCGTTTAAAATTATTGAAAGTACTTTAGATCCTGTGGAGTTGTAACTGATACAGTACGTGTGTATTTGTGCTGCAAGACAACACGGATTGGTCTTCACAAAATAGTGTTTAGGCTCTACATTATTTTTGTATTGAAGGGGCCAGGTTTTGTTAACTGTTAAGTCAGAAGCAATCAACTCAAAACCCGGCTCCAACCCTCACCCCTTCTTTTTGGCTAGGGATGTACAAATCTACTTTTAACTTAAGTTATCAACTCGTAATTTTTTCTATGTCGAAGAATGTTACATAAAGGGGCTTTGTGACATTTTAATTTTCTGTTGATTTCCGTAGGTTCAGAATATCTGCCATATGTAACTTCTATTTTACTGTGTATGTATGTTTCTATCAGATAGAATTTTAACAGTTTTACGCCTGCAGAAACAAGATGAATCTCTTTTGGAAGATGTCTGGACTCTTTTAAGAGCTGGAAGACGGGAAGAGGCATGTCGCCTTTGCCGGTCTGCGGGACAGGTTAGTGAAGTTCTGAAAAATACGAGATAATACTTTATGTTAGTGTTGCTCTCTTGACACCTGCTAACATTTGGTAGCCATGGAGAGCTGCAACTTTGTGCATATTTGGAGGAATTGACGAGTTTCCTTCAGTTGAAGCCGTGGTGAAAAATGGAAAGAAGAGAACTTTGCAAGCCATTGAGTTGGAAAGTGGCATTGGCCATCAATGGCATTTGTGGAAATGGGCATCATATTGTGCATCAGAGGTAGGGTTGAAAGGATTTAGAAACATAAAATTTCTGTCCTTTTGTATGGATTTCATACTTTGTTATATTTTCTGTTGTGCTCCCTGGTTTTCTCATTGTTCTTAATGTTGCAGAATTATCTGATGCTTTTTATTCCTTTCTTTCCCCCTGAAGTATTTTAACATGCTAAATTTCCTTTCTATTTATTTTGAAGAAAATAGCTGAGCAAGATGCTGGGAAATATGAAGCAGCAGTGTATGCAGCACAATGTAGCAATTTAAGGCGCATGCTTCCAATCTGCACTGACTGGGAGGTATTTGTCCCCTTGCCCCCAAAGTTATAAGAATACTCAAAATCTTTTTTAATTTCATCTGTTGTCTTAACTGCTGATTTTTAATATGGGTTTCTGTGTGATGAGTCAGTAGCTTGGTTTACATTTACTGTTTAGTGGTTCATATTTTGTACTTTTTTAATTGTTAAGTTATGGCGTGCTACAGTCCCTTCATAACTTATATCAAAAAATTAAAACGCCACTTTTGTATGGTGCGAATGTTTCTATGCTTGCTGCACTTTAAAACTAGTTTACATGTGTTGGAATGCTGTACTCTTGGAGATTCTTATTTTTTTTCCATTCCCTTGTAACAACACCATCAGTTTTAGATACCTTTTCTTAAATCTAACCAAAATATTTGCAGTCAGCATGCTGGGCTATGGCAAAATCATGGTTACATGTTCAGGTGGATTTGGAATTGGCTCATTTGGAACCAGGAAGAATGGATCAATTTAAAAGCATTGGAGATGCAATTGATGGAAGTCCTGGACATAGTGACGGAGCTGTTCAGCCTTCAAATGGACCAGGAATTTGGCCGCTCCAAGTTTTGAACCAACAACCACGACAACTTTCAGATCTACTCCAGAAACTTCAATCAGGGTATATATACAATGCACTTTTCATTCTGATTTTGAGCTGTCATTTTCTGCAGTATTGTTTAATGAAAGAGTTGTTTATTTGAGATGAAAATTTTAATTTGTTTGAATTAGGGAATTGGTTCATGAAAGTGTTACTCGAGGATGCAAGGAGCAGCAACGTCAAATTGAGGTATCTTCAAAAAACAATTAGTTGATTCTCTGGTTGTTTTGATGGAAAATAGTTCCACCGTTTAGTTTCTTGGATTGGAAAACATTTTCTATTGTTTGATTCAATATGAATTTTTTCTCCTGTGGAAATTTCTTTAGGACACACGCATTTCCATTTTGATAGAAATGTATTTTATTAACAAAAAAAGAACCCCTAAAATTTACCAAACAGACAGAAACACAGTCAAAGAAAAATGTTATGGAAAAGCGTTTCTCAAACACTTGTGCTAGGCTAAAGCCTTGATCAAAATGTATTTCTCAAACACTTGTGTTAGGTTGAACCCTTGACAAAAATATACTAAGAAGATATTCATAATTTTTTTTCCCCTAAATTCCACCAAACATCAGAGAATTTTATGAAGAGATGTTTTCAAAAAAATTCTTTGGGTGGAAAACCTTTCCTCAAAGAAATTTGATTTCTTCCAAAATAAATTTCTATGAGATTGTGTAAATGTTTTCGCTTGAATCGTATGTGCATTTTTCTTTTTCTTGACAAAAGAATTGCAAGGTGTATGAATTGTATATTTATATATGCACCTACTGTTTATTTATCACTTTTCTATAAGTATGTGTGTACTATTCCTTTTATATATATATATATATATATATATATATATATAAGTCCTCTCTTACCTGTATTCCATACTTCAGGTCCTGCTTTTCGTTTCTTTTCCTTTTTATTCAGTGGAAGTGGAAGGATACCAATTTTTCTGTACTTATAACAACAAATTGTTTGACAGATGAAACTAATGTTAGGAGATATCCCACAATTGCTGGACCTTATATGGTCATGGATAGCCCCTTCAGAAGATGATCAGAGTTTCTTCAGGTAATGTTGGTTAATTGCATTCACCTCGGTTCTCTGACCCCATATGTGTTAGAGACGACTATGTTTCAGAGGACCAAGTGAATCCTTTGTTCCTGGGACTTTCAACATTTGGTAACATTTTGTGTGACCAAATACTAAACTCATACAAACCAGTGTACAGTGTAATTTCTGCCCCCTGGAAAGTCTCAGTAACTGAGATGGCTGAAAAATGTATCAGTTCAGTGCAATATGCAAGTTCTTGAATGGATGATCACGATATAATGATTCTCCATGTTACTTTGTTTGGTGATTACTTTCGTACATGAATATCTCGGTTTCAATAAATTTTTGTAACATCGGTTTCGATATTTTTTGTAAACAAATTTATTGCAGTCTTACATGTTCTGCTGAAACAAACAAATTAAGTAGTTGTGTAGTTTCTTAGGATTGGTTTAATGACTAATGGGCGTTGTTTTTTTCTTTGCCAGGCCTCATGGAGATCCTCAGATGATTCGATTTGGTGCTCATCTAGTGCTTGTGCTTAGATATTTACTTGATGATGAAAATAAGGATACTTTGAGAGAGAAGATTATGAATGTTGGTGATCTCATTGTACACATGTAAGTAGTTTCATATCATGTCTAGTGCAATTGTTATGTGATATGGTGTGAACTATTGTTGAATAACATTTTGTGAAACCAATGAGCGTGATGAACAAAAAAAAGAGAACTCAGGGAAACAATATGAGACAAAGTTTGGCGGACCCCTTGAATGAGCTCAGTGTGGATAAAGGGTGATTCTCATGTCTTTGGAGACGGCTTGAATTTTGTCTTACTGTTTGGCTTAAATGGACACGGAGATTTCTGGTCTATTATAAGAGGATTATATGTGTGTGCGTGTGTATATATATATATATATGTATGTGTATGTGTATGTGTATGTACTGGGGTGGATGCACTTTTTGGTCTATTAATTGTTGGTGAATCTAATTCTAGGTATGCCATGTTTCTGTTTTCCAAGCAACATGAGGAGTTGGTGGGTATATATGCTTCTCAACTTGCACACCACCGTTGCATTGACCTCTTTGTGCAGATGATGGAACTGAGGCTGAACAGCAGGTTAATGTTTCTGTACAATGTTCTCCTATAACCTTTTTTAACAAAAAATATGTAGGGTATTCAAATTTGTAAAACGTATCGTAATTCTATGTTAGCAAGATGTCACAAATTGTAGGTATTCTATGCGGGTCCGATAATATTTTTTTGTGGATGGAGGGGACATGCAGCTTTATTTTCTATGTTGTCTCTTAACAGTGTGCATGTCAAATACAAGATCTTCCTTTCTGCTATGGGGTATTTACAATTTTCTCCCGTGGACAACTCAAAAGGAAGTTTTGAAGAAATTATTGAGAGGTTTTTCTGTTTCTTCTTTATCCTACTTCACTTTTGGGATAGGAAGAAAGTAATTTGCTCGTTCTATACGTTATTCTACTTCTAACAAACTGTTTGAACAGGGTCCTGTCAAGATCTCGGGAAATGAAAGTTGGCAAGTATGATAAGTTATCAGATGTTGCAGAGCAGCACCGGCTGCAGAGCCTTCCGAAAGCTATGGTTATCCAGTGGCTATGCTTTACACCCCCCTCCACAGTTACTAATGTCGAGGATGTCAGTACAAAACAACTTCTACGAGCTTTGATACACAGGTAATGGTTGTACCATGTTGTATAGCTCCGTATAGGTTTGTGGAACATCAAGCTGGTTTCTGGTCAGTGTATAATTCTGAAATCAAACAAAAATGAATAAACAGCATGAAAGAATAGTTCAGTTCTTTTATTTTTGTGATGTGTTAAAGATGATGTATACTTTCTTGTTAGAGAAAAAAAGGTGATTTATATCTTAAGGTTGTAGTTCTCGTCTTGTGTAGTTCTCGTCTTGGTGAGAATAGTTTTCTCTAATTGTTATACTAGTTCCATGAGATTCTTTAGGTGATTGTTGTTGTTGATACATTCTCATTGCATCTTCCTTGCCTGTTGCATTTTGTTCCTATTCTTGAATCTCTCAATTTTAATCCCTCGTTTTCTCCTTAAAGCAACATATTGTTCCGGGAGTTTGCCCTGGTTTCAATGTGGAGAGTTCCTGCAATGCCCATTGGTGCTCACACATTACTTAGTTTCCTTGCTGAACCTTTAAAGCAACTTTCAGAATCTTCTGATATCTTGGAGGATTACAATGTGTCTCAGAACCTGAAAGAGTTCCACGATTGGGTATGCTTCATTTTTATACCCCCTCTCTCTCTCTCTCTCTCTCTTAACCTTGCCAACTTATTAGTAATTTAGTACGTTATCAAATCGTTGTGAAATTTTATACAACATTTATATATGTGGATATTTTGAACAGAGTGAGTATTATTCTTGTGATGCAAAATATCGCAACTGGCTCAAAATTGAATTAGAGAATGCGGAGGTTCCCCCCCTTGAACTCACAATGGAGGAAAAACAAAGGGCCGTTTCTGCAGCCGAGGAGACTCTGAATTCATCTGTGTCATTGTTACTGAGTAAGCTGATTATTTCTCTAATTAAATGTGAAAAACAAGCTCAGAAAGATATCTGGATTGGCTTGTGTTTGTTCAAACAGCAAAGATTTTCCTGTAGACAATGGGTTTAGATCCATTATTTTGTGTCCTTTTTTTGTCTTTCTATTTTTCACCTTTTTCAGATTTAATTTTAGTTGCTTGACATATAAATAAGTTGTCTTTGTATTGTAGGAACTGAAAATCCTTGGTTAGCTTCAGCTCAAGATCATTTGTACGAATCTGTGGAACCTATATTTCTTGAATTGCACGCCACCGCAATGCTTTGCTTGCCATCTGGTGAATGTCTGCCTCCAGATGCAACTGTGTGCACTACGTTAATGAGTGCTCTTTACTCTTCAGTGAGCGAGGAAGATGTGTTGCATAGGCAACTAATGGTATGTTTATTTGTTTGCGGAAGCTGATAGGAAGAAAGGATAAAATCAATGTGTATTGATAGATTCTCAAAATTAAGAATCAAAGTTTCTCTTGGTGTGGGTTCTCATTGGTGAGAACAATAATAGAGGCTTACACTGTCCAGAATATTGTCCCTTTGCCTACCTAATCATTTATGCATTAACCTTTCTGTTTCTTTCTTCATTTTTCTTTTGCTCATTAACAGGAATCCTTTTGTTCCTCCGTAGGTAAATGTCACCATATCCTCAAAGGATAATTACTGTGTAGAGGTTGTGCTTCGCTGCTTGGCAGTGGCAGGTGATGGTCTTGGGCCACAGGAACACACTGATGGGGGTATTCTTGGTACTGTCATGGCTGCTGGCTTCAAAGGTAAGCAATATTGTTGAAACTGTAGTTCTATTGTGCTTTGCACAATGCCCTCTCTGGTTTTCTTTGATCTTCAAGTAAATTTTTGGGGATCGGGTTTGTTGGCTGCATTTGTTGTGGAATGAATTTTATATTGGAATTTCTAGAAAAAGCAAAGGTTATACTAAAATAAAATGGATTGTTGGGAAGCTCTCTATGTTCAACCTAACAAAATCTTCAGAAATTGGTCAAAGTTTGGTCATGCTGCTATAGAATCAAAATTGATTGAAATCTAATCAACAACCGATAACAAAATTTCTTTAGGTTCATTGGTCACCTACGATAAATTTCCCTTGCTTGAAAAATCCCCTGAAAGAGAGTGAGGCTCCCCTTGACAGGAGCCGAACGAGAATCTCTTCCCTTCTTCCACTCCGTTCCGAAGAGTAATTCCTTACATAAGGATTCAGAAACTACCGGATCTCCGCCTACACAAGCAAATTGTTGATAAAACTCCAAAATGGCATTTTCTTTTGACCCTATTTTTTTTTTCTCCTTATAGGATTATTGAAGGAAAAAGAAATGTACTCTTTGAATGCTGAATGAAAGAAATAGTAGGAGAAAAGGTGATTGAACTGGTTAATTTTCATCGCAGGTGAGTTGCTTCGTTTTCAAGCTGGAGTTACCATCGAGATTTCCCGATTAGATGCCTGGTATTCGAGCAAAGAAGGTTCCTTAGAAAGCCCAGCAACGTACATTGTGCGTGGCCTTTGTCGTAGGTGCTGTATTCCAGAAGTCATTCTTCGATGCATGCAGGTAACCTTCTTCGCAAGTGGCCTTCTACTTGAAGTCTATCTTTGAATGATTACAAACAGTAACAAGAATGCACACCTTTTAATGGTGTAATGCATGTCACAATATGCAGGTCTCTCTTTCGCTTATAGAGTTGGGTGTTCCACCTGAAAGCCACGATCAGTTGATTGAATTAGTTGCTAGCTCCGAAGCTGGGGTTCTTCATTTGTTTAGTCACCAACAATTGCAGGTAAGCTAATAGATACCTCTCATTTATTCACTGGGTAGACAATTTATAACTCGAGGCTTTAAGAATATTGCCCCTCTGTCTATCGATCTCCCACTTTTAAACAATCAGATGAAAATGCCTGAGTCTTGACTTCACATTATCCACATATTCATCACTATCATTCGGGAATCGGAACTGCTGTGGAACAATCAGATGAAAATGCCTGAGTCTTGACTTCACATTATCCACATATTCATCACTATCATTCGGGAATCGGAACTGCTGTGGAGCTCCCTCTTTTTCTTTCACTTTTTGCATCCGCTGATTAACATGAGCCGACTTATTGAAGCGCTGTCTCATATGCAGGAATTTTTATTGTTCGAGAGGGAATACTCCATAAGCCAAATGGAGCTTGAAGAGGAGCTTTCTTCTTGACTTGTTGGTCAAGACTAGGTCTCTTGGTGCTTACTGACCAACGACAGCGGAACCATCCGCAATTTTTTTGAATGCATTTACCCCGCTTAGCCTGAGATGGACATTGGATTGACAAATATGAAGATTTTACCGTTTGTATAGGTTTTTGTAAGACTTCTCTCTGTAGGTGGTTGAATGATAAAGATGTTGTAATATCGATGCGATATTTATTTATTTTTGTCAAGAAAACGATGTTTTCATATTTTCTTTTTTGTAAACATGTTATTATTGCTACTATTCTTATCACTTGAAATTGTGATGTTAGCTTCGCACACACTTGTTTTTCTTCTGACATTGGATTTGACAAAATTAAATGAGTATTAAAAAAACAAAAATATTTGGGGGTGTGCAGATATTTTTTTTCGTGGGTCACACAACTAAAAAAAGTAATGTTGATAAAATAATATAATAAGTAGAAATATTTATATTAAAGAATATTTTTTCTTGTTAGGAAAAAAGACCTAAAGTTAAGGACTTATCAATTAGGTATTAGATAAAAAAGTTACTCCAACAATTTCCGTCTTCAACCCCCTGTAATTTGCATAAATTGGTCGCTTCGACATGCCTATAATTTTTAGTTTCAATAGTACTCCTTACGAGTGATGTTTCTATCTACTATTATCTAAAAATGTCACATATTTGCAATTAATCCAACCGAGTGTTAGCGTGCATGAAAGCCCCTCTCTTCGTTGACATTCATTTTCTACCTCTTGGTGCGTGTTAGCTGGTGCAAAAGCCCCTCTCTTCGTTGACATTCCTTTTCTGCCTCTTTGGTGCGTGTAAGCGCGTGAAGCTCCTTTCATACCAACATTCATTTCTCAACTCTTGAAAAGTGTAGGCGCTAACTTGAGCTCCTTCTCCACCGACATTCATTTCTTACCTCTTGGCACCTGTTGGCGCATAAGAGCACCTCTATCTCCCCCGACATTCCTTTCTCAACTCTTGGCGCGCAATCGAGCTCCCGCATGCAACATTCCTTTCAACTCTCGGCATGATTAAGTTTACAAAAACGTTAATCGTCATTACAATTTTTTTTCTTGTACTATTAAAAAGTTGTCATTAGGATGTTGATAGAATGTGGATGTGATATTATGATTTAGGGTATGAACACCAAAAGTCTTTTTAGGTTTATGTGAGAGAGATGAAAATTAAATTGATGTCTTAAAGAGAACAAAAAGGGTAAAAGTAGAGTTTTTATTTATATTTTTGGAAGGGGCAAACAAAAGGATAATATTTAGGAACTCACTAGTGAGTACCTTATATACTCACTTTAATGATTTGGTCCAATGATATTTTAACACATGTTTTATTGTTTAAAAAAATAAAACATATGCTATTTAATTTTTCTTGAGCTTTTAAAAATAAAAAATACATGTCATTTTTTGATTGGACCAAATCAAAAAATGAGTATATAGAATACTTACGGGTGAATATCCAAGTATTATTCAAAAAAAACAAACAGGGTAAAAGTAGAGTTTTGCGTAATCCAAAATGCAAAACAAATAAAACAGAAAATAGACACTACCACCACTTGGCAGCGCAGCCAATGAGAGATATTATATATCTTCCTCCCAAATCCTAATCACCTAAAAATCAAATCAGACAACATTAACGGAAAATTCTTTAGTGGTACGTACCATTCAATGGTACGGCCATTAAATGGTCCAGATTAATTTGCAGTGGGTCCCAAATGAATCTTAAACCATTCAACAGTGCGTACCATTGAATGGTACGTACCACTAAAGTTAAACCATTAACAGCAGAAAAAACACAAACTTTGTACAACGAGCTCCGCAACTCCCCGCGTGTCTCTCTTTTTCTGCCCTATTTTCTGTCAAATTCAACACTAACTAAATTACAGACACACGGATTTCAATTAGGGTTTTTGTTTCTCTGTTCTTCTCCTCTGTTTTTATTTATTTTTTCATTAATTTTTGTTTGTATGCCTGTAAGTTTTAAAATTTTCCAATTAATTTCTCATGATCCGAGCACTCCTGCATCCCAACAACTACCTCGGATTGAAATTCTGAGAAATTCAATAGAATCCCGACCCAATCATGGGTGTTTCGTTTAAGGTTTCAAAGACCGGTACCAGGTTCCGTCCGAAGCCGCCTCTGCAGTCCGAGGCCGACGTTGCCCCTGATGACGTGTCCGAGACTCCCAACAACAGCAGCTCCCGAGCTGTCCTCAGAAAGCTCGAGGTAAAGTTGAGATTGGTGATTTTCTCTGTTTGGTTGCTGAGAAAATGTTGGAAAATGAGTGGCAGTGTGAGAAATCGTAATTGAATTTCTGATAGTAAGCAAATTTAAGTTTGAAGACTGATAATTGAACTTAATTTATTTTCTGGGTTTTTTTTATTTCATGTGGAAATCAGTGGAGGATTAATTTGTTGCTTTGCTTCATTGCTTGTATGATTTCTGGGGCTGTTTTTGGTTGCTTAAAAATTAAAATATTCAAGGAAAGAATTTACATAAAGGTTTACATTACAGCTATTTTCGATCTTTCGGCATTTGGGTTTTGTTCAGAGAGTGTGTCCAGGAGTTTTATTGAGGCTGAATTTGAATATTTGGGTCAATTCTGCTGAATATTATTAATTTTTGGTGGAAAATGGATGTTGAAGTTAAAAAATTTCAGATCCAGCACCTTGAATTGAATATTAGCGTCATATACTTATAATATCTCGATGTTGAAGCTAAATCCGTATCCAGTTAATTCTTAATCCCCCAAGGGCTATGGAGTTATCCTTTTGCTGCTCTTGAACGGACTTAAAAGGTGCACGGAAGAAGATACAGAACAGAATCTATATTATTTTCCTGTTTTCTTGCACCTGAAATAGAATTGAGCATTACTTTTTATTTGTTCTGATATGGAATATGCACGCGGAAAGCTTTGGTTGTAGTTTGATTGAGAACCCTTGAATAAGGAGAATGAGTAGAGGGTTTGATGTACCGTTTGCATTCTATTTTTGTTTTTTGGACTAATTAGATTCACTTATGGTATGTACAGGGTGAGAGTGGGGCTGGGGTTTCTGGTCCATCAATGTCTTCTGAAGGGCTTCTCGTATCTGCAGGTTTGTCACAATTTTTTTAGGGGGTTGGGGATTAGCCATTGTTTTTATCATGATTTTTCTTCCCTTTGTTTTGACAGAAAACGAAGTTTCCTTCACTTTGAATCTCTTCCCAGATGGATATTCTTTTGGAAAACCATCAGAGGTTTGTGAAAAAGAAATATAATTTTGATAAGAAGAAAACGTGACTCGTTTACATCTTTCTTATTCTTAATATCTTGTGTATTTTATGAATTCTTAGAATGAGAGTGCGCATCAAGCTACACTTCAAGATGCTCCAAAGTTATTACACCCGTATGATAGGACGTCAGAAACTCTTTTTTCGGTAAATGTCTAGTCATTTGAATTTTCCTCCTTATTTCTTTTAAGTGTCCAGTTATGGTTAGAATGTTGCAATTTTTGTTTGGAATATCCAATAATTGCATGCAATATAGTATGGCATAAAACTCTGTCATTTAGAATTTCACTATAAAATTTCGCAGTTTTGTTGATTCAGTTTACTCCAGAAAACTTGACTGTTATACTAATGGACTTGACCCATTGATGAGCATGTATTACATGCATGAGTGTGTAAAACCAAACAAAGGAAAAAGAAGAAAAAATGGTTTTTTTTTCAAAAGGCGCTTCATCATTTTGTTATTAGATTTAAATAGTTTAGAAGTCACTTTATGCCACCTCCAACACCTTGTCTTCTGCATCACAATTACTGTCTGGGCTTTCTTGCTCTGCAGTTTTTTTTGTACTAAGATTTTCTTCCTTTTTTGTTTGCAAATATATTTGGAGGCAATTGAATCTGGCCGGTTGCCTGGAGATATTCTAGATGATATACCTTGCAAGTATGTCGATGGAACACTTGTGTGTGAGGTGAGTTATCTTGTTCGTTAAGATTAGCTTGCAAGTACCGTCAAATGTTCCAATGAAAAAGTATTTCGAAGTGTGAATAGGACAACAGTTACAAATTTCACATTATTTAGCTATACTTCGTTTTTAAAAATTGATTACATGCAATTTCTTGCAGATTCGTGATTATCGCAAATGTGCTTTTGAACAAGGGCCCGGTAGTCCCCCTACCAATGGATCCGTTATTGTAAATAAAGTACGCCTTAAAATGTCATTGGAAAATGTAGTGAAGGATATCCCGCTGATCTCAGATAATTCTTGGGCATATGGTGACTTGATGGTTAGTAAATTGATGTCTCTCATCCTTTCCAAATAGTTTTCTGTTATATGTTCGAGTTGTGATGTCAATATTCGCTTTAAATTGCAGGAAGTGGAGTCACGAATATTGAAAGCTTTGCAACCACAACTTCATTTAGATCCAACTCCCAAGTTGGACAGGCTCTGTAAGAATCCAGTTCCCACAAAGGTAATTAGGTTTTAGGTTTGTTTGATGTACTTCACCTGGATGAACTGATGCATTTTAATTGTATCAAATTTTGTGTTTGCAGCTCGATTTGGCATTGACTGGTATCCGGAGAAAGAGGTTGAGACATATGTCAGAAGTTACTGTTTCATCTAATAGCAAGATACATGGGAAGAAAGTTTGCATTGATAGAGTTCCAGAAAGCTCTAACTGTAGGTTGGGAGATTCAGGAATCCTTCCAGGCAATATGATGCCACAGCACGCCCAGGAAAATTTGACCGCTCAAAATATGAGTACAAATAACTTGTTGGCCCTAAGATCCAAGAGTTTTATGACTGATGCGTCTGTTCCAACACCACATTTAGCATTCAACCAATCGAGGTATCAAATGGGGGCAAGAAGTGTGCAGGACACTGGATCAGGAAGTGTTGTCAATACATCACCTTCCCCTGTTGGGCAAGACATGATGATCTCGTATACTGACAATGTGAACGGTAATGTCCCTCTTCATGGAAAGAGAGAGCATCAAGATGGGCAAATGTCACCCTTATCAACTTTTAATAAGAGACAAAGGCTCACATCAGTTGGCCTCGATGGAATGCAACATCAGCAAATAGGGCCACATATGGATAGCTTCCATGGATCAGATATGAACTGGAAGAATAACTATTTGCAGCAGCAAGCAATGGCCAAAGGAATTCAGTTTTCAAATACAGGCATTCAGAAGTTTTCCCAGCAGATGGTTGACGGAGCAATGAGTCAGGACCCTGGGACAATGCCATTTGCTGTAGGACAGCCAAACATGAGATATGGCGCCAAGGAAGAGCCGTTTGAGACAGGTAAGATAGACGGGTCAGAGCTCAGTGGGATTAAGAACGATATAATGGAAGGAGACACGAGCCATCTCGATCCATCAAGGCTTCACCAAAGATTCATGAGATCTAATTTTTCTCAGCCATCCTGGAGTAATCTTGGTCAGAATATGGAGAAAGATGCAAGAAAGGATGATCAACTCCCAAAAAGAAAATCAGCTCAAAGTCCTCGGTTATCTTCTGGGGCTTTGGTTCAATCCCCATTATCATCAAAGTCGGGGGAGTTTTCTACTGGTTCTGTAGGACCCCACTTTGGAGCAGCTGCAGTAACTTCTGCTTTAGGAGCATCACAGAAGGAGAAGGCAGCAATGACCTCAGTTCCTACTATTGGAGCCCCATGTTTGACTTCCAGTGCTAATGAGTCTATGCAACGGCAACACCAGTCTCAAGCTGCTGCAAAACGAAAAACAAATTCGCTCCCTAAGACCTCAGCAATGACTGGTGTTGGATCTCCTGCCAGCGTTAGTAATATAAGTGTTCCACTAAATGCAGGCAGTCCTTCTGTTGGAACTCCATCTTCCGCTGATCAAACCATACTTGAAAAATTCTCAAAAATTGAAGCGGTGACCTTGAGGTATAACCCTATTTTTTATCTTTTGATCATATTGGTAATAATGGTACTAGTTTTGAATTTATATAAATTCTTTGCACTATATCACCAGCACTTTATTTTCCCTGTCCCTGACCTACAAAAGAACGTGAAAGGTGGATAGAAAGTTGAAAATTTTTAAATGTGTGTGTTCCTTAATTGTGTAATCATTTATCAGGGAATAGTTTTGACTCAAGGAGATAATGGTAGATTCTACAGTCTGGCTACATGATTTTCTCTCCTAGTGTTTGTTTACTTTCCCTTCATGCAGTGTTTTTGAACTTACAAAAATTTCAGGACAAATTTCGTAGATCTTATCTTCTTGGTGGCGAAAGACTGTTAGTCAATTATATAGCAATAACAGTTTAATTATTTTCAACCGGGTGTTGTTGTAGGTATCAGCTCAACAAAAGAAAGAATAAGGTTGATGACCACCCCATCAGGAAGCCAAATGCATTCCCAGATCAACATCTTCGAGCCTGCCTCTCAAATGGTTTCAATAATGAGGATTTCAAAGATGATTCATGTGAGAGGCCTTTGTCGAAGTCACTTGTTGGTGGAAGCATGAATATCTGCAAAATTAGAATTTTGAATTTTGAGAAGGAAGAGCATATTGTTCAAGGTGCAGTATATCCTATCAATCAGATATATGCCTTTTGTTATTTATTTATTCAAATTCTGGGCCAGATATTTCGGTTTGGTTGTATATCTAGTGGAATTTCTGTCTTGTCTATGATTCTAAAATCTACATTTGACTCTGCAGGAAATGTTTATCTTCCCAAGCAACGAACTAGGTTGATCATGTCAGAGAGACCAAATGATGGTACTGTAGCAATGTACTATGGGGAAGTAGATGATGGTGATTTTCTGTCTGCCGAGGAACATCTTCCTACATTGCCCAATACTGTAAGTGTTATTGTACAAGTTAAACTTTGCTGTCTGAGGTGATCGTCTGTTTGATTGAACTCAGTGTTACCAGAGTTAGTTGAGGCAATCAACAAATTATATATCTGTTATCATTTCACATCCCTGTTCCAGACTTCTTTTTGCCCCTTCGAATCATGCTATTGGTTCGTGGGATTTTCCTGCATGTATATTCTTTGATTAATCTTTCCTACCGTTTTCTGCCATTAGTTGCACAATGTTTGTTACCATATTTGTCCTAAAATATTCTGCATTATGGAGCTTGGTGCGGCATTCACAATAATTTGTTATCATATAGTTGATCGTATCGTAGTACACAACTTTTAGAAGAGTCACTTGTAATTTTGGTTGTGTAAGAGAGCTTGACTGGAATCTATGTCTGGATAATCTTCACTATTTACCATTCATTGAGTTTTCTGTTGTACTGACGTATGTATCTAAACTTATACCTGCAACAGCACACGGCGGATTTGCTTGCAGCACAGTTCTGTTCACTGGTATGTTTTAAATGGTCTTGAAGTTAACTAAGAGTTTAAATTACACACTCCGTTTGTGATTCATGTTATCTTCTTTTTCAGATGGTAAAGGATGATTATAAAGTGGAGGATCACATCCAACCAAAGCCAACCCGCATGACTATTGCCCCAAGCAATCAATCAAATGCTTCTGGGCTGCCGCGTAACAACTCAGCAGCTGAGATGCAACAATATGCAGATTCAGTTTCAGGCCAGCCGTCCAATGAGGTTGCAAAGTCAATTAGTGGCGGTAATTCATCCTTAACTTCATCCCAGAATCTTCTACCAGGCACAAGGATGCTGCCCCCTGGAAACCCTCAGGCCTTACAGATGTCTCAAGGGCTCATGGCCGGGAATTCGATGCCTCAACGCCAACAACAGCTCGAGTCACAACCATCACTCCAACAGCAGCAGCTCCAACAGCAGCAGCAGCAACAACTACAGCAGCAGCAGCAGCAGCAGCAGCAACAACAACAGCCACAGCAGCAGCAAAGCCAACACTCGTTGATTCAACATCAGAATCCCCAGCTCCAGAGATCAATGATGCTAGCAGCAAATTCGCTTTCACAGTTTGGGCAGAATTCCAACATGCAGTTACCCATGGTGAATAATAAGCTTACTACCACCCTGCAATATCAGCTTTTCCAGCAACAGCAGCAGCAACAGCAGCAGCAGCAGCAGAGTCCGCAAATGCAGAGAAAAATGATGATGGGACTTGGAACAACTATGGGAAGCTTAGGCAATAACATGGTTGGGCTTTCCGGCGCTGGAAACACCATGGGCATGGGAGCTGCAAGGGGAATGGGATCTGCGCCCATGACGCCTATTTCTGGAATGGGCAATGTGGGTCAGAATCCAATGAATTTAAGCCAGGGTTCAAATATTAGCAATTTAACCCAACAGCAATTTCAAGCCGGAAGATTAACACAAGCTGCTCTCGCATCAAAATTCAGGATGCAACAGAACCGAGGCGGCATGTTAAGCGGTACTCAGTCAGGCATAGCTGGGATGTCGGGAGGCAGACAGATACATCCGGGATCTGCTGGTTTCTCAATGTTGGGTCAGACTTTGAACCGAGGTAACATGAGTCCGATGCAACACACCCCAGGAATGGGGCCTATGGGTCCACCGAAGCTGATGGCGGGGATGGCAGGGACGAATATGTACATGAACCCGCAGCAGCAGCAACAGTTTCAGCAACAACAAATGCAGCAGCAGTTGCAGCAACAGCAACAGCAACAGCAACAGCAACAGCAACAGCAACAGCAATTGCAGCAGCAATTGCAACAGCAGCAGCAGCAGCAAGAAACGACTTCACCGCTACAGGCTGTTGTTTCGCCGCAGCAGGTGGGCTCCCCCTCGGGAATTTCACAACTTACCCACCAAAGCCAGCAGCAACAGCAGCAGCTGCAGCAGCAGGCTAGCCCACAGCAAATGAGCCAAAGAACTCCGATGAGTCCACAGCTGAGCTCAGGGGCAATGCATGCCATGAGTGCTGGTAATCCAGAGGCTTGTCCCGCAAGCCCACAACTAAGCTCTCAAACGCACGGCTCAGTCGGTAGTATGGCAAATTCTCCTATGGACCTTCAAGGTGTGAACAAGAGCAACTCCGTTGGTAATCCGTAGCAAAAATATCAGATCTTTGGGGGTGTTTTCGGGAAGAAATAGTTCAGCCTCCCCTGTCGGAAGTCTCCTCCTCGAATCCCCGTGGGAAGCCTCCCCCTCAAGTCCCACAGTTAGTCGACATGTAGAATAATTAGTCATTTTAACACAGTAACATTTACATAGTTTGTTCAAATAAATTTTAGCAGAAGTATTTGCTTAGCTTAGACTTAGTACATGATATCACCTTTTTTCCGGGGTAAAAAGGTGAATATATTTTTATTGGAGTGCAATGATTTATGCTAGAGAGTAGAGGGGCTGAGAAATAAGATCCATCTCTGTGCTGTAAAGTGTGTAAATTCTTGGGGATTGGTTAATGTTTATTTTACTCGTAAAAGTTTAATGTTAGTTTGTGGAAATATTTACATTTTTCTGATTCTTTTTTATGACCAGTTATTTTCTTGTGAACATATGAAGTGTGTCGAAATGTGTTTCAAAAAAGTGTGTTCCGTGATCCTGACCCATAGAGAAGGATGAGGAAGAAGAAGAGAGCAAATGATAAAGGCGAGGGAAAGAGAAAAAGTGGGCTTCTTGCACCAAGTTCGAATCACCCTTCCCGTCAATTAGAGTATATTGTCTTCTCGGAGAAAAAAAAAAGTTGAATTACAATAGCTAGTTTAAATTTGCTGTTTTTCTCTGCGGAATATTATTCTGACGCCTCCAACAGAAGAGAGAAAACTAAAGCATGGAGTGGAGTTTATGATCACTTTGTGCTCTCACATGGCTCCTGGTAATATCCTTGACGCTAGGACAGCCAGAAAGGGCCATTGTCAGCTCAAACTCATCCTTGAGCATTTCGATCACCCGCCTCACTCCCCGTTCTCCGCTTGCTGCAAGGCCGTAGATAACCGGCCTTCCAACCTTCACCAATATGTTCAACTCGGCGTATATCAATAAGGCCGGCCACAACAAAAGTTTTAAGGGTTAAACAGTTTGGTGGATGGATATGATTCTTACAAGAACAGCTTGTGCACCGAGGGCCAACGCCTTGAACACGTCTGTCCCTCGCCTCACTCCTCCATCGAAAAGAACAGGAACTTTTCCTTCAACAGCATCAACAACCACCTCAACACATTATCATACAACTTTCCAATTGAATTCGTAACAGGAAAAAAAGAAATGATGAAGTAGCAGTAGATAGAGTTGCACCTCTTCCAGGACAGAAATAGTGGAAGGAGTATAATCGAGTTGGCGGCCTCCATGGTTCGGGACAACAATCCTAGCAACTCCTACTTCCACGGCCTTTCTTGCTGAAACATGGTAAAACAGCATCCATTGATCAGAAGGGCTAATCTGGACGCACGTCGACTTAAAGGATATATCACTCGATCTTACCATCTTCATGAGTAAGAAGTAAGAACCCCCTTGATTAGTATTGGCGTGTTTGTAATAGATTTCAGCCATCCTATGTCCTGCATATGGGATCGATCGATGTAATAATTAAGCATTCAAGGCAAAAAAAACCTGCTAGCATACATACATATGCAATCTATCGATGCAATGACGAAGAAATCTGAAGTGTCTACTGACTTAGGCTACGCAAAGCTTTCATGAGAGCTAAGCTTTTCCACTCACAGAGTTTACTTCAAAATTCTTCAATCGAGCTGCAACCCTTCTGCTGCAGTTGTTCCAAATGAGATGCATAAGATATTGTTAATGAACCACATAAGTGTCAACAAAACAACATATTTGTAGTAAATTGCACGGCATGAGAAATAGAACGAGGAAAAAATAGGATGACATTAACCGATTCTTTATGTCTGCCTCTCTTCGACCAAATCTGGGAGCGTCGACAGTTAGGACAACAGCCTTGTATCCAGTTTTTTCAGCTCCGCAAACTATCTGAGCTGATATATCTCGTCCCTTGTAAACCTGTTCAGAAAACCGTACTATTTGGTAGCTTGATGAGCTTCGATAGGCAGGAAGTATAGTAACTAAATAAAATGGAAATCAGAGCTACCGAAAATTGAAACAAGCTCAAGCGAGAGCAAGTACATATAATTGAAAGAATTCAAAGAGCTGAACAGCATTGTAGCTAGAAGCAATCTCCTCCACGGTACAGGAAGACCTACTGGACAAAATCTACAACGAAAAAAGCTACAATTCAAATACCAAAAAACGCGTATTAGCTCAATGCTGCATGTTGTAATTTGCTCAAACATATACCATTATGGTGTTACATGAAGCTGCTGCTCTAGCAGTAACAACCTCTCCTGTATTCGATATAAAAGAGCTGGTAGAAATTAGTGTCCTAAACCAATCTCAATGGAGAAATCTTGGAAGGCGGTTTAGATTTTAGACCTTCGGGGTGTGCTGGCTGCTGCCTTGCAGTAGGAGCAATCATTATCGGCACTGAAATTTTGTACCCCAACACAGTAGTTGACATGTCTGTTCTACTAACATCGACAAGAACTCTAGGCCGCAACCTGGAACAAACACGAATGAATCAGTCAGTCGCGTAATTATGCTGCACTACTTTACGGTAAACATCATCAGGCAGCTTACATGATTCTGCGAAATGCTTCAACGTTCTCCTTTAGCGTGTGCTCGTCCTCAGCTCCCCCTGTATAGTAATCATAGTGCATTTTCGGAAGGACTTGCCTAGCCAGTTGTTGGAATTCATTCACATTGACAGGTTCTGATGATGCTATTTATCCTGGAAAACATAAACATTAATCAATCAATCGTTGGCTTTCGGCTTTCGGCTTTCGAGTAATCTAGCTGTCTTAAACACCAGAAAAAAAAATCAATTGGGTTGGTTAACACATTCATCCAACTACTCAATTCTTGTTTATATGTTGTAATCTGAAAAGTATTACTGCAGAGCTAAAAACTTCAATATGATAAGCTAATACACCATTAAAAACTAAAAAAAAATTAAGAAAGCATGATGAACTGACGATCTTAAACCAAAAACAAGCTACACATATGTACCTACGTATCACTTGAGAGTTGGAAACTTATTTGCTGAATTATTCCTGTTTACATTTCGCGTGTAAGGAGTCATTCTTCTTTACATGACGACGTAACATCATTTCATTGTATAAACATTATACTCTGAATCAGCCATTCTCTTTATCATCCTCTGGAGATTATCTATAGAAGAATAAACGGTTCGAATTATGACGTTTGTGTGTGAAATGACGTCACGTCATGTAAGGAAGATTGTTTCTGTTTTTGCTACATCTAAAGATAATGACTTTTGGGATGTAATTAAATGGTGAAAGCATCTTGGATAGTAAATTGACTAAAACTTCTCTATGCATGACACCATGGCTTTAAATTGAAAAAATTTACCTCGCTTCTATTCAAATTTTCTAACTTGATCCCATTTACTGGGGTATAAAGTGCTCCTTAGAGCTTTGGCTGCTCACGATTTGATACTTAAAATCTAAAATCGAAGCGATTAAAGACTAGAAACCTAAAGACTAAGCTCTAAATGATGATTCTACGACCCTAAAGCTATCAATCATATAAACAAATGGGACCAAAGCTGAAGAAAATCGAGTAGAAGTGGAATTTTTTCAACGAGTTTCGTCATTAAGAAAGTTGGATTACATCAGCTAGTTTTAGAATCTGCAGTTTACTGATGATCTCATTCCATCCATGTCTCTGCAGAATATTATTTTAATTGATGCTTTTAAAATAGGAAAGTGATTTCCACACAACCTATTTCTCCTTCTGCACACCTCTGTTTGTTTATGTGCCGGATTCTCCTATGATTTATTCAATCCAGAGGCCGGAAATACACTGGGGTGTTGAGGGGGAGAAAATGGGTGTGCGGAAATCTTTTTCCGTAAACTAAATTAGAGCATCGAATGGAGTTTATCACTTTCTGTTCTCACATGGCTCCTGGTAATATCCCTAATACTAGGACAGCCAGAGAGGGCCATTGTAAGCTCAAACTCATCCTTCAGCATCTCGATCACCCGCTTCACTCCCCGTTGTCCGTTTGCTGCTAGGCCATAGACAACAGGCCTTCCAACCTGCAGCAACATTTGCATATCATCAATAAGAAAGGCCACACAAACAGTAGAAGCAGTTTAGGGGTTCATGTATGCAGTGTGGTGGATATGATTCTTACAAGGACAGCTTGTGCACCGAGGGCCAGTGCCTTGAACACATCTGTTCCTCGGCGTACTCCTCCATCAAAAAGAACAGGCACTTTTCCTCCAACAGCATGAACCACCTGAATACATTATGGATAGATTATGATGATTGAACATTTTACGAAATTTTCAAGTCAGCTTGTAACAGCAAAAACCATTTGCACATTTTCTTCTACAGACTCTCTTGTCGGAATATTATTTTGGTTTAAATAAGCTTAACCAAGTGGAAGTAACACCATTTTTGTGTCTTACAAGTTACGCCAGAAAAATGATGAATTAGAGATAGAGTTGCACCTCTTCCAGGACAGAAATAGTGGAAGGAGTATAATTGAGTTGACGGGCTCCATGGTTCGAGACAACAATCCCAGAAACACCTACTTCCACAGCCTTTCTTGCTGAAATATGGTAAAACAACAGCATTCAGAAGGGCTAATCTGGATGTACGTCAACTTAAACAATCGAACCAATGTATCTCAAGCATAGGGTTGTTTGAGTAACAAAAAGCACACCTTGCTCTGAATTCGTGAAGAATTAGAAAACATTTTCTAGACCTTTTTCCTTTATACACAAATTGATCTTTCCGTTTATGAGTAGAATATTTCCAAATAGTAAGATTAGAAGATTTCTTGATCAATTGATCTCTTACCATCTTCATGAGTGAGTACTCCCTTGATTAGAATTGGCAAGTTTGTAATAGATTTCAGCCATCCTATGTCCTGCACAAGCGATCAATGCGATAACTAAGCATTCAAGAAGAAAGAAACCACCTAGCACACTGGCACATACCAAGTTCTCTAAAAGATTGTCTACAAGCATATGAAAACGCAATCAGACGAGTCAACTGAGTTATACCTCCCAGCACAGAGCAGCATCAAAGGTCCCTTTGGCAAAAGCTTCCAAGTTCGACCCTTCATCCTGCAGAGAAAGTGTCATGCGTATGGATAAACCGAACCTTTCACTTGGATTATACAGCTGAGAAACATTGCACATTTGGACTAAACTTTTCAGAAAATAACTATTCCACTCACAGAGTCTACTTTGGTTGATATAAGGCCTTCGAAATTCCTCAACTGAGGTGCTACCATTCTGCAGCAGTTATCACAGTCATGCTTCAATCGAGAGGCATAGTATATAGTTCGATGCACCACAAAAAAGTTAACAAAACAACATTCGACATGATGTTACAGAGAAGAGTTTCTTTCCTATTATACTTCAAAGAACAAATTGCAAAGCATGGAGATACAACCACAGAAAAAAAGGGGGTGAGATTAACTTGTTCTTTATGTCTGCCTCTCTTCGACCAAGTCTGGGAGCATCAACGGTTAGGACAATAGCCTTGTATCCGTTTTTTTCAGCTCTGCGAACTATCTGAGCTGATATATCTCGTCTTTTGTAAACCTGCTCGAATAAGGGTACAATTTGATAGGTTGAGCCCTCTTAGGCAGGATAAGAGTTGAAAACTGGAAGTAAGAGGGAATATTGCTGTCAAGAAAAATTTGACTTGCAAAATTAAAATGAACTCAAGAGAGGGCAAATACATATAATTGAAAGAACCGAACAGAGTTGCAGCTCGAAGCAACCTCCTCCACAGTGCAGGTAGACATGTTGGACAAAATCTACAAACAAAAATACAACTCAAATACCAAACAATAAGTGCTGCTTTAGCAGTTGCAACGCATGTTGTCAGTCATAAGAATACCATTATGGTGTTGCATGCAGCTGCTGCTCTAGCAGTGGCAACCTCTCCTGCATTAAACACAAAAAGCAGGTAAATTTTAGTTTCTAAAACCAATCTCAGCGGACAACTCTTGGAAAGGCGATTCAGATTTTAGACCTTCGGGGTGGGCTAACTGATGCATAGCAGTAGGAGCAAGCATTATAGGCGCTGAAATTTTGTAACCCAATACGGTAGTTGACATATCTATTCTGCTAACATCGACAAGAATTCTAGGCCGCAACCTGGAACAAAGACACAGGAAATCATCACTCATGTAATTACACCATATGTTCAAGAAATCATCAGCAGTAGGATCAAACATTTACGTGATTCTGCGAAATGCTTCGATATTCTCCCTTAGCGTGTGCTGGTCCTCAGCTCCCCCAGTGTAGTAATCATAGTACATTTTCGGAAGAGCTTGCCTAGCCAATTCTTGGTACTCATTCACATTGACAGGTTCGGATGCCATTTATCCTGGAAACATAAGCATTAACCACTCCTAGCTTTCGAGTTTTCGAGCAATCTATCCTAGACGATACCATATAATCACTGACAAGTACTAGAAAAAGACGCTAGATTTTGAAGAAAGTTGAGGTTCCGCCATAAAACCAATTAGCAATATAGAGAGTAGCCCAATTACGTATAAGCACATGCGAGTTCCCTTCTTTCTCCGACGTGAGATTCATAATCTCAACAGATTTCACTTGGAATCTCAAAGTTTGATCAAACATATTTATGCCAATACAATCTTAAAATGGTCAAATATTCAGAAACTCCTGAATTTTATATTTTCCTTCCCGTCTGAAAAATATTTGCAGAACAACATGAAATTTCACAATTAGCACTAAAACAATTAAGGGAGCTGCTTGAAATCCATTAGAAAAAGAAAGCGTGATGATCCATCCACTCAAACCAAAAAAAAAAAAAAAAGAGCTACAGACTTACCTGTGAGTTGAAACTTGCAAAACCCTAATTTGTTGCTGACTAAATTCTTTGCTGAATTTTGGAGGAGAGAAATGGAGGAATCGTGCTTGATTGAGTAGTTCTGTTTTTGGGACTCAGTAAAAAAATGATCTATCTTTTTATTGGATTTTTCGTCTGTTTCTAGGCCCCAGAAATGTTTTTTTTTTTTGTCAAGGGCCCCAGAAATGTTGGCTTGGAGCTTATTTGGCACTGCCTAGGGTTTTCTTTTTTTGAATAACTAAAAGCGCTTATGGCAATGTTTATTAAAAGAAATGGAAAATGCTTTTGCACTAGATTTCTGATATTTTAATTTTTAATTTTTAATTTTTGTGCTTCTAGCAAAAGCATTTTCAGCAAACACCCTTACGAGCAGAAGTGATTCCTACTTGACAGAGCGTTAACCGACAATAGAGAGGTTTGAGTTGTTTCAATTGCAGAAAAATAGCGGGAACCACAAATCTCGGAAACTACTGAGCTTCGTCAAAACGTTGAGCTAGTTGAGCTAGATTTCTCTTGTTCATTCAATGACTATGTTCCTCCAGAACCGCTTGCTGCCGTGCATGAGGCCTCCCCGTCTTCCATCATCCTTCCGCTGTAATTCTCTTCCCTCACTTCATTTCATGAGAAAACTTGCATCTGTCTCCATAGTAACATCGACCCTGAGCATAACGTCGGCACATCTGCTTTTGTCCTGGCAGACTCGTGGGAAGGAAGTGGTTCACGCTTGCCAATGGCTGTCCTTGATGACCCTGCAGTGATGTCCCTTGGACAGTGGGAGCATTAGATTTGTTGTCATAGATGTTAACCAGAGCCTCTCCGGTTCTATTGTACACTCTTTGTATGTTGTTTGGATTCCTACTCGCATCCAAGTTCTGAGAAGCTTGGGGGAAATACCTATCTTGCATTGCAGTGTTCCTTTTTGGTGGAGGCTGAGTTGCCACTTTTCTGGAATCAACAAAAAAGCCCGAATTTATAGCTTGAGGTCCAGTGGCTGGTTTTTGTGAATAGGCAGCAAATTCTGATTGGTGAGGTTGAGTTGCTGGTTTTGATGAATGAGAAAACAATCCCAACTGCTGAGCTCCCGTTTTCACGTTTCCTGAACCAACTGATACACCAACTCGTTGATGTAGGTTTGCTGAATAAACAAGTGAACCAGATTGTTGAGGTTGAAGAGATGATTTCAGCACCGCGGTTGAGTTAAACTGAGACTGGTTCTTTTTCGGTTCTCCCTTTCTTGAAACCCTGAAGTGCAGAAAAGACAACACGAATGAGTGAAATGATACAAATTAGTAAATACGGAAGTAAGAACTAGTTTCAAGTGCAATCAGATCTAATACCGATTTGTCTTGAGCGCTTTCCTCATTTCCTTCTCTTGGATCCGTGCTTCCCTGTCAGACCTAGCAAGAGATCCCCTAGAGTGCTTTTCCATCAAGACTTTCTGCCTCTCCCCTTCATCTTCCCATCTCTACAGTTGACGGCAAGAGTTAAATAACTTAAAAACGGTTATCAATGACAACGATGACAATGGAACAGAAGTTGCTTAGAGCAGACCTGTCTCAAAGTTTTCAACCGATACAGGTTCCGACCCTTAATCAGGAGGGGATGGAGTGGAGGAAGTGGTTTCTCCCCTTTGCTCCAGAGTACTTCAATCTGCTCAGCATTGCCGAAAACAGTAAGTTTAGCATATGAAATAGAAAAATCTTGCTTATCCAGTTATAGGGTTCTAGCTACAAATCTAGAATCAGTTAAAGATGTGGTTCTTATTAATTTCCAGCCACTTTAATTTCACGCAAGCTCCATTTCAATCTAAAACTAATTTGAATACATGTACAGCTCTTTAACAAAAATCATAAGATACTTTGACTCACCGTAAAGGTGTGCTGCTGTTTAGCAGCTCCATAGCTTTCGTTCACAATCCTACCTGCAACAAGCCTCGTTCCACACGGAGGCCCTCTTCCACTCCGGGATGCTATGTCAAACCTGCAAAAATAAGAAAACATTAAGAATAGAAAACCAATGCACACGGTAACAATTTGTGCGTCTAGTGGGATAGAGAGTAGCAGTAATAGTGAACGTTCAATTCATCCTAGTTCCCTGTCTTAGTGAGAAAGAGACAATAGTTGAGGCCGCTTCAAATCAACTAGAAAATACTCCGATCATATTCCAACATCCATTTTTAAACAAAGAGCAAATGCTGTTCCAGTTTATCTCCCACTGTAAAAGGAAACAAAAGAAGACAGATACAAACAAAGGCTTACATTTCATAAACATTTTGTTCAAACATGACGATATCGGCAGTGCATGCATCCCCTGCACACAGTCACATTATTCTTCAGTTTTCAAACATTAGAAGAACGAAAAATGTTAAGTACACCCATCTCAGTGAAAGCAAATTGAGACATTCACAATGAATGATATCACTGAAAAGATGACCTTAGGATTCTATAAGGAGTGATGAGGAGGGGTTTTTGGGCAGCGGGGAACAATCCTTGTTTTTGACACATAGCCTTTGGACCAAAGATAATAATGATGGTACTAATAACAGTATGCCATAAACTTAGCAAGTATATACCTTTACAATTCAAAACAAAGGTAGATGCTGGGTACTTCTTCTCACCTCCACCATTCAAAATCCTGCAAAAACACAAACAAACTTCAGAAATGAGGAGAAGAAAAAAACAAAATCGTATCTCCAAAAACAAAAAGCTACTAAAGTGGTGCAATTACTCTAAATGCTCCTTAATGCGCCGAATTAGCGTGTCTTTATTGCCGGTAAGTCTCAACCCGTTCTTCCTCAGGTACAGCTTACATTGATCCACTTTCAGTTTCTCAATCTGTCTATCTGCCACCAAACAATCACACAGAAACCAAACTTATCAAAACTGACAAAGACCACATTTGTGCATTTTCGTGATCGATTGGGCCAAATCGACATCTGCTTGACCTCAATCACCCCACAATTCACAGAATCACATTGATATTTAAATTTCTGGGCTTACCTTCAATAATCTTTTGAACATTTTCAAAGCTTTTTTTATCTTTCTCGTCCAGCTCAGGCACAACCACCTCCTGCCCATCAAGGTCTGCTTCACTACCACCATCATTATCCTTAACAACTCTGCAAATCCAACATTACCCATTTCAATTCCAACCCTTAATCGCAGATTAATCATAGATTAAATCAAAATTTAAAGACAAAATAAAGAACCCATTGACATAAATTTCCCTCTTTTAGTCCGGACACTAACCGAGCCTTTGATTTGCTCTTGATCGAGAGGTTTGAGAACCTGGCGTGGGTTTCTTCCAGAGTGCTGTAACTCGGGTCCTTCATGGACTCATCCGAATCGTATTCTGGGTCTGACTCGGACTCTCCGATTTCCCACAAGTCTTCATCTTTTTCTTCATATCGACGATTTTTGGATTGCTCAGGGACAGCCATTGAAGGGTTCAATCTGGGTTTATCGCTGAAACACCAGAAAGGGTTCTTTTGAGCTAAAGATTTGGGCGGAAAGGTGGGAAATTGATGGGGATGTGAGAGAAGAATTATAGAAGGGGAATTATTCCTGAGACCACGGCGGGGCACACACCTAAAAGAGGGAAGTTTTTATACGACCGTTGGAATCATGTAACGGTAGAGAAAAACAAATTTTAAATTTTGAAGATGTACACACCCACAGGCCTTTTCTTTTGGTAGATACGGGGAAGGAGGCCAAGCCAACGAGAAAATCTTTGGTCAGGGCATTTGATCACGTGACATGTTTGATCAACCTTACAGATAGGTATTGGAAGCCAAACTCGAATCGATTTTAAAGATTGTTTAGTCACATTTGATTTTGCACGGGTCACACTATAAAAATACATTCCTATGCGGCAGGCTGACATCTCTAATTAAGAATCTCTTCGAGCCCTAGTTAGGTTTTGTAAAGGACAACCTTCATTTCCAATAGGATCTTTGCTTATGTATGTGTTTGATATTGTTCTTGTACTCCAAACCATGTATTTTTGATGTTAAAGCCTAGCTAGGTGGGCTTCGTTTTCCTACTTATTCTCAGTTATATATATGAGCGCAACTAAAAATAATGGTCTATTTGCATGTGGCGACTATCTATATTTTCTTCGTTGATATTGTACTAGTGTTCATGACGACCAATATGACGTCTTTCTTTTTTTCTACACACATTTGCATTGAAACCAAATGTTCTCTTTGATCAAACATGTGCATGTCAAAGGTAGTACTATCTCATATGAGACCACAATTTTGTCAACATACACAACAAGGGAGGGGGGTAGATTGTGCTACAAGTTTAGGAAATATTGACAGAATGCCGGCTTATAAATTCTAGGAAATGACGATGTGCCCACAGGAATATTCAGAATGCCAAAGAATATCTTTTAAGCATCCTTTTTAAGCCAAGAAACAAATACTTGGGGTCTAAGCAAAACAACAAATGAACAAATCCAATGAGGGATATGCAATCCTTGATATTCTATCCGTTGCTTCACTGCATAAAAAAAACCGCCTGCTTGCTGCTTTTGCGTGGCTTAATTTTGCAGTTGCAGATGCTGATGTAGCACTGCTTTTTTGTTAAGCAGAAGCCAAACCAACTTGTAAGTCTTCCCATTCAATTTTAGTTTCTAATGCATGGGGATAGAGGTGGAGTTGTTTGAAATTCTTTGTTGAGTGTTATGCTGGGATTTCTTTCGTGTAGGAGAGAAACTTACCTGCAACTAAGATGTTATTATGGCAGTATCCCAAGCCATCCACGCACCCGTTTCAGGGAACTTGTCCTCACTAGTCTCCTTGTTTTGGGCACTGCATGAGAGCACCAAAGTTGCTAATTTTAGGAAGAGAGAATTTGTGTGAGGAGGGAATTAGTTACATGATTTTGGCTAGACAGTTCAAACATCAAACTTCCCTTATTTAAATGGTTTTCCCATTTCCAGGAAAATAATATAGGGTTTATAGAGGGTTTTGGTTCTTTATGCATGCTTGATTTGGCTTCTCAATTTTATTTTTCTTATATATTGCAACCCTTTGAAAAGTGTTTTAGATTTTCCATCCGGGGAACTTGGTTTCGGTTGTGTGAATTTTGTCGTTGTCTTCAATGGCTTCGTCTTCTGCAAGGGTACTTGCTGCTTGCATATCTTCTGCATATGAGAAAGACCACCCTATGAGGTCCTCTATGTTTCAGTCTTCTAAGAGACAGTTTCAATGGGCAAGGAGAAAGAAACTCATTTCGAAATGCAGCTATGGCAGTGGTGTTGATTTTGCTAGCAATTTGAGCTCTTGCCTAGCTTTTGAGCTGTGTGACGAATATTACAATTCCAAAGTTCTGTATGAATCTTCGGCTTTCTTTGGGTCAAAAACCGCGTCAAGTACTAGAAGGCAAAGGCGCGTGAATGGCGCTGTTTACTCCGGTAAATGTTTATGCATTCATTTCAGAAAGTGACTATTTTGTTCGATTGTCATGGATTTCATTGTAGTTTAACTTAATCCTTGTTGCTTGTCTAAGTACCTAAAAGACTTGATAACTCTCGTTGGCGAAAAAAAAAAATGTCTTGATACCCAAGACACTCGCTGATTCAGTGTCTACATGGTTTTGATCTGCCAATTTGAACATATTAGGCAAAATTATGGCCATGCCTGTTAAAACTGCAGAGGAAGTCCCAACAAAGAAAAAACCTCTAACGAAACAAAGGCGGGTTGTTGTGACGGGCTTGGGTGTGGTAACCCCTCTTGGACATGATCCGGATGTCTTCTACAACAATCTTCTTGAAGGTGTCAGTGGCATCAGTGAGATAGAGACTTTTGACTGCGCTCAATTTCCGACAGTAGGTCTTCTTCGGCTAAGCTTCATTCTGTTGCATTGTATCAAAGTTTGTTAACTCAAGTTTCCTTTCCGAACAGAGAATTGCTGGAGAAATAAAGTCTTTCTTATCAGATGGATGGGTCTCGCCAAAGCTCGCTAAGAGGGCGGACAAATTTATGCTTTACTTGATCACTGCCGGGAAAAAGGCATTGGCAGATGGTGGGATTACAGAAGAAGTTAAGAGAAATTTAGATAAAAGAAGATGTGGAGTCATCATTGGCTCTGCATTCGGAGGCATGAAAGTAAGTTAAGCTTTATATATATAACTTAGCTACAAGTTCGGAAAGACTAGAAAATTTCAGTTTTGGGTGTCGTTTGAGGCACGATATGGAATACAGCGAGAATTTTGTTTCACGTGCAGTGTCAGTTACTTCAAAACATTGAAGAACCAATTTATGTATTTCCTTTCTTGGACTTGTTATCTACTTATGATAAATTTGGTCAGGTTTTTAATGATGGAATAGAAGCGTTGAGGATTTCGTACAAGAAGATGAATCCGTTCTGTATACCTTTCTCAACAACCAGCATGGGTTCTGCTATGCTAGCAATGGATTTGGTAAGTTCGAAGGAAGTGTTAGAATTTTTGGATAGGGTTTTAGTCATATGGTAAATATTTTTTATGCAACCTTGCAGCCATATCTAAGTCGCCGAATTGCAGGGTTGGATGGGCCCTAACTACTCAATATCTACAGCTTGTGCCACAAGTAACTTTTGTATACTGAATGCTGCATATCATATTTCGCGAGGTGAAACCGTGAGTTCTCAGTTACTCTTAGATAGACATAAGATACAATTTGCACTTTGGATCAATTAGCCAAATGCTTTCATCAAAACCTGTTGAAATTTGCAGGACATGATGCTTTGTGGTGGATCGGAAGCAGCAATTATCCCCATAGGTGTACTACTTGTCATTCTCATACCGAATGTACTTCAATTTACAATCTCCGCAGCATGTGAACTTAATTGAGTTTCATGTATCATTGAAGTGCAGGCTTGGGTGGTTTTTCAGCGTGCAAGGTGCTGTCACAAAGGAATAGTGAACCGACCAAAGCTTCGTGCCCTTGGGATATTGTATTACATCTTCTCTTAGCTCACCTCTCACCTTCTTTTTATCTTTCGTTCCTAACTTGCACTGTCATTTGCTATTTGAAAAGAATCGTGACGGATTTGTCATTGGAGAAGGAGCTGGAGTTTTGCTCTTGGAAGAGCTAGAACATGCTAAGGTTTGCTGCAAATCAATATCTGCATTTTCTCCATTGATCATCGAAGTTTCGTGCATCCACATATTTACGGCTCAAACCCTCTTCTTCCCCTCTCATTTCAATTACAGAGACGAGGTGCGAAAATCTATGCAGAGTTTCTAGGTGGAAGCTTCACTTGTGATGCATATCACATGACTGAGCCTCATCCTGATGGTATATATTTCAACCACCAGAGATTATCCGTGCAGGACGTGAGAACGGACATGCATCAATATTGTATTGATATGTTGTCGAAAATGTATTGATCATGTGCTCATCAACCTTCGGTTTATGTGTCCAAAATCAGGGACAGGAGTTGCTCTTTGCATAGAGAAAGCCTTGGCTCAATCCGGGGTCTCCAGAGAAGATGTGAATTACATAAATGCGTATGCTACATCAACACCAACGGGTGATCTGAAAGAATATCGCGCTCTAATCCGCTGTTTTGGGAAGAATCCGGAGGTAAATTAAAACGTTTTTGAGTCATTAAAATTATCACATGACTGTAGTGGTGCTGAAAAACTATTTCTGATTGTTGCAGTTAAGAGTGAACTCCACAAAATCCATGATTGGTCACCTTTTGGGAGCCTCAGGTGCTGTGGAAGCTGTTGCAACAATCAAGGTCAGTCAGCCTCGAGTTTTAATGTCGTGACAGTCTCCACTTTGTTGGACGAGGTCATGAGTTCAATTATCATGGACGACAGTTGTTGAATACAGAAAAGAAAACGAACAACTTGTTTCTTTCGGCTTGCAAAAGAGACTTAAGAGTAGATTCATTATAACCAAATCTTGAAAATGTAGGCCATACAGACGGGATGCGTCCATCCGAACATCAATCTCGAAAATCCAGACGAAGGCGTGGTATGCATCTCTAGTCGTTTACAATCGAATTTTATGCTTTCACCGAATGTTTTCAATGCATTTTGTTTCTGATATACATACACATACTGGATATGAGCAGGACATGAATGTGCTTGTTGGTCCAAAGAAGGAGAAGTTGGACATAAAAGTCGCACTCTCTAACTCACTTGGTTTTGGTGGACACAACTCTTCTATCTTATTTGCACCCTACAAGTCATGAATATTACGGATAAATTTGTAGACTTCAAATTTCATCCCATATAATTTTACAAGATATTGGCCAAAATTATTGTAATCTATTTACTTTTTAGTAAATGTCTTTTTGATTGTGAACGACATTGTTTTCTAACTTAATACAAGTGATACTGGAGGAGGGAGAAGTTATACTCTAACTTAATACAAGTGATACTGGAGGAGGGAGAAGTTATACTCGAGACCTTGTGTGCACCGGTGAATGCTTTAACCGAGCTACAAAACCCCACCTCTTGTGGAGCACTAGAGCTGTCTGAGCTCATTTGGTCTTATGAATTGGTTCTGTATGACACGATTTGAGTCGCCACCAAAGCACTTAAAAGTTTTGTGCAAGCTCATTGACGTACGGCTCAACCGGTGAAAACTGGCAAGAGAGCGTCTGCAGAAATTGCGCACAACGGAATGTATTGATCTCGTCGATCTTCTAGGTGCAACACTAATGGTGCACTGTTTGTGCAGGAATCATAAACAGGATAAGGCTAATCGCACAAATGAGCTCCTGTCGATAAGAACTGACCGACCCTTCTCTTAAAACGCCACAAATAATTTAGACATCGAGCGAATTTGACAATGTATATATAAAACAACAAAATCTATTCCCTTTTACTTAGTAGTATGATAACTGATAAGATCCGACTCCTCAATCTGTTCTTTTGAGGGGTCTCTCTTCCATAAGGGTGGATATGTCCCCATCAGCAGAGGTTCTTACAGAATTAATTTTCTCAATCAAACTCGGCGTGACCAACAAAAGTAAACCCGGAACATCTTTTAAATCTTTCATGAGGGTAAGGCAGCAAATCTGAAGTTCCCAAGTCCACCGCAACAAACAGAAGCCCGTCAAAATCGTCACAATTTTAGAACATAGATGAAGCAGTTTGATCACCAGAGTTTTGTTTTAACCCAGAAGAGGAGGAAAACAACTCCAAGCACAATGGCAACAGGTGCATACTTTCGGATCAGAGCCTACAATTAAGACGTGTGAGATGATAAGTTTCAGCTACATACACTACTCGGAAAATAAAAGTTCACATATGATCTAAATTCTTTGTCAGAAACAGCTCAATCTAGAGAACTCATGGCAGATTTGGGAAGGCAACATAATTGTAGTATTCCTAATTCAAACAAATGTAGCTACAAAGACCTGTTTCGTACAAAGAAAAAAAACCCCCCAATTATTATGGCTTAGCAATAGCACCAGCATAAAGCACCATCAGCAACAACTAATTTAATTTTATAAGCCCAGCGGCATGAATAACTAACGGATTCTGAATGAGCATTATGGGTCATCCACAGCTGCATTGATACTCCCCACAAGACACCACAACTCGATTGACTTTGGGACACACAAAAGATGTCCAATTTGAAGAATATGGCAATGGAAATGATTGGACGCTACATCATTCATACAGGTATCAAGGACGGGGTGTAAAGGGAAATCATATGATATGTAATGTTTGGTAATCCATATAATATTAGTTTAAACTGGTGCCTATCACGGCTAATCAGATAAGACTAACCTGTCGATTCAAATCTCTAGCTTTATCAGCATACACGCGAGATTCTGATGTTAAACGGCTCGACATTTGACTGACCTCTGCAAAATTGAAATTCAGGAGGACATTTATCACCTATAGACAGAAACAAAAACAAAAAACTTCCATCTAGAAGCAATTAGAGAGACTTACGGTCCAACTTTTCACCAACACCAAGCACTTCCTGAACATTGCGAGTCATTATTTGGTGAACTTCATAGAGCTCATCATTCAACTTTGCAATATTCCGCTGAGTGCGAGTGTCCTGATACAATTTCTTTGTTTTCTGTATGAATGTATCTTTTAAACACAAAAAGTGGAAGGAAATCAAACCCAGCTAAAGGAGAAGCAAAGTGTAGACAATAAGTACAAAAATCTACTTAAACATATGATGGACAATAATTTCTGGCCATAGACCTACCAAATTTAATGAATGCATAAGGTCTCGCAGCAGTTTCAATTTGGGTCCCGTTAACACGCTCAAATTCATTCTTGAGATCTTCAAGGTATTGGAAGGCAAGTTTCTTTGGATAGGCACGGTCGCACATTGTCAAGTAACACACACGTCCTTCGATGATATAGCTAAGAACAAAGGTCAAGGCAATAACAGTTGTATGCTCCTCCTCTAACGAGAACAATCAATAACATACCATTCACTTTACATCATTGATAAGACAATTACTGAATGAGCACTTAAGTTTTAATGACAAAAACAGCTACGTGAAACTAACAAATTATCTGCCAATATTAGATGGGTCAACAGATGTGCAACAAACCGCACACATTCACATATATCAACAAAATTTCACAATTATCACTACTTCGTATGGCATCTAAAATCCTGTCCAGGAACTATAAAGGGATTGCATGAACCTATAGCTAGTAAATTTATCAACATAAAACATATTGTCTCAACTCCATAAATCATGAAGACGAAACTGACAAGGATACTGGAAAACAAAAGGTCCAGTTTCAACTGACATCCTTGAAGGCTCATTTTGGCCTGTTGACAAGTTTTTGAATAAAGCCTTGACTTGTTGTTTGTAGAATTCCGAGTCTTTTACATCGCGGCCATCATCCAGTCCCTCTGCTAGTGGAAGACCATCAGTAACACGAGCAATCATTGTCAGCTTCACCATCTTCACTTCACAACTTCTCAGCAATGCAAAATTAACTGCGCCATGTCAAAATCATCAAATCCCAGATCCAGGATAACTTGAAAATTCCAAACAACCAAGAAATACAACAATAATATACACACATTGCCCGATAGCCTTACACGATATACATTATCTTCCTACGAAAAGATCTAATACCGTTAAATAACTAGTCCACCCGATTTCCTGATAAGCTTAAACATGCAGTCTTAGAAACTGGGTTTCCTATGCCAATACAGTGAAAACCCGAATCCCATGTTCCATATCTAACAATATTAAATCTCAAACGAGACCCAATTATGTTTTTATAATTAATTGGGTTTTTATCTAATAAAAATCACAGAGTACCCAATTCTGAAATTCCAGCTGATCCATCACAAGGCATCAAAGATCAAACTCAAACCCTTTAACCATCTAACCCCTTTGCCCCCAAAAAAACCCTAAACTACAAATTTTGCACAATACTCCAATATCCTAAAAAAAATGCTGTGAAATCCCAAAAATTTACGATAAATCTGAGAAATTGAACAAAAAAAACGAAAAATCGATTGCGAATTTGGAAAATACAAAACGAATACCTGCTTATAGCATTGATCTGAGGGACCGTGAGGACGATGGTGCAATCTGAGCGAGAAGAATTGAGAGAAGCTGTGGAAAAACAAAAGGGGGTTTTCGGGGACCAGACGGAGTAAATAAGGGTTGGTTTTCTGAGTTTAATCTACGATCTCTGCGTGCGTGGTATGGCTTGTACGTTGAGAGAGCCGAAGCCTGAAATTTCAAAGGTACAACATCTCGATGCAGTCAAGTTTCTATACGACAACGAGTCGGGCCGCCCCGTTTTGAATATCGATGTCGGTCAGGATACAATTGAATACGGGCCCATGTAAGGCAACTCACCCATTTACTTAGAGCAGTTCCACCCCAGCCAATTGCTGGGGGGATGTGGATCCAATTGCTGGGGGGGGGGGGGGTTTGTTTGGGCTGGAGAAGGAAAATTGACTGGGTGGGTGTGGAGCTCGGGGGAGAGACCCGTGGAAAATTGACAACCCAAGCCACCGAGGTGGCTGACGGCAGCCACGCGGTTTAATTTTTTTTGCGTCAGGCGCGTGCAACGCACGCGCGCGTGTGGCGCGTCCCGACAAGGTCGGCAGCGGGTGGGGCCCGCCTGTCGGCCACTTCAATTGTTACTGTTGGGGGAAGCCACGTGGCTTCCCTTGGACCGTGCGATCTCAACGGCTTTTTAATTTGGGCCGTTGGATCTACAACGGTAATAAAAAAATAAAAAAAAGATTTAATATCAACCGTTGGATCTCAGATCAACGGTTGATATTAATTCCTTTATAAATTAAAAAAAAATGTTTTAAAATTCAGAAAAGTTAACGTTGTGACACGTGGCACAATCTGGAGCGTTGAAATTCAAATTTTTTTAAATCCAACGGCAGAGATTAATTAGGTGAATAAAAAATTTAAAAAAATTGTAAAAAATCTGTAAAAATCGGGAAAATTTTTTTTTAAAAATTTGTAAATTTTTTTTTTATAACTTTTCTATAAAAACCTTGGCAATATCATCTACCTTACACCACAATTCCATAATTTACAACACATTTTTATTCAAAACACCAAATAAATATACTTAAACACACCAAATAAAAATTACATCAACACACCAAATGAACTTAAGCATCTTCAACACCCATGTGCGCCCACTGGTGCTCTATCAAGTCAAGTTGGCGGGCATTGTGCATATATGGTCGTTGAAGTGCAGTATATCGTTGAATGATCATGTCATTGTAACGTCCATCCCTTTGTAATGGGTCGTGTTGCACAGGTTCTTCGGTAGCGTCATGAGCACAATATATTTGTGTTCTAGAATTGTTCATCGGGTCTGGCTCATATTCATCAACGGCATCATAATCGTACTCATCTTCCACAATCATGTTGTGAAGAATGATGCACGCCATCATGACGGATCGCTTAATTTCTACATCAGCATTCTTGAAACACTTCTAACAATAGCCCAGCGAGCTTGGAGTATACCAAAACAACGCTCCACATCCTTCATGCATCCTTCTTGACATCTTGCAAAGTATTTTTCCTTTGCAGATCGTGGACGTGGCACTGTTTTGACAAAAGATCCCCACCTTGGGTAAATGCCGTCTGGTAGATAGTATGCCCCGTCGTACTGACGTCCGTTGACCCAGTATGTGACTTTCGGTGCCTTTCCTTACAGGACGTCGTTGAACACTGGGGATTGGGCAAGGACACTGAGATCATTTTGAGCACCAGGAACTCCGAAAAAGGCGTGCCAGATCCATGTATCAAAAGATGCCACTGCCTCCAAAATGATACTTTTTGCTCATTTTCTGTCCCCATAAGCGCCTTGCCATGCACTTGGACAGTTTTTCCAAGTCCAGTGCATACAATCAATGCTTCCAATCATCCCTGGAAAACCTCGCATCTCACCGTTCTTCAGAAGCCTTTGCAAGTCATCAAGAGTAGGCCTACGGAGGTACTCTGCAGTGTAAATAGATTCGATTGCCGAGCAAAATCTCATCAGGGACTCAAGAATGGTTGATTTTCCCATCCTCGTTAGCTCGTCCACTTGGTCTGCAGCTGCTCCATATGCAAGCATCCGCAAGGCAGCAGTAATTTTTTGCTCAGGCAGGAGACCCATAACACCAAAAGCATCTGCCTTTTGCACAAAGTAAGAATCATGGTTGCAAACAGCGCCCATGATTTTGTTGAACAAATGTCGTTCCATTCTAAAACGACGTCGGAAGTACGTATCAGGGAATGCACTGTTACGAACAAAATAATCGTTCAACAGCTCCTGACCTCGTCGTTACCTGTTTCTTTCAATGTTGATAGCACGGTTGGGCCTGGAGGTGTGAGCCACAGCTTGGATGACTCAACGGGAATGTGAGGCTCTTGCCATTCTTGATTCGTCATCTCTCCGTCTACGGTCGTCATCCTCTTCCATCAGATTTTTGGCCCAATCCCCGCCATTGAACGTTGCTTCTGATTGGTTAAACAATTCTTCCTCTTCTATCGATTTCCCACATCATCTTTGAAGAAGAAGAAGAAGACATTGTAAAAGAAGGAAGCATAAACTATGAATAATGATAGGGATTTTGGTGAAGAATGAAGCAGAAACTATGAATGGTGGTGTGAGATTTCTGAGGATGGATGGTGGATTATATGGAGGATTCATAAAGGATTAGGTTGTTGATAATGCCACGTGGCATGCCGTCATTCGTTAAAAATCTTGTGGAAATCTGTCATCAATGAGTGTAATCGGGTTGTGACACGTGGCACAACGTGATTCGTTAAAAATCTTATCGGAAATCCATCACCAATAATTGTCTTTTCAGATTATGACACGTGGCGCAACGAGAACGATTAAAAATTTTATCCGATATAACAAATAAAATTATTTTGAATTATTTTATAAATAAATAAAAAAGTACAATATTTTATTGTTATTGGTTTTTCGGATAATGACACGTGGCGCAACGAGAACGATTAAAAATCTTATCCGAAATTACAAATAAAATTATTATGTATTATTTTATAAATATAAAAAATACTAATATTTTATTGCCAATTGCCAGGGCAATTTAATTGTAGGGGTGGAGATGTAAAAAGCAATTGACAGGGGAATACACTGTTCATTAGGGCAATTACTGTTCATTGGGGTGGATTGAATAGTGATTGCCTGGGGGGAGGTGGGCAACACTGGAACTGCTCTTATGAAACAAATAGTTAATTTTCTCCCACTTGCAAGTGGAAGAAAGTGGGAAAAATTTTCTACGCTTTTTTAGCCTTTTATACACTTCTGTTTAATTTTGGTTATTTGTTTAGTTTAATTTATTCGATTCGATAATCATAAATATAGAATATTCAAAGTTTGTTAAAATATAGAGTGTTGTAGACCTCGTCATCCTACATTAATGGAGAATAGACTTTGCATGAGTTTATAAGGAGTTGAGCTACTCCCCATATTTCCAATCGATTTTACGGTGGAACCTCAACATTCTTCACCCTTCTCAAACCAATGTTAATGAAACTTCAAGAGCTAGACATACCCTAGCCATCTACTTTTTGGTTTGATAGGTGTAATGTGAGTCTGACGAGAATCTTTAATGGAAGATGCAAAATGCCCTAAAATAATAAATTCAATAGACATTTAATTTGAGTTTTCACTAAAATATGGGAGTCCGTTTTTGCTCAACCCCTCCTCCCTTTAACCCAGGGTGACCGTTACCCTCTTTCCAAAATCTTGCCACGTGTCTCTGTAACTAACCCATGGTTACTTATTCTTTTATTTAATTTTTTGCGAAAACAAAAAACAATTGACACACCCCGACCCGGATGGACAGGTGGACACCCAAAAGCCGGGTGTGCTGACCGACACCTCGTGAGGCAACGAAAGCCATTTACAAGAATTGAAGAATAAATAAACAAACCAAAGTAAAATAAGCTCAGAGTGCAAGAAAGTGTGCGGGCGGAAAGAAATAATAAAATAATGAGTTATGAACAGAGTAGAGGATACAAAATAATTACAAGTGTAGAGATTCCCTACATTGTCATACCACCGAGTCTCGACGTCGATAGCTCCAAGCTAACTAATCCTGGAGGGGCGCAAAACATAAAACGGTGAGTGGGTCAAAAAGCAAAGTTTGATAAAACCTTTGTTTTCAAGTGTATACTAACCCTTCTCTGGAAAACAAGTATAGTTTGAAAATAAGTCATACCCTCTGGCATGAACCTCAAAATACTATAATAAAAATATACGGGTACTCCCCGACAATGATTACTGACATGCTCACCCATATGTAAACACACAAGCCCAAGTAGCTAAGCTACGAGGAACATGCTAGGTATAGAAGTAATACGCTGAGTACTACAATGACGCGAGTCTAACGCTAAGCGCTGTGCACAAAGTGCAGTCACACAAGTTCGAGTTGCCTAGTGCAACCCAGAACAAGCTAGTACCTACAATGGATCCAAAGCTGCGTAGCGGTACTGATAGTGACTACTCCAAACGTCAAGGCTAGTCCTGGCCACAAGACTGAGTACTAATACCTGGGGTGTTATACATTTACTAATGAGCAACAGCCATACGTACATATACATTTATCAAAACAAAGACCCATTCACTCACCTGTAGGTAGCCGGGTCGTAGCCCTCCTGTCCTGGGTAGCCCCGGTAGTACTCTGGATAAGTCTCACCTATATGAGATATCACTGTAATAATGATTAAACTCATAAAGGTTACTAATTAACTAATTAATTGTACCTATCCCTTGTTTCCTCAACACGGAGGTCCAAAACACTCCGAAAAATATCGTGCGTACTGCCCCTAGGTAGTATGCGTCGTCACGGTCGCCTCGCGAAGACAGAATCGAAAAAGGATGCTCAACGCGCCCCCACGCGCGGTTCAAACGCGGCAAGCCGCGGCCCCACGGGCGGCTTATGCGCGAGTCAGCCAAGCCAGTCAACGCTGGCGTCAGCACCGGTCTGAACCGGTTGCTGACGTCAGCGCTCGTCTGAACCGGTTTGCTGACATCACCAGGTCCAGTCTGAACCAGTTTGCTGACGTCAGCACCCGTCATCCCTGCCGATTTTCCGGTCGCCGCCCGCCGTCGCCATAAACTGGGTTTTTAATGCCGAAAACTTCAAATTGCTATATCTCACTCATTTCAAGGCCAAATTGCACGATTCAAGTACCAAAATGAAGTTGGGAACAAGGAGAATAAGAATTTACCATTTTGGGGGCCAAAATCTGGCCAGAGGTGGCCTAAAAATGGAGAAGAAGTCTCGGTGGAAAAAGGCCGACTTCTAGTTCTTCGATTCTTGGCCAAACACGGCCATCCAAGGTTTGAACAAGGTCTTAGGGATCACCAGGAAGTGAATGGTGATGGTTTCGAGGAGGTTTGAGCTCGGTTTCACCGAGAAAGCTCGTCGAAAAATCTCGAGGTTCGTCGGAATCCTGGATTTTTTGGGTTATGGGTTCTGAAACTGGGTTTGTTGGGTTTGTTAATGTGAACTGGGAGTGGCCTAAGTGATGATTTGGTCTGGGAGTAGTGGCACAGCCACTAAATCGGCTCGGGGAGAGCTCGGTGAGGAAGAGAGGTTATTTGCAGGGAGAAGGGACAAAGTGACAGAGAGTGAGAGACCACGGGAGAAAGAGAGAGAGTCAACAGACAGAGGGACAAGGGCACATGGGCCAATAGAAAGGTTGGGCCCCAGCCCAACAACCCAAACAGTCCAAAGTAAAAATACGGGAAACGTCGGTAATCCAACGTCCGTATAATATTCTTTCGGACTCCGAACGACGTCTCGCTCGCGCCCACGCGTTCGTAATGACGAGCATGACAAAAAAATACCAAGGGAAGGGTCGTACGAGTTACGACGCAAAAGTCAACCGAAGGGTCAACCAAGGGCATTTTCGTCATTTCCCACTTCCGGAACTAAAATGTTTCTATTTTCCGAAACGGGCTGTAACAACAATTGATTGAATTAAAAATAAATCTTTCCATTTATCCTATCAATTAAACAATTGATTGAATTATCTTATTTGTCTTCCTATCTTTTTTGACATATACTATATGAATTTTTAGGGATCAATTGAACTAGCAAATCAAAACCAACATAATATGTCATCTTCGTATCAAGGCACTCATTTCCTGCATGAATTCCCTACTGTTTCTGGTGTTCTAGGCGTTCCCAATCACCCACTTGAATTTCCAACTGTTCATGGCATTCAACGCGTTCCAAATCACTCACTCAGGTACAAACATATGCCAACAATGTCATATGATGACTCACTTATGTATTCACAAGTTTGTTATTTTTATAAGCTGACATATATAGTCAATGTATATTTTCTTCACAAGTGTTTCATTGCTATTGTTTTTATTATTTGAGTAATCTATTATTAATAATAATTCACAAATTTGACAATAAAGCATTTAATCAAGATCTTAAGGGCTGACTCGTCAGTTGAATTTTTCAAATCCATCAACATTCTAGCTTATAGCAAGTTGCACTGTTCGCAAACAAAAGGAAAAAGCAAAGTTGTATTATTTGCCGATTTGTTTTGGACTCAATCAGAATTTTCATATATTTGTGATTCATACTATGTTTGATGATGTTATTCAAATTTTTTAGACAAGTTTTTTAATGTTGCAACTATTTGATATTACATGTGACTACATATATAATCTTCTTCTAGCATAGAATTGTTATATTTCTGAGATGTACCAAATAGTATGCATCAATAGTGCTTGAAATTGAAAGGGATGAGTTCTTATATATATGTTAACATTTTTTCCTATTTGAAAAAAAATAAATAAATAAACGAAGAGAGAAAACTAATCTGATAAAGCGTTCTTTTTTTTTTTCCACTAATCTGATAATGTACAAGTTTCTTTTCTCCTTGATGAGTTCTTGAAAAGGCGTTCTTTTTTTTGTAGAAGGAGAGTTATTCTCGTGAGAAAAAAAAAGTTGTGTTATTGCGATGAAGATAGGAAGAGAACTATGATAATTCAATCAATTGTTTAATTGATAAGATAAATAGTAAGTTTTATTTTTAATTCATTTCAATCAATTGTTTAATTGATAGGATAAATGGTAAGTTTTATTTTTAATTCATTCAATTATTTTTTTGTTTTCATAAAATATTGAATAAAAAAAATAAGTAACTAGTTAGTTAAAAAGACACGTGGCAAGATTTTGGAGGGGGTAACGGTCATCCTGGATTAGAGGGGGTGAGCAAAAACAGACTTAAAATATGGTGGGTTTTGTCTAAAATATGATGGGTTGACTGTGGCTAAATCAAAATACACCCTATATAAAACATAATTACAATGCGATTATAATATGTAATTACACATGTTGGGACAAAGATGTCATGCATGCCTAACTTGTCAAGCGATATACTAGTAGAGACAATTTTAGTAAGTATATCTTCAATCTGCACAAAAGGAGAGACAATGATCTCATCATTTCACTTCAACAATCTCAATAGTTGCCTTATTATCACATTGCAAATTCATAGTCTTCTTGGGTCCAAACCCAAGATCCCTCAACAACTTCTTCAACTACAACAACTCACAAACACCACGAGAGTCTGAGACATGCTACGAAATTAGGCTTCTACATTGGACCTTGCAACTACCTTTTGCTTCTTGCTTCTCCAAGTAACCAAATTACATCTAAAAAATGTAAAGTATCCAAATATAAGTCTTGGTTTTTTATCATCTACTTCTTTACTTAAAATCCTCGCTTCATATGGAATCCTCAAAACCACATAATTGCAAAAAAATAATATAACAAGTGTGACTTAGCTCTAATCTCTTCCGCTTTAGTGTAGATAATATTGTTGTATTAAAAAAATAAAGATGAAATGTGTGGTCCTCTGTAGTAGGTACAATGTAAACCAAATTGATAGAAAAGTAAATGGAGTCAGATTTTTAATACAAATGCTACAGGTTTTAATTTAGGGACCAAATTTCATGGATTTTTAATTCAATGACCAAACCTACAATTGGGTCCTAGTTTACCGACCAATGCTCCAATTTTGTTACAGCCCGTCTTGAGATTTATAGTATTTATTTTTCAAAGGTGTGAATTGACCAAAATGCCCTTAGAAGGCAATGGTTGACTTTTGTTGACCTTTGTGTCGTGACACGTACGACCTTTCCTCTTACTTTATTCTCATTGTACTCATCGATATGAACGCGTGGACGCAAGCAGAACGAAATTCGGAGTTGAAACTAAGATTCTTCGGAACTTTAAGTTCAAGGGCATTCTCGTAATTTTACGAGAATCATGTTTCCTGATTGGGCTTTGGGTCCACTGGGACCCACCCACTCTCTTCACCCGTCCACTATTCTCTCACTCTGCAACTCCCCCATTTTCTCAACCCTCTCCCGTCTCCTCCCCTGAGTTACACATACCCAATTGTTGCCGAGACCACCTAACCACCACCACCATTGTCCTCACCTCGACACTTCGATCACCACCATACTCATTGTTTTACGAGATTCACACCAGAGAGGCAAGAATCCGAATGTCCAGAAACATACATGTTTTCCGGCGAAGATTGCAGAAAAAATATGACGGCCCTTTCAACCTTATCTCCTCGTTTTGGACGAAATCGAGTCAAGAATCAACTCCTTATCTTCCTAAGATCCAGATTCGAGCTTTGCATGCTTGAATCTGTCCTGAAATTGAAGAAGCCAAGAACCCATTTTCAAGTCGAGGCTTTCGAGCCATTTTCCGGCCATTTTTGGCTACCAATCAAACTTCTTTTAGATAAATTCAAGTCCCTCTCTTCCTAAGCTTCATTTTGACATATTAGTCGTGTAAAATAGTTGAGATTTGAAGATTTTATGATTTTGTGAAAATTTTTGGCAAAAAATCCAAAATCCAGCGAGATTCTGGCGGCCACAATGCGGCGGACGGAAGTTGTAACGGTGAGTTGGTCTAAACCCGGCCCTGATGTCAGCAAACCCGATCCTGATTAGGTTGACCAGGAATATTCCAAGGTATATTCCTTTCTCTAACTGACGGCGTTAACGAAATATTCTCTAACGCCTTTAGAATATTCTGTTAAATTCTTAGAATATTCCATTAAAGTTAACTTTAAAGGTGTGTGACTAGCGCATGTGGGTGCATAACCGAGCATGGTGACCATCTGCGTGCGCGTGACGACTTGATGGACCTCATGGCGGCGCATGGTTGCCCGCGGCGGTGTATTTAGGTTTTTGGACACCGAAACTCTTAATTTGTGTTCCGTTTCCGTTAAACTTCGTAGTGTTGGGTTAGTTTACTGAGTTTGGTTGTTTTACTTTAAGAGTGACAACCTGAGGACTACAGAGAGCGTACAAGCAAGGGATTACGACTACAGTCACTGTGAATGGGTTTTTCTTTCTAAATTATATATTTACGTATGCTTCAAAACGAGTTTTACGTTATACTTTTTATATTACTTGGTTTTAGAAATTCAAATGTGTTAGCGAATTATCGGTTTTTGACTTACATTATTTGTGAACACCGCTTTAGAATGTTTTACTACTTGTCTTACTTTAGAAATGATACGCTTTATGCGTTACCTCATTTTAAGATATGAGATTTGAGTTATTACCCATGACATGTTTTTATATGTTTACACCATCTCATTTCAGATTGCTTACACGGTGTCTAGTACTATCCGAGGCCAGGACCAGCTTCACGTGTACGTTCACATGCACCGATACGTTCACTTTGGATCCATTGTAGATGTCAGCCTGTTCTAGTTGTTTTTACTTCTAGAACTCGTAGTGATGCGCTTAACGCCAACTTCACGTGTATGTAGTACTTGAGCGTAGATTTATACACCTAGCTTGTTTATGTCAGAATATCTCTACATGAACTCGTGTGTCTGCATTATCTAATGAGCGTAGCATACCCTATTTGTTTATCTGAGATTTTGTGATTTACCTGCTTTCACTGATGCCATGGAACTTTGTGCTACTTTTGGATTTCACTTGTTGATTTCCACGTATTGGTTTTTCTTGAAAGATTTATATTGAAGTTTTATTGTTATTTACCCGTTTTGGAAAATATTTGACTTTCCACTTTTACGTTGGTTTTTCATACTTCCTATGTAGTATGATTTTGAGATTATTATGGGTTTTTAGAGCGAGGGGTTACTACTTTCGAAAAAGCAAGGGTTTTAGAAAACCGTTGTTTTTGCCCACTCACACTTTTCTATTTTTACGCCCCTCCAGATTTTTAGTAGGCTTTGGAGCTCTTGACGTCGGGACGTGGTGGCATAGTTCCCTCTTCAGTGTAGGGAATCTTTCTTAGTAATTATATTTACCACCTTCGGGTGATCCACTTCAGTGTACCTTCTACTATGTAAAGTTAGATGCTCTGATATTTTTATTGGTTCACACACACTTATGCGCACTCAATCCTTATTTTATTCAAACTTCCTTTTCTTACTTTAATTACACTTTTTCCTTCAAATGGTTCTCATCTCCTCAAGGGGTGTTCGGCCAGCATACCTCGATTTTTGGGTGTCCATCTAGATATCCGGATCGGTGCGTGTCAAATTTTCTCCCAAAAAAAATAATGAATGTAACTAAATTACTTAATACTCATTGGTTAAAAAAATAGATCTAGGACGATACCAAACAGACTTTAAAAGTGTTTTTGGTTAGAAAAATGCCAGGAAGAATATGTTTTTTGATCATATTTTGTAGACTTCGTGATGTGACGGTTGATGGTTGAATTCCTTCTTTAATGGTTAAATGAAGGAATTCAACCATCAACTGCCATATCACGTGGTCTATAAAAAAATTATTCAAGTAGATGGTCTCTACGAAATATTTGACACCAAAAATTTAGAAGTATAAGCGTCTTCTAAATAAACACATGTTGTACGCTTATGGATCACGAGTCTCTACATTTAGCATCCGTTTAAGAAAATCTAAATCATTGGATCAATCTAATGATATTGATTTGTCCACCGCATAGTTGTATGAAATGAAATCATACGATTTGCACCATATCGCTTACTAATATCTCTATCAGTTTCTTCTCTTCTGATCCTTTTCTACTACGGTTTTTTCCCTTCATTGTTAACTAACAATTTTGAAAACTGAACAATTTCGTACATGATTGATTACTAAACAATGAACTAGCAATTTATCCCCAAAGAAATTGGAATATAATTTGATGAAATCAGACAATATATCCCCATTTTAATCAAAGAAGTTAGTTCATAAAGATTATTCAAAAATACTCTTTCAGATCTTGATAATCAAGAACGAGAATTACAAAACTATACTAAAGTAGTCTTAATCTCACCACATCCATATATATGTATATCTATATATATATATATATATTGATTGCGGGTAAATGCATATGTGCTAAATGTGAGAAAGAATCGGAATCCTATGCTTATTCATAAAGCACGGAAAACAGCAGAAAAACAATTGAAGGTGGAAGGTGAAAAGCCAAAATGGTCGCGTTTATATTCTCTCCCTTCAAACAAGAAAAGCCCCCATCTCTTCTCCTCAGTCCTCACTTTTCACTGTTTTATCAGGCATTTCCTTTCATTTCTTCCAAAATTAACCGTAATTTTCCCGCCAACTAGAGCGATCTAGGTCTAAGCAACTCCATGAGCAATCGCGGTCAAGCTCGAGGAGGCCCTCGAGGCGGACGATCCTCCACGAGTATGGGAGGTCAAGCTCGAGGAAGCCCTCGAGGCGGACGATTCTCCACGAGTCGGGGAGGTCAAGCTCGAGGAAACCCCAGAGGTGGCCGATATTCTCCTCTCGCCGCCGTTCACCCTCCCGATCGCCACAGCCCTGTAAGTCTATCGCCACCCCTATCTATTTACAAGACTTGATTTCTTGGGTTTTTTTTTGTTTGCATCTTTTCTATGATTATGATTTTGTTAATCATGGGATTTTTGTACTTTATTTTTATTTTTTATGAACTTCTATTTTAACCTGCATATTTTGAGATTTTTGAAATTAAATTGGAATGCAACGTGAGTTGTGGTTGAAAAGTTTGGAAATTTTTGTTTATTTTTGCACTTTTAAATGATTTGGGATTTAGGGGTTTAGGGTTTAGAATGTGTTATGGGAATATTCAAGCATGTGATGGTCAATGGTTTAAAAGTGTGTACTTTGAGCAGCATAGGTGTTTAGACAAATCATAGTTGGTTTGTGTACTTTTAAGCACGATGGTCTACGAATTCAAGGTTGGGATGGGAAAACGGTTATGAATTTAGGGCTGGTTTCTAGTTTTGATGTCTTGACTTCAGCTTCATTCCTTGGTAGATTTAGTGGCATTTGATTTGTTTGGTTGTTTTTATTGATTTATATTCCTTCGTATTGTTTTTTGCACGTCTTAATTAGTCTTGCACATGATTTTGTGTATTTGAGTTGATTGAACTGTTTCTATTCACATTGATCGCGCAAACAGCAGGCTGGAAATGGAACTCGTGGAACATTTTCTAGTGATTCCTCTGGTAATAATGAGTTTTCGTCCAACAGTGAAATGGAAAGTTCCCAGCAAGTTCCATTAAGTACCTTATCATATCATTCTGAGCATAAGCCCGACAACAGTTCTGCACGTCGGCAGGAATGGCGTCCATCTGGAAGGAAGGACGTGCATTCTAATGATGAGAGTCTGAAGGAGGAACATAAATCAATTGCGTCTAGGGGTGTTAGCTCAAAAGATTCAAAGTGGTCAGTTGCCCCAGATTCAAGCTACGGAGGGCATCCTCCTTCATTTTCAAATCTGAGTCATTCTGGGAATTTGCATATGGGGGTAGAGAGAATGCAGATTAGAGGAACCCCGAGTGAGATGACAGCGGATAGTGTGACTCTGCCCTGCAAATCTGAGGCCCACGGTGTGTGTTTCCCTATTAACAGTCCCGTAAATGCAACCAACCATGGGAAGCTAGAGCCTTCTGAACACCCAACTTTTGATTTATGCCCTACTAAATCTGGGGCTTCTGTTACACTGAAGGCTCCTCTGCTAGTACAGAATAGAGAAAGGCGGAATGAAATCAAGCGCTCCATGGAACCGAAAAGTGGAAGTGTTTTGCAGACTGGAATGATTCTGTTAAAAAGTTACCTTTCCCTCAGTGACCAGGTGCTTCTTTGTGTTTTTTGCCTTTTGTATTTTCTAATTAGTTTGGGAGATGTTATTGCACTCCAAAAAAAGTCATTGTGCACTCCTCATAAGCGTATTTTTCTTTCTAAATATAGAAAGTTTGAAGTGTAGAATGACTTTTTTGGAGTGCCAATAACAGCACCCATTAGTTTTCATTGTTAAATCATTTTGTCCCTGATAAATATGTTGACCTTCAAATCTCAATGGTGAAGTAGTGAAGCTTTTAGAGGGGCTTTATTTCCTGTGGATTTATCAGTACAACAGAACTGTTACTTTCACCATATTTTACCAATCTGAAATATCTGAATATATGAAAATCGTCGAGTAAATAGATTAATTGTGAGATTTTCTGTATTGGTTTCGTGTAGATCGATATAGTCAAGTCATGCCGAGACTTGGGTTTGGGTCCTGGAGGTTTCTATCAACCTGGTTACCGTGATGGAGCAAAGCTGAATTTGAAGATGATGTGCCTTGGTAAGAATTGGGACCCTGAGACGAGTCAATATGGAGATCATCGGCCTTTTGATGGTTCTAAACCGCCAAAGATTCCTGTTGAATTCTTTCAGTTGGTTAAAAGTGCAATCGAAGAGTCCCATTCCTGTATTAGAAAAGACTCTAAAACTAGCAATTCTGAAGGCATACTTCCATGGATGATCCCAGACATATGTCTTGTGAACTTTTACTCATCATCTGGGCGACTAGGTCTTCATCAGGTTTGTAATAAAAGAGCCTTACCTATTTCTCTGCAATGGATTCATTTCTTCTAATTTAACCCTCCTCAATCTCTCGCATGCGCACTTGATAAAACTTTGTTAAGCATTACATCTGTGACTGTCAGCCATCGAACTATTTGTTAACCATTTTGGATGAACAGCCGTCACTTTTATGTTGTGCGATAATAACAGTAGTCTTCACACTTTGTTTTATGCACTGAACTGCATGACATTCATCTGCAGCAGCTGCACCATCTTTCAAATCATCTTTAACCCAAATGCAACTGTTCTCCATGTTAGTCATTTCTGGATCGTTTAGAAGACTGAAGCAAACTTTACTGTATAATCAAATTCATCCCGTATTATTTTGTGAATCTTAAAATAAGTAGACCTTATTGTTCTGAATTTAAACAAGTGTGTTTGAACTAGTTGATAACATCTTTTGACCATGCCCTCCTGTAGGATCGTGATGAAAGTGAACAAAGTCTCCGCAAATGTTTGCCAGTTGTCTCCTTTTCCATCGGAGATGCAGCAGAATTCTTGTATGGTGAGCAAAGGGATGTTGACAGGGCAAATAAGGTTACTCTGGAATCTGGAGATGTTCTGATATTTGGTGGAGAATCTAGACATGTATTTCATGGTGTATCTTCTATAAAGCCAAACACTGCTCCTAAGACCCTACTGGAGAAAACAAATCTCCGGCCTGGCCGTCTGAATCTGACTTTCAGAGAGTATTGAAAATCGCGTGCTTGTGTACATTGTAATGTTCTTCTCTAGTCGGAGTTAGTTCGAACGGAAACATGCTAGCCTCGTGATGTAACGACAGTTTATGTTGATATCAAGGAAAGTGGTTTATGTTGCAATCAAGTGCTTTCGTCTCGGATTTAGGTCATTCGTTCATTTCAGGCACTGCCATATCTAGTGCCAATGCCCTTGATTCGAATTTCCTCAAACTATTCAGACAAGCGTATGTTTTGTCCGATCTTTCGTCGAAAATGTGACGGAAACTTATAAAGAAATTGGGTCAAATGAATAAAAAAGGGCGTCGACAGAAGCATCCGTACCTATATTGTAACTTATTGGTTGGAGAGTGGTTCTAATTGGTCTTCAAACCACTCCTCCAAATAAAACTTCTTAAATCAGATCTTTTTTCTTCACTAAATGCAACCCTATCTTCTCTTTTGGCAGCCAAACTTCAACGGTTCGAGCAAAGTTCTGTTTGGTTCAACATTCCTCTTGCTTCAAAAGAACAACTAATAAAAAAACTGCTTATTTTATAAGCAAAAGCAGAAGAGCAAACAACCCTACCACCACCAAAAGTGCTTGCCTACCTAGTAGGTGGGATCCATTGTAAGCTCATCAGCCTTGAGCAGCATTAGGTATATCTATACAAGTACGTTTTTCTGCATATAAAATCCTTTATAATCACCCATTATTTCCACGCTTCTTATTAGGTATTTATTAATTAACCCTAAAAAAAAATCTATAGGGAGGTGCTCGACGGACGTTCGTGATCATTCAGCCGGAAGTTAAGGCGGATATAGGGAGAATGAGCCACGCTGGAGAAGCAGGGCACATGCTAGATATATCAGCATTCTCTGAGAATTTTGCATGTGCTCTAGCTCTCCAGCTTGGACTCTCTCCCTTTCAGGCACAACGTTGGCAGCAATGAAAAGGGTCAGTTTTTTCGGAGCTCGCATTTTAACTCAGTTAACAGATGATTGTATCGCGTATTCATTTCCGAACAGATTCCAGTTCTGCAATGCTGCAACGTCCTTAACATCATCGATCGTAAGTGCTACACATCCTTGACGTTTTTTTTTTCTTTAATTCCTATGTATTGCTTCAAAGTTTATGTACAAAATATCATCGTTTTATTGGTATTACTATTAATTTATACACAAGCAGCATCCATAAATTATCTCATCATCCACAAGTTCAGTAACAATGCTCGGCTCAAATCGCCTTGGCTGGCAACAAAAACCATCTCAAATGCAATAATTTATTCGTATATTTCGCTGAATCAATTGCGATCGGATCTGTTTTCTAGAGCTGAAGCAGCAGATTCAACATGAACAAGCAAACAGGAATACACTTTTTGTTTCAACCTGTCAACGGTCTCCACCAATCCATTGTTCTCTGAGCTCTGACTGTTTATCAGTTTATCCAACCACTCATTTGCTTTCTTAAGCTGTGATAGCGTCACTGCGATTTGATTCTCTGGCTCATTGCGCCTCCCGGCATTGTCCTTACCTTTCTTCTCTTGGGGGGTTTTCAGACGAAATCCAGAATCCAATGCCTCTTCCAAGAATTTCAACAACCAAGATCTAGTTTCACTTACGAGAGCTTCTCTCAGTTCCATTATCTCTTTCGCACTGTCTCCTTTCGCCCATTCTAGTTTCTCTGCTCCACTTAACTCAGCGGGAACCTTCGAAGACTTCAGTGTACCTTTACCATGAATTAGGCCTGTCTTTTTGCTCAACTTTTCAACATCTGGAGGTAACTGCTTTGTAGTTAAGGGAATTGAATTATCCTTTAACGGAGCTGCAATATTCGGTTGGTCAATGAGCTGGTGGAGTATGAAAAACTTGTTGAGAGAGATGTGGGGATTGTCCGGCGAGGCAGAGGAGCATAGATCGGCAAACATACTTGGGAAAAAAAAAACAAAGATTTCGCTGTGAGACAATTTTTAAGGTGATTCATACATGTAAGATTATAGTTTACCTAAGGCATTTGACAAGAGTTGCTGCTGTAGATGCTTCCTTTTGAGCTTCTGCTGCAACCAAAGAAGCTAGATTTCTCCTTCTAAGCATTCCCTTGTAAAATTTTTACAAAACATACGAAATAAGTGTCACATTGCAACGACATAATGGACGCAAGAATTAGCGAGATTTTGTTATTTGATATATTGTTGCCTAGCTCACATCAATGAAGTTCAATGAATAGGTCGTTGTTGCCTTGAATACCTTTCCGAGCTTCATAAAATTAGCCGGAAGAGAAGGCCACAAAGCTGCCTCTGCGGAATTACTTTTATCTTTTCGGTTTGACAAGCAATTAGAGTTCATGGTTTCCTGTTTGCTTGAAGTGCGTTTTGCAGAAGTGCTTCTTGAAGGCACAGCAGTCTCCTTGGTGTTAGATAGAGCCACCTCTGCCTTTGATGCAAGCGCACCAGGTCGACTGAGGGAAGGAGCTATTGAGCATGCCTGTAACACTAGTACAAATGATCATACTACATAACTGGTCTAAAGATTCAACAGAAATTTGTTTCCTACACAAGAATTTTTTGATACATTTGTCGGAAAACAGTTATATTCATAAAAATAGAAACTATGTTTAGCGCGCAAATCGTACCTGACCCTTGAGCTCTTGCTGCTTGCCTTTCACCATGCCAACCTTCTTAGCACGACTCTCATTATCATTGTTCTTCCCACCTCCATTAGAATCCGCTGCGCTGGCTTTTGAATTTGATGTCGAAACACCTTGCATATACCTAGATGCAACAGCCACCTTTTCCTCTTTAATAACAAGCTTCTGCCTCGGGTTTTCATCGAAGGACTCTCTCGATTTCAAACTATTGGTTCCTTCGTGATCAGCTTGGACCGGACTCTCTGATGGCTCCACCATTTGCATCAAATCCTTCGGGTTCCCCACGAAAGGGTGTCGTCCTGGAACTGGTCTGACCCCAACAAGAATAGGAACCGGCGTTCCTGCCTCCATTCTATCGACATAGAAAAACTGGCCAAGCTGCAACTTGTTATTCAATATAATCTCATTGTCCTCCCTCGACAGCGAGACATAAGTGGAATGAGAAGAATCGGAGACTTTTACAAAGAATCCGTGGTTAGGCCAGAGTTCCGAGCCACTTAAGGCGGGCACGATGCTGATCACTTGAAGCAGGACTGATCGATATTCTCCTCGAACCTTCACGTTGGAGTTTATGCTCTGAAGAAGCTTTATCAAAACTCCTGGTGTGAGGGAGGCCATTGTTTTTTCTTCTCTTGTTCTGCTAAATCCAAACTAATGAACACCACGCATCGGGAAACAACTCGAACAACACGAATCAAGAAAACGAAATTTCTAACGTCGGTTAGTTCATCGAAAAGTAAACTAGCATCAGTTACAAATTCACTACAAATATAGATAGAGGGGAAAAAAATACCCGAACGACAAAAACCAAGATAACGAAAGCTCGAACGACGATCGAGATTTGTTCATAAATTTCTGAATACCTGAAGAGGAGATGCAGTGAAATCAAGGGAAGAATCCTGCATAGAGATGATGAGGCAGATAATAATGGCAGCAATATTGGCATGTCCAAAAGCATTTCTGTAGGCTTTAGCTTTGCATTCCAGGCACGTAAACATCATCTTCTATTGGCTTCAAAGCCAAGTTACAGTAAATACACATAAAATTTTGGGGCCTTTTTTATTTATTCCCATTAATCAAGAAATGTGATTGATCAACCTTTTTATATATTTGGCTTGTGGATTAGGTCGTGGGTCTCTTTGTGGTTGCATTTCTCCTTTTGGGAAAAGTTGAGATGGAAGGACTTTTCCAATTCCAGACGCGTATTTCATACGGCTTGTTCTAGGTTCGATTTCTAGCGCTGGTTAATTACACGATGATGGTCAGGGGAGGCTGAAATGTCTCTGTAAATCTTTCCGGCCCCCAAAAAGGCGGATTATAGTGTTTTGGCCACTAACTGGTCTCCTTTTTTTAAAAAAAAAATAGAGATGGAAGGACCTTTCCAATTTCTTGGTCACAAATTATGCTTCTATACAAAGTAGCCTCTTAAAGTATTTGACCAGAACTTGTACACGTGATGATACAAACATTAGGCATTACCTACTTTGGGTAAAACCACGAGGTTCGTAATCAAGGATATTAACAAGTGGAATACCACATTTAATGGCGTTAGAAAAGACTTTGGTACCTAATTGTTGGTTTAGTTGTGGAAATCAAAGGTCTAGGACTAAGAAAAGAGAGTTACGTACCCTGACTTGTTTACAATGAATGAGTACTGAAATTATTCCCATTTTTGAGTTTTGTGTGTTTGCTAAAACATGGACATTGGAATCATTTCAATTCCTGACCTCTCTTATTCCACATTAAAATATGCAATTCAATACTTGAAAATTATGGATGAAATTAACTAGGGGAGATAGTTGATCTTATACTCGTTCTGTCTTTCTCTTCCCCACGTCAGGACTTTCTCTTTCCAAGATATTGTAAACATGTAGATGCAAAAATGCGATTTCATTAAAATATTAAAACATAAGGACTCGGCTACAATACATCCATGACATTTGACGACCATATTTGATCGTCAATAGATGACCGTATTAAGTACTTCAATGTACCACATGCCTAGTCCCTGTCATTTAGGTTTACCAACTAGCCGAAACAAGCGTAGAACAAAACGCTTTACAAGTTTAAACCCCACCATTTGGAGAACGCCACATGGCGGTGAACCCGATCCATGTAAGTTGTTGTTCTCCACCATTTGGGTCATTGGGTGGATGTTGGTACATCAATTACAAACCAATGAGAGTGTGGACCAAATGATATTAAAATGGACTCTACTTCTCTATAACTACAAGCAACTGCTAATCGATATTCCCATCACAAAAATTCCAAGGGCAACTTTACAAGTTACATATTGTGATCAAAATGCATTGGCTTCAGTTTCTGCACGCACCAAGCTAGCATACACACCATTAAGGTGAGAGGCCATAAGTGTATCATGGCTCCCATATTCCGTGATGGCACCGTTGCTCATAACCGCTATCATATCGGCCTCTCGGATCGTGGAAAGCCGGTGAGCCACTATGATGGTTGTAGCCCTTTTGCTGATCTTCTTAAGTGCATCTTGTATGTGTCTCTCTGATTCCAAATCCAGTGCACTACTTGCTTCGTCTAGAAGTAGTACCTTTGATTTCTTCAGTATAGCCCTTGCTATGGCAATCCTTTGCTTCTGCCCCCCGGAGAGCTGGGCCCCACTTTCACCAACCTACAGATGAAAGGAAAGAGAAAATAATTATGGTGATATATATGCATCATAGGACTCAGAAGTTCTATGTGCAAGTTGTCTGTTCTTTAATGCGCTTTGTTGAAAATATATGGATAATATGTCTGTAAATGTTTTGTTGGTGATAATGATATCAACACATTATCAATGATATATTCACAATCTGTTCTTTGATAAAGAACGAACATCTGTTCTATAGCCGGACTATAGAGTATAGAGTATATATATACCTGAGTTTCATAGCCTTGAGGGAGGCTACTAATGAAGTTGTGAATATAAGCTTCCCTTGCTGCATCTTCAATTTCAGACCATGAAGCACTAGGGTTTCCAAAAGCAATATTCTCTCTTATAGTGCCTGCAAACAATGTAGGCTCTTGACCCACTAGAGCTATTTGCCTTCTCAACCACTTCAGATTTATCTCCCTCAAATCCACCCCTCCCATCATCACCTTCCCTTGAATTGGATCATAAAACCTCTGTATTAACCATATCACCGTAGATTTCCCGGACCCGCTTCCGCCCGCCAGTGCCACTGTGCTACCGCCTTTGACCTTCAAGCAAAAGTCACTCAACACGGTCACATCTGGCCTAGAAGGGTATGCAAATACCACCATTTTGAACTGAATATCCAGTGGTTTCGACCGGTCAAGCTTCCTTTCTTTTTCTCTGCTGCTGCTGATTAATGGCTTGCGAGTAATGATATCGAAAACTGCTTGAATTGCTGTCGGGGCCATGGATGTGTCTGGTGCAAGACCGGCTAATTGTCCAACAGAAAACGAACTCAAAACAAGGATGAGAAAAATTTTGTACACATCGCCGAAGCTTGCTTTGCCTTCTTTCACAAGGTAACCACCAAACCAAAGAGTTAAGGTGTATGCTCCATACATAACACCTTGAGAAAACCCTAGTGCAAGTCCCATGATTTGTGACCTTTTCACCGATTTCCTCTTTGGCCCCGATAAAGCTCTTTCGAAGGACTTAACCAACTGTTGTTGAGCAGAAAATGTTGCGACTGTCCTTATGTTTGAAACTGCACCAGAAGCAATGTTGCTTGCTTTCGCGTAAGCATCGTTGTCGAGTTTTGGCCCTAAATTTATGATCAAGCTCAAGTAACTTGCACCAAGGGTCAAAGGAGTGAGAGCGGCAGCCAAAAGAGTAAGCCACTTATCAAGCCAAAAGCACAAACCAAGCCCCACGATACCTGAACTCAAACCCATCAACAAGACTGATAATCGATCAACATGGATGGAACGAAAACTGACAGAATCAATTGAGAGCCTCGAGACCAGAACTGCTTTCGAATTTTCTTCGGAGTCAAACCAACCGGGCTCTTGTTTTAGTATCGAACGAAACAGGAGGTTTCGCACTCTCATTGTGAGTTTTGTTCCAGCCCAGCCGCACAAACCTTGTTGTCCTGTCATGAAGAGTATGTTCCCAAAGCCAAGCCCAACAAGTGCTAAACAAAGAGGCTCAATTTTTTTCTTAATTTTCAATGGGTCTTCATCGAAATATATTTCGAGGGCTAGGCCTAGAAAAAAAGGGAAGATAGACAAAATTGCACCTGCATTCATACCCAAGAGAAACCCGAATAAGAGCATTGGAACCTCTGGTCTTTGTAACAACCATATATCCGAAAGTTGAACCTTTTTCGGTTTTGGTTTTTGGACATCTTTCTCCTCCACTCGATTTTTCTCTTGAGCGAATTGCGATCTTGACACATCATGCATATCCGACACTGAAAACTGAGTGACTTTCTGAGTATCATTTTGTTTTAACAAAGGTTTTGTTACTCCATCAGCAGCAAGCTCAACAAGGCTATAGTAGGCACCGGCTTTTTCCATGAGCTGGCGATGATTACCAATCTCAACGACAGAGCCAGAGTCAAGAACAACGATGGTGTGAGAATTTCTTACTGTCGATAGCCTGTGAGCAATTACAATCGCTGTTCGGCCTGAGGAAATTTTGTCAATAGCCTTTTGGACTGCAGCCTCAGATTCAGGGTCTAAGGCACTGGTAGGTTCGTCCAAGAGAAGGATTCTAGGGTCTTTGATCATCGCTCGAGCCAATGCGATTCTTTGCTTCTGGCCTCCTGACAGTAGTGTTCCTCTGTCTCCAACCTGCCAAATGTGACAATGAAATAAGCACTGGACCATGAGTACCTATGCATCTATGTATTTACGTATGTGTATGTGCACATGCGCGTTGTGTAAATGTTCTCTTGCCTGACAAGCGAGAGGATATGTGCTTCCAAATGTCAACCTGGATCACGGATTAGGTGAATTCTTGTTTAATTGTGTGGTTCAGATTCACAGTTGAAAACATATCATGCCAGATATCTCGCAAAAGAACATTTCTATGCATATTCTAACACTACAGCAAGAGAACATTAAGAATATTTTTGTTGTTGAAAACCTGAGTGTCATAGCCTTGTGGAAGGCCAGAAATGAAGCTGTTGGCATTGGCAGCAATGCAGGCGGAAATCGCTTCCTTCTTGGTGGCATTCTCCTTCCCCATTAACACATTGTCTAGTATGCTTGTGGCAAATAGCACCGGCTCCTGGCCTACCATACCTATCTGATCTCTCAGCCACTTCACCTGCAGCGTTCTTAAATCATGACCGTCCAATGTGATTGTACCTATCGAAACAAACATTCAAAAACCAAATCAGAGAAGGAACTAGAGTTAGCCCATTTTATCATAAGTTGTTTTTTCGAATATTGTTACTGTAAGATTATGATACCTTGGTTAGGGTCATAGAACCTCTCTATAAGAGCGAAAATGGTGGACTTTCCACCTCCGCTAGCGCCAACGAGTGCTAGTGTCTTCGAAGATGGGATAACCAGATTAAGGGAATGAAGAATCGGAGAATTCAAACGAGACGGGTATGAGAAAGAAACGCCTTTAAATTCAATCTTTCCTCGAGCACTCGGCAGGGTCCTGCCTACTGAGCTGTAGGGGTCTATCTCCGGAACTCTATCTATAATTTCAAACACCCGGCCTGCTGCTACTGTGCCTTGTGCAAACTGAGCAAAGTATGACAGGGACAATGCCAAGCCCCTGCGAAAATTTAGCCACACGTAAAATGTGTCAAGCAAATTGAAAAGATGTACAGTTCCGGCTATGTGCAGGACGTCGTTTCTTTCTTGTGTTTCTTAAAGAAAGGACGTCCCGCACAGAGAGTCTCTCCCCCACAATTTCAGAAATTCTTTATACCTTCCCCCAACATTGACACCGAAGAAACAAGCAATGGCGGCGCCTCCACTGATCTCTCCCTTAGCAACCAAAACACTGCCATACCAGAAAGCCAACGCCCAAGTTGAATACGTAACCAGATAGATAATTCCCACTCCTGCACCCTTAGCGAAGCCGACCCTTGCCCCAAAAGGCACCAATTTGTTCAATAAATCTGTGTATCTTTCAGCCAGATGATCCTCTGCAACAAAGGAAAACACGGTTCTGATTGAACTGATCGCTTGCTCGGCTACAGTACCAGCTTTCCGGTAAGAAACCTGTGACAAATGCACCAGAAAAGATTCAGAAAAATGCTTATGTGGTGAGCAAATTTAAGACTGAGGCCAACATTAACCGCGCTGTAAGGGATACCTCTTCTTTAGTAGTGAGGCCAACGTAAACCGCCTTGTAAGCGATACCACAGAACATCATCAGTGGTATGACTGAGAAGACTACTAGAGAGATCTTCCATGACCTCAGAAATCCAACTGTGTATCCACATATGAAAGTGCACATGTGGTGAATGAAATGCGCCATCTGAATTTATATACAAAGTTCAAAAATCCCAAAATTGATCAGCTCCTAATCGTCGCGTAATCATAAAAATTAGTTCAAGGGAAATTTATAAGAAGCAAATAGCAGGCAAACCTTCTCCCCCATAACTTCTTGGATTTGAGCAACATCACTAGAAATTCCATGCATAATGTCTCCCGCGGCAATGTCTGTGTCGAAAAAGCTAATGTCCTGCCGCAGAACTGCTCTTAGATATTCTCTTCTCATTCTTTGAGCAGATCTCTCCCCTACCATTCTCCAGCAAGTAATCTCTGCATATTTAGTGATAAAAATTACTTTTGGTATCAAATATTTGTACCACAAAAAAGAAGAAAATATATCATTCAAAAGGACAAAGAGGAACGTCATGATGTATATACATCTTACCCATGTATGCTCCAACTACAACTATTGCTGCCAGTCCAGCCATATACAGGCATATCTGAAATTAAATTGAAAAGAAAATGAGCTTCCATTGTTAATCTAACCAAGAAATTTTTGCATCCGAAGTTCTGTGTTCGAATCTCAATATCGCTCGTTCAAAGCAAAAACATTTAATAAAAAATTACATGCAGTAATATTAAGAAAATGTATAAAAATACCTAGTTGCTCAAAACTTTTCTTATTTTCTTTTCAAAAGGCTTAGCTAGTATGAATAAATTTACTAAACAAACATAGAAATTTAAACATGTATGAATTTTTTCGACATACCGTTTCGATATCATTCATCATCTGAGTCTTGTCAGCGTATGTTGATTCTCTGGCAATCTTGTTCACAAATTTTCCGAAAAGATAAGAGTACCAAGGAAGGGAGCCTCCATTGATAAGGGCACCAATACACCCAAAAAACACAAGAACCATATCCCACTTTGTTGAATACTTGAACAAGCTAAGCAACCCTACTTGCTTTGGTGTCACGGCATCTTCTTCATCCTCCTCCTCCTCTTCGTAACCCGAACCTTGATCACTATCGGCATACCCATCAACGTCGCCGTAATGGCGGCTAGAGACTGGTGATTGCTGTGCATGATCATTATAACCGCGACGATGAAAATCATGTCCCACATGTGACAACCCGTGACCATAGTCATCGTGTTCTATAATTTTTGATGTAGCATGATGACCGTGATGACCATGATCATAAAAATGGTCACCGGGATCACGTCCCAAATTGTGTGTCATGCCATGACCTGATACTTCGGATGCGTCATCTTTGTCCCGATTTGGTGGTTGACCATAGTCGATCAGACTGAGCACATTTTTTGTAGCCAATGGACCACTTTCGCTATAATTCCCACTTCCCAACTCCTTGATTTTTTCCAATCTTGGGGACTTTTTCTTTTGTGCACCATAGCCACTCTTTGCAAAAATTAATGAACTCTCACTATTATTGTGCAAATTAATGTTGCTATTCCCATTATTGTCCCTAGGAGCAGCAACATAGCTTTGAAGCTCAAGCCTGCCATCAGGGACAGAATTGTAATTTGGGTTATTAACGGCAGCTCTTCTACTGGTTCTTGAGAGGTAGTAGTAATTGGCGGAACGGCGAACTATGTGGGCCTCGGAGGATGTGCTCGCTGTGGCCCACGGACTCAAAGCTGAGCCCAAGTTTCGCGTGTCACTCCACCCGGTGGGCTCAAACTGCCACGAAATCTCGCCCTGCCACGACACGTCGTTGTCCGCGGCAAACGGGGTGGTGGGGGGCGTGGGCGTGGTGTGGCGGGACCTCCGGCTGCCGGGGGTTCGGTGGGTGGACCGGGAGTTGGAGCTGACCGGGGTGAAGGAGCGGGAGCTGACAGGCGTGGGGTGGCGTGGCAGGCGGCGACTGGAGGAGGATTGTTCAAATTTGAAGGAGGAGTCTATACCGGCCATGGTTAGTGGAGTGTTTGGCGGGAGGGAAAATTATGTGAGAAGGTGTGGGAAAGTGAGGGAAAATGGGAAGAAAAAGAGTTCCCAACTTTGTAGGGAAAGTTGCCAATTGGAGGAGTTGTACAGGAGAGGAGAGGAGATAGTTGCAGTTGTAAATAAAAGTGTAGATTGTCTTTTGTGTTGTGATGATCTGTTGTTGTCCAAATGTGATTGGTTGTTGGTTAATCTCGAGTAAAATACTTTGTTGAATCCGTCTGTGTTTCACTGCAATTAATGTGTAATTATTTTTAAAATATTTCTATGACTAATGATTGTTTACAATTTTTAAAATTATACAACAGTTAGAAAGAGTTTCTAGCTTTAAGAGCATTTATTCTGCACATAATTTCCCCAATTCGATTACATTTTTTCTTGATGCTAGGTGAGTAGAATGAGCATTTATTATGCACTGAATGTCACACGTTCGAGGCTTCTCTCTTTAAATAATGTTTGTTTAAAAAATTTACGATCATCAAGTTAGTCCTCCTCTCTCCGATCGTTTCTGATTTTCGTAGTTGCAAATAACGTCTGTTTTCAAAACACACATAAGTGTATGCATTAATATGTTGCTGTATCAAATTTAGCAGTTGATTTTTATTTATTTTATTGAACTAATAATTTTGGGAGTTGAACAACTTGTCTGTTACATATACAACAACAAAGTTGTGGAAATATAATCGAACAAGCATGCTGTCGCACCTAGTTAGTATCTACTACCTAGCTAAAAGAACACGCGTCATCTATTGTGTCATCAAGCCTCGTACAGACAGAATACATGAAAACAACTGCAGGCCAAGAGAAAATATAGGCCGGCTCCGGATGATATGTTGAGAGGGTCAATTAAATAAATGTGAGTATTTATATTATTGACTTGAAAAAAAATACAAAAAAATTCTTTACAAATGAGTTCATCAAAACTCGTTTGATAATAAAAAAGACACTTAAAAGTTCAAGTCTATGCCTGGCATTTCAGACGACTAATACAAGGTTATGTGTAAGATTCTGTCTATAAGACCTTGTATTAGTGTTTCGAAATACTATGATGGTTGTGAACCATTCCAGATAAGTTATTCTCTTACAACTTATGCTCGAGTTTGATTCCGCCTCCTAAAATACATATATAAACTTTGAAGAAGAAAAACACTCCTGAAATCAGTTGTTATTTGTACTCGATTGTTATTTTGCTATAGGTGATTTATCTAATTTGTTTCTCTTAGTGTTGTTTATTAATTGAAGAAAGTTAGGGTTCCACCATAAAATCAATTGGCAATATGAAGAGTAGTGCAATTATTTAAAAGCACATGCAAGGTCCCTTATTTCTCCAATGTGGGATCATACTCTCAACACGCCCCTTCACGTGTGGCAAATTTTCAAGCCTAGCATGTGGACAACACAAATTGGGTGATGTGGAGCAAGTGTGGCCGTTGGGCTTCACACATAAGACAACTTGCTCTGATACCATGAAGAAAGTTGGGGTTCCACCATAAAATCAATTGGTAATATAGAGAGTAGTTCGATTACTTAAAACTTAAAAGCACATGCAATATATCTTCTTTCCTCAACGTAGGATTCATACTATCAATTGTTTTGTTTGTATCATTGTGTGTTACATTATATGTATTCGTCTAAGAAAGAGGAATGGTAAACCCTAATGACATGTCATGTCCGTTGTAATCCGACGTTCTTAGTGGTTGTTTCCGTTGTTTGTTTTTCAATTGCAAACAAAGCTACCATTAATCAAACTGTCTTTCTTCTTATACACGTCATCATTCCCAAGTTGTAACAAGGTTTCTCCAACTGTCATTAGCTCATGATTTACACATTGTTATTTCCATTAAAGCTCACCACTACCAGCTGAAAATCTCCTTTTGGAGTTTTGACCAAGAAACAGATGAAAAGACCAACATTTTGGACTCACCAAATTCATTAGGCCTCAATGCATTATCCTTTCATCTCTCTCCATTAAATAATGGATTCGAATTCATAGCCTCAAACTTCAAACATAAGATAAATGTTCTTAACCATTAGAATTACAAGATTTCGTTATATAATTCAAAATCTTAAAACTTCTATGATTTTCACAATAATTTAGCATGGATTTTCTTATTGATGATTAGTTGGTAGCAAGAGGTCTGCTTGACACACTACTCTGAACCATTGGTCTAACTATTATCTGCATGTGTAATGTCATTTACTATTTAATTTTTTTATAAATAAATTTATATTCATAATTAATAGTCAAAAGTATCTAGCTTTCAAAATTGAGTTTGTTCCATACTTCAAAAGTCCAAAGTTTATTTCAAAATAATCAAGTTTCTTTAAAATAGACACTTTACTTTTTGTTTAGAAAGAAAAATAAACTTTAAAAAGTACATAAATGATAACCACACCATCTTTTTCTCCCCCCACACGCTTCTGTTTAATCCTAGTTAATCTCGTTTGTTATTTCCATTTAATTTATTCAATTTGATAGCTAAAAATAATGAAGGGTGTGTAGGAGAAAAAAAATGATGGGTCATTATCATTTTTCCTAAAAAGTAATTTAAATGACTAAAATTTGTTGCAGTAGCCAATACATAGGCAAAAAATTGACAGGAGAGATGACAACACCACAAAAATGGTGGTCCTTACAAGCAATTATTCCTCGTAATCACAACACTCTTCTTAAACTGTCAACAATGTAATGTTGATTCTAACAAAAGTTGAGATATACATCATCACACAAAGGCTAACCACATAAACAAGAAAAAGAATGCCTCTCGACTACCAAAATCACGATTACATTACGCCAATCATCGATCGACTCATCGTTCAATAGAATATACAACCATATCTCCAATACAACTACGTATATAGCTAACTAAATGACCAAGCCTCTATGAAGTGAATCCAACATATACATAATCCCACCGTAGACCTTATATAGATGGCTGAGTCGCACCTACTCAATCTTTCATATCATATAATGCGATCATCCCTTAAATCTACCTTGAAAATGATCCAAGCACTTGCTATGTGGTTTTCTCTAAGTGGTAATTACCTCAGCTTTGACTCGCTTCCCTTGCTTCGGAACGATGAGAGTGAGAAGAATGACCGCGGAGCTGTAACATAGAACCGTGAGTATACCACTATCAGAAAGATTCAATGCAAATGCCATAAACAAACATAAGAGTTTTCCTTCATGCGATCCTAAATGACTGACAATTTGATAACCCATTAAGCCGAACGATTTCTGAGTTCTTAACAGCTTCAGGTTCATCTGCCAAAACAGGGCTTCTACACAAGAAATTTGTTTCCTCAGTTGAGACAACAAAGTACAGTGTACTCAGTGGTGGAGCCAGGATTTCTTGTGAGGAGGGGCCTCTCACAATGTAAAAGAAAAAAACAGGTAGTATTTCTAAAATTACTAACCAAAATATCATAATATGTATCCAAAATAATCATATTTATCCTCGACGAGTTTTCATATTTTGAAACCATTGCATGATAACATCGTTATTTATACTATTGAAAGAATTATTAGACTCAATAGGGAGAATCAATAAAAAATTTACAAACCCTAACACCCAAGTAAGAGGTAGAATAGAGTAGAAATGAATAAAAATTATAGACAATAATAGAGATTTACAAACCTTATTGTTGCTTCTTGAATGGATTTGTAATTTTTTTTCGATAAGTTGAATGGATTTGGAATTTAGAATGACAAAAAAAAATGAAATTTCGAGAATGAGGTAGGGAATAGCTCTCAAATCTCTGGGTTGCACCGTGAAAGAGATCAGATTAGGGTGTGGCGCAAGATTTTTTATTTTTATAATTAAAAGTGAGTGATGGGTTAATTGTTAGGGCAATTAGATGAAATGATCCCTTTTTGACATTTGGTTGCAGAAATGATGCCTATATCATCATTATGTGGTCGTTGTGTTGTCGATATATAATCAATATGTCGTCGTTACTAAAAAATGATCATTTCTGCAAACAAAATGTCAAAAAGGGATCATTTCAGCTAATTGCCCCTAATTAGATTTAATTTGTGATAAAGGACCATAACAGGGGATAATGATTGAATTTATTTGAAGTGTTTGACCAATAAGAGGGTTTTAGAGCAAGAGAAATAGGTATAATACATATATATATGTATATATATATATATATATTTGAAGTATCCGAAATATATATATATATATATATATATATTTATTAGGTCAGGATAGGCCCAGGACCACCATGGTCCCTTGGTGCCTCCACCAATGAGTGTACTACTGGAGATACACAAGGATGAACATCCATCAGCGTAAACTAATCATTGCATTACTACCAAGAAAAGTAAACTAAATGACAAAACAAGTACATAGAGAATCACCTTTCAACGAGCTTCCTGATAAATGATCCTCCCTCAGCTTGAAGTTCATTGGAGGTGCCGGGATAGAGGTTCGCAATGCTTGAACTGCATAAAGTAGTCAATTTGAAAATCAGTTCTACATTCTTTTCTAAAAGGAGAAATGAAATAAGAAAACTTATTTTAAAAGAAAACAATTCACCAAGTTTTAAAAAAAGAAATCAAACAGGAGTTTGAATTGATGCCCTAAGATTTGCAAACTACTTACTGTTTCATATGATTCTAAGGTAACTTTTCAATCCAAACATTTTTAAACTGAAAGATCAATGGTTATTGAAAATTTCAGTGGGCTTTCTGTTTAACCAGTACAATCCAAAGGTCCTTCCAATAACTACGCATGCACATGGAACACATATTATATGTGTGCATGTTTGCTGATCTGGAATAACACCCAAAATACCAGCTGGATAAGAATACAAGAAATGGCCACGTGGAAAGTTTAGCTTGGAATGGTAAGTGCAGTTGTTGGGTTGCTTAAGGGTTCCTAGAGCTGTTCAAGGATCATTACGAAACTATGGCAGCTTTCAGCCACTTCGGTTTTCTCACCCTAAAAAGAAAATGGTTGGGACTCAAATACTCCAGCATACAACAAGCTCTAAGTCGCAGGAGTTACATGACGAGAACCTCAATTGGGAACATATATAGGTTATATAAGTGAAAATAATTGGAAAATTAGGATATCCGTTAGTTACCCTGTTCATTGAACTCGCTTTCATTGAAGCTGTCATCAGGACCCTGCGTGAATCCCATTCTTGACTTCCTAAAATCTTCTGATAATCGGTTCGCAGGATCTCGCCCATCTTCCGTATCATCATCTCCTTCAGAAGTGGTAGCAGAGATCCAATCACTCATATTATCTGTCCCACGACTTTTTCTTCCAAACTTCAATAACCGTTTAAATCCTTTTGTCATATCCTTCCGTGACTGGTTTTGAGATGAATTGGTAGCAAGGATAGGTTTCTGAGCACTTCCCCATTTCTTTCTCATCCGAGCTGCATCAACATCTATTTGGGTAAGACCGTGAGAATTCCACGAAGCAGGGCTCCCAATTGGGGAGTCTACAGAGACATCAATATCTGAGGCCTCGTGAGGGTAGGAAAAGGGATGATGCATGTGCAAATTCCATGACATGGGGCTTTCCCCAGGTGAGTCTGGTAGAGACCCCAAAGTATGAAATGTTGAGGGCGCAGCCGCGGGTAATTCAGCCACTGAAGCAGGGTCCACTTGAGAAAGAGATCTTACGGAATCAGCATTATTAGACCTTTCAGAATCTTGGCTCGGTCTTGGTTTCCCATTATCCATATCCATATCCATATCCATATCCATATCAACGCCATCTTCAACCGCCATATCCATATCACCACCATTTTCAAGCTCTTCCTCTTCTTCTTCCTTGGCCGTGTCAACTGAATCTTTTCCCTCAACTTCTTCTTCTTCATTTGTTAAAGTCTCAGAAGAAATGGATCCTTTCAGCTTGGAAAAATTAACTCCAGAACCAGCGCCTATGCCATTACTCTTCCTAAGAAATGACTTCGACTCCACATATTTTGCAAATTTGTCATAGGGGTCCAGCTCGGTTTGCTCTTCATCAAAAGGCACCAAGGCAACCCCATCAGAGTTTAAAGAAGATAAGTTGTTCAGTTCTACAGGATTTGCAGAGCTTTTCCTCAAGGAATGAGAACGTCGTGGCTTCTCTTCCTTGGCCATTATCTCTTCACTAATGCTCTTGCTGCGGGAATAGCTTTTGACCTGCAAACGAGCAGGTATTTTGCTAACAGCTGGTTTGCTAACTCCAGAAAAGGGCTTTGTGTTTTCTTTCCTGAGATCAGAAAAGTTGGGAACTGACTGTGCCAGAGGATTTTCTAACTCTGGTCTTCGCCGCCCTGTACTAAGGTTGGAAACTTTGCCTGATGACCGTGAAGCTGGTGCAGTTGGTGTCCAGGGGGTGGACGAAGGCAAATTTCTATTGGGAAAAAGCTTTTTATTTTGAATGCTTCTAGAAGCACCGTCTCCTAAAGATGCCTCGTTAGAGAACCTATCTTCTCCGTACAATTTTTGGCCTGGAAATTCAGAGAGATCCTCATCCTTCTCCCAACGAATGGAATCTATTGGCTGTTGTCAAAACAGAAAACTATCATCCTAAGATACAAATACCAATCAGCAACAAAAAATATCTTCAAAGAATTGGGCAGAAAAAAGGAAAATGGGCAAAATTAAAACTTTCCCGTCATCAATTTTACAGCTAAATTCATGATAACTTAAATTGAATCAGTACCTGCTCCCTCTTCATACTAGATCGAAAATTGAATGATCTCAGCTTGTCTGCGCGCCTACGAGCACTAGATACTGAATCCTGTCTGTCTGCTGACCCTGAAAACTTGGCTTTTAACTCTGCCTTACTTTTCTCAAGGCTATCTTCCATGGCCTTCAACTTGGCTTCCTTCTCTTCTCTTTTAGAACCCCATTCTTCTCTCAGTTTAGCATCTCTTTTTTGCATGTACCTCTCATAGAATTTTCCTTTAGAATCAAGAGAGAAACCAGGCTCTGAAAAATTCTGCCTCAGAGTATCACCGTAACCTTGGATACCGGCTATCTTCATTGGTGGAGTAGTATTGAAATTTTCCATCTCACTGGAACTACCCATTGGTTCCAACACTGTGTTAGCTGCAAAAAATTGGGCAGGAGCAATCTCCTCTGCTGCTGGTTTTCTATTTTGTGAACTTACTGCCTGTTCCTTCTTCTTTGCATCCACGGGCTTGCTTCTTCGAGCAGAACTGGACTGATCCCCAGGAATCCGAAGCTTGTGCTCTGCAAAAAGCTTTTCAAGCTCATTCGCCTTCATTTTCAGCTCATCATTGAGCTCTTGATTTCCCTTGGTCTGTCTTACTCTCTGAACTTGCTCGATTGGCGTTGTTGGTATTGTAGCAAAGCTCTCTTGATTCACTGAAACTTTGTCACCTGTAGAATCCAACTTGCTTTCTTGGCCACTATTGCTTTCATCTCTCCTTCCCTGTGGCTTCTTAATTTGTTCGCGATTGGCAGAAACCGGTTTCTGGAATCTCATTTTCTGAGCTCCGGAATCTTCCACTCTAATGTGTTGCTTATCAGATGATGTGCGGTCAACTTTACCCACCTCCCCAATTTCTCCAGAAAAAGATCTAAACAGAGGCTGGGGAGGGAGTTGATCACTCTCAAACCCTTTGAGCTGTGCTGAAGAAGCTTCTTCAAGTTTTCGTCCAACACCACCCTCAAACTGCCCTGAGAAAGATCGGGAATGACCCTGGTAACCCCTAGGACGTAACTGAGTCATTGGCTGATCTCTCGGTCTAGAATCCTCTACCCTATTCCCAAATCCACCACCAGAGATTGCACCCCCAACCAGGTTCTTCACTCCAACAACCTCTGTCCGGCCTGAAAAACCTTTGGACTGTGTCTCAGAACCTGATTGATCCTTAAACCCACCGCTTCTCTCTTCAATACCCGAAGAAATCCCTTGATCACTTAACCCAACCTGCTCTGTTCTTCCATTAGAAGTCCTGGATTGAGGCTGAGAACCCACCTGCTCCTTCTTCACCTTTGAACCCACCTCCTTTCCTACAACAACCCCAACCCGTGTCTGCCCCTCAGCCTCATCTTTCAGCTCAACATCACCAACTCTACCAGAAGCACTCCTTCCCTCGACCTTACAAAAATATGTCGAGTCAGTTGACCCCTTCTGGTCCTTATCCTCAGTCCCACCAGATATTGTATTCGTCACCGCCTTTGTCTGAGAAAATGAATGAGAAGCAGAGGAAGCGGACGATAGTGTGCACAAAGGGCTCTCCGTTTCTTTCTTCTCCCCGCTCAAATCGATGCTCATGTCACTGGCACCGCTCCATCTTCGTAGTACGGCCTTCTCTGCAACAGCAGGTGCAGACGACACGTCAGAGGAGAGCCTTTTGAGCTCCCCAGGTTTGGCAGACGACACGTCAGAGGAGAGCCTTCTGAGCTCCCCAGGTTTGGCAACAACCGGCTTTCCGCCACTGCCACCGCCAGAACTCTCCTTCTGTTTATTCTCAAAGAGGCTGATACGGTCCTGGACGCTGAGCCGCCTCCCGGGTTGACTCACGCCCAAAGGAGTCGTCGACTCGGTCTGGGATTCATCCTTCTTCTCCACCTTGGCCTTGCCTTCCTCTTTGTCTTTCTCGGTTACGTTGTTACGTTGTTGTGTAGGGAAGTTGGCGTTGAGGGACTTGGATTGTTGACACGTGAAGGGCTTTGATGCGTCTTCTAGTTGCTCCTGCCTATTTTGGTGTTGGTTGTGGGGCCCAGATGTGTCTTCGGTGGGGTCATCAATGGACATGTCAGACTCGCATGAGGATCTGACAGCTCGGTCGTCTACACTTGGCTTCCATGGGGAGATCACGTCGGATCTTCTTTGGCACAGTGAGATGAATTTGCTGCAAGCTTCGCTGCACAGATTTCATAAAATAAATAACTAATATTATATAAAAAAAATGTATTTTTATATACAGATATGAAATTACAAAAATTTATAATATTTTTATTTAGGTGAGAAGTACAAGGCGGTTGAGATTTGAGAAAAAATCTAAAAGAGCATTGCACCTGCCATATTGTGACAGCCTGCTTTACTATTTTTCTAAGTTCTACCAACCTTTTTCTTCCTTTAATATCCGGCCCATTTGGCAACTATTTTAACACATGGGCTTAAGAAGCATTTTCAGATAATGGGCCCACTCAATGCGAGGTGCTTCACATGATCACCAAACACATGAAGAAACCCAAGTCTTATAGAAAGATTATTAAATCCAAATCAAGTTGGCACTAAAGAATCAAAAAATGATGATAAAATAACAAATAAATAAAACAGTTGGGGTTCTAAGAAAATCCTTGTCAGACAATAAAAGATACGAAGGAACATGGAGTCTTATTCCTGCCAAAGAAATGCATGGAGTCACACTACACTGTGATTCCTTATTCCACCAGAAATTTCCTATCTTAATCATTTAAAAAGTCAGATGGCATGCTTCAATCAGGCCACTCAGTTAAACCTTTTCCACTGAGGAGTTGCTATTTTCATGTTTATCGAAACCCCCAAGGGTTGTGATAGCATATCGCTTTCAGAATAATGCACCAACTTATGATTGCGGAACCTGGATTTAACTATCGACATTGACAAAAGTTAGTCCTGTAGTACTAGTGGAAAAAGTAGACTAAAAATCCACACTGGAAAATAAGAAGAATGATCATATAACATAAGGAATTTCATGCTCAAACCGTCTTATTCATTCCTTACGCAGTAGTGATTCTTGAGAGAATTGGCCCAAGTTAAGTTTCAAGACAGTTTCCTCCAGACTTATATTCGGTTTTGCTCTTGTCACCAATTAAATCAGATAAGCTCATCACTAGTACCTAGATGCAGCAACAGTTCACACCACAAAGGCGAGGTTTGATGATGCACACATGCAGACATGGAGGTAAGAGCATATGCAGTGATAGCATGCACACACACACACACACACACGGAGGAAGAGATATGGAAGGGGAATGAACTATTAAACAAAACCTTTTTTTTTCTTTTGGAGAGGGTGCGTTTGAGATAATATTAGATTAAAATTGAAGAAGCAGCAAACAGAGAGAGGATTTTGAGAATCTTACTTTAAGCGATGGGCACCAAATTGATCTGCAAAGTGTTGTAATTCAGAGACTGTATCAGGGTTGAAACCAGCAGCAGATGCACGAGCACAAGCTGTGATTAAATCCTGCCTAACTGCAACAAGTCGTACATCAATAGCCCTCAAAAGCTCCTTCCTGTACGAATTGCATTGAGAGAATAAAATGAGACATCAGTTTTGGGAGGGGAAGGGGGTGGGATGCTTTAAAATAGAATATGCATCTTAGATTATTTACTGCCATCAGTAATGATGATGGCAGAGCTATGGCGAACTGTTCAAATTAACATATGCAGTCAACTCCGATCTTTATCTTTAACTGCTAATTTGGATTTTAATACAGATATTATGACTATATTTCTTTACCATTATAATTTTTTCCAAACAACAATTCAATATTTTGCAAATATATACATTCCTAAACATCTCAAACCACAATAAATAACTTCATATAAAAGAGGTTCCATAACAACATCTCATGGTAATGGCCAAATTGTTATCGCCACCAACAGATCAACATCTTAAATAAACTAAAACCAAAAATCCTTCCCACTGCTGACTTCAGAGTTCCAACACAAAGAAAAGTGCAAAATGGGGACAACCTAATGAGTTCAAATATTCTCCTATTGCTGCAACTTCATTATAATTCTTCCATAACTTAAACTCTGACCAAATTTAATGAATATAAAATTTACTGCAATCTAAGGCAACATTAAGTAAATTATTAAAGAATTAAAAATTCAACAGAGCATTACTTTGTTGCATCTGCTGCTGCCGTTGTACCCATTCCATCCCCACCTGAGCAAGTAATTCAAAAGCTAGGTCAGCATTGTGATAAAATTCATGCTTTGATCAATATCCATATTTGAATGAAATATCACATTAATGAAACTAATCTTTTCAGCACTTTCTTCACTACCAAATTAATGAATTTAAATTGCCAAGTCAGATTAGCTGTACATGACCATTACGCAAAGTATACAAGAACAATTATGATAACAGACTGAGTTCTTTAAACTGTTTCAGAAGATTATATTATCCCGTGCCTAATTGCTTAGTCACCTAAGTTCTGTCACATGGTAGAGGTACAATTACAGTTGTCGCAGTTCATTACACAAGGTTTTTAAAGAAATGTCTTCCTCTATACACATTCTAATAGCATCTCAAATAAATTGTTCAGAAACAACTTATAAACATGCACCTTGCATTTCATTGATCACCCACGGTACCCGTGCTATCCATAAACCAGGCATAATCTCCTCTCACTTCTTGCCATGCCAGGTTAGCTAGGAAAGATCCTGCTGGGCCAAGTTAACAACACTCAAATCCTAAAATTCCTGACACCCAACCATGAGAACGAACACCTAAGCATTTACGATAAGAGCAAATACCTAACCATTGCCATCAGCAGATCTGCCTCTGCACTTCCCAACTTCACGTTGGAAAATGTCTTCAACACAACAAATATGACACTTCCTCACTGCATACCCCAATTTTCAAGAATCAGATGCTAACTTACAGGAACAGGAAATTGAAACTTCCTGGAGAGAAAGGGACACCAAATTTCTTTACTCATAACACTAATTTGAGATTGGAACTCAAGCCAGACCATGAGTGACACAGAATGAATGCAAGAAAAGGATAGGGTGGTGGCAATCTTCAAGGCCAAAAGAGATAAAACTCTGGAATCCACCATGGGGCCCTCTGAATTCATAACAAATAAAAGGAAGAGATAACTATATGAATTTTATTGTTTAACTCATATAGAAAAATCTGATTACAAAGGTTCCCATAATCCCTATTTATAATAAACTAGAAGTCCTGACTAGGAAACAAATCAATAATAAACCCAGGATGGCATGGATGATTTGCTTGTCTTGGTTCTGTTGACTTCGGGCCTAGTACCTAGTTTGTTAATCACAAATTTAAAGGCCACCATATTTGGTTTTTCATTCTTCAATAAAAGTTGAAGATTTCATCATGCATGACAGACCTAAGGTTTGGGATTAACTCTAAGTCCATACCCACACCCTAAAAAAAAAAAAAGAATATTGTAATAGCATAAAAACCTAAGGACACTAATTTCTTAGCAACCAAGTAACAGAAATTAAGGAACACATAACTTCCACAGTATCTTAATCCTTTGTAGGCACTGTTTCTCATAACAAGGCCATGCTGTACAAAAACACCAAAGAGTTCTGGCAAGGATAATATATAAAAATATCTATTAATCCACTAATAAAATATAAAAGCAAGTTACTGCAACTACATTCAAGCTACTATCAAAGGGTCGAGGCAGACAACAATGAGACATCAAAGCCTAAAAAAATGTGAGAGAACAAACACAAAGAGTTTTTTTGGTTGGTTTCTGTTCAGTAAAGTTGCATTGATGCACAAAGCAGTGTCAACTGCATTCCTTGGAATGAGGACCAGAAAATTCCATGGTGTTATTTTATGATGGAAAAAGCAGTTCATTAGTATTTTCTTTTATGTGTATGTGTGAGTGCATTTCAGTTCCTTTTCCTATCTGACTTGTAGAGATTGTGGAAGACAGTGTATAAGGATATGGAGCCTGATCTTGAAAATTATGAAGGGCGTGATATTTAAGTGCTTGTCACTCTCTCTTTACACATTTACTAATCTATAGTACTTCAATCTGACCTATTTATAGCAAACAATATATCTGACCAAAATCAGTATTGCCATGAAAAATAACCACAAACGAGATGGAAATCACTAATAAATCTTCGACGAAGTAGCAAATATTTCATATATTTATTGATTTAGAGATTAGGCAAGAATTCCCAATAAAGTAATTACATAGCATTTTTCATATAAACATACACAATCCATGACCATCTATATTTGTGCACGAAACTTAATGAACTTTCCTAGATGAAGAAACTAAGACAAACAAATGATGAGCCACCTCTGCCCCATCAATCCTAAATTCTCTCCCGTTTCAACCACTCATATAGACATATATACACAAACAGTTGTAACAAAGAAAGTTCAATAAGGTCAAAGTCCTCCAGTACAAAAGCAGATAAAATTAATTCCAAATTAGACAAGATGCCAGAAATTAAGTTTTGTTGCATTTAAACCAATTCAAGTTGAAGTACAATCAACAATTGAAAGTGTTAGTAGAGATGAACATACCTAATGCACCAGCATGTTGACCTCCCATCCCCTGATTTGAAAAAGTTCCCAAGTTCAGTTAAAACAGAAATGCATTTTCATTTACCATTACAGTTATTTAACGGATAAATGGCTATACCTGAGAATATATTCTCCGTGCAGCCTCCAACTGGGACATCTCAGCATCATATGTATTGACCAGTTCCAGCACCTCAGGTGTGCTAACGAACCGCACAAACCTGTTAACAATATTGGCTAATCAAGTTAAAGAAGCCTAAAGTATTACAACATAAAAGGCCAACATGCTTTAAATAACTAAAAAAAGATATCCCATTGGCAACCCAAATAACCTTTCAAGCGTCCCTTTTGTGAACCATGTCTCAGCATATTTCCGTTTGTCAGCCTCAAGTTTAATCGATTGAACTGCAAGTGCAACCTGCTCTTCTGCAACTTTTAAATGCGTCACAAATGGCTTGACTGAGCCAGACGCAAGCTTCTCAGTGTTCCCATCACTATAAACAAACAATTCACATCTGCCAAAACAAAAACAAAAATATGAACAATAATCTAAGTGGAAATATTAAAAGAACATGAAAACATAAAGAATATCAAAAGAACATGAAAACGTAAAGAGTCTATAGACGCGTGACACTCACCGTGAGTGCTTTGGTGACAATTGGAATACTGCATAATCAAGAGGAGTATCAGACTTCATTTTCCCCTTCACTCTAGTTCCTTTATCTCAAATGACCCTTCATATAACAGATGTAATTTTCAAGCCCCAACTGCCCGAGATCCTCACAATTCTGATTAATTCATTCACAATGCATAATCTGAACCAAAAGAAGAACACAAAAGTTTTAGAAACTAACTATATCAGTTCATGCAAGTCAGCAAGATTGTGTAAGTTCATAAGATACAAAAATTTGAAATTCTTAAGGACTTGACAATGAAACTTCCAATAATAGAATCAAATATAAGAACCCCACAGTTCACTCATCCGCATTCGAATTCAACACAGGTTATTCCATACAAGGATATGTCCAAAGAAGAAAGCACAACCGCAGTAGCTAAAACCTACTACTTTTAGACCAAAACACTCACCAATTATACACTACCAGATCTCAATCTAGAAACTCTTGCCAAATGCAAAATGCACCTAAAGTCTACCTCTTTGCACCAAATATGGAAACCCCAACACTTCAAAGACAAAATCCAAACATTTCCCAGATCTGATTTCCACAAATTCCAAATTCAAATGCAAAAACCAACCAAAACCCAGATACAAAAATGCCCAATTCACCCACAAAAACAAATTCAAATGCCAAACCAAAACCGACGCAGCCCACACAGATAAACCTACTTACCGACATTTAAATGCAGCTCAAAATTGCATGCAATAAATCATAAATGCAAAATCCAAACCAATCGTACCCAAAATCTAAACCCAAATGCGAAACCGATCGTCCGTACAAGAAGCTTACCTGAGCTCGCTCAATCTCTCCGGAGATCTCCGATTGCCGCAATCGGATCCTCTGATTTGCTCAAGCCGGTGCCGGCATTTCACTGCCTCTCTCTCTCTCTGTCTCTCTCTACAATTTTATATGCGTCCTCCTCCTCCTGGGTCTCTGAAATTAGCTTTCTTTTTTCAAATTTTCCAATTGGGTTTTTTTTTATTTCAAATTAATATTTGGGCTTTTGAGAAAACCCTAATAAGCAGCAATGACAATATGGTTTTTGCTTTACTCATTCCTCTCAAATGTGCCTTTTCTTTGCCCCCCTTTCCTTTTTTTTTCCAATTGCTTTGCTTTGTGTTTGCTTTCTCTCTCTACACTCTCTCCTGTTTAAAAATACGCAGTGGAGAGAGAGGGAGGAGAGAGAGAGAGGAGGGAGTATGTGTATCTGTGTTTGTAGCTTCAGACAAAATTTTGGTTTTGTAAATTTGTAAAAAAAAACAAAAATCGTAACTACGATTGAAAGACAGAGACTCGTTCGCGGTGCTGATGTAAATTTACCGAAATGGACTTGCTGTGGTTTGACTCCAAATTACCATGTTTGCCATTCTTTTATATTTTTTTCCAAATTTAATCAGTATATTTAATGCAACTTCATTTGTTGCAAAATCAATTTAAACCTTAATCCAATCAACTAAACAAGAGTGCTCGACAAAAATCATAACTTACCAATAATTTTGATATTTTAAGGACATTAGATAAATTTTATATCAACAGGTATGAAGATTTTACAATTAAACGGTTTGATCATTGTAGAAAAATGTTTGGTGGGTCTCACAACTAGTCTCGTCTCTTGTGAAAAATGAGATTCTTTTCAAAGTCGGATGCTCGTTGTCAAAGAGTGTTCTCCTGTTCATTATATCCAAGGTTTTTGTGCATGGAACTTCTTAGATGCCAATTTGCGAAGTCTTTAATCTTTTTCATCAGGAATGTATTTCCTTTGGCTTTGGAGTGTCATCTCAGTCCTCTGAGTTTGAGTGTTAATGATTTAAGACTTGAATGTGTTCCTTTGCTTATTCTCGGACATGTTCCGCCGTTAAATCCACCAGTACGATGGCAACTAGTTTGACCAAGTTAGCCTTTTATGTTTTGTTAAAATTTCTATATGATTTAGGACCTATTGGATGTTATCTTGAATGTCATATTTGATATTTGTATGAGTTATTAATATTATGATAAAACCGCTGTCATTTTGTCTTTAAAAAACACAAAGTCACTGTTTATATATATATATATATATATATATATTGAAAAATAATTGAATTGACTGTTTTACCATTTATGGATGTCAAAATAAACGGTTTGCCTATTCCCACTTTCCACTATGTCATTTATGCCCTTCTTCCCTCTCTTTCTGTTTTTATATAGCAGGTATTCTAGTTTTATTTAATTACTTAGATATTATTTCTTCATGCTCGTAATTTATTCATTGTTAATTTATTTGGGTTTATCTGGGTACCAGGTAACATGGGGTTCAAATACATTCAGTTGATGGTTACATTTATATAATATAATAAATCGTATGATAGTGTAATTCCCTATAACAAAACACTTACGAAGTTCCACAAAGTATTATTTTATAAATTGATGAAGAATGTTAGCAGTACTACACATCTAAACGTAATTAGCAATTTTTGAAAGAATGATTACTATTTAGAGTAAGGCCCAAATATACAAAACTTGGACAAGGTGACACACCCCGACCTGGATATCCCAAAGGGTACCGAAATCAAGGCATGTTAGCCGACACCCCGGAGGGTGACAAAAGCCATGTCATGCAGACTAAGTGGAATTTCTGAATAAAATAAAACCAAAATTTGAAATTATTAAAATCAAGCAGCAGAGTACGCAAAAGTACGGATAGAACCCTTGATACATAGCATGAGATGTTCAAAGCATAGATAAAATACAATAAGGAAAGTACGAATTATTCACATCCTGAACAGGATGAATAAAACATACTAGTAGGAGGAAGAAGTCCTACATTTATCTAGTGCGGAAGTCATAAACACCAGAGTAGTCGCGCTCACCACTAATCCAGCTACTACGTCCTGGAGGGGCTCAAAATAGAAGGTGTGGGTGGGCAAAAATAAACATTTCTAAAACCTTTGTTTTTCATAACATAATAACCCCTTTTTTAAAATTCGGGTATAGTTTCCCAAAATCATACTACGTATAGTATGAAAACCGTCTAAGATAAAGTTAAACACCTTTACCGCAATATAATAATATAATATTTGTCGTCAAAATGTTATAAGGCACCGCTGCCAAAACTATGAGTAATACCAACACCTCAACAACCATAATGTATACTCATCGACAAAATCGTATAAAGGCATCCATGCCAAAGGTATAAGCAAATATCAATAGCTCAACAACAACATAAAGTATGCTCAACAACATATATAATATGCTCATCAATGTATGCAGACACACAAGCCCATGTAGAAAATAACCACATGGAGCAGGCTGGGTGTAATAAATATATGCTCGGTACTATGATCACGTGAAGCTGGCGCTAAGCGCATCACATACGAGTCCTAACTGCCTAATGCAGACTAGTACAAGCTGGCATCTACAATGGATCTAAAGTGAGCATAACAGTGCGGATGTGAACATACACGTGAAGGCTTGTCCTAGTGTAAAGTCTAGATTTAAATGTTTTTGGCTTTCCTTGTCAAAATTGTAATTTACATCACACAAGCTCTTAGATGAATCCAAATTAGAATAGATTAAGAAGGTTACATCATTTTGAAGAATCTGGCATGAAATCAAAAGAGGTATGGTTATGCATGTGCATTCAAATATCATTAATGTTTAATGCATTTTATGTCAAAGTTTTTTTTATGCCTTTTTGACTAGTCTTTTTGTCTAATCAAATAGAGTCTGTCTAAATCTGAAAGCTGGCACACCAATTGAGAATACCCACGTGGGTCACTGACACTATTCAGTTCCCCAAAGCAGTTCCCCCACCGTTCATCTGGAAAGATCTGTTTTGTTTTTGACAGCTGTTCTGCCCTTGCTTTTTGTTTACTTAAGGTTGTTTGGTCCGCTGGAAAAGTAGGGGGTTGTACACAGAAAATATCCAAAAAAGATCAGAGAGTGTTTTTGGCTTTGTAGCTTCCTCTTTGTTGAGTTAGAAAACCCAGCAAAAACAGTTTTGTATAAGCATTTAATTCTTGTGTTTTCTTACACAAATCTTTTGAAAACTGTTGTTTTATTTATTGTCTAAAACCTGAATTTCTCCAAATCTTCTTAGACAATTGTTTTTGGATTCACGTTAGTTTTCTCTTCAATTATTTTGAATGAGACAAACTGACTAGTCAGACTTGAATCCACATTTGCATTTCATTCATACATCTTCATTCCATTTGCTTGGTACATGCCTTGATTCGGTGCCACAAGACGTTGAGCTCGTAGGACAAGCTACCCTCTAGTGAAGACCGAAGCAAGATCCATTTGGTGCTAAATAAGGTTGCACAAAGGTACAAGCTGCCCTTTGAACATGTCTAGGATTTGAGCTTGTTGTGTGAAACTTTGTATGAACCTTATTCATCACTAGTGGATAGGACTCCTTGGAGTCCCCCGGTTTTTTAACCCAGTTAGGGGTTTTTCCGGGCACCAAAATTATTGTGTGTTATTTGTTATAACTTGCTTAACCCTTCATATTAAGTTATTGGCATGCTTACTTCATGTTATCACATTTGTATGATATGTTAGATGTTTGTCTATCCTGCTGAGTTATATCTGTGGTATATCTGATTACTTGAGTAGTCTGGTCATTTAGGGTTTTTTCCTGTATTAGGGTTTGCTGTCTGTAACATTCTTGTAACTAGTTGACTAGTTGTTAGACTAGTCAGATAGACAAGAAATTGTGTTCGTTACAGGTTATTCCGCCTGGTACCAATTTCAATTGGCCCAGACGAGTACTAGACACCGGTGAATGCATGTATGATGAGCAGATAATAAACACATGAGCATGCCATTGCAGTTTCACAAGTCTCAACATAATATAATTTCTTTATACTTAAATCATAAGTAAAAGCATGGCATGATAGAAAATAAGTTATGAAATTACAGTGAGAAATAATATAAATAATATTAGTTTCTCAAAACAAAGCCCACTCACTGATATGTAGTTGGGTCGTAGTTGCCTTGCCTGACCCCTGTACCCCTCATGGTAGGTCTCACCTATATGAGATATCACTATAGTAATGATTAAACTCATAAAGGTTACTAATTAAATTAATAAGCGACATTTATCCTTGGTTTGCTCAACACAGAGGTCCAAAACACTCCGAAAAATACCATACGTACTGCCCCGAGGTAGTATGCGTCCCCACGAGTCGCCTCGCGTCGACGGAAGTCCAAAAAGTGCTCTCACGCGCCCACACGCGCGGTCAAACAGAGCCAGTCAAACTAATGACGTTAGTTGATGCCGTTAGATTTAACGGAAGATTTTGGCATCTCCGTTAAATCTAAAGGAATATTTCAGGAATATTCTCCGGTCTGGACCGGTTGCTGACGCCAGCGATGACGTCACTGATGACATCACCGACCGCCGTCCGTCGCCGGCTAACTCGCCGAAAAACTGGGAAATTTTCTAAAATTCCTAACTTCTTCATTTCTCAACCATTTTACACGATCCACATGTCAAAATGAAGCTAGAGAGAAGGGGAACACAATTTTACCTATTTTGAGTCCAAAAATTGGTCGAAAATGGCCGGAAAACCTCGGTTTACGAACGAAGTCCGATCTACCTCAAAACACAACCAAATAACACGATCTTAGTATGAAAATCTATCTACTCAACACGAGTAAACTAAAGGTGGTGGTTAGGAACCTCACCTAGGTCGGTATTTTTGAGAAACTCGCTGAAAAAGTTTGGTTCTTTTGTGTGCAATTCCCGCCAAACGGTAAAGAATTTGGCCAAGATGGTGGTGGTGGTTTGGCTCGGTTCAATAGATTTTGTATGGCCACTGTGTGCACAGTGCATTTCTACGGGGAGAAGAAGAAAGTAGGAGAAAAGAAGAGTGAGGGGAAAAAGAAAGTCAGGGGGAAAAGAAGGAAAAAGGTTTTTCCCCAAACTAAATCGGGCAACTAGATACTACAATGTACACACACCACCCTATTTCCATAACAGGAAATAATATTTAAACGTCCACGTAGGACTTCCGCTTAACCAGTTCAAGGGCATCTTGGTAAATTTACACATTCAGAAAATAAAATACAATAAAGTTAGGGATGGGTCGTTACATAAGACCCAAATATACAAAACTTGGAAGTAGCCACATTAGTTAAAGGCTTAGAGCACATATGCTATGCATTCGAGTTCGAATACATCTTATAGTTTAGATGTGTTCAAAGTAGAATGTCGTTTGTAGGGTCCTTGGGGTTAGCCTAAGTGGTGACGTAGGGTGGAGTAATGAGTTAGGATTAGAAGAAATATAGATTTCGAAATTCTCCAATATAACAAAAAAAATTTAAGGCATAAACAGGTTTTGAGTTTTAGTTTTCACAAAATTATGTTTTCCATTGTATATTTTCAATTGCATCAACTTTTGGTCTAATAATTTTGCAAATTGCTCCAAACTAAGGGCAACAGTGAAACTAATTTAACAATGTTGAAGAGCTGAAGAATGTAAATACTACATTGGAAAACTTGACAAATGTTTAATATGTTCTTAATATAATTGACATGTATTAAAATAGTGATAACAAAGCTATTTTGATTAATCGACATTACTTTCTGACTTAGTTTTGATGTGAAATTTTAACTTATTTAATACTTTTAATAAAGAAAGTATTTTATAAGACGACATTTCAAACTATTCTATTATACAAAGATAATAGTTCGAACATAAATACAAAAATATTATCTTAATCAACTGGCGTAACTCATATGTACATATATGCTAGCTTTGTAGATCTTAGCAAATATGGGTAAAAACAACAACAACCCATGTTTTGCTATGTGTCACTATAAAGATCACCAACATCTTCTTTGAAGTCTCATTTTCAATGATTGTGCCTTTCTAAGGATATCCCAAATGTGCCCTCATATTTTGATTGGCTAATAAGATTAGCATTTGGAGTTCTGTTCCAAATTCCAATTGTGGCCAAAATTTAGCACCCAATCTTGGTATGACACGTGTCACTTCCACAATTCAAATACAATCCTAAATCATTATAGTCGTGGGATGTGGCTTCACATTTTTTGTTATGGGCATATTACATATATTCTAAGAAAATGAAAAATACACACCCTTTTAACTTTTCACACTTTTTGTTTAATTAAATTCGTTGATTTCATTTGATTTATGCAATTTGATGGTCATAAATAAAGAGGGTATGTGAGAAGATAAAAACTTAAAAAGGGTGTGAAAATCACCTTCCATCTTCTAAGTCGGAATTTCTCGTTCTACCTTATCGGTTTTCTTTCTTATTCTTCAATGTTTCATGATAATTAAAACCGTTTATGCTATTCTTTAAATATCAACTCTTCAAAATTCAATCAAATGAATCATTTGATTGTTCGATTAACACTGTCAAGGTTCTATTGTTTAACTAATGAATATACTTCGTTTGTTTATTGGATAATTGTTAGATGACTAAAGAATTTTGAATTTGGTTAATTTTTGGCATAATTGATCTTTAAAGGGTGACCTATAAAATAGATTGTTTGGATCATTGTGCAACATTGCATGATAAAAAAAAAGAGCTAAAAAGTAAGATGAGAAGATTTAAATGAAAAAGTTGCTAGCATCCCTCTTTTGTTATTTTTCTTTTAACTCATTCCTCTTTTGTTATTTTATTGCCATGTATCAATAACCATTTTTTTTCTCTTCGATTTCAGTTTTGGTCATTTTGTGATTGGCTTTGTTGACAACTTTTGTCATTGTGGCAAGTAATTAAATAAAGCCCACATTTTTAATTTGCGAAACAACAATCCATTTGTTCTTAAGAAATGTTCATAATGACCAAACTATCTACAGGATAAATGAGGTTGGCCGTTGGCGGGCTAGAATGTCACCCAAAACCAACTCAAACTTCACAATTCGAGCTAAATTAAAAATGAGTAAATTTGATATAAGAATTAAATAGTGTTTTGTCCTTCTTCTCTACTCCTAATTTGTATTTCAATTTTTTCTTCTACCTCCATCACAGGTTAACTGTGTTAACTAATCTATGTTGTAGGTATTATATATATCAGCATATATACTAGTATGGATTTATAATGTATGGAAGATGAAATTTCTTTGAACTATTTTCATGGATGATAAGTAGATTAAGTTTTATTTATTTTTGCATATACCTATCACGTGTTAAATGTATTTTATTAACCTATGGTGTAGGTATCATATATGATTTATTTTAACTATTTCGATGAAAGTGGTTAGATTTTCATATGTAAATATTCAAATTAAATTTTGAATAAAAATGCATAAATAAGGAAATTTAATTAAAGAATTTAATGAAAGTAGAAAAATAGAGAATTTGGACTAAATTCAATAACAACTCAAATTTTTGGACCTTGATCAAAGTACACATAAAGAAATTAATTAAAATAGTTAACAGAGTATTAAATTCTATATATACTACAACTAAACTTAAACCCCAAATTAGTAACAAAATCATATTTTTAAAGTTGAACACTAGCTAAAAGAACCAGAAAAATAAGAGAAGAAATGAGGTTTAGCGTTTGACAAGAATGGTAGAAGAAGAAACAAATTCACACAAACTTCATATAACATGAAGTGGTCTATTATATATGTGCTAGAATGATTTCGGGCTATTAAGGTTCAGGTTAGGGCATAGGCAGGAAAGAATCGAATTGAGGTCGAATTGGGTTCGAACAAGTTTTTAACCCTCCTGAATTGATTGGCTCAACTCAATTTGCACCCATCATTCATTCATGTGGGGGAAACTTATTATTACAAGAGTGGCTCTTTGTATACTCAATTTTCGTCTTTGGACACTCATCAATTTTATTTAAAAGAAAAATACTTTTATACTCATATACTCATATATAAAATTACCATAAAGGGCTTGGTAATTTCTTAAGGAAAATAATTATTTTATTTGCACACCCATAAGGTTTTGAAACAAACAATGTGATAATCAAATGACTAATGAACTTTGTGACTGTTGAATTTTACTTTACCATGCTTATCTAAACTTCGCAACTGTTCCTCATATTGCGTATGGTTATAGTGCAAATTTTGCTTCATGAAATAAAAGAACCATGCAGTCACATGTAAAACAAAGAATTATGCCGATAGGAGAATTGCCAAATTGAAGAGAAAGCCTTCATAATTAATACTTGGAAAATAGATGTAAAAAAAAATTGAAAAATAGGTGTCCACAAAAAAATAAATTCATAAAAAGTAAAAGAAGGGTATTCTTGAAAGTTTAGTAAATTATTTTGGGTGTCCAAAGAAATGTGTGAGAGTAAATTGAGTGTCTAGAGAAACAAGGGTGTCCAGAGACAAAATTTGGGTATATATAGAACCACTCTTGAGTGTGGGGATTATATTAATAGGAGATTATATAAATAGGGATGGGGGCATATTACCCAGTAGAGATGAAAGATGCTTATTTTCGATTAGATTTAAGCATGTATATAAGTAAATGGGCTTGGAAAGAAATGGGGTTTCATTTTATGAGCTTGGCTTAGGAGTAGGACAGGAGGAGGAAAAGGCAGGCCTTTGGGAAAATCGTTTTCTTTTCTTTTCTTTTTTTCTTAATTTATATTATAGATTTAAATAAATAATTAAGTAACCCAATCACATGTGCCATGTTACAATTTTAATTCCAAAAGTAAGAAATTTGAAGACAAATTAGTAAAAATACATAAAAATAATCAGATATCTAAAAAAGAAAGGAATTACGTGCAATTTCACGTCCCCGTATATCCTCCAAACCCTGCAGGAGCTGCAATGTGGATGGGGGCCATTGATGAAACTTGGCAACTTGCTTCGGGCCCTAATGCTTATTTATCGACTCATCCTTCTATGCACCAATTAATCCGAGGCACAATAAGATAGCTTAGTGCATCTTCAATTAATGGCTTCTTAAACGAGAATCCTATCATAATGTACAGAGGAGCTCAAAAAACTTGACTCTAACGATGTTCCTTATTTAGAGAGCTTTTAAATATGGAGAGTGGGAAAAAAAAAATGAAAATATGACTTTAGCCCCTCAAATTTATTTTTCTCCATATAAAACCCGACATAATTTTTTTACTTGAAAATAACCCAATGACTAGGATCCACATAAACAAATTCATTAATTATACGTTACTTTACACTTTTTACATTTTTCGAATGCCTAACATACCCTTTTTGCATGTTTGTTGTACACAATTAATTCTATGCAGATTGTTAGGAAGAGTTAATGATTTTGTAAAAATTAAATTTTTTTTTAAAAACATTAACGTTATAAATTCATTGCATATTAATGTCAAATATGAGAATTAATGTCCTGAAGAAACTATACGAATTATAATTTTTTTAATTGAACAATATCATTAATTTCAACGATTACAATAAATCTTGAGTATTAATGCTTATTATCTCAATTTAAACAATAAAAAAATTAAAAGATCAGATATATGTAATTTGTATTCAATGCATTATCATGTTTTGGTTATTCTTTTCAAATTTTGCATAAAGTTAGGCATTTCTAATTTATTTTTTTCATTTTCTTACCAAATTGGAAATATGAAAATGCACTGATTTTGGGTTTCTAGCGGTTAGTGTATGTGTTTCTCCCAAAATTAGTGTATTTCTAGTTCTATATAAATTTGGAAAAGTAATTCGTATTTTACCTAACATATGGCAAAATAAATAAAAAAACAAAATGTGCATAATATATGTTATACATGAAAAATAATTCACTTACAAAGGGGAAGACTGCATTTGATATTTTTTTTTATCAATAAAAGTTGGTATTTGATTCAATATATAAAACATGGGTGCTGTGTATACAATGTTTAGGGTAAATTATTTTTTTGTTTATATTACAATAAAATAATTTACCTACATGAACAATAATTTACCTAACATATGGTAAAATAAATAAAAAACAAAATGTGCATAACATATGTAATACTACATGAAAAATAATTCACCTACAAATGGAAAGACTGCATTTGATTTTTTTTTTTGTCAAGAAAAGGTTGTATATATAAAACATGGGTGTTGTCTATACAATTTTTAGGGTAAATTATTTTTTTGTAATATATATATATATATATATATATTTTACAAAAACAAAATTTACCTGCATGGACAATAATTCACCTAACAAATGATAAAATAAAAAAAAACAAAACGTGCGTAGCATATGTAATATTAATACATTTGAATAACAATACATACATACATATATATATATATATATATATATTACAAAAAAATAATAATTTACCTACATGAACAATAATTTACCTAACATTGGTAAAAAACAAAATGTGCATAACATATGTAATAATACACCTACACAGGGAAAGACTGCATTTGATTTTGATTTTGATTTTTTGTCAATAAAAGGTTGTATTTGATTCAATATATAAAACATGGGTGTTGTGTATACAATGTTTAGGAAAAATTATTTTTTGTAACATATATATATATATATTTAAAAAAAATAATGTACCTACATAAACAAAATCAGTTGTATTAGTGGCATGGGTGTAAATAAGTTGTATTAGTAGGTCAATAATATTTCAATGTGGCTGCACATTTTAAATTTGGGTTTTTATTGGACGTTTAAAGATAGATGGGTTTTTATTTAGGAATTATGAATTGTAAGGGACAAAATCTAAAGCTCCCAAAAAAAAACCTCTTAATATATAGTTCCCACTTTAATAGTATAATTCTTTTAGGAAGTTCTCAAAATAATTTTCTACTTCTTTGAGCTAAAATTTAAATTAAAAGGTGTGATGAAGACGCTCTTATTAAGTAAGGACCAACGCATCCACTAAATGAGGGATTCATACGTATACGTAGGATTGCTTGCTTAGGACAACTCTCTCAAATGAAGGAACATCTTACTTGTATGTAATCGAGAGTGTTCCTATAGTTGCAATCAAGAGTACCTCTCATCCGAGTGAGACCAAAAATATAAGGGGACTCATTGTTTTGTGACATTGGTTGAACAAGTTGAGTGATCAGACAACATGATCCAAAAAAATTTGCACCAAAGATTCACCTAAAGAGACAAAATAACAATTTAGTAAGTTAAAGAAAACTAAACACCAATTTAAATTTAAAAAAAACTCCAATCAAAAGCATCACGACGCACCAAAGTCGACTCTGTATGTGTTCCTCTGATGGCAGCGCATACACCATCCAATCCTCTGCAATAATCGTTCCCTTTAAGAGTAAATTTGATATGAATCCAATTTTGTGAGCCATTATTAGTTATAGTTCAATTTTGTTTAATTATTGGGTTAGATCCGATTGTCCACATCAACGTATTTTTATTCCCCTTCCAAATCTATCCCTAAATTGACTAATTAAGTAATTAATGTACTTATTATTTTCTTTTCATTTATGATTAATATTATCCCTTATTCATAGGATTATCTTATGCTTAATGATAAGATGGCCTCGTTTGGCAGCTCGGACTGGACTGACTATTTCAATCGGATAGGATAATCTGTCATCGGACAGTACTGACTAAATTAGTCGGGCGTTTGGTGCAGTATCAGACTAATATCGACTATTTATACTGTGTTGGCCGGCCCTAGGTGTGTGTGAAGAACACAATTTGTTATTCATACAAACTCACTCAAATCCTAATCAAATGCAAGAACTACGAAAGGTTTGACCTTCGTAGGAGACGAAGTACGTTGGTAACCTTTAATTTGATTCAAGGTGCAACCATAACTCCTCCAAGCAAAGGTGTTCATCCAAGATGAGATTGCAGGCCCTCTTAGGTATTTAGCCTTTGCTCATGCAAAGAAGATTCTACAAAGGTATAGGATGCTACAACTTACTAATGTGATTTTGAGTTGTGTCTTGGTTCACAATATTTAGGCTTCAAAAGTCATGAGCAAAATTTTATTTTTGAGTACTAATATGTTAGCTAAGAGTCTTTAATTTGTTAATAGCATGCTTAAGTGTTGCTCAAATGAACTTGTAATTCAAATATTTTCCTTCAAGCGAGACCAAGAGAGTGAGAGGGACGGATCCGACTGATTATACGGAGGTTTTTGGGCGTATAATTAGTCCGGTGTGAGGGGTACTAAATGGTGGGCCCGGTTTAAATAGTCGGGCGACTATTTTAGTACGGAGCGCATCAAACACCCGAGACCGAATTATTAGTATTATCCGGTGCGCTATACGGCGTACCAAACGAGGCCATAGGAATTTAAATCTCTTTCCTCTTCCTTCCTGCTCTCAAACGTTGCTTATTTCTTCCTTTTCTTTTTCTCCCTCACGATGTCTTCTTGTTTCCTTGCTTCCTCCTCCCTGCTTCCAAACATAGATGATCAATACAAAGATGTCCAACCTCTAATTTCTATTGTAGGTTTGTTTTATAGAAATGAGTTAATCTTGTCTATTGTGATGCTTTATAATTTTTTTTGTTCCTTTTTTCTATTTATGTTTCTCCTTTTTTTTTTCGATTCTAAAACTCTTTCTTTCTTCTACGTGTTTTTCTCACCCCCCGGTATCATGTTTTTGTTCATCTCTTTCTGGAATTTGTTGGTGTTTATTTATCACCTTTTTTTTTTGTTAATCTATTTTAGTCTACCTGTACGTATCATGGATAAATTGTATTATCTACCTATATATATATTACATGTTTGTTGATAATCTGTATCAAATTAATTGTGTTTATCTACGTATACCATACATTTTTTTAATCTACCTAATCTACATGTTCAGTTGATATTCTAGCTAATTTAAATTAATTGTACCTATCCCATAGGTTTTTGTTCATAGTACCTATATCACAGATTAATAATTTCTATCTACTTATATTACATGTTCTTTTTTGGTTTCTAATCTACCTATATCATAGATTAATTGAATTATCTACCTACATCAACAATGTTTTTTTTGTTGTTATATACATATTATTTTTGTTTGTGGTTTTTAAATGTTTTTCATTTCAACTTAAGTTGTGGTTTTATAGTTATATGCATGAATTTATTTTAACTTTATTTCTTAGATAGTGGGTAGATTAAAGGCATTTAAAGATTCAAATTTTGAAATTTAAATTTGAGTAAATGATGCATAAATAAAAAATTGATATATATTTTCGTTTTTACTATAAAGGGCAAAACGGACATAAGAAAAGATCAATTAGACCTAAACTACTAAGAACATAGAACTGGACTCAAACCCAAAGTAGCTGAATTTTTTGGATCTGGATCTAAATGCCTTTTTTTTAATCGAAGCGGTTGTAATAATCCATTGATAGAAATATGATTACAACACAATACACGATTACAAGAAGGGTGCCAACTGGATGCATCTTCTTAAGTGACCAAATCCTTGATTTGGAGAGAATAAAGCACAAAAAACAAACATAATATACTGCCTACATGGCCACCACGACAAACACACAAGAACCAACGGCGCAAATCTGCTACAATAGATTAATAGTGACATCCGAAACCGAGGAACACACAGAGCTAATCGCTAAAAGGTGAGGCCACACAAACTACTATGCGGCATAAACAAACACAAATGACAACTCATCGGAGAAGGAAACCACTGTCAACTCATCTTCACATAAAAAAAAAAACATAGTTAGAACTATCAACAACAAAAATTTACTTGAAAAACAAGGTAGCATTTCATAATGTTAGACAAAAAGAAGTAACTCTTGGCATAACACTAGTTTCATAGCTCTAACACTATAACATTGCACCCCCGCTGAGTTCGACTGCTCCGTGATGTAGAAAAATATAATTGCCTTGAATGAATAATTTCATTGATGTAATGTGTAATATATACACGGTAGGTTCCTTGTACAAGAGGAAAAACAATATTATAGGGATACAATGTTAAATACAAAATCAATCACAAAATAAGTTTCCTACTTAAATACAGTTGACTTTCTAACACTCCCTCTTAAGTTGGAAAGTGGATGTCAAGAACTCCTAACTTGCGCAACATAGTTGAAAATTTCTCTTTACCCAATGGCTTGGTAAACAAATCAGCCAGCTGCTGCGATGAAATAATGTGTCGAGTCGTCATTGTACTATCTAGTATCTTATCTCGAATAAAATGACAATCTATCTCAATGTGCGGAGTTCTTTCATGGAAAACTGGATTTGCTGCTATATGCAGATTAGCTTGGTTATTACAATACATAAGAGAAGCTCCAGAATGAGGCAAATGTAGATCCTTTAATAGAAAATGCAACCAGGTGACTTCACAGCCAGCATCGGCCATTGCTCTATACTCGGCTTCAGCCAAAGATAATGAAACGGTTTTCTATCGTTTCGTTCGCCAACAAATCAATGAATTCATAATAAAAACACAATATCCAGTGGTAGAACGCCAGGTCATGGGACAACCAGCCAAATCCAAATCACAATAAGCAACTAAGTTCAATTTATTATGGGATTGAAAAAGCAAGCCCTGACCTGGACTAGATTTGAGATACCTGACAACTCGAAGAGCGACATCCATGTGAGGTTGTCAGGGCTTATGCATGAACCGGCTGAGAACATGTACAGAGTATGTTATATCTGATCGAGTGATAGTGAGATAAATTAGTCACCCTACCAAGCATCGATACTTTGCAGAATCTTTAAGAAGTTCACCTTTATCAAACAACTATACTTCCTCTATGGGAAAATCTACCAGTCTAGCACCCAAGAAACCATGATCTTTGAGAATTTCTAGTGCATACTTCCTTTGTGAAATATAAATTCCTTCCTTGGAACGATAAACCTCTATTCCCAGAAAGTACTTCAAATCACCCAAATCTTTGATGTGAAAACGAGTACGGAGGACTCTTTTAAGAGAGTTAACGACATCAACGTTATTGCATGTAATCACAACGTCATCAACATATAGTAACAAAGCTGTAAAAGATTGATCATCCTTGTGAGTGAAGAGAGAATAATCAACTTTAGATTGAGTGAACCCGGCAGCAAAAATGGCTTCATTGAACTTGGCAAACTATTTTCTGAAAGCCTGCTTAAGATCGTAAAGTGATTTGTTGAGGTGACACACTAGATTCTTCCTTTGTTGCCGAAGACCAGGACAAGGAGACATGTAAATTTCTTTATTTAGATCACTATGCAGTAAGGCATTATTGACATCTAGTTGTTGAAGTATCGAGTTTTGACTGGCAACAACAACTAAAAGGCAGCGGACAGTAATCATTTTGGTCGTTGAAGAAAAAGTATCATGATATTCAATACCTTCTGTTTAAGTGAAGCCCTTGGCAACAAGATGAGCTTTATAATGCTCAATGGAACCATCGGCACGATGTTTAATCTTGTACACCCACTTGCAATCAATGGGAGATTTGTCATTGGGAAAGGTGTAAGAGTCCAAGTATTATTGGCAGCGAGAGCTTCAAGTTTAGAGTTCATGGCATGGCGCCAATTAGGATCACTATTGGCCTCTGCAAAAGAAGAAGGTTCCATAATTCAATTAATAGCATTAACAAAAGAAAAATGTTAATGTGAGTACTCTTTATAAGAAAGAAAATTACAGAGTGGATAACGAGTACCTTTCGGCGAAGTGGTTGACAAAGACGAAGATTGGTGCCCCCAGAATCACCTGCAAGCAAATGTAATCCTAAAGGTAGGATGGAGAAACCTTTGGACGAGTGAAAAATCGTGTTGGCTGTGGAGGTGGAGGTGAAGTTGGTGTTGCGGCAGTAGTGGTGTTGAGTGAATTAGGGGGATGTTCATGTAAAACAACAACTAGGGAATTTGATTGGGTCGGTGGTTTGATGATTGGGTCAATTTAAGTGGTAGTGGGTTGTTCAATTGGAATGGCAATGATGGTGTGCTATTCATTTGGAATGGCAATGGAAGGAGGCTGGTCATTTGGCATGATGGTTTGGTCAAGTTGAGTGGTAGTTGGGGAATTATCTAAATGGAGAGGTAGGGACGGTGCATGGTGGGCAGGTTGGTTTGTTGTAGATGTGGTAGTGGAAGAATAAGGAAAAGAATCCTCAACGAAAAAGACGTCGCGGTTTGTGAAGGTTTTATGAATTTCAAGGTTATAGAGCTTGTATGCCTTTTGGCCGATTGGGTAACCAATGAAGACACATCGGTGAGCATGGGGAGCAAATTTAGAGGTGGGATGGACATTTGTTGTGACACACCCCACCCTCGATACCCACGTGGATACCGAGTGCGAGCGTGCTGGCCGACACTCGTAAGTGACGAAGCCATTAAATGCATGACAACACTTGATGAAAACGAAATTATGTTGTATTGAAGTTATAAAATCCAATGTCAATATGCATATGGTTCAGAGCGTACTAATGTTGAACAGCGGAAAACAAATGATAAACTGAGTTCCTAGAATCTCTATCCATAACAGGGATGGATATTATTATAGAAACTGAAAATAAAAGATAGATCCCTACATGGTCGGGATCGATGTTCAGAGCTGCCACGTATTATCCTCGACTGCGCCGGATGCAATATCACTATGTCCTGAAGGGGGCGCAAAACAAAAATGTGAGTGGACAAAAATAAAAGTTTTCGCAAAACCTTTCTCTTTTCAACATATTAACCCCTATTTGAAAATCCAGTATAATCGCAAAAACATACTACCATAGTATAGTTCAAAAGGTACTTTATGAATATACTGAAACATATCAAAAGGTGTAATAAACATAAATCGCCATTTCATAACTCCAATAATATAATATGGGAAAACCAACACAAGGTATATGCGCGATCACCCAAGTACGGGTTGAGGAATTCGCCTCTCAATCACCGTACAAGCTCAATACGTTAATCAATCATTTGTACTCCTAGTACCACACACATGTAAGCTTGCGCCGCAGCGCGTCACACCCAAGTCCTTACGTAGTGGGGCCTTTTCCCCATAAACAACAATAATCGTAAGACAAGCTTGCACTAAGGTATTTACCGGACAATACCCCTGGAGTACAGTGCGTGTGACCCAAACATGTGAGAACTGTCCTATGGCCATGAGAACGGTACTACAACGTAGTGAAAGCATACCTAGTGTGTTTGAAAACATACATACATACTCATGTGTTTAGAGATAAGGTACAATAACCATTTCATAATTTCCAAATATTTAAAATTTCATAAAATAATATTTCCCAACGGAAATCATATAACAAATATCAACATAAATGCATACTCGAAATCATAGTCCAAAACCATTTACTAAAGTAACCATAAATAACCAAACCTTATATAATCGAATATATTTATGCATAGAAGCCAATAATCAAATATCAATTTATCCATAGAAATATCATATCTCAAAATAGTTTCATAATGTATATATATACCCATATATATTATATAAGGTCACGCAATCAAAATCATGCTTCGAAAACCATTTAGAATCATATAAATATCCAAATTATAAATATTTCAAAGCATAGAAATCATTTATTTAAAACAAAAGTCCACTCACAGGTTTTCGGGAGTGAAATCTCCTCCGGTGTTGCCCTCCTCGGTGTGCGGGGTCGAAGAATTACCTATTTAATGTTAGGGAACAAATTAGAACTTCCCTAAAATAAATTAAAAATAGGCCCTAAAAAGAATCCCCCAAAAAATATTAATATTTTAGCGAAAACGGGCTCGAAAAATGATTTCCGGGCCCCGAAAACCCTACCGCCGCCGTCCACCACCGCCGGCGCCGCCGCACGCGCCGGGAAACGGTCGGACGCGCCGGGAAGTGGCTTCACGCGCCGGCCACGCGCTGGCACTCGCCGGCACGCGCTGGCACGTGTCGCCACGCGCTGGCACGTGTCGCCACGCACTGGCGCGTGTCGCCACGCGCTGGCACGTGTCACCCACGCGCCCCACGCGCCTGCACGCGCCATCCCACGCGCCTGCACGCGCCGTCCCACGCGCCTGCTGATGTCAGCGCAGTTAAAGTTAACGGAATATACCTTTTTCTGGATGGAATATTCCGACGCCGTTAGGAATATTCCGTTGCCGTTAACGGAATATTCCGTCTCCTTCATAGGCTAGGCAACCGAAGACACGCATGTGTTGATAGGTGGGTGGTTTATTGTAGATGACTTCAAATGGCGTTTTCTTGTATAGTAAGGGAGTTGGGAGGCGATTTATTATGTAAGCTTCAGTTAGGACGCATTCACTCCAAAATTTTAGGTAAGTTGGATTGAAAATGTAACGCACTAGCTATTTGAAGAAGATCTAAAACCTGTTCCACTTTTGGAAGGCCCTGCGTTATATCACCAGATCTAGATTTTTCATATATAAATGTAACGAATGCATCTCCTTCGGAAAGGACTTCTCCATAATGTCCATGAACAGTTGCTCCTGGAGTGGCTAAATAGGGCTTCGCCTATCTTATTACTACAGAGTCAATTTGAACAATTATAGCTTGCCCCGATTTTAAGTGTGATCCTTTTTTGGCTGTACATAGATTTTCACAAATAAACTGCCCGAGGCTAATTATTGTGGATGTTTCATCACAATAATTATGATTATAATTACAATGGAGAAAATGCCAATTCTAATTGAATGGATTCAAAAGTATGTTCGTATCAAAATTATAAATTCTTTCGTTTTCATCCATTAAATAATATTTAAATACTTGAAAAGTCTGTTTTAAATTGGCGAGTTGCAAATATTTAGTTAACGAAATTTGATTATGAGTTATTAAATGGTAAAATGAATTAAAATTATCAATTTGAGAAGCTGTTTCGAAAGGGCCTAACGAATTCGTAATTGGAATTAGAAGATCTCTATCTCTTTTAATTGATTATTTTATCCCATTGTAATATTTTAGATCGTTGAATGGACTCATTTGAAAACAATTGTATGATGACAAAATTATCAAAGATTGGGATTCTTTACTTATATTCAACAACGTGCAAAAAGTTCCTTGATTTTGGCTATGGCTAAATGGTTATTGAATCCTTGCCTTGGAATAAATAGAATCAAATGGATTGATATTGGTACGATCCGACCTATTATCAGAGGTTAATCCCGAACCTAACGGATCATTCCTTTTTCGGATATACGAAGTATGGGATTTCACTAGGTTGATTCTTAGGAAATCTTGAATCAGACCATTTGCACTTACTTCAATAAAGGAAGAGCGGGCCTTCTCGATAGAAGACTCTGGTAAAATATGCACTTCCTCGGGAATGAAAAAAAATTGATCTACTTTCGTTTGGTATTTTGGCTTAAATTCTTTGAATCCCTGATACTCAATTAAATCCTCTTTTTTGAGGATTGAATGCAACCCTATGGTTCCATATTTAGTAATTCCCAAACTCTTTCTTCTGTATTGAGGATCATCAAAATAAGCAAGAATACTATTTCTACGAAAAATACCATTTATGGGTATTTCAATCGAAATACTGGGACGGGGCATTAGTTCTTTCTCTCGTTCTTGAATCGATTGTAATGGAATGATGAATCTATTTCTTCGCCTCTTTGTCAATAAAAAAACATCAGAATTATCATGGGGAATAGTAGGAAGTATGAGATTACAATGACCCGTATATATGATTCGATTAAATTTTGAATAATCAGGAATACTACTTTCTTTTTTACCAGAAAGATTCAAACTTTTGTGTTTCACTTGATCATTATTTACTGTATTTACTGAAAGGCTAGAAATATATCTTCCTTCAGCAGAAAGAGAATGAACGTTTGTTTGATCTTGATCCTTGTAGAGTGAAAAATGGACTGCACTGGATCTGCACGAACCTCCTGATAATATCCACAAATGACTTGTTTTTAGTAAAAGATGTACATTACTATACATAAATTCCGGCGCATGGTATACATCAGTACTCCAGTGCATTTCTCCCTCTGAATTAGAATAAATATGTTTTCGAACCCTCTCTTTAAAATTTAAAGTATATGCTCCCTCACAAATCTCAACAAGCACTTGTTCTGATTCTATGTATTGATCATTTTGAACTAAAATCAAACTTTTGGGTGGAATAGTCACGTTATGTATAATATGTGTGTGAGCCTCGTATACCATAAAAAGAAAAGGAAAAATATGTCTGTGAGCCTCTTTCCTTTCGTTCCCAATGCCATCTTTTGAGGTTGAACATTTTCTATCTCTTCATACTTCCATCATATTTTATTCACGAAAAAAGAGTCTCTTTCGATCAACGCTTCTAATATTTTGGCTCGTCGTTCAGAATGCCCAACTGCAGTATGTTAGAATGATGTGTGCTTACAGGCGGAGGCTTAACAATGGTCCTTATTACATGTATTTTATATTGCTGGAGGCAATGGATGGTGGCGAGCTGAAAGTCTACCAGGCACATGTTTCGCCAGATTTCACCGGCGGCATGTCTTTGCAATTCTTCGGTATTGTCGTCGAGAAGGGGTCTCCTGTAAAACTATTTGATCCCCAAGGTAAGTATGGCATGCTACTTTGATTAATTTTGTTAAGGATTTATTTCTTAGCGTGATCGTGTTTCATGTGTGCGGTTGGTGAAGGCGGAGTCAGATAGGTTGGTATGTTACGCGTGATTGATTATGTAGGTTTTTTTTGGCCAAACCAAGAGTGTAAGAATGTTGGCGTACGTTGATCCATCTATTTTCTTGAAACAGATAACTTTTGGGACTGAAGGTGCTCTGCGGCTACTGAAAGAAGCGTCAATTAGAATCGGTTTTTAACAAGACTAGATTAGTGACAGTGGATGACTCTTACCTGCTATGGCGTCACAACTCTAACCCTAGCTTGCGAACTTCTTAATTATTTCAACTCTGTTGTTGGACATTGTATTGTATATATGATGAAAGTATGAAACTTTGGCTGGCATGCTGATAGGAGCATAATTATGCGACTTAGTTAGCTTGTTTTCTTGCATTTACGTAGTTAGTTATTGTTTATTATAGTGATTTAAGCTATTTTCGTGTGTTTGTAGGTTCAAATGGCAAGTGAAGCAAGAAAGTGCATTTTGGTGCATTTTAGAGCAAAATTGAGCCTAAATGGAGTGCATGCATATGGAGCACAAGGAATGGACGAATTAAGAGATCAAAGAAGGCTAGGAACCTGTTTTGAAGATGAAGAAATAAGTTCAAGACAAAGAATATAAGGAAAGAGCAGGAAACATGGAACATTATCTGGAACATTATCCAAACCTTATCTTATCTTATCCTAACCTTATCATCATCATTTTCTACCTAATTCCAGCTGCAAAGGGGGATTCATTTTCATATGAGGATAATTGAGAACCTGAGTTCTAGAAGACCTTATTTATCCTAAAGAGTGAAGTTAGAAGCTTGGAAGACAAGTACATTGAAAAGGTAGAATCCGAGTGGAATTTGGACAGTGCTGTGCATAACTGCCAACTTCGACAGAGCACCCAGAATTCCTCAGAATGAATTACATGTCGTTCCATATATGGTTGGAAAGCTCTAGATGTCTAGTTTCCATAGGATTTTACAGATCGTCATTCTGATATTTATTGAATATTTTATCGCTGTTTTAGTGACTGGAGGTCGAAACAGGAAGATGAGTCCTAATCGAATTGGGATTCAAGGAAGAAAACGTGGCAACTATTTGTGCGTGTTTTTGGACTTAATTCAGATGGATTGAGGAGTTATAAGGAAGTCTAAACTCTCTAGAAAACCGTGCTTGAGAGTTATTGGAGAATGCAATTAATTAGAATAGCATAGAAGACAAGAGGGGAGCACACAAGAGCCACAAGTCAGAAATCCCAGATTGTGCCGCAGCTTTGGAGGGTTTAGGTGTATTCTATCTATGTTTAATTTTATTTGTTTTTGTTTCATTGTAATTATGAGTAAGTAATTCCTTTTTAGTTAGAGGCGAATTCAAAGCCATGAACATATATGTGATATGAATTGATTACATCCAGTTATTGTTTCATAAATCGTGAGTGCAATTTGTTTAACTGAGTTATCAAAACTTATTCTTGTATGTGGGTTGGGGGTCGACACTTAATTTGCATGCATGAATTTGGTGCTAGAATATAAGGGACTTTCACCTAATAGTTAGAAACTTATATTCACAAGTAGTAAAGGTTGCTAGTCACAATCGTGTTAAGTAAATTCTTGGCATAAGTATCATGTGCTTTCATAGTTACGAGTGCCTCGTCAATACTTATGATTTTCATGGAACGTAATGATCTTTGATTGTATCTTTATTATGCGCTTTCATGTAGGGAACTTTTGAAGAATAATTTGATTGTGGTGCACTCTTTCCATCCAATTCAATGACATAAGGAAAATCTAAGGGTTAATTTAAGAGTACCTAATTAATCTGGGGTGTTGAGAATTCGTGGTTTATTGAAAGAATAACTGGAGATTGATTAATGTTGCATATGTGTCATGTGTGGAGAAGGACCTTCTAGCTAGCCATTCACCCATTCAATTCAATAAAATTCGTTTTCTATAAAGTTTTTTTCTAAAGTTTCTGTTTTAAATTTCAATTTCGTCAAAACAAATCTCCTTTCTCTTAAGTCTTATTTATTGAGTCAAAACCTGTTTTCTTTTGAGTCTTTTAAGTTTTATTTTCGTCAAAACCAATTGTTAGGTATAGATTTGAGTCTTTTTGATTGTTTCTTGCTGTTTTTAGTGTCTTAAGTTAGTTTTGAGTCTATAGAGTCTAGTTTAGTGTTTTTGAGTCTTATTTTAGTTGATTAGCATCCCTAGTTAATCCCTGGTCCAGAACGATCCCTACTTGCATCTTTACTACAATTGTCAACAATAGGGTTTAATTTGTGTGTCAAGTTAATTTTCACATCAAATTTTGGCGCCGTTGCCGGGGATTAGCAAATTTGCTAATCCCTTTGTTTCTGTTCGTGTCTTTTACTTTTGATATTTGATTTAGTTTTCTTTCTTTTATTTTAGGTACTAGAGAAGTAAGACATGGATATTACTCACATTCAAGCTCAATTGGCGAATCTTACTTCGCAAGTGTCGCAGTATGCTGGAAGGACCACAAGGCAAAATGTCCCTACCTTTGGTGCGTCTTATAGGCAAGAATACCAATCAAGTCAGCGACCACAAAGAGGATGGGAGAATGTCAATACCTGGGGTTATCAAGATCATAATCCATCAAGAAAGAATTTGTTTTCCAACATATATAATTCAGATTGGAATGATCATTCAAAATCTATGTGGTGGGAATCTCAACAAATTCAACAAGAAGGATATTGGCAACCACATGAGGAATACTATACAATGCCTATGCAGCCACTACAGCCTCCCCCACAACAATTTGCCCAAAACACTTCAGGTCCTTCTCTAGATAATGATACACTTCTTAAGTTACTAACCAATTTGTCTCAAGGGCAAGAAAACCGAGACAAAAGGATAGAACATTTGGAGAAACAACTTGGGCAGATTGTAGAATTCATGGGGCAAATTCAAGAACAAAGTGAACTCTCCAACTCAAATGTTGAAATTGATGAAGCTATCACTTTGGAAAGTGGCATGAAGGTTGGAGATGAACCCAAGACATCCGAATCAAGCCAAACCATGGACAAACAGTTGATGCTTGAAGAAGAGGAGGATGACAAGGCTACAACAAGGGAAAAACCACCCTTGCTGCAGCCTATTCCAATTCCACCACCCTTGCCGCAACCACCTATGCAATCCAAGCCGTCCATCACAAGTAAGGGGGTTCCAAATTCAATTATTTCTAACCTTATTTTACCAAATGTCCCTATTCCTTGTAGGTTCTTGCAATCTAAGGAAGAAGAGAATGAGAAAGACATCTTGGAAGCTTTTCCAAGGGTCCCAGTTGATATCCCAAGTCTTGAATTAATCAAGGAGGATGTACTTGAGGATGTGTTTCCTACAACTTTCGAAGTGGTGTTTGTCCTTGAGTTCTTGTCGGAGCACACATGTAACTCTTACCTGCTATGGCGTTGCAACTCTAACCCTAGCTTGCAAACTTCTTAATTATTTCAACTCTGTTGTTGGACATTGTATTGTATATATGATGAAAGTATGAAACTTTGGCTGGCATGCCTTTCTCACCAATTTGACATGAATGTAGCAAATTTTTATTACTATCTGCAACGGGTCTTAGCCATGAGAAGAACTTACATGGCATGGGTACACAAGCCTAGTAAATTTTCAAGTGTTTTCTAATCTTATGCGTAAAGTTATCCCAGAAATCTCCCACTTCACAAAACTTATTGGACGGAGGGTTGTCGGTCCACTGGTGCAAGGTGCTCAGTGTTACTTCTTCCAAGGGATCCCCCTCTACATTTGTTGGAATCCTTTCATCACTACCTATTACCCATTACCTCTGTTGTTTGTTGTTCTTGACAACCATCTGTATCTGTTATCAATTAACTTTTGTCTCCCTGCTGTTGTCCAACAAATTTACAAAAACTTATGCTCGATAAACTTTCACGGCACCAGCGTCAACAGCCTCCAGGGCCTGCTTGCCATCACCGGTCTTACAAACTGTAGCTGTGCGTTCTAAAAGAGAAGCCAAAGCATTAGTTTTTGGTCTCCCAGAAAGCGAACATTAGGTTTAAGCACAACTGACAGTACGAAAAACCATTCACATGAAACATAGACCTTCATTTTGCAGCACATCTAAGGCACTCTAGCAACAAATCATCAACGCCAAGTGAAGCAATGGCATCGATCAAGAAAACCACGAAGAACCTTTTGCTTTGGTAAATTACACGCAATAAATAGACATGTAGCTAAAGCAAGAAGTAGAACAGGTGGCATTGGAAATTAACTTTTGCTGGTTGAAGCTTGTTACTGCGAAACAGGCAAGAGTTACAACATCGGGATCATCCACAGGAATAGGTTCATGCATTGCTGCTGCAGCTTCATACCTCTGCTCAAAGAAAGGTCGAGTGTGTGTGTGCATGTGCGAGAGAGAGAGAGACTCTCGTTTTTAACAGGGAATTTATGGTTAGGTTTAGGCAATTTAGGGGTTTCAATTAGTGGATTGATTATGTGCAAAGTATGAACTTTTATCACTTTCGTTTTTGGTTGTGGCGAAGCATATTTTGCAGTAAATTTGACAGATTTTCTTGTAGTTATGCAGTCTGTAGTGTGATAATAATGTATAATGCTTACAGACTGGAAGCAAGGATGGCGATTATGGCTCTTCGTTCTGTGCTCTGAAAGCTGCGTACTAATCGATCCTGTTCGATAGCCTTTTGCAGGATGTAGGCAAGGAGCATACGTGTTGGCTTAACCGCTGGTTTACACCTTCTTTCAGATTGATTCAACAGTAGGCTTCACTCTGATTCCTTCAAAGGAATGTTTATGAGGCCTTTGTCGTCGGTGTGTTTGTCAGGCGTGCCACTATTGGCATTCTGCCAATAGAAAGATGTATATTAGTTTTAGTATAAGTTAGTTCATAAATATATTAGGTACTTGCGCCACAAGTAATGTAATTTTCGTTCATCGGATTGGCGACTTAATTAGATTAGGTCTTGGTTAGGTTCTTTTTATTGCCTTGCTTATTAAGGACTTTTAATATCTCTCGATTGTTTATACCATAGATTGCTTAAGATGGGATTTTGATATAAACTGGTTATAACAAAATGTTCCACGCTCGCGCATACATAGAAAAGTAAAAACGGTAATTAAAGACAGGAATTGAAATACTTGAAAATACAGACTTGTAAGTAAAGACGTTAAGTAAGAACTGATATTGAAAGATTTTAAGTAGAAAGTTCAATAATATTACATGTAATGGTTATTTCAGATTGAATAAACACCCATCGGGTTGATTTTAGTTCTATCGAGATGGTTTTCAAAGCTAGTTCCTTACAAAGGGAAATAATCAAAGACACCTTGGCCTAAGATTTCTAATCAATACTATCAAAACAGAGATGATTTGATGGCAGAGCTTAATTCACTACTCCTCAGGAGAGTTAGGATATATGATCCTAGGGTTCTGGTCTTTGAGTTCTCAAAGTCACAAGCTACACGAGTAGTGTGAATGAGAAAGCAGCAGATAGAGATGAAATTTGTATCTAGGAAAGGCTTTGAGGGATTTCCTCAGAGGTTTTTTTCTGAACATAAGAGTTCTGTTTTTTGGTTGTTTAAGTGTCCTTAGCTTTCTGCCATCGTAGCTCTTATATAGGCAATTATGAAAGCAAAGCCACTTGATGCATTCCACCGTCTTAATTCCACTTGCACAAAGAGAGATAATATTAATTAACTATGCATTTGTAGACACCCAAAATATCTTGGTGTAAGTTCGGCTTAATTTCACAATAACCCCCACATAGTGCCATAATTTGGCTTCAGACCCAAATGAGTGGAAACATGACAAATTTGAGTGTAAACAGATCCACTTCCAGTAACACTAGAAGCGCCGTGCTTGGGGCTTCTCAATGTGTGGTTGTCAACAACAATTTCAAAAATCTGGAGGCCAAGCCGGTGTCTTCAGTGGATTCTGGTGCTGGCTATTGTTGTCATCATGTTTCTGATGATGGATACCTTGCAATGCAAGAAAGGAAAGCGGAGCCTCGCATTTTCCCTGGCTTGGGCAGATATACGGAACTCTCAACTAGGCTGCTTAGTTATTACTTTCGCATCACTTGCATACAAGATTATGACCGCCATTAGTAAGAAACGCACTACAAAACAGTAGATAAATGGATTTAGCTGCTTATCCGTTCATAGCACAAGATGCAATGCAATTAAAGGGATTTGTAAATGACTACTTGAAATGAGTCATTTGAAAATCCTCTGATTAGTGGCGTTGTAATGCTCGTGCAGTGCATTCTTAATCCCTCTCTATAATAGTTCGTAGTGCATTTTTAACTAATTTAGCTTAATTATTTCAATATGTTGTTGGACATTGTATTGTGAATATGACGAAGCATGAAACTTTGGCTGGTATGCCTTTCTCATCAATCTGACACGAATGTAGCAAATTTTGTTACAATCTGCACCGGGTCTTGGCCACAGAAGGTCCCCAATCGTACAAGATTGTGAGTGCAATGGTCACATGTTATATCAGGAAATGAGTAATGGCACTACATGACAGTAGTGTGATTAGGAGTGCAATTTGGATAGGAAATTCCGATTCCGACCAACTATGAACCAAAAATTTCTAATTTTAGCGCACCCGAAATGAATCCAAAATCCGAAAAAATTTGGATAGGAATTGGAATGTATTTGAAAATTCTGAATATTCCGAATTTCGAACCGAACCTTGCCGAACTCATTCCGATCTAAAAATTCTGAAATATGCTGAATTTATAGCAATATACTTACTAATATATATATATATATATGTATAAATATGTTTGCATTATCTGCAATTCCCTTTTATGTAGATATATTCAAAGTCTCAAAGATACACTTACAAATACTTATAATAATGAGTTAGGATCCGGAGACACAGACTTTTGACACACGTTTTTGTGGGACCCACTCCATAATGTATTTCAACGATCCAACCATCTATCTTTTATGTATTACCTCAAAGATCATGTCTACCAAAAATCACCCAAATCTGAAACCATATGACCATTGGATTAAATTTAGTGTTTCTTTATAGAACCATATTCTTTTATTTCTTCACTACAAATGAATGTCTTAATGGTTTTGGATTTGTCTAATTTATTGTGTACCAAAATTAATCTGATTCCAAAATATTGAAAAATTCCAAAAATGTCGATAATTCCGAATTGGCATAAGTTTGTCGAATTCCAAAATTCCAATTCCAAATTCAAAACGTATATTCATTTCTGAAACTTTTTTGGATTGGAATTGGGAGCATGCGTTTCTGATCCGATTGAAAAACAGGCCTAAGAGTGACGGTCGCACCAAAAAATTACTTCAATTTCAGTTGTTTCCTCTTTCTTTCCTTTGTATTTTCTTGGTAATTTAATGGGATCGCGATTCTCAATTGGTGAGTTTAACTAAAAAGTTAACGGAATTGACGGTAATAATTAAAGTGACACACTAGTGAAAGTTTGAGGATTATAAAATTCAAGGGAAAACTAATAAAAAGGACATAAAAACTTTGAAACTTAACCAAAAACACCTTAATAACTTTTATTTAATGGTTAAGGCAAGCCCAACATCAAACCAACCTAAATAAAACTGGCCCAAGCAAAGTAGCTTACGGAGTTTTCGATTTTACCCCTAACGGGAAACCTTGCTCCGTTTATTTGGCATGTTTCCTTCTTCTCTCTTCAATGACGTCGTCTTCCAAATTGCCATTCTCTCTTCGACCTCCCTCGCCGCTTTTCTGGCTTCGATACCCATCTCCAGCTGTCTCTCACCTACCTTATCCGCACTTGGTCATCACTTGACTCCCTCCCTCACTCCATCCACACCGCTTTGAAGAGCATCACCAAAAAAGAGAGGCTCACAAAAAAAAAAGCAATAAAGAAAAAGGAAATTGTACTGGAATTTTCTATTAGTTGAATAGAAAAATAAATTGAATAGAAATTTTGACTAATGAGATTTTGGGAAAAAAAAGAAGGGATATGTAGGTAAGGTTTTTAATTCAGACAGCATCACGGCGGAGAAAACGATTTGAGATGAAGAGAAGGAGACAAGCTGGATTTGGTCAAGTGAGAGAAGAGAAAGGAGGTTAAGAAACAATATGGAAGGTGCCATGGAGAAAGACCCTGATAATTCATTCCTAATAATTGCAATTGCCTGAAGGGGATTCAGCCCAATTGATATCTCCAAAGAAGAAAGGCTTACCAAAAAAAAAGTCTTTTTTTCTCACATCACACATCTCACGAGGCATTGGAGCCGCACAAACAACACAGTGGTATACCAACCCACTCATATTTTATAAAAATAAATTATTTGTATTTTTAATATTTAATTTTAATTAGACCTGTAAACGGAGAGATTTTTCAATTTTTTTAATTATTCGATTTTTAAAGAGTATTCCACATATCATAATATAAGTGGAGAAAATAATATATTTTCATGTCTTTCCACTTATATTATGACATGTGGAATACTCGAGCACGTTGAAAAATTTTCCCTATAAACGAATTGGTTAGTTTCTTGTGTTGTTATGAATTTCTATTGTATACATGAATGCATGAGCATATAGGGAAAGAAAATAAATAATTTTTTTTTATAGAAATAGTGTCACTATTTCTAGAAACTGTGACTATTTCTAAAAACGGTGACACTATTTAGAGAAACGATGACACTATTTCTAGAAACAGTGACACTATTTCTAGAAACAGCACTATTTCTAGAAATAGTGACACTATTTCTAGAAATAATGTCCAAACAATAACTTATAATAAAAAAAATTAAGAGTGTCACTGTAATTTGATATAGATTTAGACCCAAAATAAAACAAAAATCCACCCCAATGCTAATACACAATAATTTGCATTTGTAGTTTATATATAAAGGTTTTAGAAACAGTCGGTATATACTTTTAGAAATACTTGGCATAATATATAAATAGTTATGTGTATTTTTTGAATTTCTTTTAATTTTTTAAATTTGGTATGGAATTAGACTCAAAACAAAATTAAAATCCACCACAATGCTAATACACAATCATTTGCATTTGTAATTTGAATATGAAGATTTTAAAAACAGTCAGCATATACTTTTGTAAACAGTCAACTATTTCTAGAACTTACAATTATACAGCCACGATTTCTAGAACTTCACACAACCACTGTCACTATTTATAAAACTGCACATTGCCACAACTTCTAGAACTTCACACTATTTCTAAAACTTCATACATCAACGATCTCTAGAACTTCATACATCAACTATTTCTAGAACTTCATACATCAACTATTTCTAGAACTTACACTTATATTGCCACTATTTGTAGAACTTCACACAACCACTGTTACTATTTATAAAACTGCACATGCCACAATTTCTAGAACTTCACACAACCACTGTCACTATTTATATTACCACTATTTCTAGAACTTCACACAACCACTATCACTATTTATAAAACTGCACATTGTCACAACTTCTAGAACTTCACACTATTTCTATACATCAACTATTTCTAGAACTTACAATTATACAGCCACTATTTCTAGAACTGCACACGACCACTGTCACTATTTATAAAAATGCACATTGCCACAATTTTTAGAACTTCACACTATTTCTAAAACTTCACACATCAACTATTTCTAGAACTTCATACACCAACTATTTCTAGAACTTACACTTATATTGCCACTATTTGTAGAACTTCACACAACCACTGTTACTATTTATAAAACTGCACATTGCCACAACTTCTAGAACTTCACACTATTTCTAGAACTTCATACATCAACTATTTCTAGAATTTACACTTATACTGCCACTATTTCTAGAACTTCACAGAACCATTGTCACTATTTATAAAACTGCATATTGCCACAATTTATAGAATTTCACACTATTTCTAGAATTTCATACATCAACTATTTATAGAACTTACACTTATATTGCCACTATTTCTAGAATTCCACACAGCCACTGTCATTATTTATACAACTACACTACTGCCACAATTTATAGAACTTTCATACTGCCACTATTTCTATAACTTTAGATTGCCACTAATTTTAAACTATGTTTATTAGTGGATATGCAAGGACAATATCAAAATCAACATATTCTAGCAATCACATAAAAGAAAGTGAGATACACAATGTGTGCGAAAAGGAAACTAAAGGAAACAACAAAAAAAGACAATAAAACTATTGAAAAAAAGACGAATGTTGGAGGCTACGAGTCATTCAAGTGCAACATGATGGAGTTTTCAAATGCAATGGTGTGAGTTAAGACCCATGAATACACAAATACCAGAGCTAGGTGCAGTAGTTTAAAAGAATATTCCCATCCCGTAGGATGGATATAGGACACGACTAAAAAGAAATAAACATACTTCCACTGAGGGTAAAAACAGTAATAACAGCAACAGCCACGCGGTCACGTCTGCCAACTAAAATCTAGGTCCTGGAGGGGCGAAAAACAAAGGTGAGTGGGCCAAGTACAGTTTTATAAAACTTTTTCAAAAGTTTAGAATAACCCCTCGCTGTAAAACCCGTAGTTTACTGAAAATATAAGTTTACTAACAGTACTGGTAATAACGAAATAAACGGGCCTACGCCCAAGGATACGGGTAAAAAGATATCAACAGCAGTATAAAACATCACATTACTTATCGCATAATCAATGCACACAAGTCATGCAGAAAGTAGCTACATGACAGGCTGGGTGTTTATAGTTTACGCTCTAGCACTACATGCACGTGAAGCTGGCGCTAAGCGCGTCACAACGAGTCTAGTCGCCAAGGCGACATAGAACAAGCTGGCACCTATGATAGATCCAAAGTGAGCGTGTCGGTGCATGTGAACATACACGTGAAGCTGGTCCTGGCCCGGACAGTGCTAACACCGTGCAATATGCGTGATAAGTAATAATTTGCTAAAACGTATAGACATGCCAACATTTATTCGATAAAGCCAAATAAACATGAGTACTAAGTCATAATAGGCTAGATAAAACATTTTACAATTTTCATAAAACATGGCACGCTATACAAATCATTAAATCATAGTTAAACACATAATAATATAATATTTGGAGTAAAGAAAGGCCCACTCACTGGTATGTCGTCGGGTCGTAACCACCGTATCTAACTTGAGCTCGTAGCTCCTCGGGATAGGTCTCACCTATTTGGGAAGTTACTAAACTAATCATTAAACAAGTCTATTCCAATTTTTAAATAAGGAAAAGACTCGAAATCCCCTTTGTTTGCTCGTTTCGGGACTTGAAATCGTTGGAAAAGTGGTTCACGCGCTGCCATGCGCCGCCACGGGGCTCCACGCGCCGTCACGCGCACCCACGAGCCGTCACGCGCGCCAACGAGCCGTCACGTGCCCACACGCGCTCGCACGGGCGCCCACGAGCCGTCACGCGCCTCACGCGCTCGCACGGGCACCCACACCGGCTCGCACGGGCGCCCACGCACCTACTGTTCACTTGCTGTTAAAGTTAACGGCGTGCCGTTAACTTTAACGGAATATTCTGTTTGACTGACGGAATATTCTCTAACGACGTTACGGAATATTCTGTTACCGTTAGGGAATATTCCTTGACGGCGCTAAGATTAAACGAAATATACCTTTAGAATATTCCCCCGGTTCGACCCGTTGAACTGGGTCCGCTGACGTCGCAGACCGGTTTGCTGACGTCAGGACCGGGTTCGATGACGTCACTCCTCCGGTGACTGCTACAACTTCCGGCCCCCTTGCGCCGCTCGCCGATGCCAGAATTTGGAAAATGTCGTCGGAATCTGGAAAAATTCGAATTTCTTCATTTCTTCACCCAAAAGGTGTCAAATTGAAGCTAAGGACGAGATGGCCTCGAAAGTTTCGGCCAAAAACGAAACTCGTCGATCTTGGGGTTTCCTTCACATGCAGGCCTTGGGTTGTGTTCCCAAGGTTCCCAGGAGCTCGAATGTGATGATTTTGAGTTGGTTCGAGGCCTGGATCGAGGTGTTTGGCCGAGAAGTGTTTCGCTGGAAAAGTTTGAGATTTCTGGGTTTTCTAGGCTCCGGTTCCAGTGCTGTTTCGAGGTTCCACGAGGTTCTGGGTTGAGGAGGATGAAGGTGGTGATAACAGAAACAAAGTTTGCTCGAGGGAAGGCTACGGGGGTGAAGGTTACGGGGTGCCTAGAGTAATCTGGTGAGTTTGGGTTTCTGCAAAGTTGCAGGTTTCTGTGTGTGTGGTCACGGGGAGGAAGGCAGAGTAAAGAGGGGAGCAGAGAGTAGTGTTGGAAATGTGCCCTAAAACCAATCATATGATGATACTTTACGGACATTTCACATGTTAAACTAATTTAGTTTAATATAAAGGGCAATGATTATTGTTTAAAGTAGTCTCATATAAATGTTATATGCTTAAACAATAAGTCCAAGGAATATGTGCTTATGAGAATGTAATCTAAACAAGTTAGGTTCATGAGACCATTCTCGTTTATATACATATCCTAAACGTTCCTGATCATAGGATTGCCAATTGGGCATTGACAGTCCGTTAAGATCAGTACATGTTATGTCTTCTCTCAGGGAGAGTGACTAGTCTCGAGTCATTGGTGTAACTGACACCAAGACAAGCATGTAGGTGCTCAATATGGACTAAGTCCACTGAACACGATCAACGATGAGTTTTCATGATCATGTCACATGAGAACTCATAGTTGGGATAATGCAAATTAGTCCTTTGACCTGAGGCATCACAGTTGTCTTGTGGTGAGGTCCTTGATCTTTGATTATGTCAAAGTCACCCCATCCGAAGGTGTCCACGGCATAGTTGAGGTTAAGCTACTTAGCCATGGAGGCAAGTGAATGCGCAACAAGGGATCTCTAACCTTCAAACCGTTTGAGGGAGAATACTCTAAGATATGATTAAGAATCTCTGGCCAGAGTATGAATAAGATTTAGGAAGTCGTTCCAAATCATATTCAAGGTAATCATATAAGTAAAAGAATCACATTGGATAGTAGACATGAATAAACTATCAAACCAAACAATGTGGTTGAGAGTATTGTATTAGAGAAGGACCGTATTGCATTGCAATCCTAACTGAATAGGTTTCTCCACCTCTTCTGATTAGCTTGGGTAGCCATGACATACTGCTAGGTGTCACTCATGGTTTGTGGTAGCCCTAAAGGTGTATGATCACTAAAGGGAGAATTGAAAGTAAGTTTCAATTCACAAATGATTTGAAAGAGTTCTAATCCTCCACTGCCTCGCTAAAAGGAACCTAATGGATCACACACCGTGTAAGGTAGAGTTTGATGCAAAGAATGGAGATGAGTAAGAATAATTAAATGGTTTAATTATTTATGGCAAGGATTAATTAATATGTTAATTAACCAAACGAATAAGTTCGTTAAAGACCTCGGGTTAGTTTTGGGCCTCAAGGCCCAATGGGCTTCGAACGTCAAGCCCATTGACTTAAGTTGTATGACAACTTAATGACTGATAATAGATTAGGGCCCAAATAGCCCAATGAACCCAACATGGCCGGCCATTTGATGCAATGTAGTGAACTTGCTTTAATTGCAAGTTTGCCACTACATTGTGAGATGTTATAATGGCAACTTGATAACATTTCAAAAATAGAGGTTTTCTTTTGGAGGATTGATGAGCATGAAAGTGCTCTCTCTTCTCTAAAGAGGCCGGCTACCCTAGAAGAAAAGGGCTAGCATTCTTCTTTCTCTAGGGCATTCATCTTCTCATCAAGACACTCCTTGGTGAAGAGACTTAGAGGTTCTCTACTTTGGGAACTTGAAGAAACCTATTCTTTGATCCTCCTCCGAAATGTTCATGGAGCAAAGAAGTTTGGAACGAAGGCCCTCTCCATGGGTGATTAACCTTTGCTTATGCAAAGAGGAATCTTCAAAGGTATATGATTTCACAACTCAAATTGTGCTTGAGTTTTTGTAATGGTTCACCATATCTACTAGGCATAGAAGTTCTTGGGTAAAGTTTTGAATTTGAATGCATACAAGCATGATTCCGCCAATTAAATGTTAATTGCATGCTAATGATGTTGTTCAAATGAACTTGGTTTTACGAAAACATCCCTTCAAGTAGACAGAGAGTAATGGAGTTGGTTTGAAGTGTGAAGAAATTCACACATGTTTGCTAGTTTTAAAGGCACCAAAAGTGCACAATCACATGCATGCAAACAAGCATGCACCAACACAGTCTGAAAAAGAATATAGAGATGCAGAGCACCTTGGTTTCAAATAAAACCATAGGAAAACAATCCACTGTATCAGAAAAATACCGCAATTTGGTAAATTACCAAATTGTCCCTGTTTACAACTTGTCCGTTGCAAGTCCGAGTCGATAGGCAACTGCTCCTACTCGCTCGACGATCTGATAAGGCCCGATGTAACGGGGACTCAGCTTCCCTTTCTTTCCGAACCGTACAACTCTCTTCCAAGGTGACAACTTGAGAAATACCCAATCGCCTACCGCATACACACGATCGGTAGAATGTCTGTCGGCTATGCTCTTATGTCGGTCCTGAGCAATCTTCAAGTTCTCCTTAATCAACTGAATGCTCTTTGTAGTCTCATCAACAATATCTGGACCAACAAGAGCTCTCTCTCCGACTTTAGACCAACACCAGTGTTCGGCATGGTTTTCCATACGGGCGCCTCGAATGGTGACATGCCCCGATGCTCGAGTGATAGGCACATTTGTTGTGCGGAACTCCGTCGAGGCAAGTGTTCACACGCCATCGTCGCCGGATTAAAGACCTTAGCATGTCGTGAGTCGGATAGTTCTTTACGATTGGCGAGTCGGTCTGAGGATGGTAGCGTGCTTTGTAGGCGTGATCCCAGCGCGATGCGAAAATGCTCCCAAAACTTGGAAGTGAAAGCGGGGATCACGATCATATATGATGCGACCCAGGGACACCATGGTGATTAACGATCTCGACGATGAAACGTCGGGCTAGGCGATCAAGGAATAGTTCCTCCGGACGGTCGAAGTGTCTTGATTTGGTGAAGTCGGTCAACGATGCCCAAATGCGATCGTAGCCCTACACGTGTACAAGGTAACTTGTACCTGAAAATCCATAAGTGACGTTTTCCCACTTCCAACTCGGGAGTAGGGGTGGGCCTCTTGCCAACCCAGAAAGGTTTCTTCCTCTCGCCTTGACTGTGGCTGACCGTCGGGGCATCGGGCGACATACTACGCAATCTCCCTCTTCATTCTCGGCCCGATAGTAGAATGGGCTAGAGATGGTATGGTACATCTTAGTGCTCCACTGGATGCATAGCGTAGGCTGAGAAATGTGTGACTAAATCAAAGTCTCCTTCTTGAATCTTCGTCGTTAGACACGTACATCCGTCGCCTTGCGAAGTAAGGCGTCGGAATTTCGGATCCACCAGTCTCCTGCACCACTTGGAGTTTAGGATCGCAGCCATAGAATGCAAACAATCAGAATCATTACGGCGAGCGACACGAATACGATCAACGGTAAGTTGGCTAATAAAGCTACGTCGTTGTCACGGCCAAAGTGACACCGGTACTTAGTTCGGTCAAGAGAGGAATGTGACGAGGTGACAAGAATTATTCGATCGTCAGTAAGACTTTCAGGCTAAGGGCATGTTTACTACGTTTGCCACGGCCCAGGGATGGTATTCGATAGTCTGTCGTAGTCACTCATCGGCTTCCGTCCATCTCCTTTGCACCGAGATTAAGGTCTCATTGAAAGAAGAGATACTTCAGGACTACGGTGGTCGGTAAAGATTTTGCATGTCTCGCGTAGGATAATGTGGCCAAATCTTCGGAGGGCGAATAATGGTGCCAAGCTCCGGGTCGTGGGTATGATAATTCCTCTCATGAGGTTTCGGTTGTCTTGAGGGCATAGCGGAATTACCTTTCCATGTTGCATTAGTACACATCTGACTCGTCCCGAGTGACGCATCACGCCAAATCTCGTAGTTACGCATTGTCGTCGGGAAGTGTTAACCTTTGGAGCATGGTAAGGCGTGCCAATTTGTTGGAAGAGGCACTCGTGATCGTCGTCCCACACAAACTTAACATCTTTCTTGGTAAGTTTCGTGAGAGGCGAGCTATAGAAGAAAAGTCCTTCCACGAAACGTCGGTAATAGCAGAGCCGAGGCCAAGAAAACTTCGATCTCGAGTCATTGCGTGGCTCCCAATTCTCCCTTTGCGACAATCTTCGAGGATCGTGAGAATACCATACGTAGAGATTATGTGTCCCAGAAAGACACACGATTAAGCGGACACCCGCATTTCTTTGGACTTGGCATAAAGCTAATTCTCCTCCCGATCTCACTCCCGAGACCATGCGCGAATGCTTAGCATGATCGGCTCGGAATTTGGAACTGCTTAGGATGTCATCGATAAACCCCATCACGAACTGTCGAGATACGGGCGGAATACTTGATTCGTCGAATTCGTGAAAACTATTGGGCGTTAGTAAACTAGAAAGGCATCATCGAAGCTCGTAGTGACCATCAACGAGTCTTGAATGCGGTCTTGTGCACATCGTCGTTCTTGATCTTCAGCCGATAATAACCAGGACCTCGGATCGATCTTGGAGAAAACTTCGTGCATACGAAGTGGTCGAGATCATCGATCACAGGCGGGGGATAACGATTTTTAATCGTCCACGGATTGGTGCTATAATCAATGCAAAGCTTCAAATGCGGGTCTTTGCTCGAGCAACAAGGCGGAGCTCCCAGGTGAAGTCTTCGTTGAATGAATCCACTTATCAATAAGTTCTGGCACAGACCTTGACTCCACTCAGTGTAGGGTGCCCATCACGATAAAAGGGTAAAGAGAAATAGGGTCCGATTACACAGAGGAAGTAGATCGATGGTGAACTCCACATCTCGATCGAGGTGGTAATGCAGGTAGATTGTCAAGAAAGACATCAAAGAAGTTTGTTGACAAGCGGTACATCGACAACCCGAGAAATTTCCTTGCTTTCCGACACCACGTAATGCGATGTAACCATCATGACCACTTTCAGCCAGTTTCTTCGCCTTCATGGTGAATCGGCCGTGCTTGATCTTCGGTGCAGAGTGCGTCACGGTTGGCATGCGGGTGGTTGGAAGGTAACCATTTTAAAGTCGACGATCAACAACGACATGATTTTGGTGTAGCCAATCCATTCCTAGTATCACATCAAAATCTACGATATCCAGAGGAATGAAATTGGCGAGGCATCACACGGTTAGCGATCACAACGGGGTATCTCGATACTCCCGTTGAACATGACGGACTTCGCCTCTCGGCGCCCAGCAATTCCCATATTGTGCAGATAGGAGTACAATGTGGATTTGATAGTTTGAGCAAGCAAACATTATGGCCAGGAGTGGGTAGCACAGGATCGATTAAAACTCTAGCAAAATGACCAAGTATATTCGACGTACCCGTAATAAGATCGGGATTGTTTTGGGCATCATCTTCCCGGTTGATTGCATTAACTTCCAGCCCGTGAGCTTTGCTTTGTGCTTTCCGTAGCGACCTCTGCGCAGTTACCATCTTTGCTGGTTTCCTGCGCTCTATTACCACGTCCACTTTGTCTGCCGCGGCTTCTCGCCATGGCCTTGGCTAGCAAAAAAGGCAGATGCTAGCCTCCCGTCCTTGAATTTGCCGGTCTCCACGATGCACGCGGATATTGCCGGTGCTCTCACGTAATATTGTGGTGCTCGTCCTTGGAATTGCATAGTACCAGGGATGCGCGGGTAGAGTAGGATAACCCAGGATGCGGGGATAAAATAGGGGTATTGAGTGAGCATCTCCACAGTGAGTGAAACGGCGACTCAGAAGTAAGTCATTGCAGTAGGAGCTGTCCTGCAACCTGTTTGGATCGGAATAGGTGCACAAGAGAAGTGGTTGCTCGGTTTTCTTTGTTTACGTGGACCTTTGGTTAGCTCTTGTGTCCCACACATATAATTATAACATCCACTGGTTTCTGGTTTACACTCAGAAATGGCGAGGTGTTGCAGATGAACGGAGACTGGGCATTAGATTGGGTGGAATTATCCTGGCGCGGAAGCGGGATCCACTAGTGAGCCTCGCTTCCATGGTTGAGTCTTTGGAGTTCGATCCACCCTTGGATGATCTTGAGCTAGCCAACACCACGCTTGAACGTCGGTTCTTCTTGGGACCGAAATGATTGCCCGCACACCACTTCCTCTAGGCATTAGATTCTTCCTCTCATCAATGGTGTCATCGGGAGGCGCTCTGCCCGAGTTGAGGATCAGGAGAATGCTGCTGATGACATAGTGATAAAGAGAATGCTAAGGAGGCTGGGGGCGGACGGGCGGGGCGTGGTAATTAGAAGCGAGAGGAAACCGGCTGACATGGTAGCTGCGGAGGAGGTCGCGTTGGAGCACGACGAGCTCATGGGCGGAAGTTAATGCGATCAACCTGACATTATGATGCCCCAAGAAAACAATCCCCGTCTTATTATGGAGTACGTTGAATATACTTGGTCATTTTGCTAGAGTTTTAATTGATCAGGGTGCCACCCACTCGGTCGTATCGCCTTTGTTGCCAGGCTACTCGACCCACGTTGTACTCTGTCGGGTACAATATGGGAATATTATCTTAGAGAGGCGAAGTCTGTCATGTTGATGGGAGTATCGAGGATGCCCGTTGTGATCGTAGCTCCGGTGATGCACCGCAATTTCATTCCTCACGGATATCGTAGATTTTGATGTGATACTAGGAATGGATTGGCTACACCAAAAAAATCATGTCGTTGTTGATTGTCGACGGAAAATGGTTACCTTGAAACCCTGGCATGCCAAGCGCTGGCGTTCTGGGAGGCTTGGCGAAAAAATCAACTTTGCAATTATTCGGCCATAGCAACGCTGTGGTAAGAGAAGCTGTGATGAGCTGCCCATCGCACATGTGTTAGGCAAGCTCTCTTTGGTTGTCATGTGCCGATTGTCGACAGAAATTTCTTGATATTTACGACAATTACTAATTACTATTTGTCCGAGCGATGTGAGATTCATGCCAGGAGTATGACCCTCTGCTACCGCTGTCATCGCCTGGAGTTGAGGGTTCGCCGAGGAAACAATGATAAAGGATTCATTGACCTAACACTTCACCTTGAGAGCTCCGATGTGTTTGTTGAAGAAAAACGTACTGGCTGCGTGTAAACGACAAATCGAGGAAATGACGGTAAAATCGTTATCCTTGGTCGATGATCTCTTTTGGCCGGAGCTTGCTGCAGACCTCTCCAAGATCGTCACGAGGCTCTGGTGGTGAGGCTCGAGCGACGTGCAAGGCATTAGGCTGCGTTATGGTCACGGTTTGCATTGTTGCCTTTCGGGGTGTGCGCCCGGCGCTGGATTTGATGAGTATTCCGCCGCTCATCCGAGGAGTGTGTTCAGTATTTGGTGATGACATCTGAAATGTATTCAAATACGGGCGCGTCCTCTGGCGACTGGCGAGGAGGTGAGGAGTAGCATGCCAAGTCCGTGAGTCTGACAACTCTGGACACGCCACGGTGGTGCGTTGATCTCGAGCGATGGCTGCCGGATGGAAGAGACAGGCTGGCTGAATCAGTTTTCCAGCTTTGTGGCTCTCGCGTTCGTGGACATAACTACTCTCTGCTTCTCCAAAAGTGTCCAGTTCTCTGGTTTGGCTGGCTCTGTGTCTCAACGACATCTTGCCTGTGCTCCGGTGTTGCACTTCCGGCGACGACGGTAACTACGAGATTCTGATCTCCTTGAACAGCAGATGGTGTACTGTGGCATGGGCAATAAACATGCCTGAGCAGCAGCTGTGAGAGAGATTATCGCCCACCCACGACACAGGCACTGCGACAAACCATCCCAGCACGAGTGGCAGTTTGTCTGCATGGAGACATGCAAAAATGCTGCAAAGAACCACGATGCAATATCTGACGGACATAATCTCGAGCAAGAATGGGCGATGATGCGTGCATCGGCTCTCATTCATCTAGCAGCAAGCGATGCCACTGTCAGTCTGTTTGGCTGAGCTCTCTTCTGCCTGCTCTGTCCTACTGCCCAGCCCGGCACCCCATCTTGATCCTTTGAGGCAGCCGACAACGGCGTAGCCAGCTGCTGACGGGTCATGTTGTGACCTTTTTCAGCTGAATGGTCGGGTGTTTAGGACATGCATGCGTCTCGCTGCGGCCGAGAACTGGTCAGCGGCCCTGCAAGGCGGCGGATGTGTGCTGCGGCAATTTGAAGATTCTTGATGAGTCTATTCGGCTCTGCCACTCTGAGGGCACTAAGGTGGCGCCACCAAACCGGCCATCCACTGTTGGCCGTGAAAGCGTGGCCGGTGACCTCCGGCGGGGCTCCAGCACCTTGCGGCGGCCTCCACCACTCCCCGTAGAGGTGGCACCATGGTGTGGCACGTGGGGTGCAGCGGCATTTGGGTGTCGTTAGGCTCGCAAATCGACACACTCAGATCGAGATAGTGCGTCCCAGCCGGCGGTTTCAGTGTGAGTGACCAATCACCATGTATTGGCATCACTCAGCGATCGTGATCATTTCACCTCAAGTTTGGAGGCGGCCCGAAACTGCGGGTGAGATCCCGCTACGTGCGCCGCGAGCGGCGACAATGAAGAGCTATCCCGGGCTCTCGATGGCATGCCAAGGTGTGCTGAGGCCCGGCGTGATGGCGAGAATTTGCGTTTCTGACGGAACCGCGCTACAACAACGTATCCTTCGGCATTAATGTGCGACCGAAGCGGCGTATGAAAACCATCTTGAAACACCTACAGCTGACAGTGAAGGAAAATCGAGAAAACTCCTTGTTAGTCAGTATTGATAGTGAAAAAACATTGATTGATGAAGAGCAGAAGGTGCTCGGGAGCATAGGCACGCCAGCCCAGCCATTCCTGCACGTCGATGTGGCTATGCGACAGGTGTTGGGTGACTCTCAAGTTGGCTCGCAGAGAGGGCCTGCGGGGCTGAGGGAGGCGAGTCCCGTTGCTCCGAGCACCCGGCGGTAAACGGTGCCTATCGACTGATCTAATCATCCAGAACTTTTCAAGAATTCATAATGTCTTCCATGTCTATGCTACGTAGATATGTATCGATCCTTTGCATAAATTGTCATTTAGACGCGGCCTTTGGAGGTCGTGACGACGCGTATGATGAAAAACCGGTGACGATTCTCGACTAGAAGGAGAGGTGCGAGGAACAAAGCGGTGAATCTTGTCAAAGTCTTGCGGAGAGTGCCCTTTCAGGTGGAGGAAGCTACGTGAGAGACGGAGGACGGCATGCGGGAAACGATATCAGAGTACCTTTTCTTTGGTAATTAGTTGTAATTTGTAAATTTCGGGGACGAAATTTTTATTAGGAAGAGCGTTACATCAGTCTAATAATATTGTACTTTATTCCCAGAAGCGTAAAATGACGAAAATGCCACTTAGTGGCCACGTGCGTCTTTTGTGGACAATTATTTCTCATCGACTTATTTTCGAACTTTTAGCATACTTTCGGTTTACACTTCGTTACGAACACTTGTAGACACGAACGGGACAAATTTCGGACTTGTAATGGACAAGTTATAAACGGGGGCAATTTGGTAATTTACCAAATTGCGGTATTTTACGAAAGTGGATTGTCTTCCTAGTGGTTTCATTTGAAACCAAGGTGCTCTGCATCTCATATTCTTTTTCGGTGTGTTGGTGCATGCTTGTTTGCATGTGATTGTGCACTTTTTGGTGCCTTTAAAACTAGCAAACTTTGTGTGAATTTCTTCACACATCAGGCCAACTCCATTACTCTCTGTCTACTCTCTACTCCCTCTTTACTACGCCTTCCTCCCCGTGACCACACACACACACACGAGCACGCAGCTGCCGGAAACCCAAGCTGCCCGTATTGCCAGGCCACGGCCATTCCTCCCTCTCGATCTTTCCTCATACCTGACACCATGACTTGCCCATCATCGTAACCTTCACACCTCAGTCGAACACTTGAGCATCGTGGAACCCAGGAGGAAACACGGGGCAGGCCCATAAAATTGTGACATCCCGTCGACCAACGGAGGGGGTGATGTGCCACCAGCTATGTACATGCCCACCTCGATTAGCACGAGGCCCAGCATTTGCAGGGCTCGCGGCCGGATTCCATCGAACTACGAAGTTAGCGGAGTTTGGGCTAAAGCAATCCCAGAGATGGATAACCCTGCGAAGTTGTCGTGAGTTTCCTAGAGCAAAGCGAGTGAGGCGTGGCCCAAGCGGACAATATCGTGCTGCGGCGGAAGCGGGTTCGGGATGTGGCGAATGGTATCGAGCCACTCTGCTTGGGTTTGGTACGAATGTGCGGCGGGGCCAGTTCCCTTAAGTGGGGTGGTTAGTATCCCATCGACCAACGAGAGAGGGTGATGTGCCTTATATGTACATACTCCCGCCTCCCGATTAGCACGAGGCCTTTTGGGAGCTCGCGGCTTCGGATTCTATCGGAACTCAGGGGTTAAACGAGTTTGGGCTAGAAGCGATCCCGCTGATGGGTGACTGCTGCAGGAAGTTGCTCGTGAGTTTCGAGCTCGCCAGTGGGCGTGGCCCAGAAGTGGACAATATCATGCTACGGTGAGCCGGTCTACCCACGGAATATGTACCTGCACGCGAAACGCAAAGAAGTTGCGAGGAGTTGGCTAAAACCTTATGTATTTGTTGAATCTTTTTTTATTTTTAGAATTTGGTATGGAATTAGACCCGAATCAAAACAAAAATCCATCCCAATCTTCATACGCAATTTTGTTTCTTGTCGAATTGTCAAATTTTTCAAATTTTGCATTTTATTCATGTCACCTTATTATGATGTCTTATTTGATACATGAATAATAGTGATAATTATAGCTTGTTACAACTCAATAAAAAATATTATAATTAAAGGCATTGTTGATTATAAAAAAATAATTATAATTTTTGGTTGTGGTCTTTGGACTTTAATGAATTAATGACATATTTGTAGATAATGAAGTTTCAATTAAAATGTACCATTTTTGTAATTAAAATGTGGCATTTCGTAATTAAAATGTCTATATGGCATTTTTAGAAACAATTAAAATAGGTGATTTGGGCTAACAAGTTTGGGTTTGTCGGGCGATTGGAAAAAAATTGTAGCTTGTGTGTTGGGCTTTGATTTGGCACATGGGCCTTTTATTTTGTCGTAGTGGTAAAATTTGTCATTTGATTAAAGTTTTTGCCCTTTTCATTAAAAAAATTATTAGAGTGCTTTTGGTTAAGAAAAGTTTTAAAATGTTCTTTTCATTAAAGCTCCCAAAATTCAAATACTAAATTTAGTGAAACTCGAGGCTATTCATAGGCTATTGCGACAGTTAACTATTTATTTAAATAGTATTCGAGAAACACCTTCAAATTTTCTTACGATGCGTTTCTGAGGAAATGGAATGAGAAGAGCCGGGAATTGTACTCATTCCAAGTGATTCAAGTGTTTACCAACACTTGGGAATGAAAGTATATATAGGACCCCACCTAAAATGAGAATCAGAATCTTAAGCTTAGAGGGTGGATTTTTGAGATTTAGGTGAGTGCCCAGGAAGGGATACTGCGTGATCTTTGGGATTTTTGTATATAGTACATACTATTTACATACAAAAGATACTACTTGATGTGTACGTACATAATATTTATACGGAAGATTTACCAAATTGTCCTGTATATACATACAAAAGATGGTCGAAGATTATGGATAGATGTTTATAGATATGCTAGATGGTACACTAATATCTGTTCATTCTTCTTCATTGGGTTCTTGAGAGAGGGAGGAGAGAGAGGGCTGCGAGGAAAATAAGGGCTGCAAGGAGGTATTTAAGGTGAGCATTAAGGAGGTATTGTATGTACAAATGACAAATATAAGGGCTGCAAGGAAAAACAGAAGAATTGAGTAGAAGCACACACAAAATTGACGAAATTCCACATGTATTGGATGGTGGATTGATACGTTGTTAGAGGAGAATGTTTGGAGTGTATCGAACTTGAGGAAAAAAAAAAAAAAAAAAGGCGTGTGGTTTTCATGGGGTACACCTTACACATGAAAAGAAGAAAAAAAAAAAATGCAATTTGATCTTCATTTATAATCTTCCAATATGATTTACCGGTAAGATGAAAATATGAGAAAACAAGTATGTAGCACGGATACGGATACGGATACGGCGATACGACAAATTTCTAAAAATTAGGATACGATGCGGCATGAATACGTTAATTTAATATTATATTGTTGGATTAAGCGGAAAGAAAAGCATGGGTGTTGTCTTGTCAAAGGCTTTTGGCGCATTGTTTGGTGACGAGCGAAGAAAAGCGAAGAAAAACAAGTTTTGGCATATTGTTTGGTGAGCAGCAGAAGAAAAGCAGAAAGAAAAACACAAAGAAAAGCAGAAAGAAGCAAGAACCAGCAAGATCGTGAATTTAGGACCAGAACTTACCCACAAGCAGAAGCAAACAGCAAGAAGTAAGAAGCAAGCAGCAAGCACCAACACCCGTATCTGAACGTCTGGAGTCTGGACGTCTTAATTTTTGGTTTAATTTTCGCAGCAGAAGCACTGGAGTCTGGACGTCTTTACGGAAAACAGGAGAAGCTGGACGTCTCTACGAAAACAGAAGAAGGCTAAGGGACGTCTTTTGATTTAATTTCGGGCTTTTCGCAGCAGAAGCACTGGACGTCTCTACGAATTCCAGATAATTTCGGGCTTTTCCTCTTAATTTTTGGTTTAATTTTCCATTTCGAAGTTCAAACATTTCCGGAAAACAGGATACCCGTATCTCAAAGTGTAGATACGCGTATCCATCGACGTTGACCGTATCTCTTGACTGGGATACGTATCCGAAGCGTATCTGACCGTATCCAGCCAGGATCGTATCCGATACTGCATAGAATACGGAATACGGCACCGAATTGACGTATCCGTGCATCGTAGGAAAACAACATATGCAAATAAAAGCCCAAATTATAAAAGAAACAACCATTTCATTTGAATGACTTGTATGAAACATTAAAACATACAATAATATATTTGAAGAAAAGGTTGGTGGAATCAATTTTTTTTTTACCTTTAGGATGTGGTTAAATTGCAATTGACTATTTGGGGTGAATGCAGTCAATAAGGAGAAAATATGATTAACCAATTTAGCATGATGAGAATGAGGTTTAAAATGAGATAAATGCATTTTCTTTGTATTATGCTTCGATCTCAATAAATTTATAATACAATTCTTGAACGCAATAAATTTGTAATACAAAAACCTTGAAATCTAATGATGATATTTGAACAATGTCAGCCATTAAAAACATGTAAACAAAAAGCATCTATAAAAGATTACGATGAATGGAAATAAAAGAAAATCAACGCCCATAGTTTGGATCAAATGAAATTCGTGAAAAATCCTGGAATAAATGCTCACAAAAGATGAATAGCACATAAATTTAAACAGCAAAAAGGAAAAAGGTACGAAAAATACAATTGGGGGTAAAGTTCGGAACTTTACCAGAAGGGTTTCGGAGGAGGAGATCGGCGAGGCGGATTGAAACTCGAAAGGCTGAGCTTTGGAAAACAGCGCGTTGGAGGCCCAGCCTTTGACACGGCTGCGGCGCCTTGTGGTGGCAATGCCGCAATGGTTCCGCTGCTAGAGAGAGAGTTTGAGAAGCAGGGTTCTGACTTTTGGTTGAGAAAACAAAACACGAATCAAGGCAGCAGAGGTGGATTGAGTAAGGGATGCTGGCAATTGCTGTCCAACGGAGAAAACACCCGCTCAAATGACCCACACGTGTCTCACATGGGTACTTTCGTCAATTCACTGTTGAGGCTGAAAAAATAAGTAAAAAGGGGGCCAAAACGATCAAAACACCGCTCTTATGAACAGTGTTTTCAAACCCATCAGGTATCCAACTTTTGTACCAATATTACCCCCATAATTTTTTGCTAATTCCAAAACACTCCTTACAGTTTTACTTGCCCAACTCCAACAGACAGTCTCATAGCCTCCAACAGACCCATCTCTCCTTCCCAATTCCCATTGGAGAAGCTTCAGTTCCGGCTATATCCTTTCAGCACCGACCCTCTCCAACTCCCATTGGTCGCCACCGACTTGCCGACTTTCTAGAACCCCCATAAACTCAGAGAGAGAGATGGATGGTGTGGTGATCTGTGCGACGTGTGAGGGAAGGCTTTGGTGGGCTGGGGAAAAAGGGATTGAGGAGGAAGGAAGATCAGGGAAAAGGTGGAACGGATGGTGGTGGTTACGCATATTCTTCTTCTTTTTTGTCTTTTATTTATTTTTTATACATATTTTACTTTTTACTTTTTTTTTGTCTTTTAAAAATCTTGTAAAATTATTTTATTAAATAACTATCTTTGTTAAAATCTTGTTAAAAATATTTATTAAAAAAAACAAGGGCAATTTAGTAATTAAATTGATTTCAATTCCGATTCATGTAAATAAGTAAACATCATACATGAAATCTGTATTATTTCAACTCCTCCTCAATTCAATTTCTCTCGTTCTGATTATGGATTAGTAAACGAACTATTAGAGTTGAACGCTTTCCCTATCACACATAGGTTTTTTTTTCTCAAACCATTTCTCGCGCACTCGATCAATAGCGCGAGAGTGAGGTTCTGAGCGCAGCAAAGAAGTGAAGAAAGGTTACGTTGGAAGACACTCTTGTTTTATGCAACTTTAATTCCTTAAAGCCTGGTGATAAGATATAATGTTGAGAAATGTTCGGTTTGAGAGGATTTTGTATGAGTTGTTACACAAACTTATGTGACAAAACTAAGAAGACATCTAAAGCTGGAAAAAATAAGGAAAAAGGCAAATGTCTATATGAAAATACATACAAGAGGTTGTAACACGAGAACTTCCTAGGAGATCCTCTATTTTAATGTTACTCTCACCTAAAACCACTTAATGTTCATTTGGTGAAAGTGAGAAGATTCTTAAAGATTAAGACTAAATTGGCGAGCCACTTTATATTACTTTCTAGTAGTATTATACTCCACTTGTAAGTGTGAAATCTTAAGATCAAATCTTGTAGATAGCGAGTTCGATATCAAACTATGGCAGACCTATCGTGTCTAAAACCAAGGCTAAATTGGCGAGATAAAAGGGTATTAGCAAATTTAACCCCTGAATTTGTAAGTAAGTGTCAATTTCTCCCTGTAAACTCTAATTTTAGTCAATTACCCCCTAGATTTTTATAATTAGCCCAATTACCCCAGAAAAATCTTCAGTGATACGTACCATTGAATGGTACGGCCAATGAATGGTCCAAATTAATTGGCGGTGGGTCCCAAATGAATCTTAAACCATTCAAGTACGTACCATTGAAGCTTGACCCAATCACCCCATGCTAATTTTTCAATTTTCCATCTACTATACCATCCATTTTGGTCACGTGCTATACAACTCCAATACCTGAAAGCCAGATCCTCAGAAGCTTCGCTGAAATATGTGAATCCAACAGGAAAACAAAGTGGACTTAGGCACCGCGCGATGACCCAACAATTGCTTAATATAATTTCAATGTAAGCATTCCAAGCTTTGCAAAACTAACTGTTTTTAGAAATTTATATATATATATATATATATATATATATATATATATATATAAAGTTCTTCAAAATCTTCGATTTCATTCGGCCCGAAACCTTCCAAACCAAGCCAAATTACAAAAATTGAAACAAAAATCCGAGAAAACACTTTGATAATAGAGTTCAAGCATCGCCATAGCACGAATCGAGAACTAGAGATGAAATTTTTTGCAAAAATTACCTCAGATTCGGATTCGAATTGGAATCGTATGGGTGCGGGGCAGTGCGAAGAAGATGCTGGGGCTTCAGGGTTCTTGAGAGGCACTGGCTAGAGAGTGATGCGTCGGCGGGATAGAGAAAAGAGAGAGGGAGGAGAGAGTGGGAGATGCGGAAATGACGAAGCAAGAAGAAGAAAACAAGGATTGTGTTTGGTGAGGTCAAAATGACCTTTTTGCCCTCAGAAATACTAAGATAAAAGTTCGAGGGAAATTGGCAGTGCCTTACAAGTTGGGGGGGTAAATTGGCTACTATCTCCGAGATAAAAATACATGAACTAGTATTGGAATCCGAGCAGAGCCCAATTACAAGAAAGGATCAGAAAGACAATACAACATTATACATAATCTGTGGCCTAGCTGATTGATTCGACCCATATGGTACAACATAAAAATGGGCCAATTACTTTGAAGTTTGAATTTCTGTTGCTTTTTAGATACGAAAATTATTAATGCAAACTCATCGATCATAAGTACCACATATGCCAAAGCACTTTTTCCGGATAAATAGCGATTCTGACTACGCTTAAGGAAACAACTTAAAAGTGTTTTTGATTCACCAAAACGCTTTTTAGAGAAGCCTAGCTGCTTCTTGCGGAAGCACTTCCAACTCTTTTCCAAGAAGCACTTGGACTTATAACAAAGTTTCAATGTTTTTCTAATAAAAGCGCTTCTAGAAAAAGTGTTTATGAGCAAAAGCGTTTCTTACATAAGCACATAAGCATTCCCATGCGAGCCATCGATCATCTCATAATCAATCTACAACCAGCAATGACAATTATGGATTTTCATGGTAACGACATTTCATTATAAGCGGCCATAAAAATACATGAAAATCATACACTTGATAAGCAGCAAGCAGCAATATTCCATTTTTCACTGCTCCATTTGCTAAGGTTGATGCTTACTTCATAATATATTTCCAGCAATAATCCGACTATAAATCCTAATCAACCATTTACCGATAACCGCTACTCTCTCCTAACATCATGATTTCACAAACTGACTCAACTACTATGTCACAAACACCACAATAAACAGATCATACACTCCAATCTACCATTTATGAATACAAGTTTGCCAACATGGGTTGGGTTTTTTTTACCTTTCCTAGCTGCTACAATCACTGTTATTGTTGTTGTTGCTGCTACGATGGTTACTAGCATTCCCAACCCCATTAACCCCGCTTTTTCTCCCACTTCCGCTCTTCAGCTGAGAAATCTCCACCTGTGTCTTCATGAAAAACTGCAGCCTCTGCAACTCCAACTCCTTGGCAAACTTCATCCTCTGCTTCTCCATCTCCACCACCTGCTGCAGCTTTGCTGTCTCCGCATGCTCATAAGCCTCCCCAAACTTCAATATCGCCCGAGTCAGTTCCCTCACCGAGCTCCCCCACCCTCCTCCTCCTCCTTTCTCTCTACCCACTGCACAAGATCTTAATCCACCCCCTACCCCCTTCCCCACGCCCGCATTGGCATTGGCATTGGCAGTCCTCCTCCTCTTCCGCTCGAAAACCTCATTATCAATTGAAAAAGGCGACAGCTCCCGCGACTCATCTGAGTCCCATTCCACCAAATCCCTTTGTCGAATTTTTCCCTCCCGTTTTGCCCTCGCCCTATGCCCGAGAAACTGGCTATGTCGAACGCCGACCGGCATTTTCTGGCTATGCCCCGAAAACCCACCACTACCACCACCGCCACCGCCACCAGACCCAGGACCCACCTTAGCACCAGAGGGACCAATCAAATGATCGAGCCTCTCATAAAAGGGCCACTTGCTGGGTCCTCCTCCAGCCCCAATCTTCGACTTTTCGAGCTTATACTTCTTCTTCACAGTATCAATCCTATTCTTACACTGTATGTCAGTCTTGGGAATCTTACCGTAGTCCTCCCTGCTGCTCACGACGTCCGCCACCTCCTTCCAGTGCTTCTGCTTCAAATTCCCCCTGCTCAGCTCCAAGTACCTCTCCCCCCACGCCTCGATCAGCACCGCCGTCGCCCCTTCGCTCCAGCAATCTTCCCTTCCTCCGCCGCTGCTCCGTCCTTGCTGCTGAGCCGACGACGGGAGAGCTAGGGCTAGGGTTTTGTTCTGAGTCGGCGTCGATGCTGGAATCTGCGCCGGCGGTACCGCCACCGTCACCGTAATCCGACCGTTCTGCCTCGGCGACGCCGGCGATCGGCTTCCTCCCGACGCCGGTGACTGGATCTCGTCGTCCTCTTCCATCGATGCGACCACTATCGTGCGCCGATCTGTATCGGTCCGGTCTAGATCCAAGATTCGGTGGTAAACTGCGCACCGGTGCGTAGAATATCACCGATCTGAGAGCTGGGACTGGTTCAGAGGGATTGGGAGTAAGGATTTTGTGGTGGGTGCTATCGTGCGCCGGAGGTCGTAGGATATGAGATATCGGCGATGTGAATTTTAGGTTTTTGGAGGTTGGAATGCTTTTAGTGCGAGAGAGGAGAGAGAGAAGGTGTTTTGGGTTGACCGGTTTTTCGCGTTTACGGAAAACGTTAATTTGGTGTTTTTTTGTTGGGTTGCGTTTTCTCGGTTGACGGAAAAAACTGAGGGAGAGAGAGAGAGGCGTTGGGTTTGACGGCGTCCGTCGAGGGGTACTGAAGGTGGGGGCACGTGGCGAGGGATGGGGGACCCGGCAGTCGAGATGGCTGGATTTGATTGGAAAAAGGTAGAGTACCCGTCACCGGCGTCACGGAACAGCCGGCTTGGTAGGTAGCGTAGGGAACTTCTTAGGGCTGTATATATCTGAGCTTGGAATGAATTGACGTAAAACACCATGGTGTTTCGCTGCAATTACCGCTGCGGTCACTACCAACCTACCTGACTCGCTTGGGCTTCCCGATTTGAATTCTGTCGTTCCGAAATTTTATTCCTATTGGGGGAAAACATTCTTTTCTTAAAAGCTAAGCTATCATTAGTACATACACTACAATTAAGCACAATCTTTTTGGCATGTGTTTCACTAAGTAATGTTACATTTGTATTTATATTTCTCATTAGCAAAAACTTTTGGATATCATAACTTGACTAGTTATCATTACATGCATGAAGTTGAATTACTCAAATATTCTATAACTCGTTTCTTTGTGAGAGTGTCGGATCATTTTCCTGGTCAGATTATCATACTCAAATCTCTCTCCTCTATTCATGCAACTACGAGTATGAGTCATATAACATATTTTCTCTTAACTAGTTTTCGCGTTGGAAAAAAGTTCAAATTTCATGAGCGTCAAGAGTTGATATGAAGGTAGATGACGTTTCAGCGTACTGGTGGAAAGTAATCATGTTTATACACCATAGTATGTGTTTGATCTCCACCAATTTTCCGCTCCCCTAACAACCAACTATTTAATCCACTAACGCTATCGTATGTATAAAAGAAAATATCATTTTTCTAAACAATACACACAAATTACAATCAAAACAGAATAAATGAAAATATTATTTGGCGGAGGGTAGTAAAGTCATTTAGTTGAGGGAGTTAAAAATATCAGGCGAGCACATCAAGGCTCGGCGTTCTGGTTGGGTTGGGAACTGGAATAGCATTCTTCACACTTCACGGCAGCTGCATCCGTCACGGTCTACCGTCTAACATTTCCATTTTCGCATAACAAACTAAATATTCGGCGATATTAAGGAAAGTTAATTAAGTCAGTCACCGCTTAATGTTATCGATGGTAACCGACACTTGTTGGTGACTGCTGGTCACGCTACAAAAACAGAACAAGCTCACGTAGGTCATAGGTAACGGTGGTTGGGAGCTTCGACGATGTTAGGCTGTCACGGGGTTGCACGGTCAAGGCCGACTCTGATTGGCTACGTCGGACGTGGATGTGGATGTGCCGGTAATCTAAAATCTCCCACTCTCACAACTTTACAATTACTTGAGGACTTTTGTGGCATAAAATTATGAGGAAAGAGAGACCAAGACCTAGGTTTAAGTTCTGTTGGTGGCAATCTTTTTGGTGGGTTATCTGTAAAAATTAAAAAATGGGCTAAAAACTCCTCTATAAGTCCTCACATAAATTTGTAGTATGCTCTGACCCTGGATGGGGTAGACTCCCTTCCCTCTAAACTATTTTTAACCCAAAAAAAATGAGCATGCCACCTTTTAACCTGTTTGAGAGCTTACTTTTGATAAAGTAATAGTGGGGGGAAGGAAACGAACAAGGCTAAGATTTCACTATAAAATCAATTGGTAATATAAGGGTAGTTCAATTACTTATAAGCACATGTAAAATTTCTTTTTTCTTCGATGTAGGACTGATACTCTAAACACGACCCCTCATGTGTGGCGAATTTTCAAACTTAACACGTAAATAATACAAATAGGGTGACGTGAAGCATGTGTGACTGTTGTGCTTCACAAGCGGAACAACCTGCTCTGATATCATGAAGAAAATTGAGATTCCACCATGAAACTAATTGCTAATATTTTTTTTCTGACAAAAAAATTTGACAATATAAGAAATAACCTAATTACTTCTAATGTGAAATTCATATTCTCAATAGAAAAAATCGAATATAAAAACTTCATATTTAGAAATACATGTTCTTAATTACTTGAGTTACAAAATTTCTTATACTTTTAAGTGATTGACCATTGAGGTTGGCTTTAAGACTCGAGAGTCGGGAGTGTAATAAGGTAGCTCACAATTAGCAAGATTTGCTATTGAGTTAGAAACCCCTAGGTTTAGATTCCAGAAGCAAAATGGCTTGCCTACGATGGTGATAAATTCTTTGGTCCCGCCCACCCCGTGGATTGTCCGGCCAAGACACACTAGGTGGAACAAAATGTGGAGGTTGGTGGGGCCGGAATGCAGGGGTGGTCTTAGTGAAATTTTTTGTGTTGCTAGTAGGGGGACCAGGGGTGAGGTGACACGACTAACTACGAAAAATCTTTAATACTCCGTTATATTTAATATTATTAAAAATAGACTGCTAAGATTAAAACATAGTAATCTAGAGTTAAAAAATATGTCTATTTTATTGAAAAAGAACCAGTAGCATTCAAAGCTACGGAGTAAAAAAACAATACCCGGCTAACAACACTACACTTTTTTGCAAAGAGTATATACCAATTCTAATATTTTCTCACACATGGCAAGATATAAGACGTGACATCACAGAATGTGTAAGAAAGGAAGATGACAAGGTTTATTCTCATTGAAGGTAAGTTTAAGTTTCAACCTTGAAGAATATACCCTCTTTTGTACTCTCATTTTTCTCTTCGTGCTCTTCATTTAGGATTGAATAAATCAAATAGAACTCAAGGACAAAAACAAGGTAAGGAGTGCAAAAAACGTAAACGAAAACGTGAATTGCTAAGCATAAATTATTCAACCAAATTTCATCAAGTCACTTCTTTAATTAGTGTTTGAAGCCTCAAACTAGGAATATAGGACATGCTACAAGAATGGCATAGCTCCATTTGCTTCCTCAGCAAGAATGGCTTATTCTATGTAGCCTTGGCATACCTATCAACAGCAAAGTTGCGCGTTGCACTCGGCAGTTCAAGGCATATTCCGTCAAGTTCGGGTTTTGCAACCATTTGACAACCCAGACGAGACCTGCAAACGAATATCAACTTATATAGAATTCACAATTTCTATTTCAGCTAGAACTTTGACATAATATTCCCTGCAGATTAATTCCAAGATACAGGGGGCTTACGTCTCTGTGAGCCCGAAAGCAAGATCCAGCATGTCATTTTCCTCATCAGTTGGATCTTCGAGTTTATTGTAGTATTCCATATCCTAACCAAGAGTTCCAGAAGTTAGCTCAGATGAAAAATTTAGTGGGTGGAATGGAAGTTTTCGAGGCAACTTTCACCGGATACTAACGAAACAGAAATCAGTTCATTTTGCAAACATCAGGTTTCAAAGTACAGTAGTACATACTCTCACAATCACATGACATGTCGAACAAGCGCACGATCCTTCACATGCTCCTAGGATCACATTAAAACCAACAGTTAGGAGGTAGACTTTAGAGATTGCCAAGCTGTTTCGTGGTTGACCAACTCAAATGAATTCAGGAAAGCCTTGGTTCTAATCACATAAGTTCAGTTTCCAAGTTCATCTTAGCCGTTCAATTCTAACAAGCATTTTATAAGTCTTATTATTAAACAATCTTGAAGGGCAAGCTCACGCATCAACACCACTAAAACAAAATTGCAAAGAGTTACCGGTGTCTATATTCTACATAGAGCCCAGAAAAGTAATAAATAAAAGTTAGAATCATACTAAAACAAGAGGAATCAAATGATATGCCAGAGTACCTTCAAGTTCTATGTCATTTTCATGAGCAGCTTCTAGCATGGACATTCCAATGGGAACCTTAATATGCTTCTCCATCTCATCCTTGTCAACAAATGTGACAGAAATTCTGCAGATTTAAACAGAAGGTTAAAGAAATCAACGAAGAAGATGCAACGGTTCTGATGACACAGATATTTAGTTGCAGGATAGCACTAAGGATGACAGCTCATCTTTAATAAAATAAGCCAATAAAGGGAATTCTCTCCAAATTGTCCACTGGTGATTGAAACAATATGTAAAGAGTTGTTGCTACAAGTCCTATACGGATCTTTTTATATGAAACAACAACTTACTCTTCTACTTTTTTATCCCCCTCCTCATGAGCAGTTGTCGAAGAGAAAGTTTGATGCTTCTGAAAAAATAGAGCGAGATTTGGTGGGTTAGTGCGAAAATTGAAAATGAAACAAAGGTCCGTTGAAGAAAATTCATTAGGAAGCTAACCGGAGTAGGGAAAATATAACTGTAAAGTCCGCCACCGAAGTTTCCTGTCTTTGGTGCAGACATCAATGGACCTGGCAAATTCATATCAATAAGTTCTGAATTATTTTTAAAGATACCAACTTAAACTACAATTTAAAATCACAAGAGAACCTCTACTTAAGCAGTAAACTAATCGTACAGTTGTACCTTAATCGATTTAAAAAGACACAAATAAACTAAAACTATATGTTTCATGTATAAAACTTGAAACGTTGAACAACCCATCATTCCTGCCAACGATCCAACATAGCAGACATCAGTCTCCTGTCACACGTATCTAGCATGTCAAACAAGCTCATTCCTTGTGCAGTATTACCATAGTATTTACCACAACGATTTCATTCCCACCACCTTAGGGCATTACATATTATATATTAATTGCGGTTTGGATATTTGGTAACAAACAACAGTTCAATAAAAGTTTCAATGTAGATGTAATTAACACGATATTAAGCCGAGGAACAAGCATGGGACAAGTTAATGTTAACTGTTAACAAGGGGCTGAGACTATTGGCAACAAAACAAAAACCTTTTGTGAGATGCTTGATCATCTGAGTTCCGACCGCGGATAGTCTAGAAACAAGCATGGTCGGCAGGAACCGCCCAGACGCACCTGGGAAACATGAACAAATGAAGTATTACAACATGAACCGCAAAGAATAAAAACCGAAACGGTTTCGTATGTCTTTCATGCAAAGCAGAGAACTTGGTTTGGTTTATGTGATTGGAAAAGAAAACCAAGTTATACGAATCTGGAGGAAATTCGGTATCAAGATTGAGAATGAGACTTGAGCGGCATTAACGCAAACAGATGGTTGGCGCTCAAAAGAGGGAGACAATGTGAAACCATATATATACGTAAATCTTTAAAAGTCTCGATACAATATCAACCATAAACTGCACGAATCATTCAAACACAAAGCTTATTTATTTTTTATGAAGAAAGAAGCGGAAGCATGGACGACGGACCTCTATGATCTTTTTTCAGGCACAAGTCGAGGAGCGTCTGTGCCTACACAAGAAAGTCACCAAAGCAGATGCAAGTATCGAACCCAGGACACCTAGCTATTAGGTGAAATTTTTCAATTTTGGACTTCGAAATTTTAAATTTCAATATTTTTTTTTATAATAATGAAAAAGATTAAATTTGGAAATCCAAAATAATCTTTCGGCATTGTGATGGATTGCTCTAGTGGTTAGAATACAAACATCGCTTGTATTAAAGATATAATAAAAATTATTCGACACTCAAACGACAAAATAGTCATAAACAATTGTCTTTTTCTTCATTTTCTCCAACTATTTGTGAGACATTGGAAGATAACAAGTGAATTTCTCTCAAATTTGATGGTCGTGCCAGTTAAATTAGGGGTGGATACAGTTTGATTTGGTACAATTTAGACCTCAAACTACAACTGGACTAGTACATCACTATTTGATCTGATCTGGTTAGGTTCAAAACTCAATTAGTAGCATAATCGAATCAAACTAATTCACAATGATCGGACCACACTCATCCTTACATTTAAGACTTTTGCTCTTTTTATGCCAAGTCAATAAGGTCTCATTTAGTATATAGGATTAAAGTGGAATGAATCATTGTAATTTAAAGGTACCTTTAGAGAATAAATGAAAAAATTATGTCCAACCAGAGGGTAGATGATAGATTACTTATGAAGAAAACTTATCTATTCCAATCCTCTCCAATGGTAGGATTAGAAGATATGAGTTTTCTTCATGTCCAGTCCTCTTCTAATCCTCTCCAAAAGTCTCGATATTCTACACTTCAATATGCTTTGAAAGTATGGAGTTGTCCATTCTAATTCAATCCAACATACCAAACGAGCCATAAATCTCTTTTATTGGATTAAAGAAAAGAAAGCCCATTGTTGAAGCCCAAAACCACCAGATTTTCTTGGTCGTCTAGAATCAAAGTTGATGCAAAGGCAGATTGAATGTGAATTATAACAAAGTGTAGCTTACGCTTATATGTTTGTCTTTGACGAAAGGCACCACTGAGTCCACTTAAAGCCAGCTTTACAAGCACAAGAGACAGTTTATGGTTTAATCCGCCAATTACATGGTCATTACCATATGATTTATATTGTAATCATCGACCAAACCCTAGGCCTTTTTCATGCATCTCTGCATTATAAATGAAACATACCTATGCGCCCCAGTTATATATATCTAGGCATTTCAAGAAGAAGCTAAATTATTCATTCTTCCAACCTTGATCATGGCTTCTTTTGCTTCAATTTCCCCAATCTCTGTTGCAACTCTACCTTACACTGCCAAGGCCAGAAGCGCAACTTGCCAACTCAATGGATTCTCTAGCATTGTAAGTGCCACGAACTTTGCGGGAATTAGAGATTCTTGGGTACGGGCTGTTGTATGTCACAATGGCCGTGGAACTCACATGCATGGTTCCGTCCATTGTGAGAGAGGCTGCAGCAACCTGTACTCAAGAACCCGTGCTCAAGAACCCTTACTCAAGAATTATGAGTGGGACGAGGTAAGAGAGAGGGCAGATTTTTCACTAATTGTATGATCTGTTTTCAATGCAGGGAGGGCCAGTGGTTAAGGGGCTAAGACTTGTACCAAAGATCAAGATCACTAAAGCAGCACGAAGATCATTTGCACTCCCTAGTTGCACTAAGACGACCATCTCATGCGCCATTGTAAGTATATTTATCTCTAATCCGTGCCTAACTAGAACAAGCACTTATCTAGTTTGATATTACTTTGTGCAGGCTCAACCAGAGACCCTGCTAACTGTGCAAACCACAATTGCCAAGCAACTCTCCATTGATGAAAGCACTGTGCTTCCGGAAACCAAGTTTGTCGATTTGGGGGCGGATTCTCTCGACACGGTATGATTCTCGATCTTCATGCTTTCTAATTACTGTATAATTTTTTTTGCTTTTTGATGATGAGTGATGTTTTGGCAGTTTTGCACAATATACCATAACATGTTAAATTGATTCGTTTAGTTGTGACTTATAAAAATGTTATACTAATAGTTATGGTGTTCTCCATATAATTTCCACATGAAATATATAAGTATTTTCTTTCAGTCTGCTATTGTAACCTTCAAAAAATTGTACCACTTAATTATTAATTTTGACTTTTTATCATAAAATTTGTAGTTGATCCAATGTATATAAAATGGTGAATTACACGATAATGGTAAGAGGAAAACTGAAATACCTCTATGAATCTTCCTAACCTCCGAAAAGAGAAATTGCCGTGTGTTGGCTACCAATTCTCTTTTTTAAAATAAAACGTATATAAAATAGGAAAAATCGAGTTCCTTGGGGGTTAGGGTTAGGCACGTAGTGAGACTGTGAAAGGAGGTGAGAAAGTGAGTTAATTAAGAATATTATAGATTAGTGATTCAAACCCTTTCAGTGTAAGTAAGCGATAATTCAGGAAAATGATATGCTCAATAAGTCATACAATAATGAATAAACCACATCATCAAGTAATATAGTTTTTTCTGAAATCAATACTTAATTAGGATGGATGACTACTCGATTAAGCATGTATAGTATAATCGTCTTTGTGGTGCCCAACAAAACTTTTGTATCCAGAAAAGGATTGAAAAAACTAATTCAGAGATAAGATATTGACTTAAGTTGGACAAAAATTCTTGGGTGTTCCGGAGTATACAATACTTCGGATGTTTTAACCGTTAAATCTTAATTTTTTATTTTTAAATAAAAATTTAACCGTTGAAATATTCGAAATATCGAGTATTACAGAGCACTCAAGAAAGTAGAATCCTCTCTAATTAATGGTGGTGAATAGATTAATCACCCATTAATGTGATGTGACGTCCAAGACCAATTATCCTTTCTATTTAATTATTAATTTCACTCTCTGCACATAAATATATGATGAATGAAAAAAAAATGGAACAGGTTGAAATCCTAATGGCGTTGGAGGAGAAGTTCGGCGTATCCGTCGGAGAAGGAGGAGCTGAGAACATTGCAACCGTTCAAGACGCTGCTGATCTGATTGAGAAAGTGAAATCTGCTTCAACTTAGGGGCCTCCAGAGTTGATATTAAGAAAATTAGTACCTTGTTTCAGTCGAGTTTTGTTTCTTTTTTCCCCCTTCATTTTCCCTTTAGATTATGTCAAAACTCGAATGAGGTCGTGACGTATAATTTTCATTTGGGAATGAAATGCATTTTGATTGACAAATAAATATATGAAAATTTTTACTTTTCTTTTTAAATAAAAAAAAATTAATTAGTCTTAGGTTATATGGAGGGCTCGGACAGCAACACTCTTGAATATTCAAGATGTCAATTTTCATCAATTAATGCATAATTGTGTGTGATTCACACAAGAAATTTTACTCAAAGCCAGAATATCTCTGCTGAATGTCTGAATATTATGTTTGGTTTCCAATATTATTATATTATAAGCACTGCGGGAAAAAGATATTGCACTTTGAAAATAGCTAACTCTCACACATTAGATTTTAAGGATTCATTTGATAATCATTTATTTTCTAGTTTTTATGTTTAAAATATAGGATCAAACTTCAATGGTACGTACCATTTATTATTGAATGATTCAAGATTCATTTGGGGCACACATTAAATTAATCTAGACCATTCAATGGTCGTACCATTGAATAGTACGTACCACTGAAGATTTTTCCTAAAATATGAGAAAATTAAGTTAATTCTTAAGCTCCAAATTAAGGAGTTTCATTGAAGGGGAGGATTCAATATACACAAGTCCATATGTACAAGATCAAAGCCAAAATACAAAACGAAACATGAAGATGAAGATCACATGGAAACATCAAAATAGGTGAAATAGCTAACCCTACTTCAACTCCTCCCTCATAATCTCCAAGGAGCATTGGTTCCTCTGCTGTTCCTTGTCAGTTGAACCGCCTTATTATATGTAGTACGTACTTAGATAATTAATTACATCTATACACTTGTATATGCATCAAGTTCCCACAAAGGTAAGGTTCTCTATGTACAATGGTGTGGAGTCGCCGGCCGGTACTTTAGCAAAATCTTCATCACTTCCTCTCTCAACGATCCAAAGCAGTAATTACCATCCTGCAACACACATATACAACAATAAGTAAGAAATAATAAGGGAGGTTAAAGTGCAATTAGTACTCGATCAATCACATCGATTAACTAATCTACAAAAGAACCTTAGAACTCGTAAACCTATATAAGGAAACCTTTGTCAAAGAGTCTGCATGTTATATTATCATACTCGATCTACATTTTGAACGGTATACGGGTGACAGTCTAACAATATAACATGTATATCAAATTATCTAACACTTAATAGTAACTCTAACCGTGTATTATATATACTATATATCTTAAGGATCCAAGATAGATGGTCCCAAATTGTCAATCTTGTTTTCAATCAGTTCTTAATCTAGTGGGAGATTATCTAAACCGAATGATGTATAAATGCTTCTTCAAGTTGATTCTAATATCTATTGAGGGCTAGCTAGAGAAGCAAGAACATATATGCATATATCATTCTAAACATAGCTAACAACCAATCGTAACCAGTCGGACTTGTAGGTTCCGCGCGTGTCAAAGCATCAGCAGAAGATTTCCTCCTTGTTAATTTCTTGAAATTTCTTGCACCTGGTGTTCCAGCTGCACGTAAAACCAAAATAACATTAACATATAAACATAAACAAAATTAACCATTTAAATTTCTCACCAAAAAAAGAAGTTTTATATACATTTAAGAATGATCTCTATAACCGAGCAAGTTGATCGCAACAGGAGGAGCTGGGATCAGAATAAAATAGGAAACAATTGTGTACACCCTGCTTTCGAAAGAATTACTTAGCACACTAACTAACTCTGCAGGACCCAATATTTTTCTTCTTTTAGTTTTTTTTTTTTATGCATAGCATATTTAACGCGGTGTCACTTCATTTTATTTGTAGTTTAGATTCACAATTTGACAATATAAAATGATAACTTACGGGTTCTCGGAGTTCCTGGTGTGGTTGGGGACTCCGAGGGGGAGCCGGAATCAGGTGAAAGGTTTCCAAGGGTGGACGAACTAGTCCTAAGAATAGTAATGCTCCGAGTGACCGGCACCTCATCGGCAGCCATTGGTGGAGAGGACGGGATAGACATGGAGTCGTACTTCCGGAGCTTGCCGAGGCCGGATTCAGGTGCCGGTCCGGCGAGTGTTTCATCCCAAAGCTTGTGAAGAAAACCCATGATGACTTATTTTTTATTTTGTCTAATACTAATTGTCTCTCTGTAACAACCGACGAAGCTGGCCGTGTGATGTAACAATGGAAGTTGTTATGCGTAGGTTCGTCACCCCAGCTATACGACTGTTACAAAGAGATTGGGAAAACAAAGCAAATGAGAGGGAAGATGTGAAAATTAATACGTAGAAAGGAAGGTTCTTTCTATGAACACAAGGTGTTTCAGGGTTCTTATAAGAAGACAAAAGGCTTTGAGACGAGAGATAGAGAGAGAGACTTGAGGTGGTGATGGCTAAAGCTAAATTCAGTAAAAGAGCGAACGGCTAAAATGGCTTGATTACTTTGGAGCCATCCAATTTGCTTCTCTTTTTTGATAACTTATTTTGAGTAACTACTATGTTGTTTGGGGTTAAGGGACATACATATACATGAGCATCTCCAATCTTGGAGATGTATACGTGGGATGCAAAGCCATTTTTATATCTCCATATATATCTTCGGAGATGTGAATTTTAGTTTTGTTTCAATGCATAGATGTAAACGTGGAGATGTAAATTTTGATTTGCAAGTGTTTATTCGTTTTTTTGTAGATTTTTTTTGTCTTAATTTTTTTAAATTTATTTACTTTTTGTTAACATAACTTTAATTTATGCACAATTCGATCAAAAAAATTCAAAATTTGTACACTATTGATTTCATCTCATTTAGACGTTGATTTCATCACAAGAAGGTTGAAGCAAAATTAGAACAAATTTGGATGAGGAAGTGTTTTGTGTGAGAATTGAAAGAAAATAAAATTGGTGGATGGATGAACAAATGTTATGCCTATATATATAGGGAACTATTTTATTTTAAATGGTATTTTTTTGGATTATTTACAACCATTTAATTAAACTTTGCTTAAATCTTGACCTTCCAAATATATATTAGTTTGCAATGACAAAAAGTGGGGCCCCCCACTATCTCATGTTTGGCGAGTATTAGGCACATTTGCGCGTGGGGGAATGTAGGTGTTACATTTCGTTCCGGAAATTAATACTATTTTATTCCCGAGGGTGCAAAATGACGATTATTCCCGGAGGAGCTTGTTTTTGGCCGATTCTTCTTCCCCATTTTCCGACCAACTCCGGACGGTGTTGGGCCTCCAAAGTGGTAAATTCTGAACCTCCTCACTTCTAGCTTCATTTTGGTACTTGAATCGTCCAATTTGGCCTTGAAATGAAGGAGTTATGAAGCTCTGAAATTTTCCAGTTTCCGGCCAAAATTTCCCAGATTCCGACGACGGCGACAGCGGCCGGCGACCGGAAAAAGGTTGAGGGTGACCGGCGCTGACGTCAGCAAACCGGGTCAGACCGGTCCTGCTGATGTCAGCAAACCGGTTCAACCCGGTCGGACCGGAATATTCCAAGGAATATTCCGTCCGTTAACTTTAACGGCGTTAACGGAATATTCTAACGCCGTTAGAATATTCCGTTAACTTTAACGAAACAGTAACGGCGCGTGACCGGCGCGTGTCACCGGCGACCAGCCGGCGCGTGACCGGCGCGTGGCCGCGCGTGGTAGACTTCCACCGGCGCGTGGCGGCGCGTGGAGGTGCGTGTGACCTCACAGCCGTGCGTGGCGGCGCGTGAGGCCAAATGGCAGCGTGTGGTGGCGCGTGCGACGGCGCACGGCGGCGGTTTTGGGGTTTCCGACCCCGAAACTCCGTTTTCGGGTTTCCGAACGCCGTTTTCTTCGTATTTTCGAATACTTTATTAATCTTGGGTGTTCTAAAATAGGTTTTGGCGACCCGTGGCGTTCGGAGGACGTACGTTTGGACTTCCCGGCTTCGGTATTTGTGAGTGGGCCCTTTCCCTATATTATTTAAATGTGTTTTATGTTTGGAAAATTATATTTGGTTTATGCCTACATTATATTGTGATTTTAAATTGGTTATTTTATTCTCGCATTTTTAGTAGACCTTGTGCTTAGTGGTATTTACTCGGTTTACTAGTTTCGACTCGATATTTCGTTAGGCCATGGAAATTAGTGGGCTCTGGCCTACATTTCCATTTGGGAATTTCACCATTAAATTGGTGATTCCCGTATTATTTTTGTACGCGTATTGCTTGTATCGAACCGGCATTATTTTAGGAGGTTTTTATACCTGTTTGACGGGCCTTGGGCCATATTTGGGTGAACCTTGGAAATGGTAAATTTCTACCGTATTTTGGGTTCACCTAGTTTGCCATTAAGTTGGTATTTCTATACCTTGGTACCCATGCGGCGTATTCTTGGTATTTCACGTATTATAGTTATATGCTTGGTATTTCGGGTATGGCCCCAAGAATACCATATATATTGATTAGTTTGAGGGCATCCCTAAAAAGGGAGTTTACCCCACTTTGTTTTATTCAAAATTATTTCCGTGGTATGTTTTCATACGCTCAACTAGGTTGCTTACACGGTGTTAGGTGTACCGTCCGGGGCCAGGACCAGCTTCACGTGATTGTTCACACGCACCGATACGCTCGCTATAGATCCATAGCAGGTGCCAGCCTGTTCTAGGTCGCCTGGGCAACTCTAACTCGTTGTGATGCGCATATGCGCCAGCTTCACGTGATTGTGTACACGAGCGTACTGTTATTTATACACCCAGCCTGTTCATGACAGAATATATCTGTATGAACTCGTGTGTTTGCTATACCTAAACGAGCATTTATCTTATAGTTTTGAATTGTGATTGTACCACTGGTTTTCACTGATGCCACGGAGGCTTTTATTTGAGTTACGGGTTTCCCGTATATCTTTATTTTATGAACTTTCGGGTAAAGTATTTTATGCCGAACGGTGGTTTTCTGCCCGTTTCGGACGGTAAGTATAATTATGTACTTACCTTCATTTTCTATCTACTATCGTAGTACGTTTTCTGAAACGGTTTTCCAACCAACTACTTGATATTGACGGCGAGGGGTTACTATTTTTAGAAAGCAAAGGTTTTTACAAAAATGACTATCTATGGCCCACTCACCCTTTTGTTTTGCGCCCCTCCAGGTTTAGTGGCTGGAGCTGTCAACGTCGAGGCGCGGTGGTATGACAAGTGTATCATTCTTGATACTTGTATTCTGTACTTTGTATTGGTGCTTTGTACAATAGTTTACTTTACTTATTCTTCCGCCTGTACAACTTTTGTGTACTCTGATCTCAATTCATTCAATTGTTCAAATTAATTCTTATTTCTTTCAAATTGGCTTTCGTCACCCTACGTGGTGTCGGCCAGCACACCCGACTTTTGGGTGTCCACGTGTACATCCGGGTCGGGATGTGTCAGATTGGTATCAGAGCCTAGTTACTACTAACCTATGTTCTTCCTTTCGTACTCTGTACCTGTCGGTTGGTACCGGACTTCAATTTCTTGAATCTTGGCTATCTCTTGGGTATTTTTCTACCTGCCAATGTTGTTCTTGAACTTTGTGTCCTCGAACTTTACTCTTGGAAAGAAAAATTCTCCGAACTCTACACTTTTGGTGTATTGTTTCTCTTTGGTCTAATTCTAAGTTCTTCTTGTGTCATACCACTTCGACGTTACTAATGCGCAGTTTTTGGTGGTTTTTTCGATTTTGACAGCTTTGTCGCGTTTTCTGGTACGCGTAGTTTTTGGTGCTTAACTTGGATGTTTTGTGTGACGTTGGACGTTTTCTTTATCAACTTGCGTTGAAATCGCACTGAATTGGGAAACTGATTTAGTTGTCGTATTTCATATTTTCGGTGTGTGGTGTCAGTTTGACACAACGGATGATTTGTCATCAAGTATTTTTCCTTTGGGACGACGCTAGGCGTAGTTCTTGGCGGAACCTGTTGACTAATTTTCGTGTCCGACTAGTTCTAGTGGACTTAATTCGTGAGACTTAGTTTCACAAATTCTTTGTACTGACGGTGTTTTACACTTTTAACCGACGACTTCAACCTACGGGTGACACTTGGACAACTAACGTTGTTTGACTGGACGTGCCTTTTGACTTTTGTGGCGGTAGGCGGCAATCGCTGAGTACGTCAGCGTGTACTCAAATTGTTGACAGTTGAAGGCTTGGAGACGGATTTCCTCTCAATTATTCTGATCACTTTCCATTTTCATTCGGAAATGGAAAATTATCACCGTGGTTTCCTTGTACGGTACTTTTTGCACGTGACGACTACAATGACCTTTCGATGATCGTAAACCGAACCTGTCGGTCGACTTTTCTCGAACAATTCGTGACCACTACTTTTCGGTAGTTTGGGACAATTTCCACCTTCGTGATGTTGATCAATTGTGTGGAGTCTTTACGACGGTGTTGTTTTGTCGTGACTCAATTTTCTTCGAACGTTGAAGAACTTTTTCGTACTTCTGTAGTCGACACTTTCTTTCCACTCATGACTTTTTGTCATTCAAATCGATCATCTTCCCACTTGTGCATGTGCGGCAATCTTGACTCTTCGCTTCGGCGAAAGTATGGATTGCATATCCATGAGTGACGGTGATTGAAAATAACTTTGGTTTTGACTCTATCTGCGGCGTATCCACTGTCTGAGTACAGTTTGACTTCTTACCGAATCTTTGTATTCGAACGCCGACGAGGAAACAAACCACCCAGACAGAACCCAGAAAACCGATATTAGCCCCAGCTTTAATTCCTTAGAACTCCGGCGAAGCCCTTGAGCTTTTCCGTCGAGTTCCTAAGTGAAATCGACCTCGGTGGCCCTCGACCTGGCCACCATTCGACTCCTCGAGGTCCCAAGGACTGGAATCAAGCTCGGCATGGCTTAAAATGGCCTGGGATCACTGTTCTGGAATCGGCCTCTTTGCACCCAGTAGTTGGGTATCGGGCAGTCATTCTTTCGGTCTCCGAAAGAATATGTCTTTCGGTCTCCGAAAGAATCTGTCTTTCGGTCTCCGAAAGAATCTGTCTTTCGGTCTTCGAAAGAATCTGTCTTTCTGTCTCCGAAAAAATTTGTCTTTCAACGTGGAAGTTCAGCTCTGAATCATCCAGTAGTCGATCAACTTCACCTTAAACTGTGGAGGTTAATTTAATATTTGTTTATCTACTTATGATTAACGTATTTTAATTATATAAATATTATTTAATTTTTTTTATCATCATCTAAAGAGGTCCAACTTCCATACTACGTAATATGAAAGAATTTTCGCATCTGGAGATCAACTTTGCAAAATCAACATTAAAAAAAAACCGTTCACTTATTTATATTCATCAAACAAATAAAGAGTTTAATAAAAAGTAGTGTCCTCAAAACAATGAAAAGTAAAGCTTCACCAAAAGAAAACAATGAAAGGTAATGTAATAGTTAAGCCCACGTAGATGGGAAAGATGACAAACTCATGCAACGAGCCAAATTCTGGGAAGCCAAGCAAGCCAGATAGAAAAAGCTTGGAAATTGTAACACGGGAAACGGGATGATTGGGTCAAGTGGGTCGACAAGTGTCCCATCATTTTTAAAGATCGTTTTACACGTCACTGGATAAGCTTTAAGACTATCTAGATCTACCAAACACTGTATATTGAGGTGTTCTGTGGGTCCACCCTGTGTCACGTGACAAGGATGGTACATCGCCCTCCCTGAGCTGTGAGCTCCCTCAAGCTTGAAGACAATCTAGGTCACGTTAAATTCTAAATTAAGAGAATAACAAGTATGAAATGAGTTTATCGTCACGTGACGTTTTGTATTTAATAATTTATTATTAAGTATAAATTTTTCTCTACATGTTAATATATTATTAAATTAAAACGATATATGGCAATAAATCAATTCTATATAAATTGTTCTCCTAAATTAAAGGTCCCAAATCCGAAATTTTGTCTAGCATCGGATTAGACTCGACAAATCATTGGATTCAAAATATAATAAATAACAAAAGATAAGTGTGCAGTCTCTGGTGCACTCAAGTTCAAATCTATTTCTACGTAGTTTAAGTTAAGAGTAAATTATATTTTACCTTCTCAATTTTTCATTAAATTTCAATTTCATATATTTTTCAATTTTATACAACGACTCTCGATTTTGCACACCAATTTCGTACAACCGTTAGAAAATCGGTTAAATTAACCGTTAAATGATAATGTGACAAATGCATGACACATATTTTTGCTGACGTGGAAGCCAAATTTGTCCACATAGATTAAAAAACAGATTATAAAATAAATCAATTTAAAATAGAACAATTTTTATGGCAAAAAAATTAAATAAAAATTAGTGGGCCCCACCCCCTTCAATCCTACCACCCAGCCCAACCCCGCGCCTACTCCGACACCCCTTTCCCCTGTCCAACCTCCCCCGCCAGCCCACACCCAGTCTCAGATCCGTCGACCTCACTCTCTGATCCGTCGGAGGTGTTTTTGAGCAGTGGAGGTTGGTTTTGGTCCATGAGTAATTTAGGTTAATTTAGTGTACATACTACCGTTTATATAGAAAAAGAAGAGTATAATATTAAGGGAGTTTTTAGTTTAAATACCAAATTCAAAATAACTTTAAGTTAAAATACCATAGTTTTAGTTTAGGTACTAGTTGAAAAGTAGTCAAACTAATTTGCTAGGTAAAATGACAATAATGTCCAACCCTACTATCACAAAGTTATAGCCATTAATCTTCCCAATGAATTGTAACTAACAAGCATGAGTATGAATTTTTTTAGGAAATTTTTTTTTTTATTACGTTAATCGCTTAGGGCGTAGGGTCTAGTTCCCGGATTTTGGGCTTCGCCCAAAACCCGAGACCTACACCCTAAGCCCTAAGCTCCTCCCAAGGACATTCTAAAACCCTAAACCCAAAATGATCAACCCCAAACCTTGACCGACCTTTTAAAACCCTAAACCTTCAAAGTTAACCCCGAGCTCTAAAGGCCTTATAAAATTCTGAAAGAAATAAACTTGAGGACAATATGGTAATCTCTCATATATTTTATTTAGTCATAGGATTACTTGCAATAAAGTTTATGGGTTATCATAAAATATTTAATTAGACTTGGTATTTTTCCTTAAATATGGTATTTTTCCTTAAAACCTATACCCAACTTGGTATCTAATATGAATTTACCTTAATATTAATGGATTTAACCAATTCAACCCTAAATACTGAAGACGGCTTTAGAGTTCTTTCTGCAGAAAACAAATTTGATCTTCAATTTCAAAATAGTATGAGACATTATAAATTCGAAGGGTCCTGTTTAATAATTGTGTTTATTGTGTTTTAGGTAAGAATTATGTTTCTTGTTCACTTGCAGAACTGGGGACGCACGGTTAGACTCATATTAAAATCATGAATATTGAAACATTTTGAAGTACCAAAGAAGCTTATTAAACCACTGAAAAACAAGCCAATAACACAACCCTAAGCTTATTAAACATATCAAAAAGGTTAAGCACTAACAATGCATCCGCCTCCAAATCTTCGACCAACCAACTCTAAGGACAGTGCTCCAATGTAAAATCCACTATCATACAAATTTCAGTTGAACTGTGTTACGAGACTCTTGTAACATGAAGTATGGCTTCCACAATCGAATGGATGTTTTCTTCTTCCATTGTCTTATAACATAAGATAATCCAATATTAATTGTAAAAAAATCTTTGTACAACACCTCAATCAACACCTTCTGAATTTTTACATGGTAAAGTTCTCGATTGCATTGATGAATCGACCTCTAAATTCATCGCCCACCGGAAATGACCTAGTATTTTTTTCTTTTTCTTTTTAAACAACTACAATTAGTCTTTGATGCGTAAGCAAATTTTGACCGTTGATACATTGTGAACCCAGTGATTTTGATGAACCTTAGAACACTCTTATTCCTTTCATTAGTCTAAAGTGAATTGATGATTCGAATACTTAATCACCCAGATAAATAAACTAATTAAAACGTCTTGTTCCTTTCTTCTGGGAGAGAAAAATGGACTTGTCTTGTGATTCCACCATATACATATATATATATATATATATAGGTATATATATCATGTTAGTATAAAAATGGTCCCAGTGACTTCGATCCCTCTAACTTTTGTCGCAGCCTTCAATTAGAAAATTAGATGTTGGCCCCTAAAGAAAGACTAACTACAGTAACCACAAAGACTCGAAGACAATTAGATGATTGTTTCCAATAATTCAGTAGGGTTGGTTAGGTAGTGCCATGATAGTGAAAGGAAACATCGATTTTTTTTAAAATTGGACAAGTACAATAATTTAACAGTGCCAACATCAACTTGCACTCTTTTTTTTTTTTTTTCCTCTTATTGAAAACGCAAGCCAAGATTTTTAATTTTGGTTTCTAGCATTTGATCCATGCCTGAAAACATCTACAACAAGATTGTTGTAATGATCCCAAATATCCCACATGAAAGAAACTATAATATTTTGAAAGGTATGTGAGCTCTTTGATATATATTCTTCCCTTACAAAATGATTTTGCATGGACTACCATTTGATATTAAACCAGAAGTTCACCACACAATTAGATTAATATGCTAATTAATATCCACCACACTCGACACCATCTGAGATATCCTAGTTCTGATAGTAGCCATCTCCTCTTTTGGGTACCTTCATGAATCACGATCAATATTCTAATGACACGAGCATTAATGTATTATGAACCTTCCATGTATCAACGATTATATATCAATACATGCGACTCTAGTCATATCTCATATCAAAATACATGCTACAAAAGTATTTTGATTCAACATTCACAGTAGTGGTGACTACAGAAAGAAGACACACAGTTTTTCTACCCCAAATCCCTTCTTGTATTGAAGATCTTTTCTCTCATTGTGAATAATACTCTCCACGATCAAAAATGTTTTTACCAATAAAATTGTTTGGCCATGCAACCCAAATGTAACTGATCTGAAAACCCATCACAACGTTGGATTAGGCACTCATTGGAGGCCTGCTTTAAAAGCCCATCATAATGTTTTCTGATTGAGTGGTTTTGTGTACATCTAAATTTCGTCTATAAACACCTAATTTACTCTCACACATTTTTTTAGACACCCAAAATAATTTACTAAACTTTCAAGAATACTCTTCTTTTTACTTTTTATAAATTTATTTTTCTGTGGACACCTATTTTTCATTTTTTTTGGACACTCATTTTTCTTATATTAATTATGTAGACTTTCTCTTTAATTTGGCAATTTCAGCTAATGACATAATTCTTTGTTCTACATGTGATTGCATAGTTCTTTTATGAAGCAAAATTTGCACTATAACCAACACACAATATGAGGAACAGTCACGAAGTTCATTAGTCGCTTGGTTACCAAGTTGTTTGTTTCAAAACCCTATGGGTGTCCAAAGAAAATAATTGTTTTTCTTAAGAAATCATCAAGCCCTTTATGGTAATTTTATATATGAATATAAGATTCTTTTTCTCTAAATAAAATTGATAGGTGTCCAGAGCCAAAATTTAAGTGTATAAAAAACCACTCTTTTTCATTGCATGCACAATAAATTCCTTTGTAAAGCCCAAGAAAATAGTTGAGAATGCACCAAAACTAACCTTTAGAACAGATTTTCTCTCCTGCACGTATGTGCTGTGCGCATGCCCCAATTACAACAAACCTCGGCCCTCCATTTTTATAGATTAAAATGTACATACTCACTTCATTCGGTCCCTGAAAGTTCTCATTTATTTTTCAGCCTTGCAGTTCAAATTCATGCCACATTGAAGCTTCTTGCCCTATCTTAACACTTATGGAGGACTTTTTCCAAACAGTTTTCCCTCATGGCAACTATAATCCAAGAAAAGCTTCTATAGAAATTTTTAGAGATCATGGGCAGCAAAAAGACTGAGTAGGGGCAATACTCGCCCTATGCGAATTTGCTGGTGAATGACATTTCTTGCACGTATTCAACCATGTAAGTAAGGTTTGGGACAAGAGATTAACATGGAAAGGGAATGCTCGATATGATTGCCGCTGCATCATATTTTGATCGAAAACCAATACTTGTTAACACACTTTCTGATACATGCGAGCCTCATATGTACAATTGTTTATTTATTAAGTAGTGTTCAACAAATGTAGCAATTTTGTGCTTCTAACTACAACTTTCGAATCCGAGACACATGAGTGGTAACCTAACACTCTATTCACTAAGATATTGGACCACATACACTTTGACCATAGTACTTGCCAACGAATACTCTATGTATAATATGGAAAGTGATTGCAACACACATTTTTTCGTTTCTCACACACTTCTATTAATTTTTGGCCATTAAATTGAGTTGAAGGAGAATCAGTGAACAATAATATCGCAAACGCAAATGTAGCTAACATGAGTGTACGGGCACATCCATTAACATTCTCCAAGTTTTGAATTCAAACATACACAGAATAACACCCACAAGGAGTTGGTAGCCACTCACAAATAGAAAAAGTGCAACTTGATTCATAAACAAATGAAAAGTAGTTGGCCTTGAAAACAACCATTACTATAATTATGGTCATGCAAATTGGGATTATGGAGGTAATTAAATTAAGATAATCTTCTAGGCTAACGAAGATTTTGATAATATTCTATATGCCAAGTTGCCAACTTGTTGCCACCCATACATATACTGTAAAACCCGGACTGTCTGTCCTTAAACATCATTTTTTTTTCACATTCCTTCTACTTTTTTTGCATATCAACTTGTCCATTCAACAGTAATTTTCTTTATCCAACTTGTGTATTAACATTTGCTTAGTGCCATGGACATTTGTTGAGAAGGACGACCCACAGGAATGAGCTGCATTATAATTATGGCAACTTGCATGGGACTTTGAGGTCCTACAAAGATTTTTAATAAAGAAATAATAAGCACACGCTTTTTTTAATATTTCACACGCTTTTATTTAATTTTCATTATTATTTTTGTTTAATTTATTTAATCTAACTATTAAAAATAAAGAATAATTTATAAAATACTAAAACAAACGTGTGAAAATCAATCTGACGAGCAAATAAGTCTAAAAATGGATGGGCAATAATGTGTTGGGATTAGTGGACCAATTTGCCTCTCTTTCACCATCTGAAAGGCATTAACAGCAGCAGACGAATGAGGCTTTTCCTAGGCATAACAACACATTGTGGGGTCTTCACCCACGAGCTCTGTAGGGCTCAAGTCTCTATACCCTACCCACGACTAACAACCGAACTACAATTTTGCCATTTTTATTTTCTTTCCTGGTTAGGATGGAAAAACAGTTGGAGCCAGCCAAGTTAGGGTTTGCTCTCGTTTGTTGGTAGGATACATATTTCAATTACAATCAAGACATAGTTCAAATAGCGTCACCAGTCAATAAATGTTTGTTACGTGTTCAAAAAGTAAACAATCTTTTCATAAATATTTGTCACTTCATTACGGGTGACAAGAGAGTACTTTTCTTTATTATGACTAGTTGGTAGAGCATGTTTAAAACCACACCGCTTAACTCATTTTTAAAAAGAATTCACTCCTTGTTCCTACAAATTACAAGGCAAAAATAACTAATCAAACATATTGAGAATCCACCTGAATTATTGAAACTTGTTTATTTAATGATGTTGAGAGTCCCTAAAACTAGCCTTGTTTGTAATAACTCTCTGATCACCGTCGTATTTTACCAAAAAAGAAAAAACCCTAATCAAATATGTCAAACTATGATTGGAAATAATATAAGGAAGGGATAAGCCAAGTGTTGTCCTATTTGAAAAACCCAAAATAATTAAAAAGAGCAAAAAGTGCAAAGATTGTAAACACATTGCTTGAATCCTAAATCGCAAATTACAAACTGACACATACTATAACTATTTGTAGTAAAATAAAAGGAAAAACTTCTTCACATGTCGAAGTGATTTGTCCATGGAAGAAAAATTACTCCTTGCATGTAAAGAGTCGAGTAATTTTGAGTATTTTTCTGCTTTGAAATAATAAAGGGAAGGGAATTGCTGAAATCCCAACAAACATCAAGAAAGTAACAACATTAAGTCAATGGGTAACTATCATTACAACTTAAGACTTTGAGACAATGCCATTACCACTATATAGTATGGCATCGCATGAATTGCTACACTGAAGCTTAAACCCTAATCCATTCAACCCTCTGCTAAACCTACAATGCTGCCTAAAAAGTAAAAAGTAATTTCTTCATGATGGTGGTCTTACTGCTTCTTGCTTCTGCACTCTCCAGGGTGATTTAAAATGTTGCCAACTAATTTCCCAATAAGTCCATAAGTAACAGGATCAATAACTTCATCTAGCTGATATACCAGAGCAGTCATTTGAAGAAACATCATGCCCAGATGTAACCTTTTGTTTCCTGCCCTGCCTTCGATTACCGGTGGCTTCTGCCCGAATCCCTTCTCTTGCTGCCGTCGCCTTCCCGATGTCTTGTCGGCTTTCCACCTGTCTTCATAGCACCAATCACAAACAATATGAGGCTTGTACATTACAAGAAGTGACAAAAGAGGAAAAAAGGGAAAGAAGCGGGGTAGTTAGCAGCATATATTTATTTATTACATAAAGAAACCGAAAGAGCACTTAACGGGTTTTTTCATACCTAAAGGCTTAAGTTCATAGTCCACATTTCTTGGCCTCATATGTTATTTTCATTTAAAAGACAATGCCTTCACAAGTTTCACAATGCACACAAAATACATTAAGCACTTAAGACACACAGTTTCGAGATTACTAGATGGAACGGAAGTTGTTCTTGTCCACCATTCGATCATATTTTTATTTTCAGCGATTATCAAATTTGGCACAAACTCTGGTCAGTAAGTAATTGGATTCTTTTGAGAACTTAAATGAATAGTAGATTAATTGAAGTGCCTAGGACTTCGACATAAGCCCAATGTACGACTAAAATATCTAAATTTCAGTGCCTTGCATTTTACTAGGATAACAGAATATTGAGTGTAATTCTCCACATTGCAATTCTTTAGTATATCAGACAACCATCTTATAGGTCTCATATTAAAAACACGAAAAGATAAAATCAGGTTAAGAAGCATAAAGAAGAGGGTACCGACCCCTAGACAAAAACTCTGAAAATGAGTGTCGAAGCCAGAAGGATCGTCCAAGGTCGCCTTCTCATAGTTCATTTCAGAACAATTGCGCTTGTTATTGGAACTTGAACTTTCACAATAGGACACATACGAAGAAGTAGAACAGGAACTAGGGGGCTGTGAAACTGACCCATAACTCCCAGTATCCCCTTGAAACATTTCATCAAAAAGATCCTGCAATTCTTCAAAGGTCTCCTTCCCATTTTCCTGTCAATTACGCATTCTTTCTATGTCAGTAGGTACTTGGAAACACTATCATCGCCATCATCATGATTATTCGAAATGAGACTTTTCTAGAAACTTCTAATCATGTAAAAACTGAAAAAGACTGGAAGCTACTTCCTAAAGTTTCTCACTGCATTACCAGAAAGACTTATGATTATAGTCACAATGTTCAGCTCACAATTTTTATTAAACCTGGAAAAAGATGAAAGAAGAAAATATGAAATTTAGACAAAACAAGCTCTTAATCATACAGCATTAGCCAATACGAATAGCGTCTAGCGCACGCCCATTCAAAATACTTAGACCCCACATTTTGCGTGTCCTTAATAGTTTGGAAAATACAAATTAATAGAACTTTTTTCAAATCTTGAATAAAAATTGAACACTTATCTCTGAAAGAGCACTAAACAGGTAATAACACACATTTCAGTGCCCCTATATTGTATGTTTAGTGAAAAAAGATATTTTTATTGAGATTTGTATAAAGTTGTATTTATACTTCCCTAATATTTTAGTAAATATTACTGGCTGACGCCCTTTGTCGGAAATGGAAGTGGAGCTAACAGAGATCTCACACAAATTAACAGCTTACACTTGCCCACACGGGTGTTATTGACTAGTGACTACAACTAACAAACCTCTAATTACAAATATGTTCTAATCACTCATGAAAATATGGGCATTTGCACACAGAACAAGTCTAATGCACTTCAGTCACATGCCAGGTGACACCTGATGAACTTCATCTCATAACTATAAATTTATCACTAAATAGTGGCACCTTAATGCCTTCCCTTCGTCTTGGGCTTCCCTCGATCGCAATTAAACAAATAAAATTGCATCATGGGATTGGTGGGCCCACAGTGACTATGTTTTTTATATTCGAGTGATATTTTAATCTAAACTAAAGGGAGAGAAATTCGAACTAGGGTGCAGAAGGAGTGAATTTTCTCTTGTGCACATCAAAAATGCACATTTAAGTTACACATTTTAACAAGTGCCGTTAGATCCCGTTAGGTTAAAAGATTTAACGGCTCTTGTTGAGATGTGTAACTTAAAGATGCACTTTTGATGTGCACTAGAGAAAGCCTTGGGACCCTCCTGCAGTCAAGGCCGTAACTAATGGGCCCTTCAGGAACAGACTTTATTAGGATGTTACTACAATTGTAGTTGGGCCTATCCATTTAAACAGGACTGAAGTGGCCCATCAACACTCTTTTCTAGAATTAATCCTTTATTCCTCTTCTCAAATGGCTTGGCAAAGTTGAGGCCTCAATGGAAAGCAAAAGTAAACCAAAAACGTAGGTTTTCCCAAAAAGCAAAAAGCTTATCTTTTGCATCCCATTACCCTCCTAATCTGTTTCAACATGTTTAAAATATATTATGCATATATGTGTTAGTAAAGGCAGGGAGATCGGAAATTAAAAAGGAAGAAAGGTGAATTTGTACATACACTAGGCTTCGTCTGGCTCATCATCATTGCCATCTCGCTCAAAAACTCACCCATCCCCTGCACCCAACATATTCACAATACGCTCAAAATTACTATAGAATGGAAAATACCAAAAATGTTGCATCTACATTTAAATTAGTCCACGCGCATCACATGGGCGGCTACATTTGACGGATTTCGTGGCGAATGTCATCGGATTGGAACAATTTGCAAACTACCAAGTTTGATACAACTGAATCTCCAGGGACGAAAGTAAAACTTCGCAATAAACTGCATGGACTAAGTAGGTGGTTTTATAGGGATATGATTTCCGCTCACCCCAACGATGTGCATTGGGAGTAATCGAGAGCGTGAAAATAATCACCTCTTATTTTATCCTGATCACTAGACAGAGTCCTATTGTGATTGGTTAAATGGTAAAAAGTCAGCAGTAAAAGGTACAGAGAAAGCAGTAAATTCTATAATACAGAGTCCACTAATCGAAAAGAGCACAAAAAGCTTACATTGTTTTCGTCATCATCACTGCCATAGGCTCCAACGTCGTACAGAAACCTCTTATTCGCGTCAGATAAAACTGTTCAACAAAAAACAGACCATATGCTTTCCTCGTGACCAATTCACTCACAAAAATAAAAAAATAAAAAAATGAGAATCACGAGGTTGAAATTACCAGAATAGGCTTGTTGGATGTCTTGGAATTTCTTCTTGGCTTCTTCCACGAACTTAGAATTTCCGGAGGCCGAACAGCGATCCGGGTGCCATCTCTGTACCAACAAGCATATAAAATTTAACCAAAAAAAAATCAATAAATTAAAGCAAAATTCACAATTCCCTGAATATCCCTCAAATCCCAGAAAAATCTCAGACTTTTTCGATCTTTCTAACCTGTTTTGATCATGCAGTGAAAACCCATATCCGGGATTTACATCCTGAAAACCCAATTTCCCATAAGTTTTGAAGGAACCCAATGATGCTTAAACCCAACAAATAGTAGAAGGGTCCAATTTTTTCAGTGATTTGGCAAAAACCCAGAAATCAAACGGAGAAAAAGATTAGAACTTTAGCTCTATATTTCAATTTTAGATGGATCCAATTGAAACAATTGTGAAAAAAAGGTTTAAATTTAATTGTGCAAAAATGGTGATGAAATTTGTTCAAAAAAAAAAAAACTAACCAGTGCAAGTTTCTTATAGGCATTTCTGAGCTCCGAGTCTGTGCATTCCTTTTCCAACCCCAAAACTGCATAGAAGTCACTGCCTTTCTCTTCCCCATTGGCCATTTCTCCTCCTCCTTCAATTCCTTCAAATCCAACCAAATCCAAAAACAACCTTAATGTCTTCGTTTTTTGTCGACAAATTATAGGACCCAGAATCCCAGAACAAAACACAAACACACAAAGATTTATAAGTCGTATGCTGTCAGACTACATCTTTGTGATTTGGAACACGGAACCTCAGCATAATTGGAGGGGGAAGAGAGAAGGAAAAAGAAAACATGAGCAGCCTCCACCCTTTTGCAAATACACACTGAGGTTCAAAGAACACTCCAGAAACCAAGCCCCATTTAAATACTTTATTTGTGGTTTTTATTTTAATCGATTTGGAGGGTCTTTGGTGATGGACGGTTGAGATTGCTCGAGAGGTGGTAGATATTTATGCAGATTGTGAATCCAGAAGGTTCTGTTTCTCACTGTTTCGGAAGCCTTTTTTGACGTCAACGAAAACCTCTGTGGGATGAAAGAAACTTAGAATGGGTCCCACCCACAAAATGGTTTTTTATTTTTTTTCTTCACAACTTGGCATGGAAGACTGTGGAGGGTCGGGTGGTTGGAATTTGGGTTCTGTATATCGCACATTTACTCATTTGCCATTTTGGTGGCAAATTTTGCCATAAAAAGAAAATTCTAAAGTTATTACAAGTTGCATGCCAATACAGAATTTTAAGAATTTGGCTACAATACTCAAGAATCACAAGTACAATAACGAGAGAGGTTCGCGCCACCAATGGATCGGTTCCGCCTACCTACCCTATTGGTTTCATAAACGAGCTAAAGGCTTCAATCAATTAGGCAAAATTGACGTGATATGAAATTAGTAGTTCTTAATTATACTTTATTAGTTAGATTTCACTAAACCTAAAAAAAAAAGAAAAGGAATTTGGACATAGTAAGCTCTTAATCATGGTGTGCAGACAACTGTAGAAGGTTAGCTGGTTTGGAAATGAGCGATGTAATTAGAAAGTTTACTCATTTGTCGTTTTAGTTATAGGCAAATTTACTATAAAAAGAAAATTAAAAAAATAGGTTGTGTCTATCAGTACGTTGCATGTTGACAAAGTCACTCGTTTATAAGACGTGTTAAATTTAAGGGTTGAGGATTAACAGTTTTATGTGAGTTACAATCCTATGAAGTTGCACTTCTTTCTCGGTAAACTGGCAAGCCTAGAGGGTAAGCTGGTTTGGAAATGAGTTTTGTATTTGATACATTTACTCATTTGCCATTTTAGATATAGGCAAATTAATTATAAAAAAACAAATCTAGAAATTATTGTGTGTGTATCAAAACGTTGCACGCCGCTGTAGTATTATAAATTCACTTATATTACACTACACTACGTGTTATATTTAGGGTTTAATATTAATAATTGTATGCAAATTACAATTCTTATGAAGTTATCATTTAAGGGAACTTGTGTTTTTTTTGTGATTCAAATTTAATGGGGCAACTTGATATGTAGAAAGAAGTCTGCTGAGCTAGAAGAGGATAAAGGCCTATGACCTAAAGCCCACATAAAGTGGAGAGTCAAATTTTGGGGTATTGGGCTAGAACAAGAAATAGAGTTCATAATTACGAGGACTTAAATAGAATGAATTCATCGCTATTGTGTCATTGCAGTCCAGTAATGCAAGTTTCTTTTTACATGACAGTGAGTTATTGAATCGAGATGCTGGGTGGCCGTGAAGCCGTTCAAAAGCAAGTTGTTTTCCATAACTAGAAAAATAGTTTGCTTTAATCCACATTTGAACAAAACAAGAAAACATTGCAATTCCAGTTACCATAGTTTGCTTACAAGAAGATTTCAATCTTGAATCCCTACCCAAGATTAGTATTTTCCTTCTCCTAGTAATGACAATTAAGATTAACCCAAAAGATTTCCTCCGTCTAATCACCAAAACAAAAGACAAAACATGACCACCAAGTGAAGTTTAACTTCTAATCAGTTAGTTGGACTCCAGTGTCAGCCACTCCAAGCCCAAAAGCCTCCCCCAAATTCATTGTCCTTCTCATTGTTCTCCTCCCAATCCCTCCCCCATTCCCCTCCCTCATCATTGCAGCAAACTCCCCATAATCTATCTGCCCATCATCATCCTGATCAATCTCCTTGATCATGTCCTCCAGATGCAGCTCCCCCAATCCAAACTCCCTGCAGGCTTGCCTCAGCTCATCAATGGTGATGAACCCGCTTCCGTCCTTGTCGAAAAACGAGAACGCCTCCAGCAGATTCTCCTCCCTCTCCAGCTTGTTCAAGTGCACCGTGGCCGCCAGAAACTCGCCGTAGTCGATCGTCCCGCTGTTGTCAATGTCAGCTGCCTCCATTAGATCCTTGATCTCAGACTCCATCAGCTCAGACCCAACTTTCCTCAGCCCCTCTTTGAGCTCATCAAACGTGATGCTTCCACTCCCATCTGCATCAATCATCTTAAAAAGCTCTCTCAGCCCGCCAATCTCCTCCTCCGAGAGCCGCTCAGCGATCACTCTCAGCGCCATTTTCTTGAGCTTGTTCATGGCGGAGAACTTCTTCAACCTCGACAAAACAGCCGAGTCCAGCGGCTTATCGGGCGCAATCGTGTCATCTATGATCCACGGATGGCAAAGCACCTCATGGGCAGTGATCCTTTTCCTTGGGTTTCTCTCTAGCATTTTACCGAGCAGGTCGCGTGCACTATCAGAAATCCCAGGCCACGGCTCGGACTCAAAATCCAACCTCCCCAGCAAAATCTGCCGGAAGATCCCTATCTCCGTCTCCGCCCAGAACGGCGGAACCCCACTTAACAAAATGTACAGAATCACCCCTGCACTCCACACATCCGATTCGGGCCCGTAGTGCTTCCGCAGCACCTCAGGGGCAACGTAATACGGACTTCCAACAACGTCACAAAAAGTCTCACCGGGCTTGTAGAAAACAGAGAGCCCGAAGTCCGTCGCCTTCAGCGCCGCTTCTTCTTCCTCGCTGTCGAACAAGAAGTTCTCCGGCTTCAAATCCCGATGGATGACCCCGAGCGAATGGCAAGCCTCCACAACCCCAACAATGGTTTTCAGCAGCTTCGCCGCCTCTCGCTCGCTGTAATGCCCCTTCTTCACGATCCTATCGAAAAGCTCGCCGCCCCGGCAGAGCTCCATGACGAGGTGGACGGCGACGGCGTCCTCGTATGTGCCGCGGATTCTGACGACGTGCGTGTGCTCGGAGAGGTGGTGCATGATCTGAATCTCTCGCCAGACATCCTCATAGTCCTCCTTGCAGAGGAGCTTGCGCTTGGGGATGGACTTGCAGGCGTAGGGGTGTCCGGAGGAGATTTCGGTGCAGAGGTAGGTGGTGCCGAACTGGCCCTGGCCAAGGACCCTCCCAAGGGAGTAGAGGTCAGTGAGGTTCTGGGTCTTGTAGGGTAGGACCCACGTCGTCGGCTTTGATGAGGATGTGGCGGCTGAGCTTGAATTGCTGCTCATTGCTGTGAGATCAGAGAGCTGTGCTGCTTTGATGGATATATGGAAGATGATGACCGATGACCGATGACACAAGAATTCTGAAGGCCAAGAGCTCCTCTCTCTCTCTCTCTGCTAAAATTTTCAAACTTTTTTCCTTTTTTTTTCCTGAGAGACAGAGACTGCATCTGACCCAATTTTCTATTGACAATTAGTATTGTAAGATAATTTACTATTTCTGGATCAGCATTTACCATATTAGTTTCACAAATTTAATCTCTTGCTTTTTGCACTTTTGGGGTATGCTTGGACGAAGGTTATGTAAGCCATGGGTTTGAAAGTCAAATTATAAAAAAAAAAGGTAAACTGCTGTTTGACTTTTTGAACTATTACTCTATTTAAAATTGATCCTCTGAACTATTTTTTTTGTAAATTAACCCCCTGAACTATTTGAAATCAGTCAATTAACCCATCACCGTCAAATTCAACGAAATTTCATCCACTTTGCTGTCAAATACTAGCACGTGTCGTATTTTAATTGGTAGCTCTAGTTGACATTCTAACGAATTAACAACAAATTGGATGGAATCTAGCGGTAGGGGGTAAATCTACTAATTTAGAAAAGTTTAAGGGGTTAATTTACCAAAAAAATAATTCAGGGGGTCAATTTCAACTAGAGTTATAATTCAGGGGGTCAAACGGTAGTTTACCCTAAAAAAAATGATCACAAAATATTGGATAAGAGAGGGTTTAGCTAATCTCTCCTTACATGCCTTTAAAATGCTCTATAGTGGATTTCCTAATCCCTCATATCCAACATTTTGTGATCATTTTATTTACAGTTTGACTTCCAATCCCATGACTTGCAAAACCCCATCCAAACATAGCCTAATAGTTTGACTTTTAATCCCATGACTTGCAAAACCTCCATCCAAACATAGCCTTGATGTCACTAATTTTACCTTTTTTTTCATAAGGAATCTAATCTGGTTTATTAATTTATTGGAGGTGAATTCAATTATAGTATTGTGACGTCGTTTATTGGTATAGAACGTCAAATGATAGTGTATTATTGGCATAAAATGTTTGATGGCATTGTATTTGTGTAAATATTTTCTTACAGAAGTTTATAATATTAGCACAAAACGTGAGATGACAGTATACTCATATCATGAAAGTTAGTCCAAAATGAGTATTGTTAAGTTTTAGCAAAACTGGTATTGTCATCTTCTAGAAATCATTTCACTTTGTCATTCTTTGTTTTCTCTCACATCTTTTTATTTGCTATGATGTTTCCCTTGGTACAAGGAATTGAGATCCAGCAGTATATACTATAAAAATCTAACCCTAGCAGCAGTGTATATCAAATTATGAGCTTGTTTGATTTGGCTTAAAACCTTAAACTACAATTATGTATAAATACTAGTTCTTTGAGGCCATCAAGAAAATTGTGGTTGGACAATGAATCATGGGCACAATAAGCATATATTCTTGCAAGCACATGTGGTCCCAAAGGCAAGGTCTTGGAAAGTTAATTTGGAATTTCCTGGTCATCAGTTCATGTACCAAGATTGGATAAATTAAATAATTGGAATAAGAAAGTGACTGTGATGAAGTGAAATAAAGAACCAATTTAATTAATGAAACATGTTAGATAATGATGTGTAAATTAAAAGACCCTCATGTAATCAACTCAGATAAAAGAACAGAACAAAAGAAATATAATTAAAAGTAACACTTGAGCAATTATTAGTGTTCTAGTGTTACGATATAGTGATATTTCTTCTAACTTAAAAGTATGAGATTTCGCAAGTGGTGGATTGACATGGTGAATAGAACATTCATTTTTAAGCTAGTGCATTGCGGATTTAAACACTTTTTTTAGTATAAATTAATGTAGAATAGAACTTTTATTAAAAAAACAAACTCCCAATTTATTATCCTGACCAATAGTTTATAAAAGAAAAAGTATCACTTGAAGGAAAAGACAAAAAAATTTATATTTCTGTCCGATATTTTGTTTCCAAATTCCGGCAAAAGAAAAGAAGAAAGGCCTGCCTTGCATTTTCCATATGTGGATTATGACTGCTTTACCTTTCTTTACAAAATCAAAGCAGATCTTGAATGAAAGGCTGGCCATGCATTTTCAGTGTGTTAATTATGACTGGTTTTATCGCTTTTCTTTGTCCTAGATTCATAGTTGAGATTCACATAAAAAGTAGCTTTCTTGTTCATCTTCTAGCGTAATGAAATTGATCTCTAAAATGAAAGGCTGTTATGTGAAGTAATAATTCGTTACATGAGGTTTCTTGAATTTAACAAAACAAGCCCCATTGATCATATCATGAGATTTTTTTGTCTATTTGATTAGTTGACAAAACATAAAACCCACAATTGGCTGCTAAAATTTCACTCTAGTTTTGGTTTAATCTCTAAACTTTTACCATAGTTTAAATTTAGTTTCTGAACTTATTTAGAATTGAACTGAAATATTTATGTAAAAAATTGTTTTACGGAAAATCATGCCACTAGAGAGAAAAAAACCAAAGAAAAAACCTACCGTCGCCGACCCCAAGGCTGAAGTCGGCGGCAATCCTTCTTGATCCCTTCCTTCTCCTTCTTTTCCTCTTTTCATTAGTGGTCGCTCTCTCGCTTTGTCGAGGACAGTCTTTCTGGTTGCAGTTGTGGTCACTCTCTCTTTCTGAGAAGGATACCTTTTGTAACGACTATGACTTACTGCTCAACCCTAGATCTTAGAGCGAATATTGTTGTTCAAATTTGAGGTGGTGATTATGTGGTTTATGCGCTTGGTAAGGATTATGCAGAGGAAGCTCAACTTTTGTTGGAGGTGACTCATAGTAGGAATTTTTGTCAACGATTGCAAGATCATCAAAGGATGGTGCGGTCTTTCCCTCGTGGGGTCACGAGGTCGCTGCAATGGTTTGTATAATTCACAGTCAAGTTTTCTTGTCATTAAGTCTTCAGGCGATGATATGGTGTTTACCTCGTGTGTCTAGACAATGTTGGGTCTGGCTCGTAGGGGTTTATGCCTTGTGAGGTCATCTTTCCTGGTTAAGGAATTGTACCTTTGAAGAGTTTGTCTTGTGTTGTGTTTTTTTAGTTTTGTTTTGGTTGTGATCTGGTTGTCTGTTCGCCTATGTCACAACCCCAAATTTAGGTAGAAAATTAGTTACCAAGTTAAAATAAGGGAACAAAAAATAAACTCCAAAACTACGAGAAACATTTCATCTCTATTTACAACCAGGGATCAAACTACAAGGTTTGTAACTCTGCTACACTATTACATAACATTTATTACACAGTTGTCTAAAAGTACAACAACAACCTTAACAAAAAGGACTCCAAGGTCTTCAAATAAAGTTCAACTACTATTGCACATCCAAAATGTTAAAATGATACCACTTCGAGCACGAGCTAATCTGAAATAGAAAATGGAAAAGGGTGAGCTACAAAAACTCAGTAAGAAACTATTATAGCTTGTAATAAAAGAGTATAGAACCAGAATTATGTCATGTATTCAAAGAAGATAAAATGAATACATCAATCACAAAATGACAATATAAAAGCTGAACAAGGAGTGATAACACAATTTCAATAAACATGAACAAAACAATAGCTTTTGTTCTCCTCCTTAGATATTCCAAATAGGTCTTATTCTCATGGTGGTTACATGGGCCTTATTACCAACTGGCCAGAGGTTCTGACTCATTCCCCAAGAAGGCACAACACTTTGATTCATATAAATTGAATCAACCACATGTTCAGATGCTATTGAATGTTCAATTATTGAACACTTTGAACAATGAAAAGAATACAATAGTTTCTGAATCAATAATCAAACAATGTTCCAATAACAAAGAGACAACTAAAATCTGATTCAAAGTTCAATATCAAAGAAGTTCTGAGTTTTGAAGTATTGAGACCAAGACCAAAGTTGATTCCATAATAGAAACCTACAAGTTTAAGCAACTGAGTTTCTTAGCTTGGATCTCCCTCTCTAAAACTAATCTCAGCTCTTAGTAAAAAGTGGCCTGAGTGTGTAAAATTAGGTGATTGAAACAGAAGCTAGAGTTAAAAAGAGAACTTAGTAAAAAGTAACAGGTGACAGCTTATTTTAAGTGTGGGTTTGCTTCAAGTAGGAGGTGTCAAACAAATAGACTAAATCGTAAGGCATAACACTTTGGTGGAAGCTTACTTCAGCAGGGGGTTTTCTTAAACAGGAGTTTGCATCTTAACTCAATTAAGGTGTCTAGTTGCTAACGTAAAGTTGTAAATAACACATAACACTTTTACTAGTAGACAACCCTCTAACTAAAATAGTTAGTACCAGGGTGTTATAGCCTAGCAAAGGACTATGAAGACATCTTTGTGATGTCTCATAGCAGGGCTTCTTTGCCAAAGGAGCATTGTCTTTTGCAAGTGAAAGTGAAGCAATGTTTTGTCCTCGTGAGCGTTATCTTTCCGTTTAATTAGATGTGGTTATCTTTGTGGAATTGTATTCTTGATCGATGATGTTTTTCGTTTAATTATGGAATTGTATTCCTCATCGATGATGTTCTTCGTTTTATTTGATTAATGAAATATTTATTATCTTTAAAAAAAGAATTGGATTGAGACCCACATGTGCATCATCCGCCTAATATAAATTTTGACGAAAGTTCACGACATAGGTGAATGATGCACGCTTGTTAAATTCAAGAACCTCAACTAAATGATTATTAGTTTCGGAACCGATTGTAAACTTGGGTGAAGGGTCATGGACAAATTTTAATTTCTCTTTTGTTATATTCTATGTCCATGATGCAAGAAAAGATGAGGCAATTTGATTGGAGCAGTGAAACGAAAAGACAAGAAATTTTCAATTTGCATTCAAGTGGAAATTACAATTAATATTTCATCTATTATTCGAGTCAAACTTCAATGGTACATACTATTGAATGATTTAAGATTCATTTAGAACTCAGTGCAAATTAATCTGGGACCATTCAATTGTCGAACCATTGAATGGTACGTACCCCCAAGATTTTTCCCTATTATTCCAAAAGTTTAAATATGCTATCAGTGTAATAAACCACAAACTGAGAAAATTTTCAATTGTATTAACAGGATGAGCCTTCATTTTTTGGGTATTTGCCAAACCTTTCAGTACTTTGTTGCCATAAAACAAAACTTGGATGCAACTGAATTTCGTACTCCAAAATATTTTACAAGGTCATTATGTTCGTAAAGCCTTGATCCAATCAATTTCGAGCTTGAAATCACCCGCTCCAGTTCTAGCACCTGGGAGACCGCCTTCTGCATTGACTGATAGAGACATCCCAACAACGCGAGAAGGATTCATTTCCATTTCTGCATCTATAACATTTCCTCTCCATGTTGGTAGATACCGAGCAAGAGGAATCTGGAAAATCATATACAAAATCAGCACAAGGCAATTGATTTATTTCTACCATTTAAACAAATTTATAGATGCACTGACAAATGGAAAACTAGTTCAGTGTTTTCTGAGTTTCCTGGTGTTATCATATCAGGCGTTGAATGGTACCCTAAGATAAGATAGGCAAAGAGAAAAAGATAATGCATTTAATCATAAGCTGCACAAAAATGACATCACGGACTCAAATCATCATACGGATTAACAAATCCAAATACATTCCATTAAATTAATTTCATGTTTTTCGGGTTTGAATTTCATGTTTCTTTGAGATCTCAAAAGACAACCGAAGAAACATGAAATTCTTGGCTCCCTATGAGGGCCAGGTCCATCATATCACGTTTCTAATCACCAAAAGTTGAGGTAAGTAGAACTTGCCTTTGCAATGTACCAGTTGTCTTTTGGTACAAAGACAAAAGCCTGCCACGAATTATCTTCTTCTTGCCCAGGTGAATTTACCCAATTTTCTGTATAGATCTACATATGCAAGAACCACATCAATTAGAAAATGACAAAAGAAGTATGGATTTACATGTCTTACATTCCAATTCCTCAAAAATACTCACCGTAGATATGTAGCACCTTCCATCTCCTTTAACTTTCAGTGCTATTGTATCGTACGGGTCCAAATCAATGAAGCCGTCAAACTGCAGAAGAAACAAATAAATATTGAAATGATGCCTACTAAACCCTGTCTTTGGTGGACTAGGGTATTTATCTGATATAAGCATGAATCCAAAATTTGCATTATGGTCATCGCACATATGCGTAACAATTTTTTCATGTCCAAGGGAGTCAAAAACTGGAAACCAAAGATCTTCACTCATCGAAAGTGAAGAAAAACTATATGCATTCACGAAATTAAAATCAACAATTTACTGTGTATTAGCTAATAATTTGACACTGGTATGGAACATCTACAGAATAGTAATAAAATAATCAAATATCATTAGCAAATCTTCTGTCTTCATTTCTGACTTTTAATCTACATCCCTATACTGTTGGTATACTGTTCACAGCTTACCTTTTTGGACCGCATTCCACAAAAACCGCTCCTGTTTATCTTCAGTCTTGCACCCTCAATGAAATCCAACGAAAGGTTACCCGAGAAAATTCCTAAAAATTTAGAGGAGAATTGTTTCAGAAGGTAAGTGCATAGTAACAGCAGATATCATGAGAGCTGGTAAGCTAATAGCATAATGTGGATTCATAAACTTTGCAATATCAGAAGTTAATGTAATGATTACTCTTATCTGATCTTAATTCAAAGTGCAGATACTATCCTACAACTACGCCACCAATGCAATCACCTGCCTTATCGTTCAGCAGTAACTCTCCATTTCACTTTATTAGCATCAAAACATGAACTCGCAACTCTTATTTCAAAAGAGAATATATTCAAAAAACAAGTTTCTAATTGCAGTTTCTTGCTCTTCATTTCTTGAAAGATCTTGCTTAACTTTTTCGTGCTTGAAAGTTATGTTTAGAGGAAAAATAACTTAAATCAGTAGCTATAGAAAATATTTAGTATGCACTATCCTTTACCAGTGGGTCCATTTTCATTATCTGGGATCTCTAAAGATGCCGAGGACAACCCTGCAAAAGAAATAGGTGATGATAGGTATATTAGAATCTCAGCAACTGTACATCCAAAATGAAAGTGAAAAAAAAACAGCCGTGAAACCAATAAAAAAATTTATATGAGAGGAAGCTACAATTCCATCAACTGATACAAATAAAAGTTCATACACGGAAAAACTCCACTGAAAATCATAACTGCATTCATATGCAAGGAGACTAAATAGCTAGGCATTATTCCCAACTGCTTAGTTTTTTCTTATATATTCATAAAAGGAGACATCAAAATTATGTACATCGATACCTCCGTATTCAGAGTCAGAATACAGATGCCACTTCTTGAGCTCGTCCTTCGAATTGAAGTTGAAAATAAATCTCTCAGTTGGAGGCACCAGGTCTTCAACATTCCATGTAAGTGCTAAAATTGGCATTCGATGTAAGAAACCAGGATAATGTTAATACAAACTAATTGTTTCAATATTGATAACTTCACACAAGTTTCATAACTTCATCTATCAATGTGGAAAAGGCCAAACATCTGTACTCATTTGCTGATATGAAAACAATAAGTAGACTTTACCCATATAACTAGAGGAACACAAACGCAGAAATGCTTGGCCATCATAATTCTTTTGGTGCTATAGTGTTAATGTACCATTAAGGCATTAATCATGATTTAAATATATTTGAAAATAGTAGCTGACATATTTTGTATTCTCCAAATTTCTAGAATTATATGTAAGTTGACACATTTGATTCCCCAGGACAAAAAGAAAGTAAACAGAGGGACCAATTTTATAGAATGTAAGGCAGTTACACAAATTTCATACACATGAGAGTCTACTGTATCATGGCAAGAGATGGAGAACAAAGAAACAGATGACAACGATACCTTTCTTGGTTGCATTTAAGGAAGCTTGCAATATCCCTCGAAACCTGGACATTTCTCTTTCCACAAAGTTTCTACATTAACAAAAAAATCCAAATGCTGTAGAAATTTTGGCAAGTAATAATACAGAAACAGTATAACAAGCGAGAAGAAACATTCTTCACCAGTGTGATTGGAGTTCCATTGTGTATAAAATGTCCCTTTGTTTTCCAACATGAACAGTGTGCTTGGATGAAGTACTTTGATGTACCAAAGAACTTCAAAATAATGAGATGTAAGTGTGGAGGTTTTTTAAAGTGATTTGTTTGGCTAAAATCCTAAAAATGATGGCATTTGGGGCTCTAATACTTGAGAAGTAGTCCGGTATGTATAAAGTCATGTCCCCATATATTCAAATGCATATGCACATATATTACACAACTCATCTCAAGATTACAAATGAACTCATTACGACAAAAATAGGCTATAAAGGGTCTCAATACTTAAGTGGGACATTATCTCAAACACCATATAGACAAGTTAGGATACCGAATCAGAATTTACAGAGTCAAACACAAAGTTCCAGAATCTATGTGCAACAAATTCATATAACTCATCATATTTAATTTTCATACACACAGATCACATCCACATTCCCACCTAAACCCAAATCTCATATATAAGTACTGCATCCCAAGACAGGGTAGATGCACATTTGGAGTTCCACTGCAAATGAATTGTCCCAATGTTTTCCAAAATTATAAGAATCCAGAAATTTATGAATAAAATAGTATTAACACTGAACTATCAGATGTAACCAATGAAATCGAAAACCCATTAGTTAAAAAAATTTAATTTTCCAAAGTTGCCTAAAACTTGAGCATTAAGCAGCTGCATAATTCAACCAGTTTGAAGTTTAGTTTCTGATTAATTCAAATAAAACAGCAATTCCTTGATCTCTGCAGCTCAAAACAACAAAATTCTACTCAAATTCCAATATAATAAAAAAAACATACAGCAACCCATTTACATAGTTTACACAATAAACAAAACCCATGAATTTGCAACCCCATTTTACATTTGCTGGGTTTTGCCTGAGAAAAACCCGTCCAGCATACATAAACCCACAAGTATGAACTATGAGAAACAAAAACGATACAGATAAATAAAACCCATTTCTGATAAATTTAAATGGAATTAGAATTTGCAATCTATAATTGTAGGGAAGACAGAGCTTACGGAAGCTAGTTGGATTGCTGCACCGAATTGAGTCACCGAAACTCCCACAGAATTCAGTCCCTTGTTGGAGTAGAGCCGTTTTAACCTGTAAGATTCAAAGAGTTTCCCTTGTTGGAGTTCAAATCTTCTGCATCCAAAAATTGTTCGTGTCCTCTCAGTGACCTATTGTAGGAGTTTGATTCTTCTATTATTGGTATCATACTTAATTTTTCGGTTTATTGAAGAAGGCCTAATCAACACAATGTGCATACCGTAATAATTTGGTATCAAATTCACCATTTACGAGATTTAAACGCAATGCCTCTCGTTTATAATCCCAACACATGGTCCTCATCACTACAAGCAACAAAAGATGTGGCTCTCGAATAACCGAGCAAAAAGAGAAAACAACAAAAAGGAAAATAAAATATCCATCAGCATCATGAAAATCACGAGGTAGTCGCAAAAAAAAAAAAAAAAAATTTTAAGTTACACGTAATACCCTGCAACTGCGAACACCGCTAACGCGAAGAGAGCCAGGCACCTCCAGATCTACTATCATCCAGATTCATTTTCCTTACAATAACCCGTTATTGATGAGAGTATTGAGAAAACCAAGTTTTGGGTTTTTAATTTTTGTTTACACAAACTGATATAGCTTATAACACAGGTTTACAGCAAATTTATCACATATCTAAGCAACATAATTCACTTATTAATACTTTTTCATCATCATTCAATAAAAATCCGAAAATTCAGGGTAGCCGTCTTTCGAATATTTTTTTTTTATCAATCCACCTAACTAGAACCAAATGCAGAAAATAGATAACCAACCAAACTAGAAAGAATAGTACCTTAATTTTTTTAAATATTAAGAACACAGATTGTAATCCGATTCAAAAACAAGTATTCCTGGATTCAATTTAGAAGCATCCGATCCTTCACCGATCAAATACTGGACCCGCACACACCTAGAAGATTAAACCAGAAAAAATTTCAATAAAAAAAAATCACCAAGGATCCGAACCCACAACAAATTCAGAAAAAGCGAAAAAAAAAAACCCAAGTCAGATTCCCCACCATACCGGCAGATTTATGAAAACCCAGATGCCAAATCTTGCAGAAAATTAAAATCTGAGAGGAGGCACTGTAAGAATTAGAACAGAGGGCATGTTCAACCTCCTCTCCATATACGCCCCCTCCAATCCTTTTGTTTGTTCTTTCAATGGTGATTAACAAATGCAAATTCAGTTATCAAACAGATGAGGGTTACTTTTTCAGAAAACTGACCTAATTGCTGCTGATTCGAAGGTGATTGAACGAAGAAGGTGCTTGCTGCTGATTCGAAACAGGAACGGGACGGAGTCGCTGGCAGCGTCGGGAAAGTTGGAAACAAAGTTACAGAGGAGAAGATAGAGGCGGAGAGAAAAAGAGTGACCTAATTGGCTAATTCAGCTAAAGGCTTGGGGGCTGATTCGGTGCACCAAGTTTTACTCTGGCAAATTAGAACTTACATTTTAACCAATTAAAACGTGACACGTAATTAAAATAAATAAATAAATAATATATATAATTCTTCAGTTTGGTTCGGTCCGGTCCGGTTCCCTGGAGCATGAAAACCGAAACCGAAACCGACATGCCGGTTTCCTTCGGTTTTCAGTTCGATTTTCTTCGGTTTTGGGCAACTCGGTTTTCTTCAGTTTTTTGGGCCTCGGTTCGATGCAGTTTCTCGATTCTTCGGTTTGTTTGCCCACCCCTCAAAAGGGAAGCATGTTTACTTATTTAGAATGGGAAAAGTCATGAACAGGGGAATGAACAAAAGAAAGGAGAGATTTACTAGTCCTTTCATTTGATCCGATTTCATATTTTGTAGGTATTGGATTACGGAATTTCAAGGTGGAACCTATAGTTAATCTCTTTGGGCCACTTTTTTCTATTCCATATATGTTAGGAAACATATGAAAAGTTATGAATTAAAATAATTGTAATACTCATGTATTAGTAAATGCAAAGAAATAAAGAATTGTTGTAATTAATATTTAACATTGTGTGATTGTGTAAATCATAAGTAGAGATAATATAGGAATCCTTCGGGATCTAGAAGATCTTTCCTATTAGACTTTGTATTACTTGGAGAGCAAATTATTCTCTCCTTCTTATTACAATAAATAAAGGCACTATGCATGGGGAATACCACGACAATTCCTCAAGCGCTTTCTTCTGTTTGTCGATTTCCCCCTCTTCCCTCTCTCTAAATTTTAAGTCACAACACGTTATCAACATGCTTTTGACGCTGCGCTAAAGAGAAGAATTATAGCCGAGCAACCTCGCAACATGCACTGCCTTTAGCCGAGTATCGCCTCACATTGAGAGTCGCCTCATGCCGAGTACCGATTACAATGACTGGCCAGTTCGGCTCACACATGGATTGCAATTGAAGTCTCCAGCCAAAAGACTCTCTTAACTGAAGATTTAGGGAACTTCTGTTGTATCATAGCTTGGGCCTTACTATTTGGGTCTCTTGTTTAGCTCATGAGCTATGTAAGAGGGGAGGAAACCCTAGTACTATAAAAAGGATCCCTCATCTTCATTGTAGATGGAGCTCTTATTCCTAGCCACTTTACTTTCTCAAAGGCAACAAGTCTTTATGTATATTGTAACTCTCATTTACATAGTGAAACCAGATCTACACCAACGTCGACGTAGCCCAACTCGGGTGAACTACGATATATAGTTGTGTTCTTTGTGCGTTTGTGTGACTTATGGTTGGATTTAAGTTGGTCCAATATCGTTCCCATTTTGTGCATCAACAAACCCTAATTTACGTTTTTCGAATTATAGATTCTACTTAAATTATTGTTTGCAATTATATTGTTATACTGCTGTTATAATTGTGGTGAATTGAATATGTGTGAAACAAAAACAAAAAACCCTAAAATCGCATTCAAGTCGCGGCTGGAAACTGCGACTCAGCCCAGCTGCCAAGCCAGTGGAGCCAGCTGCTCTTGGCCCCAACACCCAGTGTAACGACGTCGTTGATGTTGTCTCCCTCCTTGACTCGTCTGCAACTAGATGGAATCGAGGACCATCACGCCTGCAGTCGCGAACTATCACTAATTCTTAATGAGTGACAGACAATAGGAACGCCTACAGTTGTCTGCCATACCCATATCGTCAACCCCAACGACGGAGGGCGAGATTTTCTTTTGAAACTCTTTGCTAGATTTTCTTTAGACACTCAACGTGTCTCTTTCTCTTTCTCTCTCTCGTGTTGGAATAATCCCGACCACCACCACCTCGACAATCCTCGAGGGTTGGTCTGCGATTCACGATGATTGTGAACCACCCTACCCCATTTGCACCAACAACTGCAGGACTTCACGACAAGATTTTCCTCACTCGATCAGGGTTTTGTTCACCCACGATAGACCTCGAGATTTACTCTCGATCCCCTATCACTGTCATCAGTCACGACGGCGTGATGACTTTGGCGAATGCATCCCGACTGATTGGAGTGCCACTTCCCCATGGAAGCTCTAGGGTTTCGTCAAACCCAGCTCCTTGGGCTCTCAGTCTCACAACCCAAAACCGGATTGAATTGGTTAAAAAAAAAATTTAAGGTCTGCAGCCCATGTCAGCCCCAAAGATATATTTGGGTCGTGACTTATGTCACACAAAGGGTCCCAAATTTACCCATATTCACTATATCGATTTTTCAATTGCTTTACATATTGTTCTATATATTGCGTTTGTTTGTATGTACCATGAACTTGAAGTTCATGTTTTTAACTAGAACCTAAAGTTTTGAGAAGTGCCATAGAAACTTGAAGTTTCATAAAACAATACACCCATGAAAACATAATACAACCTAATACATCGCTGAGGAGGACCCTCGCACTCTTTGGCTTGGTCTATCCGATCGCTTTGATTACTAGAAGTTGATCATCTTGTCTGTAGCAAGAAACGACTGGCATCACTTTCGCTTCCAAGACTTTTAGTCTGTGAATGATATAATTCTAAAGTTTATCGAATCTGATCACTTTTCAAATACTTTGAGAAGGAGTGGACCGAATATGATTCCCTGAAGAGAACCTACTCAACTTTTCATGCTTCGAATATTGTCCTGCAAAACAATATAGGGCTTAGAACTTCACTAAGTTCTCGGATTTGTTTCTGTCTTATTGATTGATATAAAGAACAATCAACTCTTGATGAAACATCATCAAACCCGTCCCACTGGCTCGAATGACATTCTTTTGCCTGAAGCAATTGCAAATGCATCTCGAGGTCCAAACCGCCCTATAGACATGGGAGACATAGGAGGGGCTCTAACCCTAAGCATGCACCCTAGGGGAGACAGAAATGAGATCCATCTAAGGGTGTAATCATGCCTGCAACATGACTCTCTAGCCTTCAATTCTTCCAACTTCAAGAATTAGGACAAAGCCCACACAAATCAAGATCCTGTAGACCATGAGATGTGCCTCCGCTATGGTACAACTGATTAATAGTCCCGCTTTTGTCTTGCACCACTTATAGTTATTGCAGCATATCATTTAGGTCGTAAAACACAAGTCAAACTTTGCTAAAAAAGGTGATCTTGATAACACCAAATTGGAGATTTCTAACTTCCAAGAGGCCTCAACACCTATGAAAGCTTACAATTTTTAGACATGGGCCCTATGTTGGCCGAAACTTCCTCTAGTGGCCGAAATTTTTACCCACTTTGGTTTAATTTTTGAACAATGTTTCCATGTTTTCTGATTAATTGTTGGTGTTTGTTTTAGTATATTGGATACCTTTCGACATATTCTCGAATATAAGTGACCCAAATTCAATTAATTCATAATTAGGTATTTTTTGTGGAGAAGTTAGTTGTCTAGTATCTTGTGCTAACTTCATACCTAATCACCCCTATGGCAACCCTTTTAGGCCTATCCAACCTGATTGTGGGGTATGTCACTGCCCATATAATGTTGTCCAATTGGTATAAATTTTACCATCGAGAAAGCCTTATACTTATCACGTTCCGGAAGAACGCTTTTGAGCTTTAAGGATATTTGAGAGAACTATTACCACGATGAAACCACTGTAGAAAATGGAGTAGATTTCCTTTGCATAACTTCCTACGAATATGGCCAGAAGCGTATTCTAAAGAGGATGGAACGTCTTCCGAATGGTTTTGTATATTACGACCATTAGTCGAGGCACCTCATGTGACCGGCCTTACCTTTGGGCTTGCATTGGAAATTTTGTTGTGGCACGACCGCTTGGGACATTTAGGTCGATCAATAATGCCCCGTATTGGGCATCCCCTTACCAGCAATAAGGACCGCGTACCTAGAAGCGTTTGCCAAGCATGCTCACCGGATCTTTACTAGGCAAGCTAATTACGAGCCTAGCTACTATGATCTTTACTACTGGGCAAGCTAATTACTAGCCCGTGTATTACAAAGATCCTTACGGATCCTTCATTCGATCTACAGCGGATTCAAGGGAATATTTGTAGACTAACCCAACCAAAATGCAGACCATGTACATAAATTATGATTTTGGTTGATGTATCTGGTCACATGTTTGTCCACACACAATGCTGCTTTGCTAGACTTCTGGCACTAGTTATAAGGTTGCGAGTTCACCACCCCAATTATCCCATAAAATCCACCAGACTAGATAATGCTAGAAAGTTTACATTGAAGACTTTCGATGATTATTGCGTATCCCTTGGGTATTAAAGATGAACATTCGAATCTTCACACCCAACTGATCTCGCAGAAAGCGTTCATCAAACGCCTTTACATGATTGTACGAACCTTTGGTAGTAAGCACACCAAACTTCCGATTTTTTGCGTGGGACTATGCAATCTTGCCTGAAGTTGTGTTGGAACGCCTAAGACCCATTGCCACCCAATTCTATTTTTGGTGTTACAATTGGTAACTGGGTATGAACCTGACGCTTCGTACTTACGCGTTTTTTGGGTGTGAACACTATATACCAATTGCGCCGCCGAAATGTACCAATATGGGTCTTCACATAAAGAAGTGAATCTATGTCGATTAAGATTCTCGTTCAAGCTCTTTTGAGCCCTTGCAAACGATCTCTTTACCTCTAGTTTGCAGATTGTCACTTCAATGCGACAGTTTTTTCATCGTTAGGAGGAGATAAGAACGCCAACGTTCTTGAAGAACAAAGCGAATTATTGTGGACGTCCCCATTATGTCTCATCTCGATCCATGTGTTCTAGATCATTAAAGTATTGATCCAGATGCTTTCTCTAATCTAGCAAAAGTGACAAGATCATACATACCAACTGCAAATATGTCTGCAAGGATAGACGTGCCCAACGGTAACAGAAAACCCTCGAAGGTAGGTTTGCCACACTAAGGGTCCGGCTTAGTATACTGGCGACTAACCAATCATTTGTTAGAAAGCTAGCTAATCAAAACATGTTTAACACAATACACATAGAGAAAGGCTATCAACTAAGTGCACAACCTAGTATGAATAAGTTCATCTATTTGCAATCCTTTTCAATTGAATTCGACCTTGTCCAAAGTTTCCTACTACTTGTGATTTAGGTCCACAAAACTACACAGTGAATCGCTTACCTAAATCTAGCACCAATTACATGTATATATCCTAAGTTGGCCACCAAAGAACATAAACATATAAAAAGTTTTCCTGGTAAAGCAAATTCAATTGAACAATCTCACATAAGCAAGCAAATTGAATCACAATTATAAAGATCAAACTTTATTCAATCATAAGAATTCGAATTTAAACTTTGTTCTAACATCAATGTCAACTAGAAACAATTCCAACGGAAATCAAACAAGGTTACAAAGAAATAGAATGAATTACACCGTGGGATGGAAGATGGAGATGGAGTGATTGAAGGTTGGATTCTTGAAGCTTGAAAGCAAGTCTTCAATGGTGGATGATGGATGAATTGCTCACGGCTCCTTCCTTCTCTTCTTCTTCCTTGCTTGAAATCCGTGAAGTTGCACTAGAGGATGGATAGAGGGAGAGAGAGAATATTTTTTTTCTCGTAAATCTGTATGTTTTTAGAATGGTCTCCCGAATTACCTTCTAACTTTGAATCATCCCCACTAATAGCTATTTTATTGATGACATTAAGTGAAAGAAAAATGGTTACACAAGTGTAACTCTTTGGGGTGGCCTTTTATGCCAATTACTCTGCACTTACTCCTCATCTTAATTCCATTTCTTCAAATATTTGAATAGGTGTTTGCTGGCTTGTTCTTGGCTGCATCTGTTTTGGCTGTCAGATTTATTGATTTATTGCTTTCGTTGCAGTTACAAACTTCTCAACATCTTCCTGAACCTTTCAGTGTTAAACGGCCATAACTTCTTCTAGAAAATTGATATGGACAATCCGTGAAATGCTCCAAAAACTAGACATCTGTAGCTTCAAGCATATAAGGCACGTTTTTTAATTCATTCTGAGCTGTTCACAACTTGCTTCCAAAGTCAGCTGATCTGCACAGGCAGTTTTGACGAATCTGTTACTTAAAATCCACTTTGTGCTATTTTTCTTTTCTTTGCTTCTTGACAGATCTTACAAAACACAAAAAAACAACAAAGTAAATAGCTCAAAAATATAAGGAACTAACTAAGAAAAGACAAGTAAATTTGATGTAAAAATAAACATAAATATGAACTTATCATAACCTATTTCGAGCCAAAACTTCCTCAACACTCTTAAATCAACTAAATGACTCCTAAAAAGTAAGGATAAGGGCTAAACAATGCTTAGAATGAAGTATAAACATATTAAAAATCGTAGCAAAGTGCTCCTATCAATTACCCCACACTTAGCTTTTGCCAGTCCCTTAGCAAAATACAAAAGAAAACAAAACACTCATCGCCCTAAAATTGTTATCTCGTAATCTCTAAATCCATGGCTTTCGTGTTTTAGCATTTATTTAAAAACATGTCACCCAAAGCTTGATAAACATGCGTTATTAATATGAACAAGTAAGAGATGACAAATGTGGCTATGCAAAGAATGATTAGTATGTTTAAGACAAGTCCAACTCAACTCACGTGGCATACTCTCAATTTTTACTCGTAAAATGGCTATGCTTAAAAGCTTCACACTCAAAGTATACGCAAGAGAATAATTTGCATAACAACGAACGGCTTGCGTATTTCATCAATAAAAGGCAATTTGCATGAAAATTTTTCGAAACCTCAAGAAATAACTAAGTGCACAAATGAACCAAAACCATAAGCTCGACTTTGCATCGACTCCACTAAACCAAGGGCTGCCATCTCAAAGATCAAGTAAGGAATTTCACAAAGGTTGTAATGGGGCTGCTTGGTTGAGAAGTGAAAGGTAAGGAATTACAAAGATCCTAAAGACCAAGCAGAAAGCATGTAAAATATGGCCAAATTTCATCTTGTTAGTCTCTCTCTTCATTCTTTTTTCTCTTATGAAAAAGTACAAAAAGGCCATATATATCAATGTTGGGCCTTGATTCACAATAACCTCATAATTCAACATAGCAAGGGAACTCCAAGCCATTCAAATTTCTTTTTTTTTATTTCTTTTTTCCGTTTTCTTTTTTTTTTTTTTTTTTTTTTTTAAGAATCGAATTTTACATACACTTTGGGCTCTTTTAGTCCCACCCCACACTTGTTTCTCATCACACCCCTACAAAATTAAGTCATGCTCCACTAGGTCCGTAGGACAAAGGTAATGGATATCCTGACTGGGCCAAGGTAAGGTTGTGAGGGTGATGAAACAAAGGCTATCAACGTAGGCTCAAGGGGTTCATTCTAAGGAGTCCTACGACGGGCACAATTAGGGACACAAGCTTATTTGGCTTCGTGGCTATCCTAATTCCTTCCTGGTCCTTTCTAAGATCAAAGGCATATTATGGCTTAAAAGCTGTTACAAAAGTCGAGTTCTAGCATTCTCTAGTTCATTAAAACCTCCGCACAATAGTCATTGAATTTTTAAAGAATAAATGAGGTTTAAGCAAAAACAAGCAATAAAATTTCGAGTTTGAACATTTAAACACTCAAAGAGAAAGTAATTGGCTCAAAAGCTCACTCGGGTCAAATGGGTCGACTTAATCATGCACGCTTAAATTCGCCACATTCAATCCATACTTTAAATTTTCATACCAATTTCACATTATCAATCAAACTTAGAATTTAATCTCGAAAATTCAAAAATAATCACCATAAATTCAGACATAATCATCCTAGATTTTGGGTGGGCATCCTAAGCATTCAAAACAAAAAAAATAAAAACAACCCATTTTTTTTTTTTAAAATTTTTTTTTTTTCTTTTAAAATTTTTTTTTTTTTTTTCGAATGAAGCAAAATTCAAACAACGATATAAACCCACCCCACACTTAAAAATTTACATTGTCCTCACAAGCCCAAAAGTATAAAAATATAAATTTAAGCATGGAATAAGTTTATGAAAGAAAATCAAACAAACAAATAAACTTTTATACAATTCAACTTAAAAAAAATGGAGAAATAGAAATGACAAACTCCCTGATGGCTTTTTCACTTCTACAAGCTTGAAATGGGTTGCCTCCCCACGTAGCCGCTTGATATTTATACCCATCCGCCCAGACTTTCCTCCATTTAATCCTCCTGGCCGTGAGGCGTTTTGGGAGGGGTACCGCCTCCAATTCATGTTCCACAAACGCCTCATAATAGGGCTTTTTAGGCTAGTGGGCCATTCACTTTGAACTGCTTTCCCGTTTCGCTCACTCTTAATCTCGCATGTGCCTCCATGAGAGAACACGTTAGTAATAATAATAAAAGGTCCAATCCAACGAGAACGAAGCTTACTTGGGAAAAGTTTGAGACGAGAATGGAACAAAAGAACTTTCTCGCCCACAACAAAAGTCTTCCACGAATCATCTTATCATGGAAGGCTTGTTTTCTCTTTATAGATTCTCGCACTTTCGAATGCATCATTCCTAATCTCCTCCAACTCTGCAATCAAGTAGCTTCCTAGCGAAGCCTGCCCTCATCAATATCCATGTTAAACCGTTTCCATGCCCACCAAGCTTTGCAGCTTAACTCCACAGCATGGCAAGGTTTGCCATACACTATTCTCGTAAGGTGACATTCCAATGAGAGTCTTGTATGCAACTTTATATTCTCACAAAGCCAGTCTCTCCAAAAACCAGGACCAATCCTTCCCTAGAATTCACAATCTTCTCTAGTATCCTCTTTAATCTCACTAAGCAGAGACTTCTCAGCTGCCCACTTGTCCTGTGGGTGATAAGGTGTAGAAACCTTTATGTGTGACATCATATTTTCTCAACAAAGCCTCAATTGTCCGATCGTTGCATGTAGATCCTCCATCACTAATAAGAACTCTAGGCATTCAAACTCCGCTAAAAATGTTAGAGACTTAGACAAAACTGCACAAATCCTAGAGTCATTAGCCCTGAGTACCTTTTGCTTCCACCCCATTTGGAAACATAGTCAATTTGCAAGTAAGATAGAGAAACCCATGCGATTTAAAGCGGAACTACCCCAATGAAACTACAATTTACATCAAATATTATTTCATCAGCTATAATATTTATTAATGGCATTTGATCTCAGACTCAGATTTCATCTTCTTCGCATCTATCACAAGTTAAACAATAGGCATATGCATCCCTAAAATAAAGCAGCCCAACCTGCATCACCCAAATGCACTGTGGACTGAAAAGTGACCCCCTACATGCTTTAGAATGGCAAAAGAAAGTATGGCATTTTGCTCATGTTCGTGTATACATCTCCAATCAATTGATCGTAACAATATTTCCTTCAAAAGATAAGGTCTCATATCCCTAAACATAATAGTTTTAATGCTTTTCTTAAGCCTATCCTCTACGAGCACGTGATAGCTGGTACTGCAATCTTCTTTGAAACAATGTAATTCTACAATATCGCCATACCATGGCTCACTTAATCCGGGAATTCCAAAGAGTCGTTTCATCCTGAAATGCCCACCCAAAGCGGGAGAGGGTCCTCTCGCATGCACCAAGTCGCTCAAATGGTCGCGCAACCACATTCTCACTCACCCTTCTTGTCCTTGACTCTCACACATCGAATTTTTGTAAGAGTAGGATCCATCCGATGAGCCTCGGGCTTCGCCTCCTTCTTGGACATTAAGTATTTAAGAGTCGAGCTGATCAAAAAGATAGATAATGACTTTGGGCATCAAGTAAGTAAGAACGAATTTCCTCAAGTGCAAAAACAACTCGCAAGTAACTTAGTCAATAATTCAATTGTGCACTCAGCCAAGAGCTCAAGCACATACACAGCCGGCATGTGGGCCTTTTGTCCTTTCATGCCCTAAAACACCTGCAACCCGCATAGCCCAGGCACTGCGCCAGAATGCCTCTCAAAGTGGCAAGGACCACTGGGAGGCAACATGATGTGTGGCAGACGCCAACAACCCTTAAGCTGTCAAAGCTTCTCAGCCACCTCGGGCTTCAAAGGCAAACGTCACATCCTTTCTCAAGTATACGGCACAGTGGTCTTGGATATCTCGTGGAAAGTCCTTGATAAACCTCCCGTAAAACCCCGCATGACCAAGAAAAGAGCTAACCCTCTCTGAATTTTTAAAGGGAGAATGTGCTAACCCACAAGGTCTACCCTAGCTTTACCAACCTCTATACCCTCAAAGAGACAATATGTCCTATGAACTACCTTGCCTAATCATAAATGGCAATTTTTCCCAATTTAATATGCAGAGTTTCCATGCAAACGCTTAATAATTATTTCCCTGCATTATTAACATTGACTATCAAAACTTTCTTTCCAAAAACATAAAAAATCATCCATGAATACTCCTTATGATTTTCTCAATATAATCTCAAAATACTTACCATACATCTTTGAAAGGTACCTTGGCGTAAAGTCCAAAAAGGGCAAAATGCCAATGATAGCAACGCCTCTGTATGGGGCAAGGAATGGTCGCCTTTCTGATCCTCATGGAAGGTGGCAATCATCAGAAATCGAGTGTACCCATCCAAAAAGCGTAGTAATCATGTCCAAACAGGCGCCGCAACTGAACAATGAAAATGCAAAGAGTAAGTGATCTTTCCTCGTGGTTGCATTTCGAGCTTCCCCGTAGCTCCAGACACACTCGTGGCCTCAGACTGTCTTCCTGTGGTACCGCCTTCATTCCCAGCAGATTTTTCACAATGGCCACCCCACCTCACAATTTCCGAATCGGGACACCTATTTGTGGGAGGTGTCCCTGGGAATGGGATATATCACGCCACACCCAGGAGTTTGATGACCTCCTTCTTCACAACCTCCATCATTGAGGTTGAGACGAGCCGCAGCCTCTCTAAAGGTTTGGACCCCTCCTCAGCAAAGCATCCTATGGACGCAAGTTGTGTGGCCTACACCTCTTTGATATTCAATGTCCATCCTACAAGTGTCTTCATGTCCTCTTCAACATTTCCACCAACTTATCCTCTCAGAAGACGTGAAGTGCAGAGGATATGAATCACTCGGTAAGGTCTCCTTGTCCCCATAGACATATCATCAGCTGGTCTCAAAGAGGTTTTAGCTCAAGTTCCTAGTCCTGACTGTCAAGGTAAAGTCTTATTAGCAAACATAAATCGAATGACAAAAAGTGGGAATACCGACTTACCTACAAAGGTGATGCCTCCTCACAGCTGATACACGTTCCTCAATGATTTTCTCCCTCACAAATGGGCCTTCGCATCATCCTCCTCGGAATGGTGACGCCTTATCTTTTGGTGTAGCCTACTCCATTCTCGGGCATGACTAAGGTATCCTCATGCATAATGTCAAACACTTTTCTGCCATAAGTTCATCCAAGATGTCAATAGAAAAGCAATCATGAACATCTAAGGGATAATTTCATGGCTTCTCAAAGATGCTGAAGTCAATAATGTCACCATCGAATTCCATGGTGAGAGAGCTAAAGCATACACATCTGAGCTTCGCCCCGGCCGCCCTTAGGAAAGCGGCGACCCAATAGTAAAGGCGTCGACCCACAGAGAATCTCCATTTCCCAAAGACATGTAAGTCACCGGAAAGATAAAAAATGGTTAACCCGCACAAGCACATCTCTTCCAACAAACCTCTGTGGTATGCATTGGACTACAAATTAACCTAATGATAACATTAATGTGATTTTAAATTTCTCTCCTAGACCTGTGGTTTCATAAACAGAGTAAGGCATAACATTACCGTATGCTCCCAGTTCATGGCATCTTTAAAGCTCGAGTTACCAATAAGCAAGGTGGAATGGCAAAGCTTCCAGATCCTTACATTTTGGAGGTAGCTTCCTCAACGTAGTATGCAGACGCTCACTCTTACCTTTACTACTTCCTTCCTCACTGATCCTCCTTGCGTGACATAGCCCTTTAGGAACTTGGCATATTCGGGGTACCGCTTGATGGCCTCGAGGAGGGTAGGTTCACTTGCACTTTGAAAGTTCCAAGATAGCTTGGTCACTTTCATCCTTCTAGACGGCAACCGCGCGGAAGCGGTATGCAAGAAGAAGGAGAGTTAGCAATAACCGAATTTGAAGAGTTGTGAGATTGTACCTTTATTTTTCGACTTGCCTTAGGAAGTGGGATGTCCTAGCTTCGCCCTGACGTTCAGGTCTTTCTCAATGCCATTCTCGTGGGCTCTTCTTCTTCTTCAAATCTAACGATCACTGGGCTTCTTCTTTTCGATCTCTTAGTTTGATCCACTCTTCCAATTTCGTAGTAACCATCGATGCATTCTCCACATTACCCTTGTGGCTAGGTATTGTGGCCAGCTTAGTAGCCTTTGGCCGTGGGAATCTTACTCATAAAGTCCACAACTTGGCCCATTTGCTTCTTAAGGTCTCGCAATATCCTTGCAGTATGGGTCCCGTTGTCCCTTGATTAAAGCCTCGTGTAGAACTAGTTAAATGCCTCAAACATCTTGTCATGCTTAAATTCAATTCCCGAGTTCGTTGAGGAGGCATGTAAGGCTTTTGGAAGGAAGGCCCCAAGGACGTTGGGTGTTCCCTCTCTCCCAGGTTCTCGATGTTATCATTGTCGGGTCCACTAAGTCATGGTCCCTCCCACCTGTAAGGCTGTAGGTATCGGGCCAAGGATCATACTGACGCCGAGTCCTCCTTGGAATCCTCCAATAGCATTTAAAGATTCCCATCCTCCATTATCAATGAGTCAGGGCATTGATCACCACGTGCCCCGGCATGTGAAAGCATACCCCACGTTGCGGGCACCCGGTCCTTTCGCACCACAACCCGGTTCACAAGCAGCAGTGAGCTTATTCAATTTTCTTCAATGGCCGCATTCGTGCTCACCTCATGTACCCTACGAGTATCTGGGTGGTCCTACACCCTCATATTGTCAGCGTTATGCACGACATTTGCTATAAGCTCTTCCCCAGCAGCAGTGACTTGTCAACAAAGGCTCCTCACCGCAAGATCAAGCATTTGCCTTCCAATGGCAAAAGAGTCCCTCATAGAAACATGCGAGTAATGTCTGCCTTTCATCTCGATGTTGGGGACATTGTGCAAGTAAAGACTTAAACTCCGCTATAATAAGCAGCCAGTAGACTCACCACATGATCTTGCTCATCACCACTTATCTTCTTCCTAAGTGTGATGATCTTCGAAGGTCGGGAAGAACTTCTCCAAAAGTGCCTTCATCATCCAAGGCCCCATGAAGTGATATGTCCAGCACAGGGAAGCTCATATGAATGCAATCTTGGCCTGGCAATGAGAAGGGAAATGCCTTCAACTTAAGGATATTCTCATCACCCTAGGTTGCATGGTTATGCGAAGATTGGAACTCACTTCTGAGATGCTTGTTAGCGTCCTCCACTTAGGCCATGAAACATAGGTAGCTTGTGAATTAATCCACTTTCACCTCAAACTCAGCTTCTTCCCCGCCGCAGGTCGTGGTAAATGACGCCGGGCTGTGAGTCCTCCTCGGGACCGTACGAGGAAAGTTCTTAATAGATCAACATTAGTATTTTCATCCATTTCCTCTTTGCTTCCTTCACAACGACTTTTTGTAAAGGGTGGAGATGTTGATCCTGTGATTCCTCCAGACTCAAACCGTAGCTAACAAAGGGCTTTTAGAGTGCCCAAGTTGGATTCTCGAGTCTTTCAACTTTGCAAATGATCTCGCCTAGTCGAGCTTGGCTATAGGGTGCATTAGCTCCATGTAGGATCTCAAGGTTCAAATTAATTACAAATTAGTATTTACAATATAATAAAGAAAAACAAGAATAAGAGTAACAACATTACAACAAAACGTGTTAAATTGTAACAAAACGTCACTCATATACAATTAATTTTTTTAATTATTTACATAAGTATAATGCGTAATAACAAGTAATTCTTTATATTTTACAATTTAATTTCCAACACTCCTCAGTACCTGAACAGTGGAATCTCGATGTGCAATGGGACTCTAAATGCCTACCTTTATCTCGAGAGTATGTTTTATCCAATATACCTTAATGTGCAAGCACCATTTCTTTTGTTATAAAATAAAATATCATTGATATTACCAAATCCGAGCTGGAATCGCGCACGCGCCCAAGTATGCCGCCTTGTATACAAAGTCTCTCCTACATCTTTCGTGGGGCAACCTTACCGAAATGGCCAGTAGGAGGCGACCACGAGAGGCAGAACTACTCTTGGCGAGCTACTCCCACATCGTGGTTTACGCTCACTTGTAAGCACTTCCGGATCCAACAAACCCGTCATGAACGTTGTCCCCAATCCTAGACACCATCCTGCACATAGGCTATACTTACTAAGATGCAAAAGGTCCTAAGTTGTGAAGACAGCCGACAAGTGTTAATAAAGGCCGCCTCAACCCAAGGGACCCTCCGAACTAGCACCAATAAGGGGTTTAGCGCATTAATAATTGCGACTTCACCTATTCCTCTTGAATTTACAACTCACAATTAAATTCGTGTTCAATAATATAAAATAACAAATCCTAAGTAATTAACTAAATTTCAGAATTACAAACAAGTAAAAAAAATTTTATTTTTATTTTTATTTTTTATTATTATTTTTTTTTATCACATTATAAACAAATATTCAAAATTTAACAAGTGATTTTTCAACCCTAAGTAACCCGCGCCAAAAATTGGTACGCTATAAGCGCATAATTCTAACCTCCCGAAAATGTCATCGTTAGTATATGGTAAATAGATCAAGCCTAATAACCGGATCGAGGGTACACCCGTCAATAAAAATACAAAGTATATTATTTACAAAAATAAAATAAAGTAAAAACATATTTAAGAAATAAAGCGGGGGGGTTTCGTTTTTAGATTTTCAAAAAATAAAAGAAACAAAGAAAATAAAATATATAAACACAAGTACAAGAATGAAATGAAAGAAACAAAGATCAAAACCAATTCCATAATCAAATTCGATTCAACCCTACAATTGTTCATCTAAGTCATGAGAAAGAAGTTGATCATGTGAAACATTCATAGCAAATGATTTCCCATATTTTACTTTCCTTAATTAATTAATCTAAATGAAAGCACCTAGATTAATTCTATTAAACATGCAATCAAAGTCTAGAAAGCTAGCTTAATCAAAACATGTTTAACGCAATACACATAGAGAAAGGCTATCAACTTAAGTGCACAACCTAGTATGAATAAGTTCATTCATTTGCAATCCTTTCAATTGAATTCGACCTTTGTCCAAAGCCTTTACTACTTGTGATTTAGGTCCACAAACTATTAGGTGAATCGCTTACCTAAATCTAGCACAATTACATGTATATATCCTAAGTTGGCCACCAAAGAACATAAACATATAAAAGTTTTCCGTAAAGCAAATTCAATTGAACAATCTCACATAAGCACAAGAATCACAATTATAAAGATCAAACTTTATTCAACTGTTAAGAATTCTAATTTAAACTTTGTTCTAACATCAATGTCAATCTAGAAACAATTCCAACTGAAATCAAACAAGGTTACAAAGAAATAGGAATGAATTACACCGTGATGGAAGACAGATGGAGGATTGAAGGTTGATTCTCGTTTCAGCAAGTCTTCAATGGTGGATGATGGATGTGAATTGTCACTTAGCTCCTTCTTTCTTCTCTTTCTTCTTCCTTGCTTCAAAATCCGTGAAGTTGCAATTAGAGGATGGATACAGAGGGAGAGAGAGAATATTTTTTTCTCGTAAATCAGCATGTTTTTAGAATGGTCTCCGATCATTTGTCTTCTGCTTGAAGCTCGACAGATTACTTGGTTCGAAGGATTCACCTCCCAAGATGTGGAGAAACATGACACAAACGAATCCCTTCCTCGATCGTTGTGTCAATCATTCCACCTTATGAAATTAATCCAGATTATCTCGAGACTTGAAGTTCTTGGTCTATTATGCCTGCATGGATAAGTTATGAAATTGAAATGAGATTATCATCGATGATATTCACAAATACAGTAGCTACCCGAAATAGTGAAAAACGACGATATTGAACTGTGTCCCATTGATGTAGTCAACGTATAACTGATTGGTAAATTGGAAAGAAATAATCCATGTCGAGTTAGATTCCTTGGCAAAGTAGAAAGTGTTTGGCCCGGTAGTTCCAATACCATCCAACTCAAACATGAAGTGTAATGAGATGAATGAAATAGTGCGATATAATGCCGCCTTATGGTACAAGGTTTCTCTCATACGCCATGGATTGATTGCAGCTTATAAATGTGGTTGCAACGTATCTATTGGGATCTTGATACATAAATCTACATGAAAGTTTTCGAAGGACTTACATAGATTGATTCAAATAGTTCTAGACCACATAACACCCTCTTGATTTATTGAGGCATTCACTTTACGGATTGGAACAATCCAGGAAAATATGGTATACCCGTCTGAGTATATATTTTGAATTTGCTAGAATTGCAGTCTATGTCGATGACATGAATCTCACTTTGGACTTCTAAAGAGCTTGAGAAAAACTACCTCGTACCTGAAGTCGGAATTTGAGATGAAAGATCTTAAGAAAACTCGACACTACCTTGGCCTGAAGTTTTTAGCATGGTTCTGACGGTATTCTGGCCTACCAGTTGAACTACACTCAGAAGGTGTTGCCTCCGAGTATACCCATGATCGTTCTTAAGTAAATGCAAATGAGACCTTTGAAGAGGTTATGGAGCCCGAAGTTCCATATCTGAGTGCAATTGGCATTTACTGTACTTAGCTTAAAGCACTAGACCGAACATTTCTGTTGCTGATACTCTTTTGGCAAGATACAACATTGCTTCTACACGCCACCACCAAATTGGTTTTAAAGACGTTTTTTCGTTACTAGGATTTTGGCTTATTCTATTCCTATGCATCTTAGAATGAATCACAACTCCTTTGTTCTCGGAATGATGCCTACCTTGTGGGATACGTTGACACAAACTATTTGTTTGATCCGCATAAGACACGTTTGCAAAAGGATTATATCTTTACCATTATAAACACTGCAATATCTTAGAGGTAAACTAACAGACCTTAGTTGCGACGTCTTTGAGTTCATAGCCTTACACGATGCCACACATGTACATGAGAGCTTATTCGAAGCACTTGCAATTTTTCATCCATCGTTGAGTCCCAAAGACGATCCATAAAGACAACGCCGTATGTATCAACCAGATCATAGCAAGATATGTCCAAGAAGTCAACGCCAAGCATATTACGTCTACATCACATTAGCATAAGCAACAGAAGACTGAAGTCAAGTAGATCCGATCCTAAGACAACCTTGTTGACTTCTTCACAAAGTCATTGTCGAAGTCAATCTTCCAGAAGCTTGTTCAAGGAATTGGTATGCGTAACTATCTCATTTGCACACTTGTAGTTCTTAGGGGGAGTATCCTTAAGTATACTCACTTGAACTTAATGTACTCTTTTTCCCTATGATCAGGATTATTTTTTCCTCTGGGGTTTTGTTTCCTGACAAGGTTTTGACGTGTCACCCACATTGGGATGGTCACATGCCCTTGTGTGCATTTCCTACTACTTACATCCTGAAGATGTTAAGTATTGACATGTTGCATTAACTCACCTTTTTCTCTTTAGACTATGGGTTTTGTCCCATTGGGTTTTACCATAACCAAGTTTTTGTGAGACTTACTCCTACCTGCAATTCCCTAAGTGAGATTCGCGTGTTCTCCATCAGTGCCTACGAGATGACTTCATCAACTACTTCAACCTTCAACCTGAAGATCTGATGCGTGTACTACTTGAGTATTTATATACTCAAGAGGGAGTGTTGTAATTAATAGTTAACATTGTGTCATTGTGTAAATCCGAAGTAGAGATAATATAGGAATCCCTTGGGATCTTGAAGATCTTTCCTATTAGACTTTGCATTACTTGGAGAGCAAATTACTCTCTCCCTCTTATTACTATAAATTAAGGTACTAGGTATGAGAAATTCTACGACAATTCCTCAAGTCCTTTCTTCTCTTTGCCGATTTTCCCCTCTTCCCTCTCTTTAAATTTTAGGTCACAACAAGAATAAGAATGGTTTCAATTTTTACTTCTTTTTTCTGTGCATTTAACAACGGGGTTAATCGTTCAACACATAAAAACTATATAATATTATAAGACATCGCCAGTGTATATCATCTTCTCCTAGAGCATTAAGTTGTCCAAAAATTGTTAATATAATCAGAGAGATAGCTACATGAGAAAATGTGATCGTAGCATGCAAGAATTTTCATAAATCGCATAAACTAGAAAGATCAAAAAAGATAAATCCTCTTCTCATAGCAATATGCCTTTTAATCCTCCTCTTATTGGGCTAGTTTGGGGTTGCTGTGCTTTTAAAAAAAAATTGCTTATAAAAGCAGCTTTTAAAAGCAACGTTCATGCTGCTTTTAAAAGTTGTTGTTTAAATGCCATAACTTTTAAAATAAGCAGTATATTTCTTTTTTATCAAACACTTATTATCTGCTTAACTTTAAAGTGAAGCAGTTTTTAATTAAAAAAAAAACAATACCAAACAGAGTCGTAGTTTGTTCATATGACCAAAAACGTTAGAGATGGCTTTGAGAAAGTGTTAAATACATATATAGAAACTTATAATTGTATGCTATAATTTTTCGACAGTTACAGAAACTAGACAATTGAAACGAGAGCATACAATGATTTTTCCACAAATGCATAAACTGGAAAATGAATAATGATAGCATATATATATATCCATTTATTTATTTATCATATTAATTAAAGATAAAAGAACAACTAAACATCCCAGAACCTCATATTGAATCTAGTTACAACTAAACAATGAAGTTAAAGAAAATAAACAAACCAAATATATATACACTGATGAAACTAGTTACATATCCATATCCATAAACACTGCAAAGCTCTAACCCTTCATGACTCCATCAAAGCCAGATGATCTACAAACAAAAGATAAGTAAACTCCAAAGTGATTTTCACACGCACTTTTTAACTTCTCACACATCCCTCTTTATTTATGGTCATCGGATTGAATAAATCAAATGGAATTAACGGTCATGATTAACCAAGAATGTGTAAGAGGCTAAAAATGGTGTGTGAAAATCACTTCCCTATTCACAATATATAGGCCACGTTTGATATGGGGGACTAGACTCGACTGGCTAAATGACTAGATTTTATGTACAATCAATGAAGAATATGGATAGGGTGTTGGGTTTCAACTCATGCGTCCCGGGTTCGAAACTCTCCCTCCCCTAAATTATTGTAATAGTTTCGAACCCTCTCCCCTCTCCTTAACATTAATATTTTTTTTTTAAATGAAGAATATGGATATGATATTCTAACTTGGAGAATTTAAGATCGATTATTCCTAATTAAGAGGTTATGCCTAAAACATAACCCATTAATCCCCTTTAAAATTGTGGGATTAGTGGGGGTATGTTTTAGGCAAAAATTATGAGTAGTACATATTAATCCTCCAAATTAGAAGACAACATTCACTGTTACAACCCGTCCCAAAATTTCTTGTAAAATTACCAAAATACCCCTAGTGCACAAATGTTGACTTTTGTTGACTTTTTCAAAACGACATGTGGAAATTACTTTCTTTACATATTCAAGTAGTACTCATTGGTACAAACACATGGACGCAAGTAGAACTCAATTTGGAGTTAAAACGAATATTTTACGGAACTTTAAAGTTCAAGGGCAGTTTAGTAATTTTATGCCCATGTGTTAATTAGGGGGTTTGGGATGGTTTTGACCTAGCTGATGTGCAGTATCCCACTCTCTCTCCCCGATCTCTCTCTTTCTCTCTCACCCTCCCATTCTCTCGGCCAAAAACAAACCAAACACCCATAAGCCCTAGAATTGGTTTAAACAAAACCATCAAACCACCACACGAAACCATAGCCGTTACGATCATCTCGTCATTCTTGGCGAGACTGTGATTTCATAATTCTCAAACTCGAGCCAAATCGGCCAAACCGATATCGAAACGGAAACGACAAACTGTCAATCGAGCTTTTGTACAATCTCGGCCTAGGTAAGCCTCAAAACCATTTCCATTGGTTTTATCACATTGAGTAGGTTCAATTCCATATAAAGAACGTGAATTTTGGTGCAGTTTTGGAGTGGAACGAATTTAGGGTTTGTCCGAGGGTTTCCGGCCAATTTCAGGCTGCTTCCGGCCATTTTTCGGGACCCAATTTGGTATGAAAATATTCTACTCTTCAATACCTTCATTTTGATACATGGATCGTCGAATTTGGCTAAGAAATGAAGAAGATATGAATTTTTGAAGTTTTTGGACAATTTCGGTAATTTTTCCAGATTCTGGCGAACCAGACGGCGGCCAGCGGCGGCTCTGGCAACCGGCGAGAGGTTGAAGGAGACAGAACATTCCGTGCCGGTAACAGAATATTCCTGACGGCGTCAGCGTATTCCGTCCGAAAAGGTATATTTCGTTAACTTTAACGGACGCCGTTAACTTTAACGACGATGACGTCAGCAGCGCGTGAGGTGACGTCAGCAGGCGCGTGAGATGACATCAGTAGGCGCGTGCAGCGCGTGGCGACGCCTGCCAGCGCATGTAGGTGCGTGGAGGCGCGTGGCAACTCCTCCTGGCGCGTGGCGGCGCGTCTGACCGTTTCCCGGTGCGTGCGGCGGTGCACAGCAGCGGGAAGGTTTTCGGGTCCTAGAAATCATTTTTCGAGCTCGTCTTCTCTGAAATAATGTTATTTTTAGTTTCTTTTTATTAAAGCGTTATTATTATTTATTTTAGGGATGTTTTTAATATTATTCCCTAATATTAAATAGGTAATCCTACGACTAGGCGCTCCGAGGAGGAATATACTCCCGAGTACTAGTGAGTGGATTTTTGTTTTTAAATAATTGGTTTCTATGCTTTGAAACATTTATGTTTTGGATATTTATATGATTTTAAATGATTTTGCAGCATGATTTTATATATTATGAAATAGTTTTGGAACATGGTTTTGGTTATGCATAAATGAATCGGTATTTGATATTTGATTTTAATGAGTATACCTATTTATGCAAAGCCTGAATATTTGTGAAATTATGAAGTTAATGTTATCCTTTATTTAAACACATGATGTATATATGTATGTTTTCAAACACACTTGGTATGCTTTCACTACGTTGTAGTACCGTCTCACAGCCGTAGGACAAGTCTCACATGTTTGGGTCACACGCACTGTACTCCAGGGGTATTGTCCGGTAAATACCTTAGTGCAAGTTTGTCTTACGTTTAAGTTTATTTTTGGGGGAAGACCCCACGACGTAAGGACTCGGGTGTGACGCGCTTATAGCGCAAGTGCTTACATGTGTGTGGTACTAGGAGTACAAATGGAATGAAAACCTAAAGTGCTTGTACGGGGATTGGGATGAGGTTCCTCAACACGTACATGGGTGATCGCTCATATACCCTGTGTTGGTTTTCTTTATTATAATTATTGATCTATATTGTGGTATGACTTTTGGAAATATAAACGGTTCTTAACGGATTGTACTTTGAGGTTTACTTCCAGCTATATATATATATAGTATGATTTGACATATACTACGGTAGTATGATTTTACACGTATACTGAATTTCAAACAGGGGGTTAATATGTTGAAAAGAGAAAAGGGTTTAGAAAACTTTATTTTTCGTCCACTCACACTTTTGTTTTGCGCCCTCTTCAGGTCCTAGTAGCGGTGCATATGGTGAAGTCGAGGCATTTGATGACTGGCAGCTCTGATTCCTTCCCGACAACGTAGGGATTTATTTTTCATTCAGTTCTTTAATAATATCCATCCCTGTTATGGATAGAAATTCTAGGAGCTTGACTCTATATTTTGTTTCCATTGCATCATATTAGTTACGCTCTAAACCTTGTGCATATTGGTAATAATTTCCGCAAACTAATTGACGGTTTAAATTGCATAAATTAAGTGTTGTCATGCATACAATGGCTTCGTCACTTATGAGTGACGGCCAGCACACCCCAAACTCGGTGTCCACGTGGATTTCGAGGGCGGGGTGTGTCATTCACAGTCTTCCTTGATTGCACAATAGATCTAGTCATTTAGCTAGTCTCTAATCCTCCATATCAAACATGGTCACACGTGACATTTAGAAGAGCTTAACCCTAGCTATATTTACATCATCACCAATATAAAATAAACTCATACTTACTCAATTTTAATCAGAAAACTACACCATCATCATCAAAAGCGAGGATATATAGTAATCAGGAGGAGTACTGATGATTAGGAAATTTATATCAATCAACTTCCTAGATTACAAAAACCATCACAGAAAAAATACTAGCACAATATAAGATGTGTATTATCAATGTCTCTATATCTTGCAATCACTGCTTGCATAACGAACCTGTGAGAGATGATTATAAGATCATTGTTACATACACTCGTTGCATGCAAAAATCAACAATCTCATAAACCTCACAAGCAAAAAAATAGAAAAACTAAATATATCCATATATTTATGATATGAGTTAAAAAGATAAAAGAACAACTAAAGCATTCCAAACCTCATACTGAACACGTCCACTATGCATACATAATGAAGTTAGAGAAAATAGCAAACCATATGATAACTATACTCTAATACTTCAGAACAACTAGCTACTCTCATAACTCAAAGCGAAGAGTAAGAAGTAATTGGAATGAGTTTCCCTAATAATTTGTTTAGGGAAACTTATATTAAACCTTAGAGCTCTAACCATATAAGATTCTAGTGTACGATAAACGTAATTTTGGTGATCTAGCCTAGGTGCAGTCAGTAGGATCGAAACACATTCGATTCTACTGAGTGAAAAATGGGGATAAATATATATAAGAAGAACAATGAACACAAGGATTTGTTTTACGTGATCAAACTCCACGAGCACACAGCCGAGAAAATAATCCACTATAAAGAATAAAGACTTTTACAAGATTCAACAAGACACACACTTACTATATTTGAAGTTCTCTCTTGTACTTTTATTCTTGTAGCATGCCGACCTCACAAGCAAAGGATGCACATAGCTTTTTTCACACAAATGAATGTTTATGTATGAATATGTTCTAATATATGATAGCTAGGTTTATAAAGCCTCACTAAGTTTGCTCTCAAACCTAACACAATGAAATCACTTTTGAAACTCTAGGGTTCTGCAATCTTTTCCTAAAGTTACCAGGTCATACATTCCTATAATAACTAAACGATTTGGTCTCACATTCCTAATATATGATCTCCTAAATGATTGCACATGAATCTTACCATAAAAAGTTCACGAGATCTTCTCTTCAATGAGTTGAGGTGCAATCCAAGTCCTTTTCTTTTAGACTTAAAATTTAGAACTAAATCGAAATTAAAAATTAACTATTACAAACACACCAATACACCTTGTATGCAAGAATCAACAATCACATAAAACGGACAAAAGAAAAGAAGGTAGAGAAAGTAAGTAGAACCATCTATATATTTTTCATATAAATAACAGATAAAAGAACAACATGCATAAAGCATCCCAAATCTCCATCTATATATTTTCCATATAAATAACAGATAAAAGAACAACATGCATAAAGCATCCCAAACCTCATATAAATCAAGTAGCATGCATATATGACTAATTAATTTAAAGAACTAATAAACCAGCTATATATACACATTGATAAAACTAGTTGATAATAGCCGCACACACACACACACACACACATATATATATTCAGTCATCAACCCTATATATCCAGCTAAAAACCCCTTCATCAAAAGCCATGACGATTACAAAAGATAAGTAACTCCGTTCCAATCATACTTCTTTACATCGATATCATATGAAGAAATTAAATTCCGGTGCCATGCACGCTTGACCCTGGCTTAGTTCAGGAGAACTCCAGGTATCATCCATAAACAAAAGCGGGGAAAAGTGAGTGGAAGGACTAGTTTCCCGAATCATCTGATTGGTTCGAACCTCCACGTTGTGTTTCAACTTGTACAGGGCATCCCTGTACTCTTCTAACCCTTTCAAACTACTCATCATCCCAATCGGCCTCTCCCACCACCCATAAGAACAACCTCCTTCTCCTCCTTCTCCTCCATTATTATTACTATTATTTTTCTTCCCACCCTTCAATACTTTCGCTTCCTTCAAGCGTCTCGAAGCTTCTACATAATTCTCTATTTGTTTCTTACTACTAGAATGGTGAATGTTGTTGTTTTGGAGATGATTATCTGGTTGACCTGCAGGTAGTAAGGAGGTATTGTCACCAAGGTAGCGGCCAATGACGGCATCAGGGGAGGGGCTTCCGAAGCAGAAAACCTTGCCATTGCTTGACACGACAATCGCAGCCGTCTCTGCACCGGTCAAAACGCTGAGCTCCGCGGCTTTGTTGAAGAGACCCTTTTTGCGCTTGGAGAAGGTCACGTGACGCTTGTTCTTGTCTTCAACTCTCTTGATTTCAACCCTTCTTCGACCTTTGGTCTCCTTTTTCCCATTAGCAGTATCTTTGTCTGTGATCTTATTATCAGGACTCTTAGCCATTGTTAGTAATAGTACTTGTGATATTAATGGAGAACCCTAGACGGAATGAGAACTAATGGCAAACCCTAGAGGAGGGAAACTAATGGCAAACCCTAGAATACTATTGTGCAATCTTGGAGAGAATATGGCAAACTCTAGAGGGATGGAAACTAATAATGACAAACCCTAGAATTTTGTTAGAGATTTTGGAGAGAATATGGTAAGCTCTCTAGATTTTGGTATGCCTTGCTAGGAAGATAACTGGTATATATAATGGTAAGAACCGGTGACTTGGTTGTGAAGCATAAGATTAAGATGGGATTTTGGGTCGGTGATCTCTAAATTTTAGGCTAAAAATATGGACACAAAGATATTACAAATCTCTTAATCCTGTCTTGCAATTAACCAGAGTACTTAATCTCACCCAAAAAAATACGCACTTACCTTTTTATCTGATAATTACCTATTTTCTATGTGATTTTATGCTTATGTGATTCTAGCCCATTAATTCTAGTCCTTTTCCTATCAATATTACTGAAGTTTCTATCCCATTACCCTAATCCTAATCCCTTTTCTTATCAGTACTACTCAAGTTTCTAGCCTATCCCTAATCATAACCCTTTTCATATCAATATGTGTCGGCCTTGCATGGTTCACCTCAAGGCCCCTTGGGTATAGAGTATGGATCGCAAATTAAGAACTAGAACTTTTTTATGGGTAAACACTTTGTGGAGAAATTTGTATGGGTATCGAGAATACAATCATGTGATGTACTCTTCCACATGTTAAAATAACAGTGAATAATATGATTGATATGACCCACTTCTATGGTAATATAAATTTTTTTAAGATTAAGTACGTAAAATCCCCCAACCTTTTGGCATGATTCTAAATTAGTCTTAATCTTTTCAAACATTTCAAAAGAATACCCAACGTATAGGAAATATCACTTCCGTTAGGTCCCAAGTTAGAAAAACCGTTAAGTGCTTATGTGGCATTCATCGTCAGATTTTTTTTAAATGACGTGGACAAATACCATGAAGCAACCTTTAATGACATGACATTCATGGTCAAATTAGTCCCAACCTTTTGAAATTCCTCTTTCTCCTTCTCCCACTCTCTCATCCTTCCCCTCTCCCAAATCTCAAATTTGCAAGTGAATTGAAACTCCTCCTCCTTCTACTTTATTCTCATCTGCAGAAAAAATCAAATCCAAAATACACAGAGATCGCAGAATCAAATATGACCACAATTAGTACAGTATGCGAATCTGAACGTTGCGAAACCTCGAGACCGAAACCCTCGCTCTTTCTTGTGCTAAATTTTTCTTTTTTTTTTCTCTCTCTTTTTTTTCTTTTAATTTGGGCTTTCTATTAATGAGTTCTTATCAAGGAATTCATAAATTTGTATATCTCAAGCCATATAAGATTTGGGAGCACTCTGATATTTAAAAGAAGTATATATATATACAAGACTAATCCATATGGGATTTGGTTTGTACAACAAGATTTACAAGGAATACAAATAAGTAAATGAATATGAGTATAACAAGTGCACTTGGTATTTCATAACCAGGCAAAGCACCAGAGATACAAAGAAAGACCAAGAAGGCCTAACAAACATAGCATACATAGGTGGGAACCCACGTAAGTTTGGAAACTATGAGATTTGTCCACATCATTTAAAAAACAAATCTGACGATGAATGTCACGTAGGCGCTTAACGATTCTCCTAACTTGGGACCTAACAAAAGTGATATTTCCTATACATTGGATATTCTTTTGAAATATTTGAAAAAGTTAACACTAATTTGGAATCATACCAAAAGGTTGGGGGGTTTTAGGTACTTAATCCAAAATTTTACGGTTTAAAATTTGAGTGGAATGGTAATGTTGCATGTTGTGTTTTGGGTACATCGAAAAATTGCTTATCTCCCACATTTTCCAAAAGATCGACTCATGAATCTCATTTTCTTTACCTTTATTATTTAATTCTTACGTTATTTTCTCTCATCTTAATAATATTTTTTGTATAAAAATTATTTAATTTGTGAACCATGGTGGTAACGCTCACACCTAAAAAGGGTGATAGAGCTAATTTAAACTCAAATTAATAAGAATTAAAGGACAGTGTTTTATTTTTTACATATAAGGAGTCATTCTTTCTTACATGAGACTTATATGTCAAAAGCAGTGTATCCAATCTTTACAAACTCTTTGGTGTTCCATGTTCTTTTGGTAAGTACTTATACGTAACTAGTTGAACAGATATCGTTACTCCATAACATTCATTTGCATAGCCTTCTTATTGTCTCATATGGTGGTTATTGATAATATATATATAGCTAGATAGCTCCAATATGTCATACTTTTCAACTTAAGATTTGTCTCAAAGCAATTTTCATTCAGTACAAAGAATGGTCCTTCTAGTATTTGGTCTTGGTGTACAAATTAAAATAAACAGACTCAATTGTTTTATATGCACCCTAGCTTTCGAAATTTATAGAGAGAGGGTCGGCAATGTTGAATTAATTAGTCATATCATTGACTGTCATAGGTTAAACCCAAAGGGAGATTCAAGATGAATAAACGTATTTGGCAATTACAGAGTAAAATATTAGTAGCATGGGAAATAAAATTATTAAAGCTATTTTCAACTTTGTAGTCACGGCATGTTGCCTCCTCATAAGACAATATACCTCAATATTTACCAATTTTTTTAATATTAATTAAGATGCATGTCACAATCATCAAGTTACTGACCCCAAAAAAATATGGTTTATCAACATCTAACAATTAATAGTACTAGATATTGTAGCAAGGACGCAGAGTACGCACGGCCTTAAATTTGTACTGATAGTGGAGTGTACCATTATATATTTGAAATTAATTGAAGTACTAATCACTACCAAAAAAATTTGAAGTAGCTAGTAATCGGAATTCAAGATGAAGAGAGTACTTTGCTATTTGCTAATTGGGGTGAGAAGCAGCAAGTTGTTGAGTCAGTTGATTGGAGCTCTACGAGTGAAAAGACTGAAAAGTCCTCCTTCAATGACACCAAAGGGTTATGTGCCTGTTTGTGTTGGTGTAGATGGTGATACAAAGCGTTTTATGGTTCATACCACGATGCTTCGCCATGTAGAGTTTTTGGAGTTGTTGTATAAGTCAGCGGAAGAATATGATTTTTGCAACGATGGAGTTTTGAGGATTCCATATGAAGCCAAGGATTTTGAAGAGTATTGGATGATCAAAACGTCCAAACCCAAGATTTACAAGGTGAACCAGTTCAATTAGTCTTTAAGATTGCTTGATGAAATTATTTAGAAAAATGCTTTTATGTATTAGTTATATATGTTCATTGCTAGTTCATGTTAGCTGGGGATTAATATATATGATGGTGTCAAATTGCACTGTACTCTTCTGGCTGGTGAAACGAAAATTATGTTCATTCTTTTTATTTTTGCAAGGATTATTTGTATTTCTTTTTTGTGTTTATAAATTAATAGTTGTTAATATTAAGATGATGGAAGCCTATTTTTTCTGCATATTTCTATTGTGGAGATGTATGATGAGAAATTTTATTTGAACTCATATAACCTCTTTCTACACTCAACTTACTCTCTACACCCATATTATTTTTAATTAAATTATCAATATCTCTTTAAACCCAAATTTACTACCCAAACTACCCTCACAAACCCAATTCAATATGTAAATTTATCTTTACACCCATTTAGAAAATAAAAACTCAAAATCAATCTTCTGCAACTCTTTCAAGGCGTAAAGAGAACAGTCAAATGAATGATGTTTACCTCAATATGTGAGTGATCATTCAAAAAGGGTGATCATTCATCACTTACATATTGTAATCTCTCTGTTTAAATATCTATATATCCATATATATGTTCTTTTTTCCACTCTGCAAGCTGCAACCACACAACATCATGCTTGCCAGCTGCCATTCAACCCTTCTTTTTTTGTAACTTCTGAATACAACTTCCATACACACATTTAGAAGAAAGATTACGTGATGGTTAATGCTTGATTATTGGGTGTGGGTTTATTGATAAATCTTAATTTTATTGTTCATTTCATCTTGTACTTGATAGTAATTATGCAATCAGGTAATAAAAACAACTCACATTTAAAGTTTAAGTTGGGTGTAGAGAGAGGTTATATGGGTTCAAATAAAATTTTCCATAATACTTGTATCCCCACAATGCAATGTCATATTTCACCACTTGCGAATAATGTATTTTTACCGTGTAAATTTTACAATCGGAACCGTTCAATTTCTTAATGTTCATTTGAAGATCATTCCTACAAAAGAATAAAAATCATTCAAATCAAATAACATTTAGCCATCCAAATGTATCTAGTAAGAGGACAATTCATCATGAATATGTTACTTGGTACTCAAACCGTCAAGTTGTTCCACATGTGGATGCATAAACGATATCCAATTCAAATGATTTTTTGAATGGATGATCTTCAAATGAAAATTAAGATTTTGAATAGTTTCAATTATAGAATTTATATGGTGAAGATACGTTTATTCACAAAGATTGAGATATGTGCATTCCCCAAATGGAATGCAAGGTATTACCCTTTTTTGACATATGACTTGGAGGGAGGTAATGTTCCACCATAGTATAGAGGATGAGCAAAAAAGGACATACTAATTAGCATAATCATGATGAATCGTTGATTTATTAGATACATTTGGATGACTAAACCATCTTCGATTGGAATGATTTTTAGTAGGGATGATCTTCAATTGAAGATTCCGAGATTGAGCAGTTCCGATTATGAATTTTTTTATGGTGAAGATATGTTATTTGCAAGTGGGGGAATGTAGACCTGGCATTCGTGTCATGTTCGTGTCGTTTTTGTGACATACCCGACATCTTAATGGATTGTGTCGTGTCAAACCCGTTAAAATGAACGGGTAATATGACCCAACCCGTTACCCGGTAAAGAAAATATATTTTACTTCAACAAATAATCAAATGAAAAATGTCATACTAAATTAGTATTTACATAAATATTACTTCAAAACATAAAAACACATTTGTCTTTCAAGTATTACATACCCCAAAATAAGAACCTAATGAAAAAACATTAATACATTACTAAAGAAATATCAAATGTACAAGGATATGCAAAATGAAGGGAGTTTTTTTTTAAGGTTGTGGAACCTTTCACAAAAGTCAGAACCTTGCCAATGAGACTCAAAGCTTGCACATTATTTTTTTACGGTAAAACCCTTCAATTTTCATCAATGACCAAGGAAAATGGTATTGGAACTTTGGCCTAACCTATTGTAGCAAGGTTTTTTTAGTAATTATAAAATTAACCTTTTTCTTAACGGGTTGAAACGGGTTACCCACGGGTAGACCTATTAAGAACCCGTTATTAATGGGTTCTTAATAGGTGACCCAATAACGACCCGATTAGTTAACGTGTTGACCCGAAACCTGTTATTTTTGTGTCGTTTCGTATCGGGTTAACGGGTCGTATAAAAAATTGCCATGTCTAGGGGAATGCAAGTATTATTCTTTTTTTTTTTTTGGGTTAATTGCATTTTACACCACAATGTTTGGGGGTCATTTGCAAAACGAGCTGCGAGGTTTCAATTTTTGCATTTTACACCACGTGGTTTTTGAATTGCACCGATTTAACTTCTCCGTCAATTTCACCGTCTAATTAGACGTTAAGTGCTGATGTGGCATATAATGGGCCAACATTTTAAGCACATGTTGATTGTCAATTTCATAAAAGGATTATAAAAGTAAAAGAGTAAAATACTAAATATTGAAATTGACTGTCAATGAGTGCTCAAAATGTAGGTCAAGTCTATGCCACATCAGCACTTAATGTCTAATTAGACGGTGAAATTGATGGAGATGCTAAATTGGTGCAATTCATAAACTATGTGGTGTTAAATGCAAAAATTGAAACTTCGTGGCTCATTTTACAAATGACCCCAAAACCTGGTGTAAAATGCAGTTAAGCCTATTTTTTTTTATCTTTTGCTTGATGAGTTTATTTTTCAATTAACATGAACACCATTTATGATACATCACGTTCCTAACTATATTGTATTTTATTCGCCGAAGTTGTAAATTTATGAAAATGCCACCGGTGAGCTAAGTATGTCCTACATGGACATTTGATTTTCTTGTCATAATCTCGTACCTTTCTTGTGATTATTGTTTGGTACTCTTCATTACGAACCTGTGAGCACAAACCGGACGTCATTCGGACTTGTAACGAACAAGTTATGAGTGAGCGCATTTTGGTAATTTGCACTTTCCAGTGTTGTGGTTTCTGTGGGCTGTTTCCCGTGGATGGCATGCAAACTAAGGTGCCCTGTACCCTCTGAAAATCAGCCTGCAAACTTGCATGCTTCTGGACAGTTGCATGCAAAACCTTTCTATGTCTTTAAATTGTTGGATTCTCGTTGTGGGATTTCACCAACACATCTAAACAATTCAATACAACCTGTCACTCTCTCCCTTGCTCTCCTTCCCGTGCCCAGACCTCCTTTGTTCCTCTTCTCGTGGGTTTTTACTCATACTCACACACTCAAATCACCCAAGTCACCGAGGCCACCACCACCTCCATCTTGAAATTTCTGACCAATCACTACCTCGATTTCGTTCCTATTCAACTCACCATCATCACACCCAAAACAAGCCAACATCACAAACCCAGAAACCTAGAACCTCGAGCCCAGAACTCCGGCGAGCTTCAAAGATTTTCTCGACGAAGTTTTGTCGGATTGGGACCTCGATCGGCCTTGATTCCTTCACCAACCGATTCCTAGAGAGTCTCATAGCAGTACCCAAGCGTTGCATGCTCGATTTTGGCTCGAAAACCAGAGTTTGGAATCGGCCACTTTTTGGCCATGACTTCTCTGTCATTTTCCGGCCATCTTTGGCCATCTTTTGACCTCGGAATAGGTAAATCTGAGTCCCTCATCTTCCTAGCTTCATTTTGACTACTTGTGCGTGAAAAATGGTTGAGTTTTGACAAAGATCTGTGTTTTTCAACTTTTCCAGCGAATTTTCCAAATTCTGGCAAAACTCCGGCCAACGACGACGAGCGGCGACCGGGAATTGCAGAGGTGACCGGATTGCTGACTTCAGCCAACCCGGTCCTGACGTCACCAGACCCGGTCCAGTTTCGGTCGGACCAGAATATTCCAAAGGTATACTCCTTTCTTAACTGACGCCGTGATGGAATATTCCCTAACGGCGACGAAATATTCCGTAACGCCGTTAGAATATTCCGTTAAGTATCCAAAATATTCTGTTAAAGTTAACGGCGCGTGTAGCCGACTTCCAGCCGGCGCGTGGGGGCATGTGAGAGGTGCGTAACGCTCCATGCAACCCCGTGGCGGCGCGTGAGGCCTCGTGGAGGCGCGTGAGAGCGCGTGAACCACTTTTCCGACATTTTTAACCCCCGAAATGAGCAAACAAAGGGGATTTCGAGTCGTTTCCTTAGTAGAATTTGGATTTGACTTGTATAATGATTAGTATAGTAATTTCTCATATGGGTGAAACCTATCCCAAGGAGTACCGAGGTCAGGCTAGGTACGGCGGCTACGATCCGGCAACTTACCAGTGAGTGGGCCCGTTTATTTTAAATATTAGTATGTGTTTTAAATTGTGTTTATAATCTATCGTATAGCATGCCATGTTTTATGAAATTATAAATGATTTAATCATGAAATTATAAATGATTTGATTAAATATCTTTATTGAGTTTTAGAAATTAATTGTTGGCATGACTATATATTGTGATTGTTACTTGTCATGCATACTTGCACGGTGTTGTTACTGTCCGGGCCAGGACTAGCTTCACGTGTATGTTCACATTGCACCGACACGCTTACTTTGGATCCATCGTAGGTGCCAGCCTGTTCTAGTTGCCTTGGCATCTAGAACTTGTTGTGACGCGTTTAGCGCTAGCTTCACGTGTATGTAGTACTAGAGCATAATTATAACACCCAGCCTGTTCATGTGGCTACTTTATACATGAACTCGCGTGCTTGTATTTATCTGATAAGTAAACTGATTTATATTATGCTGCTAATTATTTGAATACCCATATCCTTTTTGGGCATTGTTCCCAACACTTGGTTACATTTTTATATTAAAGACATATTTTGGAAACAACTACGGGTTTTACAGCGAGGGGTTATTATTTTCTGAAACTCAGGAAAATTTTTATTAAACTTTACTTTTGGCCCACTCACCCTTCTTGTGTTTTGCGCCCCTCCAGGACTTAGGGACTAAGCTTGGCAGACGAGAACTTGTGGCACCTGCTGACTCATACTTCCGAAAATGTATGGAAGAGTTGTTCTGAGTTTCTTTATATCCATCCTTCGGGATGAGAATATTATTTTCTTTACTACACTTTTCATGCTCTGACACTTTGTCTTGTAATAAGGGTTCAACCCCACTCTGCGCACTCTTTGGATTCTTATTCTTGCTTTTAAATTTTAAACTTCAACTTTTCTTTAAATTCTTAATTCATTTCCACGTCATGACTTCGTCACTCCTCCGGAGTGATGGTCAACACGCCTTGAAATCCGGAGTCCACTTGGATATTCGGGTCGGGGTGTGTCAATATATCTATGCAATGTACATTAAAAGTATTGTATAAAAAATATTATATATAATTTTTAATAAAAAAATCTTAGAGATATTTATCAATTCCCCCCCTGAGCTTATAACCCACTGCTAATTTACCCCTTAAACTTTTATTTTAGCCAATTACCCCCTAAACTTTTATTAATAGCCAATGACCATCCCACTGTTATATTTCCAAATTTTCATCCGTTTTTCCGTTAGAATTTCACGTGTCAAGCACATGCTCCACAAATGAGGGTAAAACAGTAATATCATCCATCATTTCTAGAGAGAGTTAGGAGGCCACCCATAATCCTCTCTGCAGTTGTCTCCTCTGCCAAAAGCCTCACCCACCTCAAACAAGTCACACACCCAAATCCTACAATCCAATCTCGACCGTTCCGAAGCACCATCATTTCACAAGATAGCTAAAAAAAGGATTAAAGATGATTGAAATTTAGGAGAGAAGAAAAAAAACCCTAGCATTTGGATTGAAGATGATTGAAATTGGATGACTGAAATTAGAAAGGAATCAAGATCAGACGTTGAAGTTGAGTGATTGAAGATGGCCAAAACTACGATATAATTCTCTTAAGCATAGCTTAAAGAGCGTGCTGATAACGTGTTGTGACCTAAATTTAGAGAGAGAAGAGGGGTGAGGCAAGAGGGAAGAGAGAAAGAAAAAAGGGTATGAGGAATTCTAAGATAATATTCCTCATGCCTAGTGCTTTTATTTATAGTAATAAGGGAGATATAAACTTGCTCTCCAAGTAATACAAGTTGTACAAAGAAAGATCTTCTAGATCCCAAATGATTCCTAATTTATCTCTACTTAGAATTTACACAATCACACTATACCATATTAATTGTAACACAAAGTTATTTTCAATTATATAGTCCTCCACTTAAGACAATATGTACATCAACACGTACCAATTTATTTAATATTAATCAGATGCATGTCACAAATCACAATCATCGAGTTAATGACCAATAAAAAAATATCATTGATCAACGTCTAATCGATCGGGATGTGAGAAAGGACGCAAAGTACGCACGGCCTTAAATTTATATACTACTAGGAGTGTACCATTATACGTTTAAAATAAATTGAATTACTAATCACTACTAAAAAAACTGAAGTCGTAAGACTTTGCTATTTGCAAATGGGGGTGAGAAGCAGCAAGGTTTTGAGCCAGTTGATCCGAGCTCCAAGAGTAAGAAGACTAAAACGCCATCCTTCAGTGACACCAAAACGTTATGTGTCTGTTTGTGTTGGAGTAGATGGTGATACGAACTGTTTAATGGTTCATACAACGTTGCTTCGCCATGCATAATTCTTGGAGCTGATATATAGATCAGCTAAGGAATATGATTTTTGCAATGATGGAGTTTTGAGGATTCCATACGAGGCCAAGGATTTTGAGGAGTACTGAATGATCAAAAGGTCCAAACCGAAGATTTACAAGGTTGAACCAGTTTAATTAATGTCACGCCCCAGATTTGGGGTCGGTGGAAAAAAATAACCTCGCGCCTAGTGAGCGAGTAAAAAGAAAATAAATAAATTAAGGGTCAAACTCACTTTACTACCCTCAAGTATCGTGAAATTCTCACTTTACTACCCTTAGTTTTTTTCGTCTCACTTTCATACCTAAAGTTTATTTTTCTGACACTTTCATACCTCCGTTAGTATTTCCGTTAACTTCTCCGTTAAAGCGTGACGTGGCACTGTGACAATTAAAAAATTTGGCAAAAAAATAAAAATTGTCAGAGCAATCTCCTGCTTAGTCTTGTTCTTCATCTTAGCTCTGGAACTGGTAGACGAACTCGTCGACCATGTTCCAAAGCCATTGGTTCGTCGACACCATCTCCCACCACCTCCTCCTCCTCCTCCACTTTTCTCTCTCTACTGTCTTCGCCGCCCACTCCAAACCCCTCACCCACCATAATCCACCCAAATTACCAAAACATGTTCAAATTCTTCAAAATCTTCATCTACTACCCAAACAACACCTTCCCCTTCACATCCCCATCTCAATCGCTCTTCTACACGCGCCTCCAGGACAACCACTTCCCCACCGAAAACCCCGAAAAAGCCCACCTGGATAGCTTGGATTTCATCAGAAAATCGGGGTCGCTGCTCAATTCGAACCTGGCGTACCCCAACAAACTCGCCTTGTTATTCGTCAACGCGGGAATGTTAGGGATCGGCGGAAGCGAAATGTCCTTGTGGGGAATAAACTTACCGGCCGGTGTCAGGAAGCACGAGATCTGGATCGATTTTTTCTTCAACTCGACGAGATTCCGGTCCGATTCGTACCCAATTCCGGTGCAGGAGAGGTAGAAAAGGTCGGCGCCGAGGGAACTAAACCACATCTCACGGTAGATGAGGCAGAAGACGTGGTCGTTGTCGACGTAGTGTGCGACGGCGTCGACGGAGGGCCAGGGGGTGTCCTTGAAGAGGCGATCGTAGAGGGTATGGAATGAGGTCTCGTACATCGGGTAGATCTCGTAGACATTCTTCTCGCGGATGTGGCAGTAGAGGTGGACAACGAAGGATTTGATGAAGTCGGGGACAAAGTTGGGGTCGTATCCTAGGTCGGAAGACGGCAGGGCTCTGGACGACGTTTGACGCTGCGTCATCGATGTCTCGTCGTAGGTGCCTGCGTCGTCATAGTCGTATGCGGCCATGCTTGGTTGGCGGTGGTTGCTGGTTGGGAAATCAAATGTTGAGATAATCGAAAAGGGGATGTGCCGCTTAGCCACAGCCACTGCAGAGAGACGGAGAAAGAGATTAGGGTTTTACTCAAAGCAAACGACGAGGTAATTGTTAGACTGAGCAAGGTTTCAATTTATGGAAATTAATCAGTTAATTTCCATTGCAAGAAGAAACAAAGAGAGGGAAGAGGCTTTGGGTGTGGTGGTGGTGTTGGGTGTTGGGTAGATCTGATTCTGGAGAGAGAGAGAGAGAGAGTCACACGTGTGTGTGTCATGTCATAGTGCCATGTCACGCTTTAACAGATAAATTAACGGAAATATTAACGGATGTATAAAAGTGTCAGAAAAATAAAACTTTAGGTATGAAAGTGAGACGAAAAAAACTAAGGGTAGCAAAGTGAGAATTTCACAATACTTGAGGGTAGTAAAGTGAGTTTGACCCATTAATTAATAAAAAAAAACCGAAACGGGATGAAAAATAATTTCTCTTATATAATTTACCAAGAATTTATTACAAAGCTACAAGGTATAATAAAATTCCTATTCTTATAATGATACAAGAAAATTTCAAAGTCTTCTATCTAATTTGATCTCATCCCGCCTACCCTCTTGACTGTCTAGTTTGAAAACCTGCATAACAATAGAAGGGTGAGCTTCAATAGCTCAGTAGGGACATAACATTACCACAGTATATTGACTAAACTAAATTAAGTGTCACGGAATCATATAATCAAGTATCAAATAATTATTAGTAACAATTAATGCAGAGTGCAATGCAGATTCTTCGTTTATACCCGTTAATCCATATAACTAAACACTCAGACCTCGCACGTCTCATTCCATACTTATACCACTTGTTCCCAAGTGCTTAATTATATGAACTAATCCCCATCCCAAAACATCCCAAAACTCCCCTTTTGTTGGTCGTCTTGCCTAAACTCTTCGTAGCCAGTCTTGAATTACCTTAAACTCTTCGCTCGCCTGAGACCTGGTACCTACTAAGAGTTTGGCTCAACTACACAAAAGATCTTTTGCAACTACCCTCATTTCCAATTCTTTCTCAATACTGAAGTTCCAACCACTTCTCAAATAAGAGTGATGCACAAATAATTTCATTTCATCATTTACATGTACCACAAATATTCTTAACGAATAACATTCTAAATGGTAACACAATAAGAAATAACTAATAACCATCCAAGTGATCCAATGATGTACACATAACCAAGTAACACCCAACAAGATTAATCAACCAATGAGATCAAATAATAGAGCACTTCACGAAATTTAATAAAATCAATCTCCGTAAAAATCTGTCGTATTTTTCCTACCTGAATTCCAAAGCATTGCTCCGACTCTTTATTACAAGAGTCCACCACCTCGATCAACTCCTATTCACAAGTACAATCCAATCACTAAATGAATGACATGAATTCTAATCCTAATCAACATACTTAAGCTTACTAGTTCCACACTACTCAATTCAAAAGTCATTTGGTTGATTTATAATAGGTTGGTCATAATACACGAAATATTTTGAATAGAACTAAATACTTGAAATATAAGTGAAGATGCAGTTTAACAAATATATATGCACCCTATGAAACCACTTTGACCTTTATAATTATATAAATGCTTTACTTGATTTGTATGCATAATCAGAATGAAGAATGTATATCTACTATACTCCTTTCTAACTCCAAGCAAATTCTTTATTTGATAAAATAATATGTAGTAGATATACGTGAAAAAGGCTCTTGAAAACGTGAAGACTATGCTGAGTTTTCCTCCAAAATACGAATGCATACATATATACTTTCTCTTAAAGTAATATAAAATATAAATGAGAAAATATGTGTATATATCATCCCAAATAGGATAAGAATATATGAATATATAGTAATCCAAAAGTCTAATTATAGTATAGAAAATTAATTAAAAAATAACAAATTATCAACTGAAAATGATTAAACGGGTAATATTACAAATACAAAGCGAAATGAAATTAATCGCAATACTTAACATATAATTATTATATAAGTATTTTAAAAAAAATACAGGTCTTCACAATCCACCCTCCTTAAAGAAATTTCATCCTCAAAATTTGTAAGTCCTTACTCATTATATACTTTAAATACTCAAATAATAGATATGTCAAATACTTAAGCAAAATATAGATGTCTCACATATAATAATAGTTGAAAAAGAAATAGTTGGAGCTGGGCTCCGAACTATGACAGTTTAAGAGAAATTGAACTAGAGTGGTTGCATAGGGATTACCCTTCTATTTCAAGTGGATACCAATTCTCCATGTATTGCCTTCCAACTTTAGGAATTCTTCCCTTTATATATAGTATATCACTATAAGACGCACTTAATGATAAAACGAATATTTACCAAAACATATATTTTTCTTTTCTAGCAACAACACAATGTAACTTCACCTTCGAATAAAATCATAGGTCACCTTTTTCTTTTTCGAAAAGCCCAAATGAAAATTTTCAAAGTAAAAACACAAAAAGCATTTGGAATAAAATTATTTTCTTTTTGTACTAATAAATAATTTTCAAAAATAACAAACACCAAATACAGTTAATCTTTGTACTTAAGTAGTATCCATCTCCACATCCATATTTTTTCTTCAATCAAATCCAACATGTAGACTATAAAATTCCAACTCCGTCACAAAACTGAGAGTGCAACCTCAAAGCTTAATAGTGTCACAACTCCAATTGCTTTGAATGACTATCTCATGAAAAGTACTTGTAACTAACAGGGCCATCTAACCAAACAAGAACTGTAGTTTCCAAACTGGATCATAACTACAAGTGGTATTTCTAATGGCTCAACATCATTCTTAATTGTGACTCATCACTTGGCCCACTATTTTGATTCTCTTATCATCACACGTCAAAAAATTTTCTTTTTCCTTTTCTCATCACATAGTCAGGAGCTGTATAGGAATGAGAATTAATAGTCTCATCATACAATCGTAAGTTGCATAGGAATGAGATTTAATGCATTCATCCCACACAACCCGAAGCTATGTATGAATGAAATTTAATGAACTCATCACACAACCAAAAGTTGTGTAGGAATGGAGTCTGTTGGAACCAAATTTGCGCACATCCTCGGACAGAGGCCAAATTCGCTCGAAATTGCCCATGAACACTGGCAAGGGGTGAATGGGGTTGACTGGGGGGTGTGATTGAATCCAGATCAAACTACCTACATCTCTCCGGGGATGGAGAATCAAATCACAGGTGTAGTTCTAAGGAATGAGTATGTGTGATGTGTGTGACATCGGAATACATCCTTGACGAATAGCCTTGGCTTAGGCTTGAGGAGATGAGTTCTCCATGCGTAGATGTCAGCGTATATGAGAGAGATGACAGCCTATGTTAGGCGTAGAGAATTAGATAAAAGTCTTGTTGAGAATCATCTAGCTCCCCTGTGAATACCTAAGCTAGGGTTTATATAGACGTCTTCCGAGTCCTTGTAAGGAGAGTAATCCCTATTAAATTGGGAATGTATCTAGGAGGAAATCTAAGATAAGATTTCCAATCTTCCTAGGATAATGATTACGTTATCTAATCCTCAATATATCCTAATTTGACATGAATAGGGTTTTCTTACTTGGGAGGCAAGTAAACTTCTCAATAGGCTTAAGCCTAGTCTGCCTGAGTAAGACTATCTGACTTCACTTGATATTCTGACTTCGTTTGAGTAAGACATGATCGTACTCTGATCTGAGTATGACGTGGTTGTACTTCAATCTGAGTACGACATGATAGTACTCCGATCTGAGTACGACATGGTGGTACTCCGATCTGAGTAAGACATGGTCGTACTCCTATCTGAGTAAGTGTAGTACTCTTGACTTAAGCGAAGTCCTCTTGACTAAGGCGAAGTTCTTCTGACTAAGGCAAACTCTTCTTGACTAAGGTGAAGTCCTCCTGACTAAGGCGAAGTCCTCCTGACTAAGGCGAAATCCTCTGGTCATTCTCGCCACCCAAGATGCCACATGGCAAGGGCCCAAAATTCATGGTCCCATAGAGTCCAATAGCTTCATCACACAACCCGAAGTTGTGTAGGAATGAAATCCAACTTGCCCACCATACAACCCTAAGTTGTATAGGAATGAAACAACATTGTAAAAACTAACTCGTGTAGGAATGAGAATTTCACTTGACCATCACTTTTATTTTATCCAAGTAGGAATGTGTCACATCCAAATTCATTTAATTTCGAAACCTTATCGAATGAATGACTAGTCCAATAATCCAAACTCTGACTTTAAGTCTCTAACTAAAAGATTTTCTCGCCTCCAAAACAACCTTAACTGAAAACTCCATAACTATTTCCGACTAAAGATTTTCTCTAAGAGAAATAATGCGTGCAAAACTAAGCAAACATAAGTTCAATAGTCGTACTCACTCTAACTCAAATAGGATACTACCCCAAAGATTATACGCACTCACTCTAACTCAAACTGAGACAAAGTTTCAAAGACTAACATTCTAGCTCCTTTAAGTATAACCAATCTAATTTGTGGGACCATGAATTTTTCTAGGTTGGAGTAAGACGGATCGGAATACAAATACCATAAAAGTCTGGTCATGTACTCAACAGCTCTACTTGGTGGGATAAGCTACTCAAACAAACTAGCAATGCAACCACATCTGCTGTACTCTGGAAAGGTAGGCGAAGTCCACAGACTTTGCCGAGATTGACCATTCTTGTTCCGCAGGATACGGAAGCCATATCCAACTGAGGATCTGATATGTTTCCTTATCTTTAGAGATTCTTACAATCTAGGGATTGGCGTGTGCTGCAAGTAATCACACTCTTAAGAGGAAACAATATCTATTGCTAGATATTATCTAGGATTCTCCCGGTTTAATATGGATCCAAGTTTCCTAAAATGTCTTTTTCTCGACTATTATATAAACCCTCATCTAGAGTAAATCTCTGATAATGGAATCTACGCATACTTTATGCTTTGCATATTCTCTCGCTCACTGCTTGAGTCTTAATATTGCTGACTAACTTCATCGTCAGAAAGCCTTTGACCGGTACCCCACCGGTACCTTTCTTCTCTTTTCTCACAGGTGGTCGAATTTACAGACGACCCTCGATAGCAGAGGTGTACAAAATTGGTTTCAACAATTAGTGCTTTCATTGAGAGAAAAATCATATTCGCCCAATCAAATCACTCTACCATAACATGTCGGCTTATGATAGCTCCGTGAATGTTGGCCCCAACCGTTGACCCTACTCTAACTGGAGAGGTTCCACTTACTATGGGCCGAATCTTGGAAGCCCTAACAAAGGTCACTGTTTCTGTGGCAAAACTCCAGAAGACTATGAAGGCATCCAAGCAGAAAATCGATCGAACTTCGTTGATTCCGAGAGATGTTTCAAAGCTCTGGAGAATGCCCAGGGGACTTGGTAATCTGAACACCATAACCAACTGCCAATCGAGAACATGCTCATATAAACTCGAGCAGAGACATCCATTCCACATCCACGCACGTAGCACCGTGATGCTCATACTGTCAATCATGCCATTGCATGTGGGAATAGAGTTCTACTGAACTGCAATCCCTTAGACATTGCAAGGGTTTCCTGAGTGGACCCTAGACATCTTGACTTCGACCTGCCTGATTAATCAGAGAAGGCAGAAATACGCAGACCTCTGAACTGTAACAATCCCCGAGACACTCTACCCGATCTGCAAAACCAGATTCCGAGTAGGATTGTCGCCATAGCAAGGAACCCTTTGTCCATAACCATTGAATCTACACATCATCTCCTAGCAAAGGTTCAAATACTTCCGCGGAGACTCAGATTCGGATAGCCATATCATGCACTACCGAAATGTCATGGCTTTATATGGAAATAACGATGTGTGAATGTCTAAGGTGATTTTCAGAGTTACCTGCTCGTTCGATCGAAAACTTTGAAACCCTAGCGAAACTCTTTTCAGAGCTACACCGTCTTCAATACTGGTATCAACAATGTTCTCCACAGCATTAAGAACAAACCCTACCTCAAAAGGCCTAAGCCTCTTCCGGATTTTGTTACTAAGCGAAGACCCAACGAATATTGCTCCTACCACCATAACACTGGACACACCACTCAGAACTGCTGCACACTCCGAGACCATATCGAGGAACTTCTTGACCAAGGGCATTGTTGGGAATTGGTGAAGAGCAAGGCCAAGAAGGTGAAGCACGTTGAAAATAAGAAGAAGCCCCAACAATGCCCTTGGTCAAGAAGTTCCTCGATATGGTCTCGGAGTGTGCGGCAATTCTGTACACTCACTGACAAGGAAGAATATCAACGATTGGCTAAGAAACCAACTCTTAACTTCAACTGCATCTACGGGGAACAAGAATACCTGGGCAATACCAGGAAGGAGAGGAAGGTCACATGCAAAAAGCCAAAGATGGTAGCTTCCATCAATAAGCCCCTTCCTATCGACTCTAACATTCTGATGTTCTTCGATCAGATTTAGAGGATGTGCATTCCCCCCACGATGATGCTTTGGTGATCAAAATTCATATCTCGAATGCCATTGTCAATCGGGTAGTAATCGACAACGGATTTGGAGTTAATATCCTCTTTAAATACGTTGCAGAAAAGATGGGTATCCTAGACAGCATAAACCAGAACAAAACAACTCTACACACCTTTGAGGGCACCCTAGTCTGATCTCTTGGACTGGTGAAGTTGGCGGTTCAGGCAAAACCCTATAACTTGCTAACGGTTTTCCATGTCATGGAATGTCTAACTTCGCACAACGCCATCCTGGGTCGTAATTGGCCACATAGGATGAAAGCGGTACCTTCGTCATATCACCAGTTGCTCCGCTATCCAACTCCAAATAGAGTTAAAAAAATCAAGAGTGATCAGGTTGTTGCTCGATGTTGCGTTGTGGAAAGTATGAATAAAATCATGAAGGGTGAACATAACTCCGCAGCTCCGAAAGAAAAGCCAACATAGCAATTACAATCTAGAGGTCAAGAAACGAGCTACAAGGAATTCAATTTGGATCTCGACCCCCAAGACAATAGTACTCTGAAATCCAAGGCAGATGAAAACGCTGTCTTCACAAGCCTCGATCCCAACAAACCAAAACGCAAAGCAAGAATCAGATCGAGAAAAGAAGGCCGCCTTCTTGCATGCCAACAAGGACGTGTTCACCTGGTCAGTAGAGGACATACTAAGAGATCCCTCTATAATTTTCCATCGACTCCATCTGGACCCAATTGTGAGGCTAGTCATCTAGCGCAAATGTAATCATGGAACGGAGTGGAGCAGGATTATAAAGGCAAAAATCGACAAACTTAAAGTTGGGAACTTTATTATCAAGGTCCACCATTCAGAATGGCTAGCAAACGTGGTCCTCGTACAAAAGAAGAACGACAAATGGCGGGTCTACATAGATTTCACAGACTTGAACAAGGCATGCCCCAAGGATCCATATTCTTTACCCAGGATAGAATTACCTGTCGACTCCACAGTGGGGCACGAGCTGCTGAGCTTTATGGATGTGTACTCCGGATATAACCAAATCAAGATGCATGAGCCCGATATGGACAAGACATCCTTCGTAATCGATCGAGGTACGTACTGTTATAAAGTTATGCCATTCAGACTTAAAAATGTAAGGACAATCTACCAGAGGCTGGTAAATCGAATCTTCAAAAAAAAAACATTGGGAAGACAATAAAGGTGTACATCGCAACATGGTGGTCAATACTAAGGAGAGGAAGGATCATCTCACCCACCTCCAGGAATTTTTCGACCTACTCCAGAAATACAACATGAAGCTGAATCCAGAGAAGTGCATATTCAGAGTAGCGTTGGGAAAATTTCTAGGCTATTTAGTCACCAAATGCAGTAACGAGGCTAATCTAGATCAGATTAGGGCCATCATCGAGATGAAGTTGCCCAGAATCATAAAGGAAATCCAGAGCTTAACCGGACGAACGGCGACTCTCAGTCGATTTCTTTCACGATCCACTAACAAGTGCAAACCTCTCTTCACCACTATCAAGAAGAATAAAAGTTTGCTATGGACTGACGAATGTGAAAAAGCCTTCACAAAAATGAAGGAATATTTGTCCAACCCGCCAATATTGTCCAAGGCCGTGGGCAGAAATGACCTATACCCGTATCTTACGGTGTTGGAATGCGCTGTAAGCAGAGCTCTGGTCCGAGAAGACTCGGGGGAGCAGAAACCAGTGTACTATGTGTCTAAAGCTCTTCTAGAACCAGAAGCCAAATATCCGAAGGTGGAAAAACTCATTCTTGCTCTGGTAACAGCCACAAGGAAACTCTGGCCGTACTTTTAGTCCTTGCGGGTTTTATACATGACAGAATACCCTCTCTGATCAATCCTGCACAGTCTAGATGAATCATCCAAAGTTACCAAGTGGGATATTGAACTGGGCAACACGAAATTGTCTATCGACCTAAGACCTCAATAAAAGCCTAAGCACTTGCGAACTTCATCGCAGAATTCACCGTCGGTGTTCAAGATGTCCAATCCTTTGCAAATCTGCAACAAACACCCAAGAATCCTCTTCTTTGGAAACTTTACATGGACGGATCATCAAACACGAACGAAGTAGAGGCATGAATTATCTGGATAACACCTAATGAATCCATACTTGAACAGACATTGAAGCTCGGATTTTGAGCAAGTAACAATGATGCAGAGTTTGAAACACTGCTCGCCGGACTTCGAATAACAACGGAACTCCAAGTGAAAGAACTCTCAATCTTTTGCGATTCAACTTTGGTCGTTAATCAGGTAAAATGAGATTATGTTGCACACAATCCGACAATGGGGCTGTACTTGGCTAAAGCCAAACAACTACTTGAAGGATTCGAAAGGTACGAAATTCAACAAATTCCTCGGAGTGAAAACAACCACGCAAACGCACTAGCAAACATTGCCTCCACTGTGGACTACTGACTCTGACGGACCATTCCTTTCGAATACCTTTCAACTCCGAGCATCTACAAATCTGAGCCAAAGTTAGTGGCTACTATTGATATGAGAGAAAATTGGATGGATGAGATCATTGACTACATTCAGGACGATAGACTCCCCAATGATCGTCACTAAGCCAAAAAATTAATCCAGAGAGCTTCAAGATACATTATGGCACGCGGAAAGCTTTATCGACGATCTGACTCCGGTCCGCACACTTTGTGAATAACCCTGGAAGTAGGCCTACAGATCCTAACGGACATCCATTCCAAAATATGTGAAAATCACTCCGGCGAAAGAACCCTAGCCCAAAAAACGCTAACGACAGGGTACGATTGGCCTACCATAAAGCATGATGCTTAGGATTGCGCTCATACTTGCGACAAGTGTCAGCGGTATGCGCCAATGGATCACCAACATGCAGAAGAACTTAACACCCTGATTAGGGCATGACCTTTCATGCAGTGGGGCATCGATCTTGTAGGCCCACTAAAGAAAGCTAAAGGAAACAAAGAGTACTTGATAGTGGCAACGAATTACTTTTCCAAATGAATTGAAGCAGAACCTTCATTCCAGATTGCCGGAGCGGTTGTCAAATCCTTCGTATGGAAGAACATCGTATGGCGATTCAGTATCTCGTACACTATCCTCACGGATAATGGTTTACAATTCATCAGCTCCAAAGTTACTGATTGGTACAAGAAACCCAGAATATGACATCTAATTTCTACTCCGTGATACCCCCAAGGGAACGGCCATGCTGAGGCAATTGGCTAGAAGAATTACTTGGAGTTCCTTGGGCGTATCGCAACACTGTTCGGAAAGCAACAGGAGAAACCCCATTCTTCATGGCCTACGAAACTAAGGCTATCATTCCAGTCCAGGTTACCACCATGCCCAATTTGTATGTTGTAGAACGAACTGAACTAGAGAATGCTGACATCCTCAAAACTGAACTTGACTTCACGGAGGATTGTAGAGAATGCGCCCAAGTTCGACTTGCCTTCTACCAACAACAAATCCGATCGTACTACAACAAAGGGGTCAAACCTCGAAGCTTCCAAGTCGAGATCTCGTCTTAAGGGAAGTCTTCGAAAACACCAAAGTACCAGGAGAAGGCAAGCTCAGAGTAAACTGGGAAAGTCTGGCGATATTACTAAGAACATTCATTAAGGAAGGGCGATAAGTTTATGCAAGCCAAGGATTGTGGGTTATAACATTCAAACCCAGGCTCAAGCCATTCGAGGGAATAATCGGAAGGGCGATACATAACTCATCTGAGATAGTAACTCTAAACTCTGCCCCCAAAGTACGATTACTTTTATCCCAAATTAGCATACTAAGTCAAGTATGTTCTGCGTCGGCGTTTATGTCTAAGACATCAGCAGGTCCGAATGAGACATCCAAACAAGGAAATCCTCAAGATAGAATCTTATTTTGACGGAGCTCTGATTATTGAAAATGCCTTAGACAAGTCAACTAAAAGCTCAAATTCTACATATTTAGGGATCTGACAAAAGGATTCTTAAAGCATTTTTGATCCCACGTGCAAGCTACCATGTCACTAACAAACTCTTCGTTTAGAGTTCCCTAGCGACAAACATGCAATTCAGATTAAGAAGGAAGCCTCTTTTTGATTGCTCGTTGCGATTACTAAAATCCTCAGATCCATAATGGGGAAAGGTGAAAACGAACGAAATCAAAAGTTATCTTATCACTAAGGTGCTCAAACTATTCAACTAGCCTTCATTCTGGATATTGATTTACACTTTCTTATCCTTAGTCTGATCAATATGAATCTCGGAGCAAAAGGTTTTTTTATAGGTCCTCAACCTGGTATAGGAGTATGGTAGCACTCTGACTATCTCAGTGAAAGGCTTTATAAATACTAATAAGTCTCGGAATTAACATCCTTTATGATGACTAGCCTAGAACGGCTATACCCCGAACTCTTTTAGTGTTTTCACTATGTTATTTATAACACCGAAGTTAGATCAACTCCAAAATACTTGACAAACTACACTATATTCCTCGATTTGACAACAAATGATGAAAAGTTCTAAATGTTTTACTCTAACAAGCTTAATGACTTGAGTAAATGATGCTTAAACGGTATATGCATCAAAAATTTGATTTCATTAAAGAGCTACAAGTCACATGACACAAAGAAGTTGGGAGAGACGAGCCCTCATCCCTGGCCAAAAACACTTTTAAGAAGAAACTTGAGCTAAACCCTGTTTGTAGAGTTCCGGGCGCGTCTAGAAACAATCAGGTCTCCGACCTGCTTGTTGATCTCGACGCTAAAGGCATCGCGATGGTAGTCGTGGTAGAACTTGTGGGCTATACCCTTGTGGACAAAATTTTTATGATCCTCGATTTGATATGGGGCAGGAGGAAACTGGTCTGAAAGTGACAGAAAATTGTCGATCCATGCCAGAATGAATGGATACAGTCGTTGGTTTCCATCTGGGTTTCACTATTGCTTGCTAGATTCTAGTAAGACTTGAATAAAGAATTGTAATCCTTTGGGTATTGGATTCTGGTGATGAGATGAACACCATGGACAAGCAGAATGGGTGGAAAACTCATTTTTTAGAAGATATGAGAAGGTTGAAATGTGCAGAAATTAGGAAGTGATGGAGGATTGAAAGATGGGGGTATTTTATAGCCTAAATTTAGAGTTAATGTTGCCTTGAAATCTGATTAAGTGTGCCTCGAGATAGGCACGGTTGGAGACAAAAGTCTCAGGAAGGAGAAAGGTTTTGTCTTGGTTATTGTGTCCACGTGAAAATATATGATATTCTTCATCATTGCTATCACAATTGCACGGAACTCAAGGCCACAAGTCTGAATCCAAAACGCCTCAACTTCCTTCCAACAGTAAAAGGCTTGGGTCAACACGTGTTAGAAGAAATCAAAACGATTAGTATTTCGATTTACTCCAAAAGGTAGGGTCTTTGGATAACTATCCATCATCAAGGGGAACGCCTTTTCAGACTCATAGTTAGAGGCATTTGTGAGACCATGAATTTTTCTGGGCCGGAGTAAGATGGATTGGAATATGAATACTGTAGAATTTCGGTCTTGGACTCAACACCTTGGCCTGACAGGATAAGCTGCTCAAATGGACCAGCAATGCCACCACATCTGCTGTACTCCGGAAAGGTAGTCAAAGTCCATAGACTTCGCAGAGATCGACCATTCTTGTTCCACAAGATACGGAAGCCAGATCCGACTAAGGATTTGATTTGTTTCCTTATCTTTAGAGATTCCTACAATCCTACAATCTAAGGATTGGCATGTACCGCAAGTAATCACACTTCTAAGAGGAAACAATATCTATTGCTAGATATTCTCTAGGATTCTCCCGGTTTAATACTGATCCAAGTATCCTAAAAGATCTTTCTCGACTATTATATAAACCATCATCTAGGATAAACCTCTGGTAAAGCAATGTACGCATACTTTGTAATTTGCATATTCTCTCGCTCACTGATTGAGTCTTAATATTGCTTACTAACTTGATCGTCGAAAAGCCTTTGACCAGTACCCCACCGGTACCTTAGACTATTCACGGTTCTTCTCTTTTCTTACAGATGGCTAGATTTGCAGACGACCCTCGATCGCAGAGGTGCGCAAAATTGGCTCCAACATAATTGGTGCAACAATTTTGTCCCGATAGTATCTAATCCCTATGCTCTGATACCATTCTGTCACGCCCCAGACCCAAGGTCAGTGAAAAAAATTAACCCCGCACTCGGTGTGCGAGCTAAAATTAAAATTAAATAAATAAAACAAAAACTTAAATCAAACGGGGTGAAAAATAAATTCCTTATAAAAATAACTCAAGAATTCTTTACAAGGCTAAAATAAATAAACAAATACAACTTCTAGCCTCACATCTAATCCGATCTCATCCCGTCTACCCTCTTGACTGTCTAGTTCGAAAACCTGCATAACAATAGAGGGGTGAGCTTCAACAACTTAGTAGGGACATAGCCTTACCACAGTAAATTGACTAAACTAAATTAAGTGTTATGGAATCATATAATCAAGTATCAAATAATTATTAATAACAATGAATAATGCAATGCAGATTCTTCGTCTATACTCGTTAATAAGTATAACCATACCTCGTACGTCCTATTCCATACTTATACCACTTGATCCGAAGTGCTTAATTATATGAACCAACCCCCATCCTAAAACTCCCATTTTGTTAATCGTCTTGTCTAAACTCTTCGTCACTAGTCCCGAATTACCCTAAAAGAAACTGTGCATTGTGGGCTCGCCTGAGACTCGGTACCTACTAAGAGTTTGGCTCAACTACACAAAAGATCCTTTGCAACTAGCTACCCTCATTTTCAATTCTTTCTCAACACCGAAGTTCCAACAACTTCTCAAATATGAGTGATGCACAAATAATTTCATTTCATCATTCACATGTACCACAAATATTCTTCTCAACGAGTAACATTCCAAACGGTAACACAATAAGCAATAACAAATAAACAACCAAGTGATCCAATAATGTACACATATCCAAGTAACACCCAACTAGATTAATCAACCAATGAGATCAAATAATAGAGTACTTCACAAAATTTAATAAAATCAATCTTCGTAAAGGTCTGCCGTATTTTCCCTACCTAGATTCCAAAGCATTGCTCCGAGACTCTCTATACAAGAGTCCACCACCTTGATCAACTCCTATTCACAAGTACAATCCAATCACTAAATGAATGACATAAATTCTAATCCTAATCAACATACTTAAGCTTACTAGTTCCACGCTACTCAATTTAAAAGTCATTTGGTTGATTTATAATAGGTTGGTCATAATACACGAAATATTTTGAATAGAAGTAAATACTTGAAATATAAGTGAAGATGCAGTTTAACAAATATATATGCACCCTATGAAACCACTTTGACCTTTATAATTATATAAAAGCTTTACTTGATTTGTATGCATAATCAGAATGAAGAATGTATGTCTACTATACTCCTTTCTAACTCCAAGCAAATTCTTTATTTGATAAAATAATATGTAGTAGATATATGTGAAAAAGGGCTCTTGAAAACGTGAAGACTATATGCTGAGTTTTCCTCCAAAATACATGAATGCATACATATATACTTTCTCTTAAAACCAATTTCATTTTTCAAACAGATTAACCTAATCTGTATATAGTAGTTTTGGGAAAATAGAAATCCCTGAGTGAATCGTATTTGTCAAAATATTTAATAAAATGTATGTCATGCACAGACTATCACTTTGATTCAAAAGGAACTCTAAATGGATATAAAATAAATTGAAACAAGAGTCATTTCAGCTTTTGTATATATAACAGAAGCATCTGCAGAATACTAGTCTTGAATAACAGGGGCTAATATAAGACATATAAATTGACTCCGCCGAATTAATCCATATCATACAAAACATCCCTTAACCAAACTAGGGTTTAGGTATCTGCATATATAAAACTAGTTTTGCATAACAATAGCTAATCTACGACAGATTAAATATTACCGCAAGAATTATCGGTACAAAATAGCTAAATAGAAAGAATAAAGAAAGATGAGAATTTGTACCCATACTGCAGGTTGACGTCCCAAGTCAGGAAGATAAAAAAATATTCAGCTCCCTTCTCTCTGCTTCTAATTAATTTCTTAATCCCTTCTTTCTATTTGTCTTCTTTTCTCTTTATTTCTGGGACGACTATTGAGGGGAAACCCATAAGCTCGTAAGGCTGCTCGTCAGGAATCTCTGCACCTTTCCTCTCAGTTCTCTCTCTTTGTTCGGTGCATAAGAAGGAACCTTCTTCTTATATGATGCTAGAACATATATATAAGCATCCCATCCTAATCTTGTAAGCCGACTAAACATATGTATATAGGTTTTTAAAATATAATATAAAATATTTGGACTTTTTACTTACCAATAAAATAATACAAAATATAAATGAGAATATATATTTCATCCCAAATAGGAAAAGAATATATGAATATATAGTAATCCAAAAGTCTTATAGTATAGAAACTTAATTAAAAAATAACAAATTATCAACTGAAAAAGATTAAACGGGTAAATTACAAAGCTAAATGAAATTAACCACAATACTTAACATATAATTATCATATAAGTATTTTTAAAATATAAAGGTGTTCATAATTAATTAGTCATGAGTTGTTGAGTACATTGTTTGATGTATTTAGAAAATACTTTTATATATTGGTTACATATTTTCATTGCTCATTCATGTTAGCTGGGGATTAACATGCTGGTGTCAAATTGCACTGTAAATGAAAATTATGTGCCTTCTTTTTTATTTGTGTAAGGATTAATTACTTGAATTTGTATTTTTTTACGTGTTCAAAAATTTATTAATCAAGCGGTAGGAGGCCGGCTTATTTTTCTAGCTAGAATTTGTCATGAGCTGGGATGTTCTGTATCTAGATGGTCTGCAGGGTCTGCTCAATACTCTGCAGGTTCTGCATAAAAACCTTGCAGACTGCATATTTAATCTATAGTCTTCAAGGAGTGGAGAGAAATTGAATGGTGCATGCTTGTTCTTTGAGGCATTACTTTAGTGAGTAACAAACAATTGCCTATTTTATTTGAAAATGGAAAGTATATATATAACTCAGAGTCCCAAATCATCATCATCAACTCAAAATTTACAAATATTTAACAAAATGGTAATAATCATACTTTGGTAATGTATGATAATATAGCTATATATGTCGTACCTCAACAGTTCACATTGTGAAGAAATTCTTGCAAACTATGAGTGCATGCAATATTTTTCTCTTAATAACTGATTACATAGTTAGCGTGTGAAGAATAGTAGTAAAATACAATCCTCGTGTGCAAAAATTTACAAAATATTATCACGTTTTGATTTACATGTCAAGCTCCTCATTGTATAAAAATCTAACCAACCCGAATTTATGGTGAATCTTCACACTATTTACCAACTAGTGGGCATGGTGAGGAGGAATGAGGATAAAGGGAGAACTTGAGCGTTACTCTTGAACTATATATATATATATATATATATATATATATATATAATGGGCAGTTGGAAATGAAGCACAAAAATGCAGAAGAAACAGTTTGCATCTACGTGAGCAAAATTTTATGTTCTCTAATCTTTACTTTTCTGCACAAGCAATTGATGTCGCATTCTAACCTTGTCACAACTTGTACTGGTTGTTGCCAGTCATGGGCCCAGTTTTGTTTTGCCCATGATGCTGTGGGCCTAAGAAGTAAGAACCCTTCCTTCTAGTATATGCTATCTTTAATTTTAATATCATTTTGTTCTTATATATTATATGCCAAATTAGAAGTTGAGTGTCCAATTAATTTCTCCTCCCTTCATCCCCTTAAAGATGCAGCTAATTAAGAGAAAGGGGAACGGGAAAGTTGTGGTAAACTTGCTTGTTCTTATTGACATTGGGGTTCCAATTGTTACTTGAAGGTGCACTTTAGGGTTTAGGGTAAATTTCTTAGAGAATACTTTTCCTGTTATATGACTTGGAGAGGTTGAAAGGCCCTAAATAGAATTCTACAAGTATAGTCATCAAACTATACAACAATTTGTTGTCACCAAACTTAAGTGAAACAGATACATATATGGATGCCTTGCGATGGAGGCGCAGCTGATTTGGTGGAGGCTGTTGCTTTCCTCTCCAAATTTAGGGGTTTTTGTTGTTATGAGCTGGCTCCTTTTTGGGGTCTTTCTAGAATTTTCATTCTTGCAGTTGGGCTTGTATTTAGATTGTGGGCTGCCTTTTGGGCTCTCTTTTCCTTGTACTAGCCTTTTTATTTAATAAAAGTCCTACACCACATAGTCTACTATGTAATTTAATTAAGGACAATTGGAGCATCTTCAAGGGGACTGGCTACAATGCTCGCAAGCATTGAATGCTCACACCGATCTCACCCTCCTTCCTCCCTCTCTCCTTCCTCCTCTCTCCTTTTAACGGTGAGATCGATGTGAGCATGCAATGCTTGTGAGCAATATAGCCTACTCCATCTTCAAGAGTTACTTTAAAATTTTACTAGTTTAACTACTCTGTTTAATTTTTTCATCTCCAACCATACTTTTTATTTTAACAAACTTTGAACATTTTATTATTAACAATTCAAATCAACCCACCATTTTCTAAAACAACTTTATCTCTCTTCCTTTTCTGCTTGCTCAAGAGTCCGCTCTTGAATTTTATTATTTATTTAATAGTTAGCAAATTAATTTAAAGAATGATTGTTCATTTTGCTAAACACAAAGACTCTTTTATAGCATCTTTTGGAGATGAATTTTTTAAATCTGACTCTTTAAAATAGAGCAAAATGGTTGTTTTACATAATCTCTTAGAGATGCTCTTTAACAATTTCAATCATAACGTGATTTTTTTAATTGATCATTAAAGGAGTATAATTCGAACTTAAGTCTCTTTTAGTATTGAAAACAAAAATACCATTAAATTAAGAGCTAGTTGGTAATCAATCTACTTTAATCGTTTACTAATTGTAATATATGTTACAATTGATATCCTCTATAACTTAACTACATTTTCCTTTCAAAATGGGGACTGGCTACAGTGCTCGCAAGCATTGAATGCTCACACCGATCTCACCCTCCTTTCCTCCCTCTCTCCTCTCTCCTCCCTCGTTTTAATGGTGAGATCGGTGTAAGCATTCAATGCTTGCGAGCATTGTAGCCTACTCCTTCAAAATGAGCCATGTTTTTATGATTAGATGTCTGGGGATTGATGTTCGGTACTGATGACTTTAAAGCGTGAGGGTTTAACTTAATAATTTCTGAGGTAACATGACTCTTTCTTAATGATCTGTGTTTTTCCTTATTTCTTCTTTCTATAATATATCTTTAAGGAAAATTTGATTGGTCCTTTGGCAGCACGCAAGATATGCCTTTTTTGTTTAAGCTAATTGAAAAGGAAATATGCCTCCCAAAAAATTGTATAGTTCCTAATCATTTGCACCATAAAACTATGTATTTCGTCTACTCTAAGTGAATAATTAAATTTAATGGCCACTTGACTCTATAGTTTGGCTCAAATGACATGTATTGAGGCAGATTGAGAAGAAATAGAGTTTTTATTGCTTTATTTCATGACAAATCTAAATATTATTGTAAGGGCAAATCTAGGGGAGATTCACATTGTCCAAGTAGTAGCTAGGACCAAAATTAGAGGGGACCAATGATGAGATGTCATTTTACTGTGGGCTATACTTTTCCTAGCTACCATCACATCAGCAACAATACCAAATTTGCATATGTTTTCTTTTGGTTGATAAGAATTTGATGTTTTGCAACATTGTCGAGACCTAGTTGCCGGGTGGGTTCGGTTTTATTAGGTTCTATTTTTTGTTCAAACTGAAAACTAAATTGAAAGTTCAAATTAAAATTACTATTTAGTTCGGTTCAGTATTTTTTTTTTTATTTTTTTAACCTAGAAATTGGAGAGAAAATAAAGAAAAAAAACCTAGAGAATAAGGCTCAAAACATATTTGGACCTAAAGTTGAGTTTACCTAGCCTTGGATATAAATTAGGCTAATGGATGATTTGGAATTAGGCTTGAAAAATGAATACCCAACATAAATAAATAAATAAAAATATTAATTTATATCTTATTCGGTTCGATTCGGTTTGATTTTTTAACTCCAAAACTGAACCGAATCCATAATTTTCGGTTCAGTTCATTTTTTTTAATTTTGATTCAGTTTTCAATTAGCTCAGTTTTTCAAGCCCACCCCTAATTGTCAGAGCACTTTTTTTATTTGTTAGGGCAACGACTGAGGATTCTATATCCCAAATCGGCGACTTGTTAATTTCGTGCTTGTAGTCTAATCCCACAAATTCTTATATGGCTTGTTAAGTTTTCAAGATATTGAGGTCAAATTAGTAAAAAATGAAGAAAGTTGAGGTTACATCATAAAATCAATTGGCAATATGGGGAGTAGCCCAACTTACTTATAAGCGCATGCAAGATCCCTCCTCCCACCAATGTGGGATTCATTCTCAACATGCCCTCCTCACGTGTGGTGAATTTTCAATCATAGCACGTGGACAACACAAACAGAGTGACATGGAGCGCGTTTCTTGGCTGTTGACTTGACACATGAGACAACTTGCTCTAATATACCATGAAAAAGTTGAGGTTTCATCATAAAACAAATTGGCTATATAAGGAGCACCTCAACTTACTTTTAATCCCATGCAAGATCCCTCCTCCCACCAATGAGGGATTCATTCTCAACAAAAAATGGATGAAAAAATGTTAGATGGAAGGAATTAGAAATGGACTATATGAGCATCACAAATACATGTAAAATTCCTACTTGGAATGTGTCATCTACAAATACCTCTGACCCCTTTTTTCTTTGTTTTTGTTAAAAAAAATATATAATGAGAATCTCGACAACAATTTCAGTGAAATTAAAACGCATCGTCGAATATGAATAATCTAAACTTTCGCACATTACAGAAAATGACATATTTACAAATGTACCGACAACAAAATTAACTAACTAACTATTCTCTCAACAATGCCTGAGCTTGAATTTGTATAGAAAGAAAAAAGCAAAGCCGTTATGCATCGGAATGCATTTGCGTGCAGAACACATAAGAAATATGTAAAATGTAAAGTTACATGGTAGATTGCTTTAATGAATAAGACATTTCTATTTAACTTGCTTAGTTTTGATTCAAATCCTTTCCTTTTTCTTTAGTGTAATTTAAAAATAGTAATATCATTTGTAACAAATGAAATATCAAATATTAAACTAGACAAAGTTGAGTAAAATAAAACAAAATGTTGTAAATTATAATATGAAAATTTATAATTAACCAAGTTTTTTAGCATGGTCGATCGATCTCCATTCGCAGTAAATGAAATGGGTTAAATCTCACTGTCCCAAATGGACATACAAACGTACACACATAGCAGCAGCCAGTCCAGAAACACACACACACACAAACTACTTATAAACCAAATATTAATTCCTACCATAATCTCAATTTACAAATTTAATTAGCTAGCTTAATGTAGAAACTCAGCAAGTGTAGAACTCAACAAGCTCGTCCATGGACCCCAACTGAGTCTCTGCATTCTCAAGCATCCACAACAGGTGCTCAAACAGCACCACCTCACAAGCCACCATCACCTCACCTGATGATGTGTCCACCAGCTCCTGAATGACGGGGTGGTCAACGACGTCCGAGCTGACCAGGTATCTTCTCCTGGACTTGCCCACATACACTGCATGAAGCTCCTTAGAGACCTTGCTGTCGTGATCTGATTGGCCGTCACTTGCGGCTCCAGCGATGGAGCTTGTGGTGCGAGCGAGCTTGGTGAACGAAGGCCATCGCTTTATAGCTGACTTGAGCTTCCTTAGCTTCCCTACTTTCGCCATACTATTCTCTGAAAGTCTAAGCCTAGAGAGAGAGAGAGAGAGAGAGGAGATTAAGGTTTGTGAAAAACTGAGAGTGCTAGCTGTGAGGAAAGTGTGAGGGAAGGTTCATATATAAAACTGTGGAGGAGAGAGGGAGAGAGAGAAACTAGAGAGAGCGAGAGAAAACCCTACTTGCATGGCCCACTGTTTGATACCAGCTAATAATGAGATATTTGGGTGCAAAACCAGTTGCGCCTTGTTTGGCAATTTGTCGGGCCTTACCCTTAGCTTGACAGATGATCTTTCTTTGCTTATGGATTTTCTATTTTATTTATTTTGTTTAACTTTCTGCATATTTCCATTGTGGGGATAAATATAATACATAAACACCTTTTGCCAACCAGTTATTAATTTTTAAAGGGTAGTAGGCTTGAAGCTCAATGTTCAAAAAATACTTATTTATTTGGTTTTTTAAATGGGACCATGGCAGGTGCATAAATAATTTCATTTTAGTTGTTAGACTTATATTTAATTTGCAAGCTAATCCAGCTTTAATAAATAAGAATTTGCATGGACACTTTCTTGTTTCTGTAGAAATAATATGAAAAAATCTTAATTAGTTAACAACATTCATACTTTTTTCTAGATTATTTGGTACCAATAGTATGAAAAAAGTTGGAGTTCCATGTTCCACTATAAAATTAATTGTCATTATGAGGAGTAGCCCAATTCCTCTTATAAGCCTTGCAAGGTTTATCCTTTTCACCGATGTATGACTCTTTTACCTTTACATTCTCACATAGTATTGTTCCAGTTTAGACTATGCTTTGTTCATACATGGTTGATGCATGAAAAATGAATATTATGTGACCCAATTGGTGTATTTATTCATAATTTATTTTAATCAAACAATCTAACATTATCAAGCTATCAATCTGGAGATGTTGTCGTAAATGTCGTTTTATTAAACAATTTAACTTCTTATTATATTTTGTTCAATAAATGATTAGATAAAAAAAATTATATGTAGGAGGAGATATTAGCAAGCAAGAAAACCATACTCGATTTAATTGTACAACTTGCCTAATAATTAACCAAGTTATAATTAATGGCATAGGGGGTCATCTAATTAGCACCAAGTATGCATGCAGGAGTAATTATGAAACATATACAGTGAGTTTTTGGATTAAGCTTTAAGTATACGAGGGTAATCAAGTAACAATATATATTGGTAGCTAGCTAGGTTAACGTTGTTGTTTGTTGTTCTTGTTCATGGTATTTATCAACAGCAAGGAATTTAAGCTGTTTGTTGGTAAGCAGCCTGCTATTTTCCAAACCGTGGGTTTTCGTGTTTCCGGAAAAGAAAGGATAAAAACAAGACGAGATAGCTAGGCATCTTTTTATTTCATCGTTTTTCCTCACCACTAGTACCTACTTTTGTCTTGACTTATATTCTTGTGTGCGTTATACTACCAGCTTTTTTGTACCAACAAACCTCCGCGCGCAAGATGTCATTCATGCATGGAATCATGAACTGTAAAGAAAGTCTCTGATGGTCACTCTCGTATGGGTCTTTGCACTATGATGAAATTGTTCAACAGTTCAACTTGTACCAAACTCCTTTCGTTAATGCACTATTACATTCCATGTTAATTTGGATATAAAAATACTAAGGTTTGCTATATATTGTACTCATCCTCCATGCTCATTCAAACGCTACAATGGATAGTCGTACGTATACGACTGACACTAGCAAAATCTTTAAAATTACCACTACATAAAACATTATATATCTACGATTAATCATTCAGTTGTGTTTTTAAGTTCATTTTACGATTATGCAATGTCGATGTTTTTCACCATAGTTCAAATGGGGCTTATTAGAAGATTAATGACATATTTTAAACTTGAGTGGTTCATAGGTTGACAATTACATTGTCCACTTATGGAGTGGCCAAAAGATAGGTACAATATAATTGAGCTAGTACGAGGGGGAGAAAGGAATAAACAAAAAAATCAAAATAAAGTTTGATCGCGTACATTAATGGTTTGTTTGTGGTCCAATATGATGCACAAAGGGCGCCATAACAAGGGACAAGGCAAAAGGGCCAATATTCTAAACCACTTGTTATGTCCCAATCTTGTTGTTCTCTTTTAAATATGTGGCTGGGTTAGATGGAGCTAATCCAGTTGTATGCCAACTCTATTGTCCCTCTTAGTTGGTAAATATTGAATAAGGACTAAGAAGTGTGGTAGCAAAATTTTATTATTTTTGGATTTGATGAAATTGTACTTATAAAACAAAGAGACACCTTAGGTTAATGATCAAAGCCACGCGCCCAGAGGAGTGGGGGTTTGGCCAATGAACCTCTGATGCCTAAGTCAGTATCTCTATGGAAAGAGTGGGTGTTTAAGGGTTGAATTGCGTAAAATCAACTTACCAGAGAATTGACTGCTGGAGGCGTATTTATAGAGCTAGGGATGGCCACATGTGTAGGGGATCCCATGCCATGTGTCGGCGTCTGATTGACCAATGTGTGTCATATGTTGGATGCAATTGGAAAGTATCTTTAAGATGTTGAAATATCTTAAAGATGTTTGAGAATAATCCTTGAAGATATTATTAAGTTAATTAATAATATCCTAGGAATTATCTTTGGAGAATCCTTGATTGGATTTGATTGTGTTTCCTTGATTAAAGGAATTTGACTTCAATTAGAAAAGTTTTAAGGTAGGAATTAGTTATTAATTCTACCTTTAATTCTCTTGTTTTGCTTCCTTGCCATGTGCTGTTGAGCTTGGAGTAGTTGTAGTCAACAGCTCAAGGCTTTTAGCTTGGTTGAATTGTCGGGTAATAAATGCAAGACTTCTGCTTGTGGATTGCATAAAATAAGCCCACTAGTACTTAATTCTCCGTAGACTAGGGTTTCCATGAATATGGAATTTGTCAATTAATGAGGATGTTTTCGTCAATAGTGGATGAAAATTCACGTGTCAACTCTACAATATTCTGAACTGTTTTTGGCTCCACAAATGCCCACACATTTGCTATGCTGCTTGTAAAGGGTGCACAAGATGTAGAAATCCTAAGTTAAGTAGAATTGCCAAAATAGATTCCCTGACTACATTGAATTCTGAGCATTGACTTATAGTATAAGTCTTCTGGGATATGGAATCTAAAAGCCCGTAAGATTTATTTATCTCCACTATAAGTAGAGAATTAAATAAATCTAGAGAGCAATTGATTTCCAAGTGAGAAAGAGAGAAAACCATTGGGAGATAATTTTTGGCCCCCCTCTCCTCAAATTTTTTCTTTGCATGTTCCGCAAGGTGTTGCTCTTGTGCTCTGCCCCCATCACGTCGCATCATCAAGTAAGAACATATGCATTTTTTTAATATTTGATGTTGCTAATGCTGCATGGCAGCATTGGATTTGGAGGGTTGGGGCCTGCGAGAGAGAAGACTGCAGGTGGTGTTAACCAAGAGCCGCGTGTAGTGCAGCGGGACTGCTGGAATTGTGAATGGAGCTGGGGGCTGGAGCCACGAGAGAGGTGGTGCGGGCTGGAGCCGCCACAGAGGCACATAGCCTCACTGGTAGGTTGTACTACTTGCTAGACCTTCTGAACTTGGAGTGGAAATCTGACTTTTCAGCTGAGCTACCAAGACTGGAGCTGCTGAAGATGGGATGATGGAAGTGTGTGATGCTGGAGGCAATGTCGCTGCTGAAGAGCCAAAGTTCATCCAAGTTGCTAATGAGTACTCCGCTTTAAAGACTTAGAAAATTTCTTTACCCTTTTTTGTCTAGACTTTGTTTCTCTTCGTTTGCTCAACTTGCGTTGAATTTCAGCAGCCTTCGTGCCAATTTATCAATTCGCCATGAATTTAATAAATTGTTTTCTTCGCTTTACTCCATCTTCATTATTCAATTGCCTTGAATGTTCTTAAAATTTCGATTGCTTGAAGCATGTTGTAAAACTTTAGCCATGTAAGTGTGAACTATTTGTGCGGCTTTGATCTAAGCAAGCGCTTCTAGTAGGCGTGTCTAGGCTGTAAGTTTTGGCTTTTTGGAGCGTGATCAGCGAAGTTCATCGCGCGTTGCTACCCCTAAATCCTGTTTTATTGGCGTCGCCATGCTAATCGTTGGCTTCATTGCTTGAATGAAGTTCGTCTGACATGAGATTCAATTGATAACTAAATGAGCAAAATGCATCACTAATCTTCTGCTTTTAGGCCAATTTATTTTAAGGCTTTGCAGCTAGCACCATATACACAACATTGAATGGTAAACCATTACCGAAGATCCTGGAATTATCGTAGAGTGAGAAGAAAGATAATTCTATTAACCAACCATAAAACATCATTTAAATAGTCCACCTCAAACAACAAAACTAGAAAATAGAGTATCACTAATCCTGACTAAAGAAATTACAAAAACAACTCTAACAGCAATCAATACTATTTATGTTCCCTAAATCTCTCAAAGGATTTAGTTATTGTTCCCTAAACTATTCTTCAATGCTTTTTCTTTCTTAGCTAGTTCCCTATATCATTCTCGGGCCGGGAGCACTCCAACGGTCTCCATCTCTAGTACAAATTCGGGCACGTAGGAAGTGTCATTCGTCGTAGTTTCAAAATTTTCAATCATTCGTTTTTTTTCTATGGCATACGAATCAAGGGATTTAAAAAATTTAGAGATTGGGTGCGTTAGAAAAATTCGAAAGAAATAGAAATTCAGAAAATAATTACGAGAGCTTCTTTGAGTTTTTTCAATTTGACGAAACTGTACCTATAAAACAAATAACACAACCAAAGACACGCGCGCCCATAGGGGGGTTTGGCTAATGAACCTCCGATGCCAAAGTCAGTATCTTTGTGGAAAGAATGGGTGTTTGAGGGTTGAATTGCATAGAATCAACTTACCAGAGATTTGACTATTGGAGCCGTATTTATAGAGCTAGGGTTAGCCACATGAGTAGGGGATCCCATGCCATGTATCGACATTTGATTGGCCAATGTGTGTCATCCGTTGGATGCAGTTGAAAAGTATATTTAAGATGTTGAAATATCTTAAAGATATTTGAGAATAATCCTTGAAGATATTACTAAGTTAATTAATAATATCCTAAGAATTATCCTTGATTGGATTTGATTGTGTTTCCTTGATTAAAAAATCTGTCTTCAATTAAGAAAGCTTAAAGGTAGGAATTAGTTATTAATTATACCTTTAATTCTCTTGTCTTGCTACCTTGCCATGTGTAGTTGAGTTTGGAGTAGTTGTAGTTAGCAACTCAAGGCTTTTAGCTCGGTTGAATTGCTGGGTAATAAATGCGAATCTTCTGCTCATGGATCGCATTAAATGAGCCCACTAGTCCTTAATACTCCTTGGACTAAGGTTTCAATGAATATAAATCTTGCCAATTAATGAGGGCCTTCTCGTTAATTGTGGATAAAAATCCATGTGTCAGCTCCCCAATATTCTGAATTATTTTTTGCTCCACAAGAAGTATATCTTATTAATTTAATATACTAAAGTAATAGCTTATTATTGTATAAAATGTATGCTTAATAGTGTAGCCATTATGTGAGTTTGATTATTATAACAGTGTTGCTACGGTGGTGTGAGTTTGATTAATAACATTATTACTACAATGATGTGAGTTTGATAGATATAAGTTATCTATTAATTGTGGGACCTATCTATTTTTCCTCATTTTATGACTAGTTATTCTCTTCTCTCTTTCAAATAGTTGATAATTTATTGGAATCAAACTCATGAGTTTAATATATTAAACTTAAAAATTGGAATCACTCCTATGAAACTCAAATTTTTTTACTAAATGTAGGAGTTCGATTCCTAAAATTAAAATCACTCATTTTTCCGACGCACCGTGAAAAGCATAATTAATCATTACTAATATTAGTCAGAAACATTTCAAGAATCGCACTGTAACAACCAAACTATTGATTGTTAATGCCGAATGTAATAATCGTTGGATTCATGAGTTTTTTTTTTTTTTTTTTAAACAAATGTTTTAAGTGTTTTTTACTATGAAATTGAGTTTTGATGGACTTTACTAGTGAAGAGTCATAACAAAAATAAGAACAATATTGTGTGAGCCTGACGTATAATTCAAAATCATAGCTCAAACATTCAAACTAAATAGTTTTTTTTTTTTTTTTTATGAAGATAATGAAGGTATGCATTGTGTTGCACTTGCCAGTAGTGCCCACCCTCCCTCTCATGGGTAATAAAGATCCTAAAAATCTTGTAAATTATAATAAGCTAAGTCATAATTAGTGAGTCTCCAAAGATTAAGGCATGTGCTAAAGGAAATCATAAAAGATTTTGAGTCATGTGCTTCAGAAGAAAACATACTAATTTATCATTGAAGATTTGGAGGGTCTAAATTATCATGTGGTGCAGACACAATATATTAGTCAGATCGAACACTGCTCATCAATTTAATTGAATATGGGAAACTGAAACATGGGAATATGCTGTTTAAGAACTGCTTAGTGCTTAGCAGACACAATATGAGATTAAGAGATCATGTAGCACACCAAGAGATCAAGGTGTTAACTCCTTGCATGATCAATTTTCTCATTAAAGTGCACAATTTCACAATAACTTAACACACTTCATTCTTTATCTACCATTACCAAAGTACAACTCTATGAAGGAGAGAAAAAGGGGACTGATAAACCGTAGGTTAAGTATGGCTCACTACCAACATTATCGACATTGTTTTCAATTTAATTATCTATTACTAGGTGTAGAGTTTTATCACAAAGAGCTTCCAACACCTATTACTAGGTGTAGGGCTTTATCACAAAAGGCCTAAGTGATATTAGAAGTGAACCTCCCACTTATAAGCTATATATTATTTTGATATTTCTCTAAAGCGAAACTTTATTCTACAACACGCCCTTCACTAGTGACCCCACACAGGTTCACACAGGAAACCAATTCCCCCAATTTATAATACTGGAGTTAACACAAATATTTTCGTGAGCCTGATCAGTATTCAATCACTACAACCAACACAACTTTTCGAAGGCTCAATCATTCATTCAATATCTTTAAGTCGGGGTTAGTGCAACTTTTCAAAAGACCAACTTAATAAAACAAATTCAAGCCTAAGAAATCGAGCCATGACGTGGGAAGAATAACTTGCTCTGATATCATGATAAACTTTTAGGCATAGCATGACTTACCATCAACATCACGCAATTGTCCCTAACTTGATGACCACATTCTGAGCTATATGTAATACTTCTCACATCTCCACATTATAGCACTAGCAAAAGAAATACTGACAAAGGACCAGAGATTCAGTTATAAAGCATGAAAAAAGTGAACATGCACATAAACATGCATGGAGTTTTGGAGCTAGCCATTTGGTTTGTGCCAAGTTTTTATTTAAAAATAATTATAGCATAATTAATTGAAAATTCAATGGCTCTAAATGTGTATGTTTTGTTGAAAGTATAAATTCCACGTAGGTAAAGGAAAGCCTTGCCTAATACAATAAAATACTCTATAAAGGAATAAACCTTCTTATGGTCATAAAAAATTTTGGTCTCAACTTGGCTAGTTATAAATAGGAATAAACTCCACATTGTATATAAGTTACAATTTTTCTAGATCCTGTCTTAAAGAAACTTACCTCTACATAGTAATAATTATCAATAAGTCCAAAAATATGCAATGTCACAAATAAAAGTTTAAGTTAAACTAAAAACTTTCTCTAAAATTATTTGGGACAATATTTTGTTTTTTATAGTTGATGTCACGTCTTTGAGCTTGTGAATACATAATACCTTGTCAACGTGAAAGCCTTCTTGTCAAAGCCAAAGTGCTTCTAACTTCTCAAACATATTTATAGCTTCATGGCATGAAACTTTTGTATGCTTTTAGAGATTAGGTGTCTCTATTTTTCCATTGTTACATTTTAAAATTCTCATGCTCCACTACTAATGTATTTTTTTTTGTATCAATACAATTTTTCTTAAGGATAATAATTCAAAATGATATTTTTTTTAAACTATACCTCTACTGCAGTAATAACCTCCTTATAATAATAAAATTGGTTTGGTTCCAACATTATGACTATAAAAAAGTTTTACTGTATTTTAAATAATTATGGGCATCTCCGTCATATAGTCAATTAATTTTAGAATAAATACTTATATTCTAATATGGTATCAAAGCAAACTATCTACGAGCTTGACATCCCATGTGTCTTGACGCCACCAAATATATGTTATCCACATCTTAAACTTAAACGACGCTACCCATAAAAGAGCGTGCTGATTGTACGAGTACCACATGGAAAAAGAAAGCATCTCAAACATTTTCTTCCTATTACTAATTGATCTTAGAATGATAGTTCACATTTTAATACGTTCATGCATACTCATCACTTTTCTCATGCCGTGACAAAGTTTCTCGACAAGGATCGTCAAACAAGATTTAGTGTACCACTTGCACTGTGACCATAAACGTTGTGCATGGAATTGAATTGGATCAAACGGGTTTATACTCAAATTCAAATAAAATTAAGATTCAAATCATTAGATTCGACTAAGGTTAAATATTATTATTCATATCCGCAAAGAAATTTACTTTAGAGTTTTTTAACGGAGAACTTTATAAACAATGCAACCAAAAATGCATGTTATATATAGTGTGAATGTTGGTATCAAAACTCGGACGGAGTTTGGACTGGTTTCAATACGCATTTGCTTCGAGTGTTGCTTTCGGTCTCAGTGCTATGGGATAGTTCAAGAGAAAAAGCGAATAGTTGTGCCACTGTTGGAGGCTGCCAACAGACAGTGTGTATTCGAATGTGTGTGAAAGTTGTGCGTGAATCTAACTTCTTAATCAAATGATTGTGCACCGAGTGGGACGCTGGTTCAGTTAAGTTCTTTTATGTGCCTCGAGTGAAAGAGGACTTAAAATTCAGGGTAACTTTGTGTGTTTTTGTGACATCCCATATCGACCAACGGAGAGGGGGTGATGTGCCTTATATGTATATGCCCACCTCCATTTAGCACGAGGCCTTTTGGGAGCTCACTGGCTTCAGATTCCATCGGAACTCAGAAGTTAAGTGAGTTTGGGCTAGAGCAATCCCATGATGGGTGACCCACTGGGAATTTGCTCGTGACCAGAAACAAAACCGTGAGGGCATGGCGCAAAGCGGACAATATCGTGTTACGGCGGAGTCGGTCCGGGATGGGACAGTTTTGCCTAAAATGTAAATAAAAAGAAATGGAAACTAATGCGAGAAACATAATGTAATCATTTCATGATGAAGTCAAGATTACAAGTGTTTGTAAAAGTAAAATTTAGGACGATGAACCGAGCTACATGACTTGAAATGTTAATTGAATGGAAATGTAAGGATAGCAGTAAAAACTCTAGCAAGTTTCACGCCATGAAGGGCACATCAATTGAATCATACCAAGGGTTGGCAGAGCTGTAAAAGTTTTCAATCTCAGGGATCCTAGGCAGTGTTTGCTTCGAATGAAGGCTTTGAAATTGTAGCCAAAGAGCTAGAGATTTTGCTAAAGAGAAATTGGGTTGTGTTGAGAAGTAGTTGGGTTGATTGAAGAATCACTCAAGGTTTTAAATAATCATAGAGATTGAATTTGACGAAGGTCCTGCAGGCCTCTAGTTTTATTTATAAGCAGTGGAGAATTAGCAACCTTGATCTTATTGCTCAGCTGAAGCGTAGGTAGATCAGTCATTTGGCACTGATAGTGACTGTAATTCGTGGTTGGTGGTCCTCATCTGTGTTTTGTGGCAATTCACATGATCGCATTAGTAGCATCAGCATGTTGAATGACGCGTATGTCGGCATTTAAAGAGGCGAGATATTCCCGAATCTGGTTGTTTGCGTGGCATACGCGCTTCAGGGAGAGACCTATCCTAGCCCTCGAACGGGTTGGAGTGAAGTGAGGTGGTTGTTCGAGCCACATGACATGATCCTAAGTTTGGCTTAGAAGTTCGTGGGCTGGAGTCGTGTGACTTTTATAAATAAAAATATATTGACTTTATAGCAGGTTTTATATATTTTTATTTATCGCCCAAATAGTGAAAATCCTGAGTTTCATTTATTGTAATCGTGAACTTTACACCACCTTTATACAATAGAAGTCCTCATCAATGTGAGAGTCTTAGAGCAGCTAAAACATTGCATGGAAATTTTATTTGCAGCCATATTGTTTTTATTGGGTTTTTATCTCAAATGGTCCCTGAGATTGATCCAACTTCTTATTTTGGTCCCTAACTTTCAAAACCGATCAATGTAGTCCTTGACTTTTAATACCGCACATCAATTTGGTCCTTCCATTTAGATTCTGTCACTTATTCTGTTAGTGTGCTGATTTGACACTAATATAAGTCCCACCAATCCAATAATGTTGTGCCCACTAGTAGAAAAAATAAATTACGCGACAAAACTTTAGGCAACGGAGGAAATTTCGTCGGGCAAGAGGACTTTAGGCAACGAAAATTCTGATTCGTCACCTAAAACGTCAGAACATTTAGGCGACGAACATTTTCGTCGCTTAAAAATGAAATGGGCGACGAATAGATACATTCTTCGCGCAAAAGATGAAAAATGTGGGAAAAAAGAAGAGAATTTGGCGCCAAATTATGCACGACAAATTGTTTGGTCGCCTAAAATATCTTGCGCGACGAATGTGTTGTCGCGCAAAACCAAAAATGAGTGTGACTTTAGTAGACGAATTATTTCATAGCCCAAAATTTATGGGTTTTAGGCGACGAAATGTGATTCGTCGCACAAAAGTTTTAGGCGACGAAATTAAGTCGTCACACAAAATTTTGGTTTTAGGCGACGAAAATTGATTCGTCACTCAAACTAAAGACACTTGAGGTGACGAATCTACACCGTTCTTCTTTCGATCTGCTAAAGAATGACTTATTCATGTCTGAATGAAGTAATTTTTGTACACAATGATCTTGAAAAAGAGGTCTACGTATTCAGCGGTTCAGATTTAAAGAAATAAGTATCTATGTGTGTTTACAAATTAACAGTTGTACGAAAAATTAACTTACAGTGGAAAATTCATAATAAGTAATTGAGAAGTGGGAAAAATTTGTAAAAAATATACAAACGCTTTTCACGAGAAGGCCTACAACTTTTGCTAAGGGATCATCTCCAAAATCGAACACTAGAAACCATGAAGGCTATATTATTTTTTAACCGTCGATTAACGTTTACGTTTACTCTCCGTTATTATATCCATAATTTGTTTTTTCATCCCGGTTCATTTTTGAAAACATGATCTTTTATTGAATGCAATAAGATGAGCGGTTTGGATCGTTGATAGAATGTCCCCATATTTGCAGTTTTATTGAAAATTGTGATGATGTTATATAGTTTCTATAAACTTTATAACGTCCTACACAAATTTCGCTAAACTACAAATTTCGGGATATAATATAAACAATCTGAACCGTTCATCTTATTGCATTCAGTAAAAGATCATGTTTTCAAAAAAGAACCGGGATGAAAAAATAAATTACGAATATAATAACTGAGCGTAAACGTAAACATTAATCAACGATTAAAAAATAATATTGCTTTCATGGTTTCTAGTGTTCGATTTTGGAGATGACCCCTTAACAAAAGTTGTAGGCCTTCTCATTACGAGCGTTTGTATATTTTTTACAAATTTTTCCCACTTCTCTATCATTTATTATGAATTTTCCACTGTAAGTTAATTTTTCGTACAACTGTTAATTTGTAAACACACATAGATATTTATTTCTTTAAACTTGAACCGTTGAATATGTAGACCTGTTCTTCAAGATCATTATGTACAAAAAATTACTTTATTCAGACATGAATAAGTCATTTTTTAGCAAATTAAAAAAAGGTGTAGAATGAATTTCTTAGGTTTAAGCGACGAACAACTGATTCGTCGCCTCAAATGTCTTTGCGCGACGAAATAAAATCGAAATTCGTCGCCTAAAACCTAAAAATTTGCTACCAAAATTTTGAGCTAGCCGCCAAAAATTTTGGGCTGATTTTTAAATTTTTAATAAAAGTGTGCGCGACGAATTTTTTCAACCGGTGCCTTTTCTCTTCTTCTTTCTTCTTCCTCGATCTGCAAGTTTTCTCTCCTTCTCGATTACCAAAGCTTTTCTTCTCCCTCTCCCTCTTCCTCTTTCGCATGGAATTTGGGATCACACTCACCATCATCATCCCCACAACCCCTTCAACACCCCAGTAGCCTTTGATTCGCAGAAACCCGACCAAAAACCCAAACCCTGTCAGTCGGAAGCTTTCTGGCCGATTCCCTACGATCCAGACGTCGCCACCACCACCGTTTGATTCCTCTCTTCCCAAGGAGTCAAATCCAGTATCTGCATGCCTCTGTCGACCTCGAATTGAGGCGAATCGACAGTGGGCACCTTTCGTGCCTTTGGACGCGTTTTTCGATCGATTCCGGCCACGGCAGGCTGTGTTGCCGTCTTTCAGCTCAGGAACATCTCAAGTATTGATCCCATCTATTGTGAATTCTGAATTTGGTGTGTCCTCTTCAATCTCATTAATTGATTGATTTCCTTCTGCTGCAGAACAATTTCACAGGTGGGATTCCTGAGAGCTATGCTAATTGTACGTCTTTGGTTCGGATTCGTGTGAGCAAAAATTCGCTTTCGGGTATTATCCCTGCTGGATTATAGAGCTTGCCAAATGCTGTTCTCATTGATCTTTCTATGAATCAGTTTGAAGGACCTCTGGCACTAGAATTTGTTTTGCTCTCTTTAATAAATTTTAAATTTACAATAAAAAAATAAAAATAAAAGAGGCAGGTAATTAATGGAAATCCTTGTTAATAAAATTTAAATATGGTGTGTCCAAATTCAATTAATGGGAGCCCTTATAAATAAAGTTTAAAATAGTATAAATTTATTAATTAACACAATATTTACAAGACGCATATGTCAATTTTTCACTTGAACTTGTAGAATTTTGCCAATTTTTCTCTGAACTTTAATTTTAGCCAATTTTTCTCATTAACTCTTATAATTAGTCAATTTCCCTCATGCTGTTAAGTTTTTGAATTTTCTATCCAACATTCCATTAACTTTTGCCACGTAATTTCTTTTTTTTTTCTTTTTCTAAAATCTTAATTTTTACTCTCTTTAAAACTCTCCTACATGGCCAAGCCATAGAGGAGATCTCCATTATTTCCAAACTTGAACGCTCTTCCTCCAACAATCAACCCAATTGACTTTTTTACCCTTTGAAAGTAACAAAGGGTGGCAAAGGTTAGCAAATATATAGGATGGAAAATTCAAAAACTTAACAGAATGGAGAAAATTGACTAATTATAAGAGTTCAGTGGGGTAATTGGCTAAAATTAAAGTTCTTGGAGAAAATTGGTCAATCCCTACGAGCCTGTTTGTTGTGACCAATTAAAATGGACTAGAGTCCAGTGCGTTGTTTGTTGTGTCAAAATGGGAGTTGGACAATATGACAAAGTTGTAGGGGTTGCAACCACACAGAGTTAAGCACTAACACACCCTCATACACGGTTACAAATCCCATCGCAAGGTTAGTGTGCTGCCGTGTCTTGCCTTCTTCCTCTATCATCGCTATCATCTCTCTCCGCATGCGCCTTACTCTCCTCCCTTTTTCATTGTCATCATCTATCAAATTTAATTCCCTGTCATATCTCCATACCTCCTTTCTCTCCAAATCAGTCTTTTCAAATCCAAATCATTAGATCGTCATTGTCAGGGGTAGCAATCGTTGTCGCTGTGGATCGCGTCATTCCTGCAACATGGATCGGCTTCTGCCACAAGGTTGTTGGTTGGGTAAACAGAAGTCGCTATCGTTATGGTCAGCACGGTTCTGCCGCCACTCGCCCAAATTTAATGGGTCGCCGCCGTGACTTAAATAAGGTAATAAAAATATATGGGTCGGGCCTATGGGCCGGTCATACCAAACACCATTGCCCAAGCCTAGCCCCCATTATTACGGGTCGGCCTGGTCACTTATGGTGAAGCCACTGGCTTTTCCCCTATCGGGCTGTGGGCCCCCATGGGCCACGGGCCAAATGAAGACCCCTAGTTATCGTTGTTGATTCTTGCTAGTAAAGAGAGATGGATGGTTTTGCGTGGATTTTAGCTTTTTTTTTTTTTTTTTTATTTTTAATTTATATTTTACATATCCCAATCTATCTTATTTTTATTTTTAATTCTTTTGCACGGTCCAAACTTCGAAACTTGGAGCTGTTATGTTAGTTTTTTGCATTTTCTGCACGCACTAGTCCTGCGCAATTGGGTTGCGAGTGGGCCTTCATGCATGTCAACAGCCGGGCATTTATTTTGTTGTTGACTATTCAAACTCTTTTAATTTTTGTCCTTATCATTAATAAAAGGTTGTTGAATGCTTATGTAAAACCATTTTCGTTAAAGCTCGCATGATAATAAGCACATGCACAAGTAGTGGCTTCTGCTCCACACCACTTAAAACCACTCACATGATAAGGACTTATATGAAACAAATTTATCATCATATGGCGTTTTGTATTCAATAATATATTATTAAGTGCAAGTTTTTTTTTTCACATAGCAATATATTATTGGATTGGAACGACACGTGATGATAAATCCGTTCCATATAAACTGTGATTGCCAATCACAGTGCGGGACGGTTCCACGATTCAGTGAAAGAAACACGTGTAAGGGCAGGGATCCTCCAATACCCGGGCGGTTCTATTTGCTGAAAAACCTGCGATTGTTCTAGACGGTCCTCTACTCTTCGCTCCATTTCTCCAACGTTCCACTCTCTGCTTTTTTATTTCCCACAATTTTCTCGCCAACCAAACAATCAGTCACTGCAATCTCTCGTTCTATCAAACGCTTTCCCGCGCGAATCAAACAACTTTCTTCATGTAAGAATTATTTCCACGTCACTCTTCGAAAAGTCTCATTCATTAATTTTATTTTCTTCGCTTGGTTTTGTTAATTTCTGCTCCCATTTTCTCGGAAAACTGAGTATTTTCCTTCGTTTTCTCTGTAATTTTCCCGAGAAACAAACTGCTCAAATGCCCTGAATAATTAAAAATTCTGAGCATACAAGCTTTTATCTCAAATGGGTCACCAAATCTTCCAATTTTACCCGTATTTCTCCTTCGAATCTCTACTTTTGATTGCTCAGTTGCTGATGGGTTGCTAAACTTTCTCTCGATTTTTTCACAGATTGTGCTTGTGGATTCTGAATATTTGGTGAAAAATGAGCCGAGCTGCGGATTCGAATGCGTTCGAAGCGGTGAACCAGCTGCTGAATTTCCCAGAGGCCATTGAGAGGTTCATGTTTCCTTCTCGGTCTCACGAGACCGTTAACGAGAACAAAGGTGTGACCAGCATTCCAGTTGACATTTTGGACACTCCCAAGGAGTACATATTTTTCTTGGACGTGCCAGGCCTCTCCAAATCTGACATTCAGGTATAAATTTCCCTCCTTGAAGCTTCATTTCTGTACAAGTCTTTTGATCGTGAGAAATTAGGTAATGGGCCTTTGGCTTAAGCTGAGTTGGCTAGAGCAGTGTCCTTTGTATCTACCCGAGTTAGAATCTCTCTCCTCTAGTTTCGATTAGATTAATTAGAATATCGCTTGAATCATGAAAAAAATTAGTAATGAGGAGATGCAAATCCAAATGTGCCTGTACAATCAGCTCTTTCCGTTTGAATTTTTATTCTGGTACTGCTTAAGAATATGTCTTGTCAAACATTTTTTTTTATGGAGATTTAGGCGTTTGTGCTTGTTTGTTTAATTCTATGGACAATTAGTGGATGCAAACTAAATCCAAATGTGCATGCTTAATCGGCCTTTTGGTAAATAATGAATGTCCTGCACTTTTTTGGTTGTTTGTGTTGATGCATTGTGTGAGTGAACAAATTTGATTTTGCAATTCAGGTGACGGTTGAAGCCGAGAACACTCTGGTAATCCGGAGCAATGGGAAGAGAAAGCGCGAAGACAGTGAGGAGGAAGGGTGCAAGTATATCAGGCTGGAGAGGAGAGCGGCCCAGAAGCTGTTGAGGAAGTTCCGATTGCCCGAAAATGCCAATGTAGGAGCCATTACTGCGAAATGCGAGAATGGGGTTCTGACTCTGGTTGTTGAGAAGTTTCCTCCCCCTCCCAAGCCCAAGACAGTTGAAGTTTCCATCTCTTGAAGCAGATAGGGCAACAGTGGCGGATATATAAGGAAAGACAAGGTGGATTTCATGTGTTCTGTGGACATTTAGGCTTCTAGGGTTTAGGGTTTTATGTGTTAGGGCTACAATTTGTGGTGTATCTCTGTTCATGTTGATATTTGGGAAGACTGGCTGAACTTGATGGAGCTATTAGGGTTTTACGTTCCTTGTGTTGTTTTGGAGATTATTCAACAAGTGTTCGTTTTTGTACTTTCGTTTCTTTAGTCAATAAATACCTACCACTTGCAACAAGTGTTGGTTTTTTGCTTTACATTATTTATGCATCTTCTTTGAGAACAATAATTTTAATTCAACAACAGGGATCGATTACAGAATTGAAGAAACATAAATTCCACACACAAAGCTAAGAACAAAGGGCAAAATTACTAATAAAACAAGCTTACTAAAAATTATTAGCAATAAAATCAGCTCATTCGAAGGCAAATTCATGGAAAATTACAGAGCAACTGCATCGTGCAAAAGCGCCAAATATTTGAAACAGAGTCAATTCTCCGTTTTCTTTTTCTCTTGACAAAGCGATATACCAAGCTACTTCGATCCACGGGTGGACTCTTATCTCTATGAATTCAAACTTGGTGCAAGGCAAGGGGATTCGGGAATTCGAACTTGAGTAAAAGTAAAAGGGCCATAACACTTCCATGGCCATTTGGCCGGACCACCATCTTCGTCTCAAAACAAAATTTGTGACTAAAAATGATACAATGCTGTAGAGGTTTTCATGAAAAAGCCAACGGCTAAAAATGATATTAGTACAATCAGATGACAGTTCAAAACAAAAATTTCTGACGTTTTTTTGGCTCGAGGGATCGATAAGAGGACTTCGATGAAGAAAAGCAAGCTAGGTCTTAGTCGGATGACCTTCTCTTCTTTCGTGATTTTGGCTTCTTTTTTCTAGATTCCTTTTCAGCAGGAACATCGTCATTCAACAGATGCTCATAATCTTCAAGGCTTGCAAACGGGGATGCTCCAGACTTCCCTCGCTTCCGTTTACTTTTGCTTTTAACATTCTTCTCGTCCTCATCCTCGTCGATGCTGTCATCTGCATCCCCTATGTCAATGTCATCATCGTCTGCATCCCCTATGTCAATGTCGTCGTCGTCTGCATCTCCTATATCAATAGCATCATCATCGTCACTCAGGCCATCGTCCGCAATGGCATCAAAATCTTCTCCCTCCCCACTGTCTGAGTGCAGGTCCAGCTCAGTATCACTGACATTAGCAACCAAGTCTTCATCATCTTCATTGGCAACTTGGTCCAGATCATCGTAATCATAGTCACCATCTGCTTCGATAGAAACACCAGCAGAATCCAGCATATTGTCAATCTCTTCGTTATCACTGTCATCACCGCCACCACCATCCACGTCGAACAAATCTGCAGTGCCTTCATCTTCTGTTGCTTTCTTCTTCTTTTTCTTCTTTGGTTTCTTTGAAGAATTCATTTTGTTCATATAGAACTTGTGGAAGACAAGATCTTCTGGGGCTACATCTTCCTCAGCCAATGAGAGAATCTCTGATCCGATTAATTGGTTGGTCATGTCAAGCTGGAACGTGAAAAATCAGTCAGCATTGCAGATTTAAGGGGCCATATTTCAGCACCGACCATAGCTATGGTACTCAAATCATTCAAGAGCATGAGAGAAGACAACAAGAGAGGGCAATTCTATAGAAGTTCAGAAAACAAGTTGACCTTTTTCGCAGGTTCAATTTGTGAACCACCATGCCATGCACTTTGCTTTGGTTTCTTCTCCATAAACTTGTCCAGAAAAGCAGTAAGTGATAGATCATTCAGCGGATTTCCATTATAGACAATGTTCGCCCCAGAGAGTAGGGTCTTTGCCATGGTAGAAACTGAAGGGTGCACATGTGAAGACAGCACTGTCAGCTCCCACCAGCTCACACGATCCGCATTACTGTTCGCTCATAAAGAAATGGGAATTCGGAAGTTAATAGAAAATATAAACAAAAATAAAGGGTGCAAAGCATAAGAAATCCTGCCGTGGGTTGTTATAGAAGAAATTTTGTTTGACCTTTACTTTTTCTGTCTTCATTCTTTTTTACTAACAAAGTATTACATATTGCACTTATTCAATATTCTGCCAGACGAATATGGATAGCATCAATATGTACAGAAGCTTGTTAAAGACAACTAACCAATAAGAGGGCTCTCTGCGTCGTGGATCATAGCCTCCAGGCAAGCGAGGCTTCTCAGATGACACTTGTGGTTGTTGCACATTACCAGCAGGGGCTGGTTTGGAATCATTTCGATCTTTTGTCACAAGAAACTCCTCTCCTTCATCAGAACCTTCATCTTCAGAATAAGAGGCGGCGGATTCGTTATCATCTTCTGAAGAATCATGGTCAGAATTGGCAGCATCATTGCTGTGTGCAAGCTCAACATCGACTTCCTGTTTCTCTCGGACAGGGGTGGGTTTATCATCAGTTTCTTCTCGAACATCTTCAAAATGCTCAAGTTCATCATCAACTGACTCATTCTGGAGCACCATGTTCCTGTGTGGATGGCTAATTAGAAAAGTTTTTATTTGACCATATTGAGTAAAATCTAGGGCACAGATCTCCAAAATAGCACCAGCTTACCATAACGGGGGTCTTGCCTTAAGAACTTCAGAGAGGAGGAAGAGGCATCCACATGCATATTGAGGTGGCTGCTGAAGCGCAACCTGTTCAAATTACAACATCCAGATAAGTGCAGCACAAAAGTCGTCAACCTCTATTTCACAATGCATAAAGAAGCTTACACTAAGATCCGAAACTCCTAAAATCTCCAATTGTTGTAGCACAACAGATGCAAATTCCATTTTGTGGGTTTTATTAACAGGGTAACCAATGGAAAAGAAATACATATAGAGCTATCTAGAAGGAACTGTGGTATCATGTGGCAAACACAAATGACGATAGATAAGTACATACCTGCAATACACGCTTTGCGAAAGCAGCTGCACGCTTCAAGTTCACATCATTTTTCATTGCTCTCAGAATAAGTCCAATAAACATTTCTGCCTAAAAAGCAAGCCATATAAAGACAGTAAGATATATAATTGAATGAAAGGAATCAAAATTGTTGCATGCTACAAAACTACCCATAATAGAGTAAAGTAACTCTATTCATCTAAAAGAAGTTTCTCAAAGACCATAATAAAGTGTGATACATAATGAACTCTAAAGAAAGAGCGTAAAATCCAGCTCCACTTGCCTTTGAAGTATTCATGGCAGCTGGAAGTAGTAGTTTTGAGTACAAGGCCCTGTAAAACCTATCACTGACGATTTGATTCTTAGACGAGATCTTATCGAGAAGCATCAATGCTTGAACTCCTACATTAAAATTCTTAGAATGAACCTGCACAAGTGTCCAGATTAAATTCCATGCACAGATGCAGCTAATCTACCAAGTAATGAATAGCAAAGCTTTGAGCTTGTAAGGAACAGCAAAGCTTTGAGCTTACCAGCTGGAAAAGCATTGGTGTTTGGACTTCAACAATGTCATCAGCCTCATTGCTTGAGACAAAGGGAAATGCTCTATTGACTCCCTGTGAAAGGGACGCAGAAGTAGTTAGTAAGTTCCTCAGAAAATGTTTTTCTAAGCCCATAATTTATGCCTAGCCTTTTGCTCTCTCTTTCTTTTATTTATTTTTTCTCTATGATTAACTAAAAGCTTGTAAAGACATAGCCACATTGCTATGAAAGCTGAGGATGCATCCTATATGTACTGTAGACCCAAGAAGTTTTTGTACTAACCACCAGTAGAGCTGATAGAAGGCGTGAATCCAATTCAACATGAGAATCCGATGAACTCTTATCCTCATTAGAACTGAGTGGTTTTTTAGACCCTGCTTTCGCTTTTTTATCCATCTTTTCACCAGCAGTAGCTTCATTAATAAGTACCTGAAATTTTACTGTGAATAATCATTTTCTATTTCCGTAATTTAGGCCATTGTCATAATGTACTCCACAAAATCATCATAATGCAGGGAAATAGAGAATGTGTATTAGGGACAGAAATCATAAGTGTTATAGATAATAAATATTCAAAAGATATATAGTTCATCATTACCTTGAAAAGTGAAAAATAAACATCGATTAAACGTTTTGCCACCTTTGGTCCATCTCCTTTATGAGTTAGACGCATTTGGCTCAAAAAGTTAACCTGCATATGTAGAAGTTTTGTTCAACAAGGTTCATAAGTTGCACCAATTCAAAGTGAATGCAGGCAGTATATTGGCTTTTTGAGTTTAAATCCATGGCTCATCAAGTACTAAGAATTTTAATACAAAAACTCGCAAATTGGACATAATCAAGAACAAGAAGAAAATTGCTAATTTTCTATATGAAAATTCAGACTAATAGGTCCTCTACATGAATACAAGCTTCAGACAGTATGGCAACAGACAGAATCATTAAATACTGATGCACTTTGGTCATAGGGTCTCCGACAAAGACATGCATGCTCATATGTAAATATGTTAAGAGGAAACATATCAGTGCCTCATGATCTCATATAGAGATGTTTCTATGCTTCATGATTCTATTGTCGGATGCATTCTACTCCTCTCACTGCTTAGCTTAATTACTTTGGTAAGACAGCTTTAGCATTTGCATATTGCTAAAAGATCCACCATCATAAATACTAAAACTTAATATTTCAATAACAATTATGGGCAAACAATCAAACCAAAATGTTATGTGGAAGCTGAAACAAGTAGTAATGCTACTAGCTTAGTCCAGATTATGGTAGCGATTAAATTAATAGTAGTGTTTATAATGGGACATACTGCGTGATATTTTGCTTGTGGGGTCAAACGTGGGCGAAAGAGAAAAGAGTCCACCTCGTCAATCACCACTGCCTGTTCAAAGGAGCTCTTAGTATTATATGGGATGCAAAGGCACCAGGATGACTACTCAGATCCGCAAATTAGATTTAGCTAAGCTAAAAAGCTTACCTTCATGTTTGGGTGATCAGACAAAAGGTTTGATAAGTGAAAATCAGCATCAGAAGCCCCCTTATTTTTAGGATCTCCCAGCTGTAAGTAACAAAAGGAAAGAAAGCAGACAATGAAACAAGTTCACAGTTGTAAGGAAAAAACAAAAGGTATATGAAGGTAAATAAGACCAAAATCCAGTCTAAACTTACTTTGTTAACGAGTGCAGACAGTAATCTGCGCTCCTGCTCCGATTTATTCTTTAGCAGCACATATATAGTCTGAAAGAAGTTATTTGGAAGGAAAGTATGGATCAAAATTCTCACATCAGCAAATTATAGATGTTACAAACAACTTCACTAACGTTACAACTAGAAAAATAAACTTTAAAAAAGATACTTATTAAATTTCATCTTTTCAGTTTGAGGTAACTTCAATGTTGTTTTGCTTAAGCAAATGTGAAACCTCGGAAAATCATATGAGTTACACCATGCATTTCCTCTCATTGGTTGTTTTTATATCAATAACATAGAAAGTGAACAGAAATAGAAAATATAAATGTCTTAGTGTAAATTCTTACAACAATCAACCTACATACGGGGTATCACCCAAGCCTTAAACTTTACATACAGCAAATCAATATCTGAAATAGTATCATGCTTACAAATGAAAATCTATGCATACTTTTAACAAACATGCTGCTCAAATTCCAATTTGACTATTGGTTTAAAGAGGAGGATGAACTTTATTAAAAAAAAACTGTTTTGCTCGAGAAAATGAATATTGGAACTTCGTAACTTCAGGAACAATAAAAAATTAATAGTCATAAAGGGGGGTTTTAAACAGTCAACAAATTAACAAAAGGAGAAAATTAGAGAGAACCCAACCTTCAATGCCTTGTTTTTAAGTTCAGGTAACATATCTTTTGAAGCTTCCTCAAGAGCAAAAACATAACGTTCATATCTGAGAGAGACATTATATGTGTTCTTGTTAAAAATAAATGGCACACAATAAGATTGTGGGGCAAAAGGAACAAAGACCAAAAACAAATACCTTTGTTTCAAGCACTCCTCCCAATACCATAGAAGAAGTAGAGAATAACCATCTTTTGTCTCAGGAACATGATTTAATGGCCGCTGTATGAGGTTCTTAAGCTTACGATCAGGTAATAAACTGGCAAACAGAACCATATATGCAGATCAGAGAAAAGTAAGGTGCACAAACTCACAAATATAAAGTCAAAGTTCTAAAACAAACTCAAGTGGACAAACAAATACCATCACTAATCACAAGAGAAATGGCTTCTTACTAAAACTTGCATGATATTAGTTTTTTCTCTTTAATTATTTTTTACTTTTCCCCATTTACTAAAACTCAAGTACATTACTTTTCTGCAGGAATGTCAGAGCATTCATTATGAAAAACACCAAACTAGAAAACATAAAACTTCACTTGCTTCATGGTGCAAAGAAGTATGATCATTTCTATAATGAGGCACTGGACTACTTTATTTCAAAGTTTGCAGCATGGTTATAGATAGATCATAGTTTAGGATGGGCCTGTTTAGTAGTACAATCTTTTCTTTGTGGTTCACGAGCTTTCTTGTTTTGTTTGTGAGCAGAGTTCTGTCGTTCTTTTAAATAAAAGTAGTTCTGGGGAAGACCTCACTTCTTTAATCCCCCATGGCTCGAATGACCATGAAGGGAATAAAGACTGGTTAGTCATTTCCCAGACTAGTGATCAGGGATGGAGGGAGGGATAGAAAGAGAGAAGAGAGAGAACCTTGTAAGAAACAATTCTCTCAATGCTTCAAAACCTGCAAATGCATATCGCTTTCCCACTTTTGATGTCACCATTCCTACAACAAACAACAAGTTCCAATAAACGTAAGATTCAACAAAATAAGGCCAATCAAGGTTCAAATAAAAAGATCGAATCCAGACCAAGCTTCCAACACAACCGAAACAGTTGGTCAGATCAATAATTTGATATGAATCAAATTCACATACTCTAAATTAATTCTAGTAAATTAGAATCAGATCAAATGTAATATAGCCATATAGGTATATACAATGACCGGAAAATTCATTATTAGCACTTCTTTTCTTGCTGAAACAAACAGTCACGAAACGAACAATCTAAAATTCATTCAAAGATTCAACAAATATTTTCCCGCATATATTAACAAAAACACAATTCAAGTTGGGAAATACTTAATTTAAAGCAGTAATTAACTTTCATCCTCTTTTTTTCAAATACATTCGACTAATTACAAACTGAAATATTACCTATAAGTGCATCAAGGGACCTCATATTGGCAATGGGATTATCCCCAACCAACACCGAAAACGCCGAAATCTTGTCAGAAGCAGTCCCTGACCTCTGTGTAGTAAGCAACAGCTTGATATCCCCACTCTTCCCTTTAGACGACTCGTAGTCCGCTACATACTGCGCCATTAACCTCTCTCCAAGCTCTTTCTTCTTTGCCACCACACCCTTCCACTCCTCTGCATTCACCTCCACTTTCTTCCCACCGGCAAGCACTTTCCCTTCCAATTCCCCAGCCTCCTCATACCACACCCCCAAGTTGTTCGCGGACATCAATGGCAGCTTCGGGAGGTTCTTGAACTTCTCAAAGTTCCGCGCTTTGTCCTTGTTGCTGTTTTCTTCCAGTGAAGAAAGAGTGAGTTTCGGCTTCTGGTTTTCATTGGGTTTGAAATTCGGCTTGTTTGGCTTCTGGGTTTTGGTGGGGTTCTGGATTGGAGCTGGCTTGGACTTCTTTTGGGGTTTCTTCGGACCGGGATTGCGAAAATCGACATCGTTAAAGCCGGAGGAAGGGAGAGAGGTGGCGAGGCCGAGAGAGGAAGCGAAGGAGGCTACGTCGGACCGGAGGTGCTCTATGTCTTCTGGATTGTTAGCGGATTTCTTTGATTTTGAATCCGCCATGGCTGGCTATGGAATGAAGCTTTACCAGAAAAACAGACGAAGGGTAGTGGATAGTAGTAGGGTTTAAGAAAACGGGTTTTGGATTTGGATCCGGGTAAATTTAAAAGTTGACCACAATCTGATGGGCTAGGCCATTGTGGGCCTAGGACTGAATTTGTGGTAACTAGAGGTGTACATCTCGTGTGTGTTCGTGTTCGTATTGTACATAAATTGAGTTGAACAAGACTTTGCTGCTGAATAATGGGTTTGATTCCACTTTTATTTTTATTTTTTAGTACATATGATATTATATACATTGATAGGGAAGTGAGTTAAGTCTCATAATGGGTTAGCCATAATAATTTGGTTTGAATTTGTTTTTATTTAGTTAATTTTTGTAGGCTTTTTAGCCAAACTAATCATTGAGATTTACATAACTCTTCAGTTTTGTCCCTAACATTAAAAATCGATAGAAGAGGTCCCTGAATTTGACCACTGCAGATAAATGTAGTCCTTCATTAAAAAAATGTCAATTGTTTCGTTAAATTGTCATGTGAGCAACCACGCAACACCTTTTTTAGGGTATTTTAGTCGAAAACTTTTTTACCTTTATTTTTTTTTTATCGAAAACTTTTTGACCTTTGATCACCATTTTTGTTCCTTCTACATTTCTCTACCACTTCCTATCTCTTCACCCCTCTTCCATCAAATCTAACTATCCAAACCCCCATCCCCCAACTTTTCTCTCTCCATCCCCCAAAATTTCCAAATGGACCCTCGCCGGCCTCCACGCACTGTCAGCAACCCCAGGTCCGACAAGTCGAGTTCTTCGCCTCACTCCAACCCATCGCCTCCTCCTCACCTCCCGTCTCCGACATCTTCCCCTTTGGTAACTCTCTCTCTTAGTAATGATCCATTTGCCACGTCTCTCCTCTGACACCACCCGCCCAATCCTTTCCCCCGACATGTCACTTCTCCGACACCACCCCCTAGAGCCTAAGGTCAAAATCAATTTAACGAGAAAATTGACAGTTTTTTAATGGAATGACCCAATTTATCTACAGTGGACAAGTTCAATGACCTCTTATATCGATTTTCAATGCTAGGAACCAAACTGAGGAGTTATGCCAATCTCACGACTAGTTTGGTTAAAAAGCCATTTTTTTTAACTTGTATTGTTGACATTAGTTATTCTCTTGTATGTGTTTGGGCCGCTCCAAATTCTGTCAAGGTCAAACACTTCCGAGACCAATATGATCGGGTTTACCGACCCAGGTCCCATCTAACATGACCATCTTAGTGGCCAATCTTTTATTGGTCCATCTATTTGGAACCATCTTTTAGTGGTTACTCGTTTAGTGGCCAATCTTTATTAGTTCATCTTTGTTGGTCCATCTATTGGAACCAACTTCTAGTGGTTCCTCTTTTAGTGGCCGATCTTTTATTGGTCCATCTATTTGGAACCATCTTTTAGTGGTTCCTCTTTTATAGACCAATCTTTTATTAGTCCATCTATTTGGAACCATCTTTTAGTGGCCAATCTTTTATTGGTCCATCTATTTAGAACCATCTTTTAGTGGTTCACTTTTTTGGTCCATCTTTTTAGAGCCATGTTTTGAGCTAACTAGGATTTTCTTTTGAGGCCAACCCGATTACACGAGTCTGGCATAGCCAACTTGCGTGACCAACTCAAGAATGACATAATTTAAGTTCGCTCAATTTATTTGGGGCCGAGCACAACCTAGAATAACGAAGACTCGACCTTCATTAGAGCCAGACTAGTTTCAGCAAGGAAAAATATCCAACCTTGTTCATATCTCCAAGACCAAGATTGGTGGCGCACAAGAGGACTTCCTACCCAAAATAGACCAAGGCTTATATGCCCAAGTTCAATGCATGGGAAGTGAAACCAGGGTCACTTGACAAAATTCGTATAAGGAAAGGACCAAAAGTCAGCATTTCTGAACCCAAAAGAAGATGGAATCATAATCATGTCACAAATCATATCATTCCAATCCCATAAATCAGGGTGGCCTAATTAGGAAGGTTTTTGAGGTAGCAGAGTGAAGGCCAAAATGGGGGCCGTGGAATGCCTTATAAATTCATCAATGCAAGAAGAAGATAGCTCTCAAAAAAAACACATAAGACTTCTTCATATTACTTTTTCATTCTCTAGCATAGGTTTTAAGTTCTAGCAATTTACTTTCCGTTCATCTTTTATTCAAGCACTTTTAATTGTAAGTTTATTTTCAGTCATTTCGATTCAAGTACTTTTCAAGTAAGTTGTTATTTTGATTCTAGTTTAATCAAAGTTTTTTTTTTTTAATTTTAATCGTTTTCATTAATGTAATTTCGTTCTCCATCCTTATTTTACTTATCTTTAATTACTCGTCATTTACTTTCTCGCACTTTAATTATCTTGCATATTTACATTAAGCTTAATCATTTTCTTGCACTTTCATTCATCATATCATATAAACCCTAAAAACCCAAAAATATAGTTCCAAAGCCTAACCAGCCTTGAATCCAAGGTAGTGATCGGACCTGGACGAAGAAAAGGTTCCTTGCTTGGTCGCTTAGTCACTTGGTTAGAAGTCAAGCTTGAGTGCAACATTTCAATTTATTTCCAACCCCGCCAATTCATGGCTTGGTTGGTGGGACACCTCGCACCAAATCAGAAGAAGGACCAAAAATCCTTCTCTCGGCCCGACCAAGCTAAAAAGAAGGAAACATGTTTGGCACGCTCAATGGAACCACTAGGCTTTGATTGTGTATGGTTGCTAGTATAAGGGCTCATCCAAATCAAGACCAAGTAGTAGAGGTGACCCCAGCTCGTCAAAAATCCAAGACAAAAGAAACAAAGCCATCAAATGGCTGGTTCAGTCCCAATGAATACTCAACCTACTAATGTCGCGACCACTCTAGTTGCCTAGAACCAAGGACATGGTACCCAAACACCGGTCGTCCCTACTACTGTTACTATTGAAACCATACGAGATAACGACCCTGTAGTACAAGCAAATCCAATCTCTTCTCTTGATATCAACCGTTTGATCTATTCGATCGAAGTTATGTCACAAACCTTGACCCAAGCAATCTACAATCAAGGTCAGCATATCCAGACTCAAATGAACAATAGGATTGATCGATCCGGAGCTCATGTGGTGAATTTGTTGGGCCAACAACTTGGTCTCAATGGAAACCCAGCAGGACAAGCCATCAATGGCCCGGGATTGGGAATAAATGGTCATGGGGGCAACCAAGTGAATGGTGGATTAAACCCACAAAACCAACCCCATGCCAATAATAATCCGTTGGGTGGGAATCATCAGCACCCAACCAACAATGCCTTCGTTGGTTTAGACCCATTCCGAGGTCTTCAACCACCTAACCAATTCAGACCTCAAGCCAACCGAGGATGAGGGTAACTTTGGTGGCTCTCACATAAACCAATTTGATAGCCTTAACGAGGGGAACAATCATGGGTTGGGTTAACCATTAAATAATCAAGTATTTGATAGAGGGGCGATCGAGCAATTAATCCGAGAAATGGTACCGATGGCCGAGAGAATGACCAAGCCTACATATAATAGGCCATACCCAGAGCATTTCGACCAAAAGGAATTCCCAAAAGGGTTCAAGCAGTCAGACTTCACGCTTTTTTCTGGGCTTGGAAATCAATCTACGATGGAACACATTAGCCAATTCATGGCTAAATGTGTAGAGATTGCATATCAGAATGGTTTGAAATTGAGACTATTTTCAAGTACGCTAACGGATGTAGCTTTTACTTGGTATTTGAATTTGCCTCAAAATTCCATCCTGAATTGGCAAACTATGGAGCTACTCCTTCATGAGAAATTTATCGACCTGAACTTGAGGTCTCTATGGCTGACCTGGCTAAGATGAAGCAAAACTATAGCGAATCCGCTCATGAATTTTTGGCTCGATTCAAGGTGACACACCCCGCCCTTGATATCCACGTGGACACCGAGTTTGGAATGTGTTGGGCGACACTTGGAAGTGACGTGGCCATTTTATACATGACAACACTTAAATTACACAATTTAAACTTAATTAGGAAAAGTCTAACGTATTTATCAAATGAACTACCAAAGGGTTTGCAAAACTTATTACAAATATACATAAGGCTCAGAGCGTAACTAATGTAAGGCAACATAAATACATAATAAAGTCAAGCTCTTAGAATTTCTATCCGTAACAGAGATGGGTATTATTATAGAAGCTGAATAAAAAATAAACTCCCTACATTTTCTAGAAGGAATCAGAGTTGTCACACTATGCCTCGATGTCATTGGAATGCACCGCTACTAGGTCCTGAAGAGAGCACAAAAACAGAAAAGTGTGAGTGGACGAAAAAGATAGAAACCCTTTTCTCTTTTCGAATATAATAACACCCTGTTTGGAAACCAATATATGTAAAACCATACTACATATATAGTCGTCATGTAAAACTCAACGGGTAGAAAACATAAGTCTAGAATATCTCCTTGTAAAAAGATAATTTCAAGATAAAACACGAAATTCAACTTATCACAAGATAAACTATTTTCCAAGATATCTCAATATATATATATATATATATATATATATATATAATATCACAAGGTATATCAGCAATCACTCATGTACATGCTGAGGGACCTCCCTCCAACTTGTACAAGCTCTTTACGTTATAACCATTTTGTACTCCTAGTACCACACACATATAAGTTGTTGCGCGATAAGCGCGTCACACCCAGGTCCTTACATTTAAGGACCTCCCCCAATAATAAACACAAATGTAAAGACAAGCTTGCACTAAGGTATTTACTAGACAATACCCTTGAAGTACAATGCGTGTGACCCATATATGTGAGACTTGTCCTACGGCCGTGAGACGGTACTAAAACGTAGTGAAAGCATACCAAGTGTTTGTGCAAACATATAAATCCAACAATGTAATATGCATGGTCATGCCCAAGTAATAAATACGTATCTCAACTAATAAACATAAATAGGCATGATCAAATCAATGTTTCAAAATCATCCAAAACCATATATTTATACTTCAATATATAAACTAGGATAATAACCATTTAATGAAATAAATGTCCACTCATAGTAACCATAGTTTGCTCACTCACGAAGAGTCTTGTCTTCTGTTGATTCGGATGAGCTTGTACCTATGCCAAGTCACATTAACTTAGCAAAATACTTAAAAAGCAAATCATAAACAAAATGTGCAAATTATAGTGAATCTGTCTAAAACCCTCATTTTTGAAACTGCCCCTGAAACTATGGGTAATTACGAATCTGCCCCCAATTTATAGAATTTATAAAACAGCCCCAAAACTTCATCAAATTTTGCATTTTGATCATTGCTGCAGAAGCAGTTCATGCTGCAGAAGCAGTTCAGCAAGATCATTCTTCTCCCATAATTCCACCTTAACTTTCATGCCAAAACGAACCTAATTCAAATACATGAATCCAACAACTTAAAGTAAGGCATGCATGTCCATTTTGACTCCTAAAATCGAAAGGAAAGGTTAAGATTCTTAGTTTCTTACCCAAATTCACCGATTGAATCAAATTTCTGCAGCCCAGCTTGAAATCTATCTCAAACCATCTCCACGAACATGAATCTCAAACATGCAAGCCAAGAATCAAATTAAAAACCTTCCAAAATTGACCCAAAACTGAAAGTTAAAATTTTGGAAAAGCACTTACATGGAAAGGATGCCCATGAGGAGAGGATCACTTCTCTCTCTTGGGTCGAAGTGTAATTTAGGCGGGATTGGCCGGAATTGGTGAAAATCCTACGAAAACTGTCACTTTTTAGAGAGCTCGAACTCACTGACCATTGAGTTTCAAGGTGTGGGTATGGTGTCAAATCAAAGAGGGCTTCGATACAAATCCATAGCCTCCAACCTTGTGCAATTTCGTTGCCGTATGAGAAAGTTATGATGAAAATTAGTTAGAAAGAAGGAGGAGGGGGAGAGTGATGAAAATGAATAAGAAAGCAGCAGCTTTGCTGCTGTGCGTGTGCTGCTAGGGCAATGTGTGACACACCCCACCCTCGATACCCACGTGGATACCTAGTTTGGGCGTGCTGGCCGACACTCGTAAGTGACGAAGCCATTAAATGCATGACAACACTTAGCTTAAGCAAATTAAACTGTCATAAAGTTTACGGAAATTAATGCCAATATGCACAAGGTTCAGAGCGTACTAATTTGAATCAGCGGAAACAAAATAATAAATCAAGTTCCTAGAATTTCTATCCATAACAGGGATGGATATTATTAAAGAAACTAAATAAAAATGTATCCCTACATGGTCGGGAAGAGAATCAGAGCTGCCACTCGTATGCCTCTACTTCACCAGATGCGCTATCACTAGGTCCTGAAGGGGGCGCAAAAACAAAAGGTGTGAGTGGACGAAAAATAAAAGTTTTCGAAATACTTTTCTCTTTTCAACGTAGTAACCCCCTATTTGAAAACCTGTATAATTGTAAAAACATACTACCGTAGTATGTGTCAAATCATACTATAATATATATAACTGAAAGTAAATCTCAAAGTGAAATCCGTAAATAATAATTCATATTTCCATAAGTCATTTCACCAAATATATCAATAGTATAGATAGGAAAACCAACACAGGGTATATGTGCAATCACCCATGTACGTGTTGAGGAACAGCCTCTCAATCCCCGTACAAGCACTTTACGTTATCAATCAATTTGTACTCCTAGTACCACACACATGTAAGCACTTGCGCAATAGCGCGTCACACCCGAGTCCTTACGTAGTGGAGCCTTTTCCCCAAAAATAAACATAAACGTAAGATAAGCTTGCACTAAGGTATTTACTGGACAATACCCCTGGAGTACAGTGCGTGTAATCCAAACATGTGAGACTTGTCCTACGGCCGTGAGACGGTACTACAACGTAGTGAAAGCATACCAAGTGTGTTTGAAAACATACATATATAATCATGTGTTTAGATATAAAGAACAATATCCATTTCATAATTTCCCAAATAGTCAAACCTTTTGTAATCGAACATATTCATGCTTAGAAACCATAGATAAAATATCAATATATCCATATAATAATCATATCTCAAATCATTTCATAAAATATATATATATCCATATATATTTATAAAAACATGCCTCAAAAACATTTAAACTCATAAATATATCAAATCAATAATTATTTTCAAGCATATAAACAATTTAAGAAAACAAAAGTCCACTCACTGGTGCTTGGGAGTGTAATCTCCCTCGGTGTTGCCCTCCTCGAAGCGTGGAGTCGAAGAATTACCTATTTAATATTAGGGAAAAATGTTTAAAACATCCCTTAATAAATAATTATAACCCTTATATAAAAAGAACCCAAAAATAATACTAATTTAGCGAAAACGGGCTCGAAAAACAATTTCCAGGGCCGAAAACCTTGCCGCCGCCGTCCGCCGCCGTGCGTCGCTGCACGCACCAGGAGGAGCCCTCACGCACGTCCACACGCCGCCACGCGCTAGGACGCGTCGCCACGCGTTGGCATGTGTCGCCACGCGTTGGCATGTGTCGCCACGCGCTGGCACGCTCCTGCTGACATCATCCCAAGTGCATGTTGACGTCAGCCACGCGCCTGCTGACGTCAGCGCCGTTAAAGTCAACGGCGTCAGTCAAACTTAACGGAATATACCTTTTTCTGACGGAATATGACGCTGTCAGGAATATTCCATTACCGTGACGAAATATTTCGTCACCTTCAACCTCACGCCGGTCGCCGGAGCCACCGCCGGCGCCGCCGTCCTCCGAGCCTGGTTCGCCGGAATTTCTGGAAAATTTACCGATTTAATCCCAAAACTTCACAAATTCATAACTCCTTCATTCCTTGGCCAAATTTAACGTGCCATATCAAAATGAAAGTATTGACAAGTAGAATATTTTCATACCAAATTGGGGCCGGAAAAATGGCCGGAGATGGCCTGAAATTGGTCGGAAAGCTTCGGAAAACCCTAATTCCGTTCTCCTTCAAAACTGCACCAAATTCCACGTTATTTATGTCGATTTGAACCTACTCAATGTAATAAAACCAATGCGAATGGTTTCGAGGCTTACCTAAGTCGGGATTGTACAGAAACTTGAATGGCAGTTTGCCGTTTTCATTCTGGCATCGGTTTGGCCAATTGGGCTCAAGTTTGGGGATTCTGAAATCTCAATCTCGTCTAGAATGACGAGACGATCGTAATGGTAATGGTCTCGTGTCGTGGTTTGATGGTTTTGTGATTCAACCCAATTCTAGGGTTTCGTTTGTTAACTTTGTGAGGTTTGGCCGAGAGAATGGGAGAGAGAGAGAGAGGTCGTGAAGGGTGAGTGAAATGGCTGCATAGCAGCTAGGTCAACCCAAAAACCCTAATTAGCAAACGGGTGTGAAAATTACTAAAATGCCCCTACACTTTAAAGTTTCGTAAAACGTTCATTTTAATTCCAAATTGAGTTCCGCTTGCGTCCACGCGTTCGTATCGACGAGTACTACTGGAATATGCAAAGAAAATAATTTTCACATGTCGTTTCGAAAAAGTCAACGAAAGTCAACATTGACCACTAGGGGTATTTTGGTGATTTTACATAAAAATTTGAAACGGGTTGTAGCAAGGTGAGCTGCCCATTTTAATTTCTTTTTATTATAAAATTACTTTTTTGCCCCTTAACTTACAACATGCACAACTTCTTCATTAAAACTCTAAATTCTAATCCACTTGCACTCATACGTTCGTAATGACAAGTACTACAAGAATATACTAAAATACTAGGTCATACGTGTCACCAGAAAAAGGTCAACCGAAGTTAACACTTACCCTTCTAGAAGCATTTTGGTAATTTCACAAGAAAAATTAGGGACGAGTTGTAACACAAGGTGGCTAGGACAAACTACAAAGTGAACATGCATGAGCATGAGTTTGTGAAAATGGCCCAAGGAGGCCTCTCTCTTTGCCTTAAGGAAGAAGTTTGAAGGGATGGACTTTAGGGACACTTACGATCACCTATTTCGGGTGGACCAATATGAAGCTCTACTCAAAGAGGAGCAACAAAAGAATCAGTCAACTTCTCGGTTAACTTTCTATAGAGAACATCCCAAGACCTCAACATCCCGAACCACGGTTGTCCATGCAGTGAAAATTGAGGAACCAGAGGAAATGAGCAAGGATGAAGAACCATACATCGAGTGTGATGAGGATCAGGCTAGTGTGAATCTGGCTAAGATTATGGTAAATGGTCCTTATGTGTGTCAAGCCTTGACCAAGCCTTCCAAAGACCAACAACCGTCAACGGTCCAGGTTACTCAGTTTAGTGGGAGTGTTCAAAAGGGGATTGGGACCAAGACTTACACCTTTGACATATCAAAAGCCGAACAAATTTGTGACCAATTGTTAAAAGAAAAAATAATTAGTTTGCCTAATGGTCATTATATACCTCTAGCTAATGAACTTAAAAATAAGACTTATTGTAAATGGCATAACACTTGGAAACATGGGACTAACAATTGCGTTGTTCTTCAGAATGCTTTGCAGGGCCTCATCGACCGAAAAATTCTCAAGTTTCCGAATAAGCCAATTATGGGTGTTGACAAGAATCCATTCCCTTTGGTTCCGGCTAATATGGTGATTGCCAACTTTCGAAGGCAAGATTGACCCAGTCCCAGATTGGACCTTAGAGGATCAGGCAAAGAAGCTGATGAAAGGATAGCAAGGCAAGTCATTGAGAGCCCAACAAACAAACAGAAAGGAAAGGTGGATCCAAGTTCAGTACCATCAGAGGCTAGGCTTCCCAAGCCCACTGAGGAGGAGAATCCTAAGGCCATTGTATTATGTGGCCGATGCCATTGTGAGGTCATGTTGGAAGTGGCTAAAGTGGAAAAGCTAAAGGTAGATCCCAAAGTGAAGGTGAAAGCGGAAGTCAAGGCAACGGTTGAGAAGCTGAAGATGGAGAAGGTCCAAATGGGAAAACCCAAAAGCCTTCCTAATAATAATGTTGTTATCCTGGCCGAATACTACGACTCACGTAACCCGAACGGTAGAACTGATTTTCGGCCAAACAAGCGGCCATTTGGGAAGTATCGTGGCAAGAACAAGTATCCTCATGTCCAACCTCTAAAGAGTCGCCCACCATAACTAAAGTACGAGGATTACTCAGAAGACCCTTATCGAAACTGGTCAAGGAATAAGAAAAGCTTATGGGTCACGGTTGGAGAATGAAAGAATAGGAAAGTGGCCTATGTGGAAAGGCCCCGACCCAATGAAAACACTTCCACCTTTAGGGTTCCAAAAACCAAGGAGGGCCAATGGTTCGGGAGTAGGGGACATGGACTACCACCAGAACCAATGTCCAGGTTTCAAATCTGGAAGGCCCAAAGACAATATACATCCACATGCAAGAGTGAAGAAAGATGGGCATCAGAGCGCGAGACTCATTTGAAAAGAATTGTTGTTATCAGAGAACAATTAAAGGTCGATGAGCTCAAGCTAGCCAAGACAGTGGCTGTGGCCAACTTAGAAGCTGCAGCGGTGAAAGATGCTAAGGTACAAAGAAAATGGGCGGATGGTAAAAGTTATAGTTTCCCCTCTAAAAGAGCCAATTCTTGAGCTGGAGTCTCATCTCACAAGAGCTTTTGAGCCGAGAATGCGAGGTATGGGGGTAGTTATTCAATACCACAACTAGAGTCAGGTTATGAAGGTAGATGAAAACCAGGTTTAAAAAAGTCTAAACCCGGGTGAGTCAAGGTCTAAAAAAGTAAAGGTAGATGAAAACCAGGTCATGAAGGTCCAGGAAGAAGATCAAGTCATGGTAAAAAAAGATGACTAGTTAGTGGTACAAGAAAAGAACCAAGTCATGATTGAGAAACATAGTCAAGACAAGGTTGAAGTAGAAAATCAAGTTGTGGTCGAGGATCAAGCCATGGTTGAGAAAGAGGTCGAGCCCACTGTTGAGAAACAAGCTCACCCAACATAAACCACTTCTATTGAGATCAATCAGAAGGCCGAACCCACGACCAACATTGAAGAAAATAAATATGATAATTTAGGGGAAGATGATATGTACGATGATGAGGAGGATTATGGCAAGGATGAATACGTCGAGGACTTGCCAGATGAAGAGCTAATTGAGAAGGGTGAACAAGACTAACCCCATGTTAGTTTGGTCAAGGCAGAGAAAACTTGGAAGACAGCGGAGGCCCGAAAGCTCCAATTTGGGTCTATTGACAACGCGAGCATAAATGTAATCACTTTACCTTCGTTCTTTGAGGCCCACCCAGGCCAAGCTAATAGCATGGAAGGTGATGTCTTTTTTGAAGAGTAGTCTAAGCTACAAACTGAAGAGCCAAAGAAGGTTGAGGTTGATATGGACCTTAGTGTGGGAATTGCTCCCCGGTCTGGATTAAAACGACCAGAGAGGATTTGTTTTGACATGCCAACGAAGTGGATGTCATCTCATCTCAAGCCATTGTATGTGTGTGCCTACTTTGATGGGATTCCAATTAGCAAAGTACAGGTGGACACTGGGGCAATCGTGAACATTCTTCCGGCTTCTATCATGCGAAAGCTGAAGAAAGGTCAAGAAGAATTGATCCCGACCGAGACAACCGTTAGCGAGTTTGTGAGAGATACTAGTGTTACCAAAGGCATCATTCCTCTTGAAGTCAGAGTTGGTGGGAAGATAAGAATGACCGATTTCTTTGTCATAGAGACCAAGACCCATTTTAATGCCTTGCTAGGTTGAGATTAGATTTGTGGGAGCATGTGTGTTCCTTCATCTATGCACCAAGCTCTCTGGTTTTGGCATAAGGATGGGTCCATTGAGAAAGTTGAGGCTGACTCAAGGCCATTTATGGCTTCCTCCAACGTTGTGGAAGCAAGGTACTAAGTAGGGGACATTGGACCTTTTGTTTTAACGGGGTTAAATAGAAACAGCCGACCAACTGGAGTTTCGACCTAGAAGTTGATCGATCTGGGGGCACATGATGACCAAGAGGTCAGTGAACGCCCCACTCTTGCATAAATATTCTCTTTTAATGAATAGTACAACTAAAGAGAGAGAGGAAAGGGCTGCAGTGGAAGACACTTTGAGACGACTTTATGGATATTGGGTCGAAAGAGTGATTGAGCATGGTTCTATCATCAACTTGGTGAAATTCTTATACGAGGGTCATAATGATGATGCATTAGAGGTTGAAGAAGTGGACCTAGCCTCGACGAAAATGGATGATTCCAAGGCCGAAGTTCAAGATCCCTTGTTGGAGATCAACTTGGGAACGAACGAAGACCCAAGGTCAATTTACATTAGTAGCCTATTGGATCCGGACCTCCAAGCCAAGATGGAGGCGCTTTTGAGAGAGTACAAGGATTCCTTCACCTGGAGTTATGAGGAGATGCCTGTACTCAGTAGAGATTTGGTTGAACAACGTCTTCCGATCACAGAGAATTTCAAACCATTCAAGCAACCGCCCCGCCGAATGTCGAAAAAAGTAGAGTTACAGGTCAAAGAAGAAATTGTAAGGCTTATTAATGCCAAGTTCATTAGACCAACTAGATATGTCGAATGGGCCATCAAATATTGTACATGTAAAGAAAAAGAGTGGAGTAATACGAGTGTGTGTTGATTTTCGTAATTTGAATTTTGCGACTCCTAAAGATGAATATCCCATGCCCATGGTTGATCTCCTTGTAGATAGCACAGCCAAGCATGAAATTATATCGTTCATGGATGGACACTGGCTACAATCAAATTTTCATACCTGAAAAGGATGTCCACAAAATGGCCTTTCGATGCTCGGGTGCTATTAGCACCTTTGAGTATATGGTAATGCCCTTTGGCTTGAAAAACGCTGGGGCTACATATCAAAGGGCGATGAACTCTATTTTTCATGATATGATAGGTCGAAATTTGGAAGTTTATATTGATGATGTAGTCATCAAATCTAAGTCTAGGCCATGCCACTTAGAGGACCTTAAAATGGCTTTTGAACGAATGCGGGATCATCAACTAAGGATGAATCCAAAAAAATGTTCTTTTTGGGGTCTCAATGGGAAACTCTCTCAGCTTCTTGGTCCATCAACGAGGGATTGAAATTGACAAAAACAAGGCTAAGGCCGTTATTGATGCACCACCTCCAAAGAACAAAAAAAACAATTACAAAGTCTTTTAGGCCGAATAAATTTTCTAAGGAAGTTTATATCAAATTCGTCTGAGAAAATTGAGCCATTCTCTCATATTTGCTCCAGATGAAGGGAGAAGAAGAGTTCAAATGAGAGAAATCTCACCAAAAGGCCTTTGACTCCATTAAGGAGTACCTTATCAAACCACTAGTTTTGATTCCACCCAAAAGGGGTCAACCACTCAAGCTTTATATTTTAGCCTCGGAAGGCTCTATTGAGAGTCTTTTAGCCCAAGACAATGATGATAAGAGGGAGCAAGTTGTGTATTACTTGAACCGAATTTTTACAACTACAGAGAAAAATTATTCTTCAATCGAAAAAACTTTGTTTGGCATTATTCTTCACAGCGACCAAACTAAGGCACTACATGTTACCTTCTATGGTCCACATTATTGCCAAAACGGATTTAATCAAGTATATGCTTTCCTGACCCATAATCACAGGTCAAATTGGAAAATGGACCTTGGCCAAGTTCACTTTTCGCTATGTACCCCATCAGACTAACAAGGGTTAGGCTTTGGCAGACTTCTTGGCCAATCATCCAAATATTGAAATCGAAGATATGGAAAATTTCGCAATCAACTGGGTCACTTTGATTCCTTGGAGATTATATTTCGACGGATCGCGGACAAATAAAAAGCCTGGAGCTGGAATTGTCGTTGAGAACCCTGAGGGTTTTAGAATTAGGTATGTTTTTCAATTAGATTTCAAGTGTTCCAACAATGTAGCCAAATATGAGGCCTTGATCATTAGCCTCGAGATTCTATTAGAGGTTAAGGTATTTCACGTATTAGTCCTAGAGGATTCAATGTTGGCTTTAAAACAACTATCAAGGGAATATCATTGCTCAAGTTTGGTGTTGGCACCCTACCTCACGATTGCTCTAAAACTCTTGGAAGAGTTTGAGGAAATCCCTCTTAAACATCTACCTATGGACCATAATACATAAGCCAATGCAATGGTTCGATTGTCATATGTGGTCCAACTATTAGATGATGTGGCTAAAAGAATGTTCAAGGTTGAAATCTGATCCTTGTCTTTTGTTCCTAATAGGGGAATGCGAGCTGAAGTGTTGGCCTTGATAGTCAATCTGAATTATTAGAGGTATAAAATCATCAAGTACCTTGGGAGGCCAAATGATCCATCTAGGCGCCCAATTCAACAAACGGCTAGAAATTATGTCATTAGAAATGAGGAACTTTTTCGGATTGGGTCTGATGGCTTGCTCTTAAGGTGTTTGGGTAAAGAAGACTACATGAAGGCCATGGGCGAAGTACATGAAGGGTTGTGTCATGAGGTGGCTTCTGAGGAGACATGGGTATTATTGGCCAACTATACTCAAAGATTGCATAGAGTATGCAAAGGGATGTCAGCCATGTCAGAAACATCGTCCAGTTCAACATGTCCCAGTCATTCCAATGAACCCTATCATAAAAGCTTGGCCTTTTAAGGGTTAGGCTATGGACTTTATTGGAAAGATCAACCTACCATCCTCAAAAGGACACAAATACATTCTTGCGGCCACTGATTTCTTTACAAAGTGGGGTGAGACTATTCGACTCAAGAAGGTTAGTCAAGAGAAAGTGAAGGAATTCATAGAAAAAATGATCATTCACCGTTTTGGTTTGCCTGATTCTATTAACACAGATCAAAGGAAGCCTTTCACGGGAGTGAATGTGAAAGCCTTTGCTACCGATTATGGTATCAATCTTTGTCCCTCCTCGCCGTATAATCCTTAATCTAATGGCCAAGTTGAGGCCAACAACAAAGTATTGAAGGGGATCTTGGAAAAAATGATCAAGGACAACCTTGGAGAATGGCATTCTCTCTTGTTTGATTCTTTAAGGCCATATCGAATCTCTAGAAGGTTAGGAACGGGAGCTACCTCGTTCGATTTGACATATGGGCATGACGTCGCGCTACCACTTGAAGTGACTGTCCCATCATTATGAGTAGCATGCCAAGCTAGATTAAGTCAAGACGACTATACTCAAGCCATGACTCAAGAACTTGAAGAACTAGATGAAGTTAGACCTAATGCCTTGGAAAGGTTGAAAGCTCATAAGGAAGTAATGGCCAGGACCTACTGAAAAAGGACAAGGGCCAAGAGTTTTGAGGAAGGTGACTTGGTATGGAGAACTATTCTACCTATAAGCACTAAAGATAAAAGGTTTGGCAAGTGATCACTAGCGTAGGAAGGCCATTTCCTAGTCCATCGAGTGTTAGGGAAATGAGCTTATCGATTGAGCAATTTAAACAGTCATCTTCATGATTTGCCTATTAATGGTCAATACTTAAAAAAATATTACCGAACAGCTTGGGAGATGAGAGGAGATTCGTGAGGATTTTGGGTTGACCTCAAAGTCAAATGACTTGAAATGTGCAAAGACTTGGTGATCATATTGGGGGCATAATAGGGCATGTTTGTTCACCCCAAAACTAATAAGTGTAAAAATAAATAAATAAAAATAGGTCAGTTCTTTAGAGGCCGACTTTGCTAGACCAATAGTGAATGTGGGCATTGTTGAGCCAAAAACAGAATAGGTTCACATTCATGAGACTTAGTGGTCAATTTTTAGACTTTATAAAATGAACCGACAAGCGGTTCAGGGCTACCCAAACATACACAAAATAAAAGGTTAGCTTATACAAAAGATGGGGCCATATATGGCCAGGTAGCAAGAGGCTAAGCTACCTAAAAAGATAAAGATTGGTGAAGTGTGTTCTTGATGTAGTTCCAAAAGTTGTCGTCCATGCCTACCAAGGATTGGTGGAGATATGGTTTTTGTTGAAGTGGGGCAAGCTTTTCCAAGTTGGTTTTTAGTTCACTTTGCATAGGTGTGGTTTTAAGAAAAATGAGGTCAATCTCACCAACTAAGGATTTCCTTTTGAGGTCAAGCTCCTCAAATTCCTTTTGAAGCTTTTTCATTTTCTCACCAATGGCATTCATCTCTTGATTTTTCTCCATGCAAAGTTTACCCTTTCTCACCCAAAACTTGTTTTAACGCCTAAATTTGTTGGGAGAGCTCTTGGAATTGTTAGGAATTAGCTTTGGCCTCAACATAGCGTCTTACTTTGCCTTCCACTTGATCAAGAAGATTTTTAGTGACCCTAATGGAGTTAGGAGATAGAAGTGAGGCCATTAGTTGATCAACCGCCGTCTTCAATTTAGAGCTCTTGTTCACATTGGTTGTCTTCAATTTAGAGCTCTTGTTCACATCAGCTAGACAATCATATTCCTCCTTTAAGAAGGTCTAAATTGTTCCCACAACTTCGGGTCACATGTATTGGCAACTGAGGTGAAGGAGGTGGCCGAGCGAGTGGACGAATTGATTTGGGCTACTAGCCCCATCAATGCATTAAGGCAAGGAAACATAAGAGAATGGGTCACTTGCAATGGCTACCAAAAATATAAAATAAATGAGTAAGGTAGTAGGCGAGCAAGTATGCAAGGTTTTTATAATCCATTGTTGAAGGATGGAAGGACTTGAGAAGGATCCACCAAATCGGAGTTTTCGGGCCCGGTCGAAGTGGTGTAAGGAGTAGTAGTTTGAGTCTCTTCCAACTACAACAAAAAAGATATAAGTAAAGGGATTGTGCCTACTTAATGACAATAAGGATAAAATAAATTTTTGCTTACATTGGTGGCTTGTTGAGCCGAACTGGAGAGAATCACGGACGTCACCGAGTTTGGAACGGCATACTCCAATTCATCATGAAGTTCCATTTCGTCATTTATGGGGTCAACTCGGGACATTTGAGAAGTGGAGCATTGTGCCTAAAAAATGCAAAATGAGCTAAATGTAAATTAAAGAGAAGTTAGGAATGGCTAAAGCTTACTTGGCCAACTTCGGGAATGACTTTAGAAGCTATAATTGGACCTAACGATGATGGAAAAGTCACCATGGCTATGTTTGGTTCACCACTAGAAACAAGGTTGGTCACATTAGCATTGGACTTAAGAGTGAGGACCGTAGCATTGACCTCCTCAGATTAAAGAAAATAAGTTAGTAAAATGAGCTTTGGCCAACCAAATATTTACTAACTTGACAAGTAAGCTTACATGGGTGGTAGAAGGAGGAGTGATCAATTGAGTCTCCAAGGCCGAAGTCACAAGCGGCCTAGTAGACACCCCCTACATTGGGACCCAAAATTAATAAGACCTAATAGTCACAATGCAACAAGAATGGTCTCTCTCTAAACTTCAAGTAGTGGGGCGGATCATGTTTATGCCCCTTTAAATCGCGTCACAAATAATAATTAGGGGCAGAAAAAATCTTAAACCACCCCTAATATTAATGAAGCCACATCTGCTTGTTGATTGATAATTAATTAAATCTTAATTGTGTTCTACCCCTAATACTAATACAAACGTTTGGGGCGATTGTTATTGTCCTTAATTGTTAATACGGATTTTATTATTATTGATAATGGAGGCTCATCTAACCGCCCCTAATACTATTCTACAATTAATATTATTAACTATAGAGGCTTTTTTATTTGCCCCTAATACTTTTAAAAGTGTAGCTGTTAGAATTATTATTTTTTAATTCCGTTAATTAATTAGTCATTCAAATATTTATTTGTAAGCTAAAAAGGTCATAATTGGAAATGCCGAATCCAAATTTTAATATTAACCATTCAACATGTAATAGTATCAAGGTTTTATAATCGACTTACCAAATACCATTAATACTAAAGAGATGTCAGTATTCATCCAAACTAGTGCATAAAAAAAATAAAAAATAGTACTAGAGACATAATAATTCAACCCAAATGTATCACATAATAGTAAAATATCCTAGTCATGAACAGAACGACGATTTTGCAAAACAAAAGACATGAAATTCTGCACAAATTGATCAGGGTCATTGAGCATGGTTGTAAACTCTCCTTGAGTGCAAGGCATTTGATGGTAAGGCATTGAAGGTTGGTATGGCTGGGGATAGTAAGATACGACGGATATTGCTAATAAGGAGGATACTGATGAGGAGATGGAGTATGATGGGAAGGCGATTGATGGTGGGAGAGCAACTGCTACTGGGAGGAAGAACGTTGTTGTGAGGAAGAGCGTTGTTACGAAGAAGACGACTCTTGGGACGAAGACGAAGACTGTTAATATGAAGATGGATGTGATGACTGATTCTGTAAAATTAATTGCTTCAACTCTGCCAATTCCTTTTCTTACCGTTCATTATGTGTCTGCAACTCTAAATCTTGTGACTGCAAGAATGCATAAGATCGTCCTCTACGCGAATGTTGAGACGAAGATGTCAACTGAGTTTGTACCACCCAAGGCACCATATCTGGTGACACAACATGACCATAACCTCGATCCACAAAGACATGAACAAATTAGGCTGCTTCATACATATATATGAAGGCAAATTATAAAAAGAAAGTAGGACAGGCCAGGTGCTATAGAGACGAGTCATGTTTCCAAAAGGATTGATCTCATCGCTTGCAAGCCCTAAATGCACGTTACAAATTTCTATTGCAAAATCATGGTACAGACCATATAAATGCTTCCAAGTTGGAGAATCTGATAGATGCCTCATGAATCCATCCTTAGGACATTTAGTCACATGCCATCTTATAGATTCTGTTGTGTGACTTGACATGTACAATCTCTTCGATCTTGGAATAAGTGGAAAATAATGAAGAACCTTCTCTGTTACTTGATTACCCCCATTCTCATTGACTTTATATCTTGATGCACCACAACGGAAGCATACATTCAACTTTGATGTATCTTTCCAAAATAACATGCAGTCATTGGGGCAAGCAACCCAAGTCATCAGTAATCTTTTTTCATTTCTGAAGATTTTGTTGGCAAACAATTACCATCAGGCGACATGTTTGAAAATGTTTTCAAAAACAATGTGAAAGCATAATTAGTCACATTTCCCAAACACTTGATTTAGAACAATTTCACAATGGCATCTAGTTTTTTATACTTCTTGTGACTATGGTACAACTCCTTATCAACCTCTTCAAGTAACTTATAAAATTGTTTTGTCTCAGGTGTTCGACCTTCAAAAATAGGTTCATGCCTCAAAGACCCAACGTTATCTCCAAGTATTGGTTGCACAAACGTTTCATTGAGGAAATTATACATTTCACCTTCATCTCCTTCATCCCTACCTTCCTTAACAAAATTTAGTTGGTCTCCATCGGCCAAATTAATATAAGGCTCCCCATGATGGGTCCAAGGACCCTTCTTATAAGCAGGATCCATTACGTTCCAAACAAGGTGCGCTTCAACGGTTCTTTTAATTTCAGTATAACGGTTGCAACATTTTTTACAAAGACACACAATCTTATCTTTACGAGTAGTCTTGGCAAAAGCTTTATTTAAAAAAAAATTCATCCATGTTTGGTATTCTATTGTACGACGGTCCAAATCTACCCAACTCTTATCCATACTTTACATTTTGAAAAAAGAGAGAATCAAACATTTAAAGCAACACTTACATGATGCATGGCAGCACAACGATATATAGCTTAAGGAGGGAATATTAGTTAACTATATGTAGACCACAATCTCTCTTATGCAATTTATCTTAATTAACTTGATAGTAGTAATAAAATGTAGACTTAAAATTTGTTTTTAGACTAGAGACAGAGAAAAAGAAGAGTACAAAAACAAACAAATCATTAAGACATACTATATATGTAAACAAATAAGGAATTCATCATACCTTCAGTCGCCAAATAGCTGATAAAATAAACCAACAGTTTTCCCCATTCTTCGAAAGCCAATAACCACCCTTGCAAAATAAACAAAATCTAACATGTGTTATTCAGTTATTTAAGATTGACCCCTATGTAGAAATACTATTTCGGCCACTCATTATATATATGCAAACAAATAAAGAATACATCATATTCATACCTACAACCGTCAAATAGCAAATAAAATAAATCAATAGAACTCTAAATTCCTCAAAAGCCAACAACTACCCACTTGCAAATCAAACCAAATCGAAGGGCTAAAAATTAAAATGTTCCCCTCTCAAATCCAAATATTCATCTCTACCCATGAACTCACACAATTTTTTTTCTTTTCAAAATTTGTGTCCCAACATCATTTATCCTTTCAAATTTTGATCTAAACAATTCAAATTTGACCATTATTTTGTATTGTGGGTAGGTTCTTGCTGGGCATTTGCGACGGTGGCAACGGTGGAATGGGCTAACAAAATCACATGGGGAGGAGAATTAATCTCGCTTTCTGCACAACAACTCGTGGACTGTGATAGATATACAGGTATCGGAGGTTGCAATGAGGGTATCCCATTACTGGCCTTTAAGTACATAATGGTATACAAATTAATGGAACAAATGTGGTATATGATTAAGTGTAATAGATTCCTCCAATTTGTTAGTAGAACACAATCGAGCATCTAAATTGTTGTCAAAATTGCAAAGACTTATATTGGTTCATATTTGAAGCATGATTTTGTGTGTCCATGTATCATTTGTTAAATTTTAAGTAATAGAGTTCTTTAAATAGACAGACCTATGAAACTTATACCTTCATGGGATTGAACCTTAATAACAAAGATACCCAAGCCGAATAATAGAGGGCAACTTAAAGTGACAGTAAAATATCAATTGTGAGTATGACTATTATATATGTGAAAATCAAAATATAAATTGTATACCTTCACAACAGACAAAACCCTAATCGCACCTTCAAGAGCTCGCATTTAATCCTTCAATTTCAACCGTATACACATAGCTTCACGCTTCAAAACACACAATTCAAATCTCTAAGTGTTATACATGAAAATCAAATAAGAAATTAAGATACATAAAATGATACAAGTATAAAAAAAAAAAAACTAAATTTGATTACCATCCATGAGAGGAATGAAGAACTAATGAAGGAAATGAAAGGGCTGGGTGTGTGGATGGAGAAAAGAAGAGAACATGAAGGAAAAAAATTATTGCATGTCAAGAGACTAATTAGGTCAGGAGACTTAATTTTTCTTTTTTTGGTCTAAGGTCAGGAGATTTAATTGGAAAAAATAAATAAATAACTATTAGGGGTGCTAATATGCACCCCTACTTAATTCAAATAAAATTTTTTAGCGCCCAAGATGAATATTATGGAGCGTTTTTTTCTAAAAACAATTAAAATTTTCCGCCTAAGTATTAGTGACGGTTCTATCTTCCCCAAATTGGTATGGGCGAATCAATTTCCGCTCCTATTAAGTATTATTAGGGGCAATTAACTATTCTGCCCTTGTTTGATATTAATTGAGATGGTTATCTATTTCCGCCCTTAATAAATAGCCCCTAATAATCATTATTTTGGTAGTGAAGGAAAGAAGTCGATGACTTACATTTTCAATGAGAGTTTCTTGGGTCGAAACGTGAGGTTGGATTTCATCTTGGATTGAAATAAACATGATCGGTCCTACACATATACACATGGTAAGTCTATTACATCTTATTATGAAAATAAAAATATACAAAAAAAAAAGACTTACGGTCGGGCTCTTCAAGACCAAATCCTCTCGAGTCGAGTTCTTCATGACTGGGCTCCTCAAGGCTAACCTCCCCAGAACCGGACATTTCAAGTCCAAGTATGTCTTGGTTAGAAGACTCTTGAGCATTCTTGTTTCTCCTATCTAAGGGCTCTCCGTTTTGTTATAATTTCATGAATGGTGTTGCCTCTTTCTTCATAATCACCTGCAAATCTTAGTAAGTGAGTACAACGTGATGGCTCAAAAGTTGTGATTTCAAGTAGTTGAAGGAGACTCTTACTCAAAGCCGAATGAGTGCGCTTTTGTCCACGGTCGGAATCCGAGTCAGTCGATGTAATAAACCATGATCCGTCAACGGCTAACAAGAAAGCGCAATGTGAGGAATATATATATATATATATATATATATATATATATATATAGGAAAGTATGTAAAAGTTAAAGTCGTATCTTTGGCGGGATTTGAGGAATCCACAACGGTTGGGCATTCACCAAAGAGTTTGACAATGTGATCCTTAACCGGCTTCACAAACCAATCTTTGCTCACCTTTACCTACCATTCATCATAAGCGGGGAGAGTGCTAAAGTCGAGTTCCCTGATCGGGCACTCAAAGTGGCTAAGATGTTTACCATTTCTCACCAAAAATTCTACATCTTCTTCTTTAAAGTTCATCTTCCGTGATGAAAAAAGATTTAGACAAAAGGGGTGGGGCAGGTATAGCTTGGGTGAACCCAGTTGACAAGCCACTGCTGTTGGGAAGTAAAGCTCATAACCGTAAGGATAGAAGCTGCCTTTGGCAATTGCTAAGCCATAGTGGAGATCTCGGATGATCAAGACCCAGCTCCAAAGGGTATATCTGAGGCCTTCATCGTTTGAACTTGAGGGACCATCAATGGTCATAGTCAAATAATCCGAGTACCCCTTATTCAAGCATGTGGAAAAATGGGCCAGAGAATGGTTAGTGCACTCATATAAGGTCCTAAAGCACTCACCTTCTGTATGGTCAAGAATAGGGAGAGCTAGCAATGAGCGCTCAAGGACCTTATCAGGTGGGAACTCGGCAGCCAATTCAGGAAAGTAAACTTGGAGCCATAGTTGAAATAGCCAGATGGGCTAAAAAATTCTCACGTTCGAGGAGGATGGCTCTGCTATTTTCCTCAAACTCCTTTAAAGATTGGCCAAAACAATTGGCTCCAAAGCTATATGCACACCCATAGCCAAAGCTTCAGCAAGTGGTTAAGCATCATGAATAATTGAGCCGAAACCTGAGCAAAGTATAAATTTGCATAGTCAAAGATGAAGGAAGGCTACATGTTCTTCTAAAGAGACCACAACGTTGGTCGAAGAAGGATCCGTTTTAAAGTGGGCTTTTAACCCATTGAGTGTGCTTCTTGGCAATATTCTCACAATTTTTGGAGAGCTTGGTTGCATGATATTCTTGGCCATGAGGACTTAGGCCAGCGATGACGGCCAAGTTTAGAAGAGTGGGAGTCATCATCCCAAACCTAAGTTTCATGCAATTACTTGAAGAGCACCAAAAGCACAACCCCGTTATTATGAGAGCCCAATCACACTGGAAGTTTCCAGCCGCACACAATTCAAGTATATCATAAATCCCAACACTTCTCTATGTGCCCTTCCCCACTATTTTGGCAATCTTAGGGTTAGGGCCAGGGTTTTTAGGTTTCAAGCAAGGAGGTAGAATCTTTTTTTCAATACTCCACACATAGGACCAATAGAAGCAACCTCTCAAGCATGGGGTTGTAATATCTGGGTTCTTCATATAAATCTTAAAGATTGAATCCGGCATTAAATCAAAGTAAGGGCCGAGAATTTTATTACCCGGATCATTAGAAGCTCTCCCGTAGAAATGGTCGTGGTATTCTTCATTCTTGACCATAGCACATTGGATCTTATCTCCATATTTCTCACTTGTTAGTGGACTCATATTGTGTCCCTATTGGTTTTAACAATAAGGTAAATATATATATATATATATATATATATATATATATCGAATATTGAAAGGCCAAGGTTATGGCCGTGTGAAATTAGTGGTCGCCCATGGCCAATTTTTTTTTAAAAAAATCAAACTTCTCATCAAACTCAAGAACACACGTATATACATATATATGTATGTGTGTGTGTGTGTGTGTGTATATATATATATTCAAAAATTAAATCCTACAACAACAAATTCACATCCATTAAAACCAAGGAGGGAAAGTATTCTCACTTATCTAGAGTATGGATTTGAGGTGGTGAGTACAAAGGAGATCAAATGGAGTGGAGCTTCCAACTATGAAGGTCTATTTTCTTTTGAAATTGGGGTTTAGATGAAAGATGAGATTGAGAAGAAAATCCACCATTTATAGTAAATATGGTGAGGGAGAGTTGTGACTTATGGAATGTGGATAGCCATGGAATTTAATTTGGAGGAATTAAAGTTTAATGGTGGTGAATAGAGGAAGAAGATGAAGTGTGAGAGAGAAGATAAAATTTTTGTGGTAAAATGGTGGTAAAATGTATGAGGAATGAAATCTTTTTGAATTAAAAAAAGAAAAAAGGGGGGGGCGGGGGGAGGGGGTGGGTTTCAATTTAGCCCGAGTAGGAATGTAATTGTGAGATTTAAATGGTTTCCTTAGCCAACCATTATTCATTCCATTATTGTGGAATACTAAATGGTCTAAAGCAAGAGTTCAAGTTTTACGCAAACATGAAATTATCCTGGGTTGCCCAACCCTTGTACACCTACGGCAACCGAGGGGGCAATGTTTAGGCCTCTTCAAATTTTGTCAGGTGGTCAAACACTCCCAAGACCAATACGATCGGGTTTACCGACCTCGGACCCATCTAACATGACCATCTTAGTGGCCAATCTTTTATTGGTCCATCTATTTGAAACCATCTTTTAGTGGTTCCTCATTGAGTTAGTGGCCAATCTTTTAGTGGTTCCTCTTTTAGGGGCCAATCTTGTATTGGTCCATCTATTTGGAACCATCTTTTAGTGGTTCCTCTTTTAGTGGCCGATCTTTTATTGATCCATCTATTTGGAACCATCTTTTAGTGGTTCCTCTTTTAGGGGCCAATCTTTAATTGGTCCATCTATTTGGAACCATCTTTAGTGGTTCCTCTTTAGTTATTTGAAACCATCTTTTCGTGACCAATCTTTTATTGGTCCATCTATCTCAACCATCTTTTAGTGGTTCACCTTTTTAGGTCCATCTTTTGTGTTTTTCATGTTTTAAGCTAACTAGGAATTTCGAGGCCAACCCGATTGCACGAGCTTGGCATGGCCAACTTGCTAGACCAAACAGAATGACATAGTTTTAGTTCGCTCTTCAATTTATTTGAGCCGAGCACGACCTAGAATAACGAAGACTGACCTTCATTGAGCCGGCTCAGCCAAAGAAGCGAAGAATATCCAACCTTATTCATAGTGATAATCTCCAAGACCAAAATTGGTGGTGCACAAGAGATACTTCCTACCCGTAATAGACCAAGGCTTATACGTTCAAGTTCAATGCATGGGAAGTCAAACCAGGTGGTCACGTGACAAAATTCGTACAAGGAAATGACCTAAAAGTCGCCCCTTTCAACCCAAAAGAGGATGGAATCATAATCAAGTCACAAATCATATCATTCCAACCTACAACCGTGGGAGGCCCAACGAGTAAGGTTTTTGAGGCAAAGAGTGAAGGCCAAATGGGAGTCGTGGAATGCCTTATAAATTCCTCAATGCAAGAAGAAGAGAGCTCTTGAAAAAAAACACACAAGACTTTTTCAGACATTTCCGCACTTTTTCATTCTCTAGCATAGGTTTTAAGTTCTGTAGGCAATTTACTGCTCATCTTCATTCGAGCACTTTTAATTGTAAGTTTATTTTCAATCACTTCGATTCAAGTACTTTTCAATTAAGTTGTTATTTTGATTCTAGTGCTGGAAGTATGCCCACAAAGCCACTCATTTGATGTAATAGCTTTTGGAATACTTTTAGTATTAAAACTATTATTTGTTTAATAAAGGGCAAAGCTTATTGTTAATCACTATTTATTGTATCATGTGGTTTAAACAATAAGAGAATCCAAGGAATGTATTTGATCTAAGAGAGAATGAGACCTCTCTTATGTTCATTCCTAAAACGCCTCTAGTTACAGGGATTGTCAATTGGGCATTGACAACTGGCCAAGGTTAGTATGTGTTATGTTGACTCAATCGTTGAGTATGACTAGTCTCAAGTCATTTAGTGTTGGACACTAAGACAAACACATAGGTGCTCAAAAGTGTAATCAGTACACCGAACGACGATCAATAGAGTTCGTATTACATGTCATGTAAGAACTTCTAGGTTGCAATATGCAAATTAGTCCTTGACCTCGAGGCACCATCGATGTCTAATGATTGGATCCTTGATCTTTGATCATGTCAAAGGGGTATTCCATTGCGAGTGTCCACGTGATTGTTGGGGTCAAGCTATCTAGTCATGTAGGCATACGAGTGCACAACAAGGGATCTCTAACCTTCCATGGTGGAAGGAGAATACTCCAGATATGATTCAAAGTCTTTGCCAAAGCATATGAATATGATTTAGGAATTTTGTTTCAAATCATATTCAATTGAATCATATAGAAGAGAATCACATCGATAGTCGACATGAAAATAACTATCACCAAACAATGTGATTAGGAGTATTGTATTAGAGAAGGACCGTATTGCATTGTAAATTAAATCGGATAGGTTCTCCAACCAATTCTACTTAGCTTCTGTAGCTATGACATACCGCTAGGTGTCACTCATGGTTTGTGGAAGTTTCCTCCGAGGATTAAGAACACTATCTTCAAGGGAGAATTGAAATGTGGTTTCAATTCGGAATCGACGTTAAGAGTAACAATTGCCCACCGCCTCGCTAATTGGAACCTAATGGATCGTACACCGAGTAAGGATGAAAGTGAAGACATGAAGGAATGGATAAGCAATTAAATTGTTTAATTGAGAAAGAACATGATTAATTAATTAGTTAATTAATTATACGAAAGGTTCGTATTTGGGCTTTTAAGTTGGTTTTGGGTTACTGGCCCAAAAGGGTTTTTGGTCCACAAGGCCCATTGGAGTTTAGGTTGTATGACAACTAAAACTAAATGGAAATTAACCCAAAATAAAAGCCAAAACCGGCCTAGAGGTGAGTGGAGTGCAAACTTGGCTTATTTACAAGTTTGCCACTCACATGTGATGAGGCATAAAGGGAACTTTATGGCCATAATCACTAAGGGGTTTTTCTTGAGAAAATGAGGTGAACTTCTTTTCCTTTTCTTCAAGGGGAGGCCGGCCATTTTAGCAAGCAAATAGCTAGCAATCTCTTGCTTCTAAAATCATCCATTTCATCTTCACACCTCATCCTTGGTGTGGAGACTTAGAGACACTAAGTTTTTGGTAGCTTTTGGAGTTCATATCCCTACATCCTCAAGGAGTAAAGGAGGTGACTTGAAGGCCCTCCACTTGGGTGAATCCCTAGTAAACAAGGATGAGCCATGGTAATGAATCTCTAAACTTCAATTTCTTTAATTTTGTTAAAGAGTCTTTTGGTTCACTCATATCTAGGCTTTGAAAGTCATGGGTTTTATGAATTGTTTTGAATGCATGCTTGCTTTAAATTGCTGGGTTGGCATATGTATTCAAATGTTCTTGAATTGTTCTTACTTAGACAAATTTTTTCCTTCATCTAGTGTAATCAAAGTTTTTTTTTTTTAATTTTAATCGTTTTCATTAGTTTAATTTCGTTATTCGCCTTATTTTACTTATCTTTAATTACTCGTCATTTACTTTCTCGCACTTTAATTATCTTGCATATTTACATTAAGTTTAATTATTTTCTTGCACTTTCATTTATCACATCATATAAACCCTAAAAACTCAAAAATAGAGATCCAAAGCCTAACCAGCCTTGAATCCAAGGTAGTGATCAGACTCGGACTAAGAAAATTTTCCTCGCTTGGTCGCTCAATCACTTGGTTAGAAGTCAGGCTCAGGCGCAACATTTCGATTTATTTCCAATCCAGCCAATTCTTGGCTTGGTTGGTGGCACGCCTCGCACCAGAATCAGAAGAAGACCAAAAATCCTTCTCTCGGCCCAACCCGGTTGAAAAGAGGGAAGCAATATGCAAGTGGTGACATTCATTTTTAACCTACTGCGTTTCAAATTAACTCTCTACACCACATTCCTTTAGTCTAAATTAGAAAAATACTATTACTTATATAAAAAAAAAAAGTTGAGATTGAAAATTACTTTCATGTACTATCCAAATTCTAATAGACAATTAACAAAGAGATTTAGATTCTATCGAAATTTTCATTTCTCATCCAAGATATTTAATTGTTGAAACAAATTCTGAATTATAAACTTAACTCACATTTTTAGAGAAGTCAACCTAACAACTTATGGTTTTGCTACTCTGAACATCGATGCAATCAATATTGTATTCGGTTTTATAATTTTATATCTATAATAATATTTTTTTAGTAAAGTGATATGGTTTTGCTACTCTGAACATCGATGCAATCAATATTGTATCTGGTTTTGTAATTTTTTATCGGAATAATATTTTTTTTGGTAGAGTGATAATCAAACATGCACTAGAGTAGACAAACATAATTGTTTTTCGTAGTAAAACGTCATATCCAATAGTATGTTTAGAAGCATCACCAATTCATTAAATGAAAAAAAAAACAAAATAAAGTGAAAAACTCTAAACCGGTGGATCATTGACTTTTACAAATCATAGCCGTTGGTGTCATCCAACGGCTGAGATAGTACAGAAGTAGAAATTTTAGTCGTCCTCCTAGGGTTTTTCGCTCGCATCCTCCCGTAGATAAAGCGAACAAACTCGCAGCCTCCCACTCTCGCACCCTCGTCTCACTCTCGCACACAAAACCCGACGGAGGCAATTTAGGGTTTTCGGAAGCTCATCTCCCGCTCTCTCTGCCGAAGTCTCGACGATGGCTACCACCGCCGCAGCTCCGCGTCAGCTCTCTCAGAAGGAGGCTGACATTCAGATGATGTTGGCAGCCGAGGTCCATCTGGGCACCAAAAACTGCGACTTTCAGATGGAAAGATACGTCTTCAAGAGACGTAACGATGGTACGCATCATATCTCCTCCTTAATCTTCCTCAGATTTACTTATTTTTGTAAGAAATTTCAGATTTTTAAATATGTTTGTTTGGTTTATGGTGTTTGAAATGGTGGGTTCTTTCTAATTTAAGCTGAAATGATCGATAACCTCGTTTGGTATACTGGGTTTGTGTGTGTATATATATATATGTATATGTTTTTCCTAGATCTGGTATATGGGTAGTATAGCTTTAGTATTATTTATTCGTGCTAGTATATTTTTGTTTTCTGTTCTGATTTTCTATTGAATTAAAATCCATTTTTGCATATTTTGAACAGCTTCATTTGGTTCAGTGTAGTCGATTTTAGAAAATGAAATGTTTATGTTATACCGATTCGTTGCTGTGAAGGGTATTTCTTTTATTTTCGTTTGCAATGGTTTGTTGTCTTGCTATATGATCAAGGAACTGTATAATTTGGGTTGTGTGGCTATGAGTTAGTTGTGAAGTGCATGGGATATGCGCTATATGTGTTAGTTTTCCCTATTCTTCTTTCAGCAGTTGAATTGTTAATAGGGACAGAGCGTTGTTTTATTCTTAATCTGATTTGGTCATTTTCAGGGATTTATATTATAAATCTTGGAAAAACATGGGACAAGCTGCAGCTGGCAGCCAGAGTGATAGTTGGGATTGAAAACCCAAAGGACATCATTGTGCAATCCGCAAGGCCATACGGCCAGAGGGCTGTACTGAAATTTGCTCAGCACACTGGTGCCAATGCAATTGCTGGTAGGCACACTCCTGGTACCTTTACCAATCAGCTCCAGACATCATTCAATGAGCCCCGTCTTCTCATTCTCACGGACCCACGAACCGACAGTCAGGTGATGATCTTCTTTTATTTCTAGTGGTTTTGTGTGTTTTGTATAAATTCATTTGTAAGCAGTTGCAACAGTAAAAATGTTTTTAGTCTGAAATTTGAAATTGTAATTTATTTGTGATCATGTATGTGGTACTATGTAGTTCTTTTATTCCCCACTTCTGTTCCGTTTGTTTTTCTCAACGTGTTCTAATAATCTTTATGTATCCGCAGCCTATTAAGGAAGCTGCTCTTGGAAACATACCCACTATTGCCTTCTGTGACACCGATTCTCCTATGCGCTATGTTGATATTGGCATCCCAGCCAATAACAAGGGCAAGCACAGCATAGGATGCCTTTTCTGGCTTCTCGCAAGGATGGTCTTGCAAATGCGTGGTTCCCTCCTTCCAGGTCACAAGTGGGATGTCATGGTAAGCACTTGCACACCACTGATGAACAATTTTTGTGCGTTATTTGTGATTGACTAGATGGCTTATTTTAGAATCGTCTCTAAACTTCTCATCTTCGCCCAAATTTCTTTTTGCAGGTTGATCTGTTCTTCTATAGAGAGCCTGAGGAGGCGAAGGACAAGGAAGAAGAAGCTGCAGCAATTGAGTACGGAAACGATTTCTCTGCACCTGTTATTGGTGGTGATTGGTCTGCCCAAATATCTGATGCTCAGTGGGCAACGGATGCACCTGCAGCCATTGCAGCAGCTCCCGGCTGGACTGGAGAAGCAGGTTTCACCTCTAAACCTTTTTATTATTGTAAAGTTTGTGCTTGAATCGTTGTGCTTGTGTTGTTTATTTTATCTACCTCTGTTTCTGCTGCTTACTTTTTCCAACTGTTGTTGTTTTGTCATGCTCAATGCAAATGATTCATTTGTTTGAACTTCTTGTACGCCCGTCTACCTATTCTGACTCATCCCTTTTATGTTTTGCAGCACCAATAGTAGCAGATGGATGGGATGCGGCTGTTCCACCACCACAGGCTCTGGCTACTCCCCCCATTATTGAAGGTGGTGCTCCCGCTCCAACCGGCTGGGATTAAGGAAATTTTGGTCGTCACAATGTGTCGTTTCTTTTGTAATCGGCTAGGTTCTCTCTTTTTTGGGTTTCGAAAAGGGATTATGATTCCATTTTGAAAAATGGATTGGTTTTAAACTGTTAAAAGTTCTAGAATTGAGTTTTCTTGGTGATCTTGACAATGTTATCCGTATTTATATATATGCTTTCTTTTACTTGATCATCTTAAATCGTTGCTAATATTAATCAGCATTGGTATATGGGATTTTCGATATACTATCCCATACTTCGGAGCACCCTAAAAATTTTGATTCTATGTATGTGTATTTGATGCGTCGTTTGTTTGTCCCCAAAAAATGAGAGAAAATTGAATCTGAAAAGAAGAAAATTGTAGTAGATTTGGTTCAACGTTACTCTCGTTTGCCCTACCCTCAATAAATTCGACAGTGACCCTCCCCTGCTATTGCACCACCACTGCAGCCACTCCTGCCGCCTTTGTACGTACAAAAACGTCCGTTTGTTTGCCTTTCATTAAAAAACAGTGGAAGTGTGGTTTGGATGACATATTGCTGAACTTTTTCGTTGATCAGGGAAATAAGGAACATTGCATGCTTTGGGCTATTCTCGTATTACCAATGGATTTTATAGTGAAATCTTAACTTTCTTCATTCTTGTTGTTTGCTTGATTTGAGTCGGGTCAACCCAAATTTGTCCAAACTTGACTCGACTTGAACTTTCTTCATTCTTGTTGTTTGCTTGATTTGAGTCGGGTCAACCCAAATTTGTCCAAACTTGACTCGACTTGGCCTTATCATGACGATCATTTTACATGCCCAAACTCAACTTTTTCTATCACTATAATTAGAGGTGGCAATTTGCACCCAATCCGTTAACCAGAACTAACCCCCCGTTAAAATTAGTATTTGGGTGGATGCTTAATGAGCCGAATTGATAACGGATGGACCCGCTAATGACCCGTGACTTAACGGTTTGATTTGGGTCAACACGCAAAACCGTTAAGCATCCGTTAATGATTGACACGGTTAACGAACATTGGCATTCCTCTCTTCGAAGACTTTGGATTTCAGGCAATAACGAAGTGCTATATGGTCAAATTATAGAGCTTCAACCATCAATTCCTCCACGCCCACCCACAGCGGTTGCAATAAGTGCAGCAGCTGCTGCTTCTTCTTCTTTCCTCATTTTTGACTATTTGGAGTGAGAGAGCAGTGACCCGTTAAACTAACGGATTAAGTTTGCGTGACCCATTAGCTTAACGGATTGAGTTTGTGTGACCCGTTAGCTTAACGGATTGAGTTTGGGTCACCAGTTAACTTAACGAATCGAAGAAAAACCGACCCAAATCCGTTAAAACCAACTCATTTACAGGCCTAACTATAATATATTTGAGACATACATACTCATTGTAGCTAATGTTCCCCACTCCCCCATCCTTTTTTTCGCCTTCCTTTTCTCAATTGCAACCCCGGAAGGTAGTGAATGGATTATCATTTTATAACTCCTCCAGTTTGTTAGTTTTGAATGAGTCATCATTTTCGGATGGAAAAAAAATTGCTTGTACAGCAAGTTATAGCCAAAAATTGTTGTTAGTGTCAAGCATCGTACACTCCTCCCTCCTATATTCTTTTACTTGGAGAACTGAACGTTGTTGCCTTCCCGCACACGAAGCGAATGGACGCTGTGCTGTGGGTCAGTTTCGGAGCGGGGGGCAAATAGAGATCAGAAGAATGATTCATTTGGATCGACGACCCCTGTAGAGTTCCCCAACAATATAGAGCTGGGGAAGCTCAGGCCTGGTCAAGATCCGAACAAGGAGGAGCTCTCTATTACTTTGAGAAGAGAGTTGTTGGTTTGACCAACAACGAACTATGTGGGTGGGAAAATGGACCTTCTTTCTTTGATTTTCAGCAAGCATTTTTGGAAAGTCACAATTCTATTCAGTTAGAGAATAAATGTAGAATGGCAATTTTGAAGGGCTGATAGCAGCTCTAAAATAAAGAGAATTTAATAAGTCGACCCTCAGAAGATTTCATGGGATGAATTGAATAAGTTGTCCTAACTCACGTTAGCCCCAATTGTCCCGGTTGCAATGAATTCATTTATTTTCTACCCTGCAATAAAATTAGGCAACCCCAAGCTAACCCAAGTTCCCCCGAATTCATCCAAATCCAAAATTAAACCCGACCCCAAATTGTAAATGATAATTAGGGTCGGGTTGACCTTGCAACGTGCCCAACTTGTCCGAGTGAACCTAATGAGGTAGGGTTATGAAATGACCATCCCTTTCAACTAAAAAACAATGAATAAATAAAAGCACACTCAAATGTTGTAGACTACTCGGAAATGGGGTTCAACCAGGATACAATCTGCTTGTGTGCCAACTTAGCAAACCAATGCCTTCAACCACAACTATACCTCCAAGTTGTTGGTCGGAATTTGATGCACGGGAGTAGGTCGACCAAAGGGCTATCCAATTCGATCAACATTTCAGCTTCACTTCGCTTGCTTCGAAACTCTATTGGCTTTTCTTAACATTTGCAATTGATGCCCTGTAACTTTACTTGACATTCGCATACAAGTGTAGATGCAGTCCAATAGCATTTTACTTTTCAACGAGATAAAATTTTGGAAAATGAATAAATCGAAAGGAATGAAAGAAAGTGCATAGGGAGAAAATGGGTGTGCGGAAATCACTTCCCTAACACTACATGATGTGAACATCGGTGCTGACATGCAAAAATAGGTAATACAAAGTTTGCTCGACAAACAAACATGAAAAAGATAATGAAATGAAACAAAATCTGAACCTGCATATTGAATCGAGAGGAGGAAATCTGTTGTTATCTAATAATATTCACAAGTATATAACTTTTAGAGATATTAGAACCTACAAGAAGCGGCGAAGTTGAGAACTATACGAGTGTCTTGTTGCTACTTATGTTTACTTCCCCTATCATGACAATGGGCCATGTGACAAGGTAAACTGTAAAGTCTACCCAAGAATTAGTTTTCACCTTGAAGAATATATTTCTCAGCAAATCCCAGTACTATGCTCTTTTGGTTGATGATCTTCTTACCATTTATTTTCTGTACATGAACCCAAATCCTTCGGACGGGTTGAGTTAGAGTTATGAGGCAAAACCTTTTAGTTAGCTTCAAAGAAACAGCAACTCCCCGTTAGCTACCCAGTTCATGAAGCTCGCTGAATATGCGGGTGTCATATTATCACAGCTGACCTCCGATTCGCATTGCTCCTTTCCCTAATAAATCAGGAAAAATAAGACATTAACAATTCGGTTCACTGCTCTAACACAGGGAGGACAAAGATGACAAGTCTAACAGAATATGGAAGTCTATAAAACATCTTATGGAGGTAACAGTTCTGCGAAAATAGAAACCGACTAATACTAAAATTTGAATAATACGTAACGTCAATGGATAAAGTCCAAGGTCCAACTCTTTTCCTCCAACTTTATTAAGCAAACTAGTTATCGCCACTTGGTCACTACTGAAAAAAGGATGCTATGACAGAGTTCTACTTACATAAGGGCAGTAGAATGGTATAACCAACTACTCTTCCGTCTTTTCATCAGGAAATCTGTTAATCTTTTCTAAATAAAGGCAAATGGTACACTTTTTCACTATTTCACTATTTCGTGCCAATTCCAGCAAGAAGATGATAATAGCTTACCTTGCTCGTGAATCCAGATTCACTTGCAGATGTGCCCGTTTCAATCTTTGGTCCATTCACAAGATTCTCCGAAGAAAGACTGGTCATAGACCTATTGCCAATCAATTGTCAGTTCACACGATATATTGCCAAGTCTAATCTGCATGCATTTTTTGTGAGAGGGTAGGAATAAGTACCTTCCACATATTTCTTCTTCACAGGAATTTCCAGATGAGGACAACCAGTCCGCATCCAGAAAATTTGACAAGTTGCAATCATCGTCGTGTTCATCATAAATGATATGATCACTCTGGAGGCATTCGTCTTCTTGCAACCCACCAAAAATCTGCTTACGAGGCATTGAGGGAGTAAACCTACAAAAGCCATTATTAGACCGGTAAAAGGAATTACTGAAGGCCTCCATCAATAAAGATAAACCAACCATTCAATTTATTGGCTTCGAAAAACTAGAATTGTTTTTGTTTGGCCATTAGAAACGTGATATTGTTACAACAGCTTTTCTTGGTATACAAGTACATGAACTGCAACACAAGCATACCTGCAACAGGATATCTCACTTTCGCAAGCTGAGATTGCTGGTGCAGACTCTGAAATGGCTCTGTTACTTCCTTGTGCGATTTCAGACAAAGGTTGATTGTGCCCAACATCTGTGCTTGCCATAGGTGAATCACTTTCGCCGAGAATATGGCCTTCAGATAGTGACCTTTTGATAAACGACCTACATATGCAGAAATTCGTCTTGAATGCCATGTGTAGAGTAAGCCACAGGTTATTTATTCCTCATGATAATATCAAACAAACAGAAACAGCAACATTGATTTATTTCTTTTTCTTTTTTCTGTTAATAAGAAACCATAGTATTAATTTACACATCATTCGGTTTAGGGTTTAGGGTCATAAGCTGAGTATTAGTTTAACCCTAAATTTAGAGTCATATATTTTCTTCTTACAATGGTGGTCTCCCTATTTTGACTGCAAAGAACAAACACATAACGTTTCATACATAACATTGTCACCAGAAAAATTAGGATCATACCTCCCAACATTGTAGTGTTGATCCGAGTTCAATTCCCACAGTTGTGGTTTACTTGGTTGTGGTTGAAAGTACCCTAGGAATCTGCACAATTATACAGTGAAATAGTGCACCTGTTAGCTTACGCTACTCAAGCGGAAATGGACCAAGTATATCAAGCTACAATTTGCAGGGTCCTCAAGATCTCTTTGAGTAGAAAACAAATACAGCTATTAACCTGTTAATAAAAGTGACTTATTTAACTTACACATTAATAGCATCTTGTTTCTCACCATCCACGTAGGCATTACTGTAAAATCGCTGTAGAGTTCTAAAGAACTCCTGGGACTGGGTTGCTGCCTTCCACTGGCCTCTAGTCTCAGAGAATATCTGTTTCAGATCAACAAGGCAAAAATGAATGAACAACTGCCGAATTTAAAAGAATTAGAATAAAATTTCAACAAGAAACATAACAATCAACCGATACAATAAGACCATTTATATGGCCAAGGTATGAGGGAAAATGCGAGTATTACACTCCCACTTTAAAACCGGGATCAAGTCCCGGTCTTGCCTTGGGCCTTGCATGATTGCATCCACTAAAAAAGGCATGTCAACCTTATACCTTGGATCTTTTTACAAACTACCATGACATAGAGTTCCAACTATTTAACAAAGAGTTTGAAATCCAGAATCTCACAGGGGAGGATCCACCAATTAACAAATATAAAACACAATAAATGATTTTGAGTAATTAAGTTACCACTTCCATCTTCCCAATTTTAATCCATTACGTTCTTCATACTTTTATTTATCGGATACCCGCACTGGAAATTGAGATCTAAAATCATGCATTTTAGGTTCTGTGCTGCAGGTAATGTTTAGAAGGGTTACCTTATTATGAGCTGCAGAACCGCCATATTGTAGTGCAAGTATGTCACCCATTGTCTCATAAACTCTCATCAAATCTTCAGCCAGCGGGTTATCGAGATCAATATCTGGAGATTCTATAAATCCTAAAGCATGAAGCTGATGCCCAAGAGCAACTAGCCCATAAGAATATTGGGCCACGTTTGTGCGATCTAAACAGTCTATGCAATTGGTCCTCAGGACTCCCTTCTGAAACATCATGGTTGTGACATTGCAATTCATGCTTGCATCATCACCATTACTACCGTTGCTAATCTCTGTTTCTCGGCTATCAGCATCCTCATCTTTACTTGAACAGCTATGTGACAAGCAGTCATCGACATCATCATTTTTTCTGTAAAATCAAAGTTGTCAGCATCGTAAATAGCTTGCAAGTACTTCTATACATGCATACTTTCAAACACCTACTATTGTATATAATGATATATAAAACTACTGAACAACAAAGCATATAACAAGGAATACCAAGCCGAAAAGGCAATATCTGGGCAAGAACTTACTCAAAGCCAGATAATCCTTCACGCCTTAAATTGGGGGTTACTTGAGAATAGAAGATTCCGGTCAATCCCAATGCATATGTAGCCACTTTTCCGAGATGTGCCAATACATTGGTAGCTTTGCTGTAAATGATACAGGTTCAATTAATCCCAACAATACTTTTAACTAACGACGTTCTTTCTACCTAAATAGGAAAAGGGTAAGTTAAGTACCTTCTGGCATGTTCGTGCAGATCCCAATGGAGAAACCTCAGGCGGCTCTCTTTTGGTAAACTCCTATTGATAAATCTGATAGCATGTGAAAACTCTGCACGGAGAATTGTTTCTCGAGGCTTCTTCTCATTTGTCTGGAAAGAACAATCAATTATAGGAGTAACGATGGAAAGAGAGTTGGAAGGACGATCAGATTTAGTTTAAAATTTATATACAAGGATAGCAAAACGAGAAGCATTGATGTTGTAAAATAAACAAGTGCTACCTTAATCAGATTCAAAATAATTATTGGGTCTCCATATCTCTGGACAAGATTTTCAAAATGAAGTCTTGTGGCCTCATAATTAAAATCCTTCCTCGATACTGGCAACAGATAGAATGTCAGTGGAACATATCAGAAATAACCACATAGAATAAAACAAGTGGGTTTACTGGAGTCATACATATTATGTCAGGTTTGATATTTAGTCGAGAGGTTTCCTGGGACCAGAAAAGGGGAATTGAGCCTCGGTGCTGCACAACAGAACTTATTCGTACTGGGAGTCCTTCAGGAGCATCTTCAATAACAAGCTGTTCTGTCTCAACATCATTAGCTACTCTACCTTTCTCATTTACACCTCGCCTTAGATATCTGCACAGACGGGAATGCAAATTTATATTTCTAAAGAATATAGTATTAACCATTAATTAATACAGAAAGCAGGCAATAGCAGTGTCCAAACCTGGTGCCAGCAAAGTGACGTGAACGTCTGGCAATGAGGGTCAACTTGAAATCCCTGCCAGATACAGAAAGATCGACCTGGATACCGAAGCATGAAGCCATTGAAAATATTACCAAAAATGTGCATAAAATTTCCTTAAGAAAACTATAAAGGATGAAATCCTGTATTTATCACTACACAGTCATAGTCATAGGATACCCGTGCAACTAAACACAAACAATACTGTAAAACGATTCTGACATTTTGTAAATCTTAAGAAATAGAAAACATACACTCCCAACTTAAAAGGGAAAAATAATAAGCTTAGAGAACTAAATTGCAAAAGAAATTCCGTCAAGCGATCATTAAATTTCTAGTTATAAGTAGTGCCAATGAAGGATTTAGTGTTCTTACCTGTTTAAAGAATCCATACACTAAGGCAACTGTCCAGAGAGTATTCTTCAGACAATATCGGATTCCACGCGTCAAATACTCATTCCAAACAAACATTGTTTCATAAAGGGATGATCCTGTCTGATTATCACATAAGTTCTTTTGAAGACTAGACATAACATTGTATGAATAGCTGAAAAAGAAGTCCTTTGTGAGGTCCACCGTGCATAGGAGCTTCTTGTATCTATTTCAACAAGAAAAGGAAAATGAGGAGTAATGTATATCAGTAATTAACTTTATAATTTAAACAAAGCAAAAAAATACTGATGAAACAACCATTTGAAGTAAAGATATTAACCAGAAAGGGAAAAAAAGGAGAAAAGGAAAGAAAGTGGTTTCCCCCGTGAAAACCTGATGATACCTTGCCTCATTATATTTACATCACAACGGCAATGAAGTTTGCCCCTGCGTATTTGCAGGAAATGAACTGGCAAAGGCAAGTGGCAATAGCCCCTAAAAAGCAGTATTAACAATGAAGGATCTAACAAAGAAGATTTCGTATATGCCAAATTAATAGTCCATAAGATTCGTTATTTGCCTTATCTTAGCAAGGACAAACTAAGGTAGCAGAAGAACAAGAACCAAGTCTGAATCGAGAAGGTCCGCATCATTAACTTCGCATTGAAGGGTGTATTAACTATTAACAATGGAGTACAGAGATTACCTCCCAAGTGAAGAACTTTCTACTACTATATTAGCCAAGTTAATTGAAACCTAAATTACGTAACACCATGGCACGATTCTTATAGAAATACAAATTGGCGATTTAAAATTCTGAATGCTACTCTCTTAAATCGCTTTAGAAGTACCAAGTACATATTACATTTACATGCAAAATGGACAAAAGACCTGTTCTCATCATTCTTAGAATTGACCAATTTTGACCGCACGGCAGGATTTGGAACTGGAATCATCTCACTCTTGGAAATTGCATAGATCGTATGGCCACAAATTGTGCCAATTTTCCTTCTTTTTGTAATAATTATCATGTAATAAGGTCCCAAAAATTTCACGAACCCTAAAATCAGAGGAAAATATCATTAGATTTTAAATTAAGAAGAAAAAAGATGTGCAAAGGTATAAAACCACGCAAAGAAGTCTTACCAACGATTCCGTAACAAATGGTGATAAGTTTAAGTCCACCCATCGACTTGTTTCCTTCATGTATCCGTTTCAGGAGGTCATAGCACTCATTCTCCGAGTATGTTGCAGGATCTTCAAGAATGTTTAACTCAGATGGATCCAATCTGTCGATCTTTAAAACCCTCCAAAAGGTTCTGCTTTTGTCTCTTCCTATCAAATAAAAATTCTGCATACAAAACCGTCATTAATAATCGGTAGACTCAACTATTGGCACAACAAAGAGGTGAAACAAAGAAACGAAGCAACAAGTTTACACTACTTTTTCTATGTTTCTAAAATGAGAGCAACAAAACAGAAAGCTTTCAACAACCAAATCCATTAACATCGAGTTTCTATCCGAATGAGTTGAAAATACACGAGATTTCCGAATTAAACAGGAACGGAAAGATATCGTAAGATTTTCAATAACGAATCAAATTAGATTGACAGCAGGTCAAGATTTGCAAGGACTCCTGATGCAGCACAAGAAACTAGCAGATTCAATACCAAAACACATCAAGAAATCGACATCAATAAAATCCAATGCATACAAACTCAAACTAACTAATACTCAAAAACCCAAATCATAAAGTTGACCAAAATTAATTTCTCAACAATCAAAACCAAAACTTGAAAACTGTTTCAATCTCAAATATTTGTCCTTCAAGTCAAATCCAGCATCACAAAACTAACATTAACAATTTAGCAGGATTCATGTTATGCATTCCTCAACACAAAAACAGATCAAACCTTAAAATACATAACACATACAATTCCAAGTATATACAGAAAACATTATATTTAGCAAAAATCTAGTACCGAGCGAGTTTCGTAGAGCTTGAACTTCTGCAAAAAGCAAGAACTGGGTTGTTCCGGGTCGAGCGGATTAGGAGGTAGCTTCCCTGTCTTGGAGTTCATGATTTCGGATGAACCCGGGCCTCAAAAAGCTCGGGCAAAAAAGCTTCTTGCTTTCAAAACCTGTTTAGCACTTAAATTTCAAAACCCAACTCCCTTCACTGCCCAAAAGCTCCAAAAACCTCAAATTTTATACACACAGCACATATGCAAACATATACATATATATAGAACGTAACGCAATGAGAGATAGAGGGTCAATAATTATATATATGTATGTATATATATGTTTCTGAAATTCAGAGTACAACAAAGTTTTGAAAGAGCAAAAGGGAAACTAAATTACAAGCAGAAAAGCTAAGAGGCTGGAAGAAGAAAGAAACTCTCTTTCTCTCTCTCTCTCTCTGAAAGTCTCTGACTTTGTGTTTTGCTTATTAAGCAAAGCAGACAGAGAGAAAAGCTCTCTCTCAGATCCTCAGGAAAACAGAGAAAGGCAAAGGCAGCTTCCGTTTCTGTATCCACACAAAAAAAAACAATATTTACAATAATTGATGCCTCAACTCTTTATATATAATTTTTTTTTATTAAATAAAATCTGATTTCTCTTGCTGGGTCGGATTTTTTTTTTAAATTTCTCCTCTTTTATTTGTTTTTTCGTTTTTATTTTCTCAGAAAATTCGTGACCCACCGAGTCAACTCAAGATTTACCTTTTTTTTTTTTTTGGAAATTTTATATGGTCGTTATTGTGAAATTAAAAAATGGAAAGAAAAAAAAATTTATTTATTTCCAGTGTTTGAGGAATTTTGTCTTTTTGGCCTATGCCTTATGGTTTGCATATTTTATTTTCACTTGAGTGGGGCTGGAGTGGACGTATTACCAATAACTATTCACTTTTAAAAGGAAAATTTAATATTAAATTAGGAAGAAAAAAAATACGAAGATGATACCATGGGGTGCGAGAATATGCTAATATGCTGCATTTTCTCAACATGTCTCCTTCTTTTTATGAAATTACAGAATTACATATATATTTGTATTATTTGTTGATTTTTTGTAAATCTCCAATCATTTTCTAGAGTTGATCTCCTTCTTGTAAATTGGAGAATTACATATATATTTGTACTAAAATACTTATTTATCAGATTTTTTTACTTTTCGTAAATATCAAATATGTATATTTTGTGTTTGTAAGAGCTCAAATTTAAAATGTCCAAATTTACGAGAGCGAGAATACACCAATATAAGTTTTTTTTTATCCAAATATTTATCAAATTTTTTGTGAATATTAGATATGTGTATTTTGTGTTTGTAAAAGAACTCATATTGTAAAAGAACTCATACTGTAAAAGAACTCATACTCAAGACGTCTATATTTACGGGATGAGTTATATGCTTTGTTTTGCTCAACTAGTCTCTTTCTTTTTATAAATTCCGGAATTGTATATAGGTAAAGCTCCCTATGATAAAACAGTTTATACAATTTGATTTTGGTTATTTTCAATTCATGATATTCGTAATTGTGATTTCATATGTACTTAGAGTATGTAATAAAAAGACTCATGCCGCCGCATTTATGTTTCTAGGCATCGTAAGTATTATTATTTGAACGTGTTTGAACCTAAATAGCTGCTTAATATACTAGTATCTGATCTAAACATTTTATTTGGTGTATGAATGAATTATTTACCTTTAACAAAAATATTTATACCCAATAAAAATAAATTTAAAAAAAAGTACTCAAATTTATTAAACTCAGGATGTGACATCCCACATCGACCTACGGAGAGGGGGTAATGTGCCTTATATATACATGTCCACCTCCATTTAGCACGAGGCCTTTTGGGAGCTCACTGACTTCGGATTCTATCGGAACTCCGAAGTTAAGCAAGTTTGGGCTAGAGCAATCTCATGATGAGTGACCTACTAGGAAGTTGCTCGTGAGTTCCCAGAAACAAAACCATGAGGACGTGGCCCAAAGCGAGCTATATCGTGCTACAACAGAGCCGGTCCGGGATATGACAAAATTGTGACATCCCACATCAACCAACGGAGAGGGGGTAATGTGCCTTATATGTACATGCCCACCTTCATTTAGCACGAGGCCTTTTAGGAGCTCACTGGCTTCGGATTCCATTGGAACTCCGAAGTTAAGCGAGTTTGGGCTAGAGCAATCCCATGATGTGTGACTTACTGGGGAGTTGCTCGTGAGTTCCCAGAACAAAACCGTGAGTACGTGCCCCAAAGCGAACAATATCGTGTTACGGCGGAGCCGGTTTGGGTGACAAAATTGTGACATCCCACATCGACCAACGGAGAGGGGGTGATGTGCCTTATATGTACATGTCCACCTCTATTTAGCACGAGGCCTTTTGAGAGCTCATTGGCTTCTGATTCTATTGGAACTCCGAAGTTAAGCGAGTTTGGGCTAAAGCAATCTCATGAGTAGTGACCCACTGGGAAGTTGCTCGTGAGTTCCCAAAAACAAAACCGTGAGGGTGTAGCCCAAAGCGGACAATATCGTGCTACGGCGGAATCAATCCGGGATGTGACATAGGATGTTGAAATTTATGGTTCATTTTTTGTCTTCAATTTAGTGGTCCGCCGACAAATAAGCATATTGCCTTTTATAAAAAAAACTTATTATTTTTAATTGAATAATTACCATTTTGGAAAAAAAAAATTGAATAATTACCATAATAAGAGATTATCAAATTACACTCTCTTTTTTTTTTAGTATGTGATGTGGGGCCGCACAATTAATACACTTCTAAAACCAACAAAAATATACTTCTTCTACACTACACGTTATGTTGCCTTATTGCTATACTTCTTATAGCTGTTTTTTCTTTTTCTGAACCAAAGAAAAATATGGTGACATGATATTTTTTTTTTCATGTATACAAAACTCTCTCTCATAATGTAATGTAGGGGTGGGCATCAATTCAATAGAACCGGCTGATTCGAACCGTAGTGGCTAGTTTGGTTTGGTTTTGACCAAAGAAAAATTCAAATGGTACAAAATTAAACCGTAATCAATTAGGTTAGTTATGGTTTTAAACTTTTGTAAACCGCCTTAAAACAAAACTGGACAGACTACTTACATATTTATTTAATATTATTTTATTTTACATTTGCATTCCTCTCATTGCAATGTTGAATTTTATCCTCCAACTCTTTGTTTGGTCGGTTGCATGATTATAATCACTGGGATGCCTCTTCCTTCAGCGTCAAGACCTCCTTACGCAAAGTTCTTATAGTCTGTTGGCAAGTCTGGGAGTCTAGAAACCATTTGTTGTTCAAAAATCTTTTCCTCCATCCTGTTAAGGTTATTCGTACTGCCACCAAAATTCTGGAAGGAGTTTAAGCTCATCACCCCCAATTCCCTAATTACTTCAGTAAACACTATCGGCTCTAAATTTTTCACTTCTATCTGTTGGAATCCCCCTTCCCATAATCATGTGAAACTTAATTTCGATGGTTCTGTTCTGAATGATTCTGCAGCTGCAGGTTTTATTATTCGATCTCAAAATGCAAATGGTGAGCCTTTGATTGTTGGAGCTAAGCCTATTGGTCCTTCTAATGCCCTCTTGGCGAAAGCTACAGCGCTGCGTCTTGGTCTTAAGCAAGCTATCAGGGCAGGGCATAAAAAGATTGTCGTTGTGGGTGACTCAAAAATCCTTATTGATTGCATTAATGGTGCATGTTTCGTTCCCTGGAAGCTTTGAGTTTTGCTTAATGATATTATAAACTTTGTACATAATTTTGAGTCCATCAGTTTTGTCCATGTCTTTCGAGAAACGAATTTCGTCGCTGACAGTTTAGTTAATTTAAGCCATTCTCTACATTAAGATTGTATTTGGCTTAATTCTGTTCCTTGTTGTGCAAGAAATGCCTTGCACTTTGATAACTCTTGTATTGGATAGAGGCTTTTCTGTTTAATTTTATTTTCCTCTTAAAAAAAATGTTGAATTTTATTTTACATATGCAATCCTCCCATTACATATTTATCTAATAACTAGATAAGAAGCTTGAATTTAAAGGTTTATGGAATTTGATGGCATGTTGAATTTTAAGATGGATTGATTACCAAAAAAATGAATATGTATGCATTAAAATAGTGCACTAAATTTTTTATTTCAAGGATGTAAATAAATAAGAGGACAAGTCATAGATGGGGTAATTCATCAAGGAAAGGTAAGGGGAAAGATTAAAATCTTCTCTTTGCTAAATAAATACAAAATTACACCCCTTCTCAAGCAACCATTCCTTCCAATATATATATAAATAGCAAAATACGAGTTAGGAACATTTTGTGAACAGTAGGGGTTACCTCCTATAGCCCCATCTAGTAAAAAGAAAGTTATAGACTATAAGCACTCAGGTAAGTATCCGAGTTACAAACGCAGTAAGTACAGGTTCAAAAATAAGAATTTTAAATCTAATAGCTTTTATGAGAAACCTAAATCCATTAAATGGAAGCAAGGTTCACCAGGTAAGCCAAAAAACACCGACCAAAAAGGAAAGTGTTACAAGTGCAGTAAGTTTGGGCACTATGCCAACAAGTGTAGAGTCAAGAAGACCATTAGTCAACTGAAAATCTCCGAGGAAAGAGAAAAATCAGTTAATCCAGGTTCTAGAGTTAAGAGACACAGATCCCAGTCAATCTGAACAAAATTCAGATTATAGTTCATCCTCTAGTCAACCTTCCACAGCACCGTCCTCACCAAAAGTTAAATTAGGAAGTACTGATGCATGCTGTAAAACCATATCAATACTTAATAAACAAGAAGAACAGGAAAATCTTCTTATTGAGTTAATTAGTAAAATAGATGAGCCTGAGTTAAAACAACTTTACCTTAAGAAACTTAAGAAGTTAGTCACTCAAGAAAAAACCAATACGAGTCAGTCACAAGACAAATCTTTGTCTATATATATATATATATTTTAATGCATACAATATATTTACACTAAGGGGTAAGGAGTGGGCTAAGCCTTACAATAGGCTAGCCATAATAATTTAGTTCAAATTCGTCTTTAGTGAGAATCGAATATAAGACACCTCACTTACAAATGAAAAAGAATATCAGCATACCGTAGTACTAAGTGGCCTATTGCTTCCAATATTAAGTTAGACTTTACAACTAAGCTATCCTATAGGAGGAGTGGAAGACTAGGAGGGAGAATCCGTATATTTTATGACTCAACTTCGTCAAAGCATTCGGTACTTCATTTGCTTTTTGATTAATTAACATTCTTGAGCTCAACGTGTTGTATGTATAAAATCAAATATTATTAACTCCAATAATTGTTCAAGTCTCCATACAATATCGATGACATTGTCAATAAACTTTTGTTTAACATAAAACGAGTGTGAATGTAGGAATTCACGAGTTTAAACTTAATGAACAATATCACTGAATAAATAAATGAGATGATTGAAGTATAGACTAAAGAATAAGAAAGAAAAATAGAAATTATTCTAGACTCCTCCCCTCCTTCTTTTATTTTCTCTTTTCTTCTTGGATAAGTTTCGCTCTTCGTAATATTGAATGACTTGATTTGAGCCATGATCATATCTGAGTACCCTATCACTATTTTTCTACTCATCCCTTATTCCAATTCTACTCCCAAACTCCTATCTCAATGATTTCTGTTTTCTCTAAACTTCGATCTACCCCCGATTTGAATGACTTTGCTATGATATGCTCATATGTTTTTAGCATTCTTTGTCAAATAAAGACTATTGTTTGCTTTTATGAGCAGTTGGATCATTGGAGTCCGAATATATAGATCTGTCAATTATTCAATAGAGTTTTTATGGCTTTAATTATATGATACATTCAATAGTAACGTGTCTTCCATTCTTAGTGACAGCCAAAGCGTAGAGTTATGGATTAATTAGGGTTTTTGTTTTTTTGTTGGTCAATTCCATAGAACAATGATGGTTTTGATTTATACACACATAGAAAGATTGATTAGATGTATAATTCAGCCTACCAAACATAAGAAATGAATCAATTGAGTTGAAGTGGGCAACCTATTCAACATGGTTAGCTGTATCCTCCATCCCCTCTTCAATTTATATTTCATCACCAATTCACCATCCCATCTTTCGTTATCTCTTGCCTCTAAAACAAAGGATATATTTTTTTAATTAGGTATTAGGCTAGAAGTCAATCAAGGCCCCGTGGTCGTAATCCTACGGTTGTAAGGAAAAATGGTAATAATGGGAAATACTTTTCAACGTTGCCTGATTTTTACACGTAGCTAGACGGCAGACTGGATGACGTGGCATAACGTGGAGCTTTCCTATCCACCACGTGAATTTTATTTCGTTTCGACAGCGACACCACGTGTCTACCGTGTCAAACCAATCATTCGCAAATTGGCGGATCCGAGAGGGCATTTGTCAAATACTCGCAGGCTCGCAGCCACTCCATGCCTTTTTCCTACTAGCTTTTGCCACCTTCGACAACTTAATGTAAATAATAACATTATTTTTTGTTGTTGGAAACTTGGAATTTTAAACATGTTTTACATGGATATATATTACAGACCCAGTTTTCAAATGCGTGGGACCAAATATTAAACAAATATTAATTACCACATGAGTTAGTATACAAATACTTCGATTTTTGGGTGTAGGTAGAAATGAAATTGGATGAATATTTCTGTTATTTTTCTATCTTATTGGGGTTTACATTTTTTCTTATTACAAACGATATTATTCTTCTAAGTTAGACTATTAGAAGGAGAAATTGTTTAAACCCAATACATAATAAATTGAAAAACAATCCACCACTTCTAAGAATCTGAAACTTGACATTTACTTTTGAAAAGCATATGATAAGTTTTGTTCTACTTGCCATAAAAAAGATTTGATAGGAAATTGAGATTTAGAAGTGAGCTAAGGGACACTCATTTGTTTTCTAATTTTGCATTGGGTAACATGACATGCATAGAGAGATAATGTTGTTTATTGCAAATGTGAAGCCATTGATTTTTACTTTTTTTTTTTAAAGTTAGATGCTTAATTCAAGCAACATATATTAAGATGATACAAAGCACAACTCAATATTATAGCAGACCAATAGTTACAATTAAACTTATTTTTTGTAATGCTTTCTAAAATTAAATTTCAATCTTACTTTCTTCCTTGAAACTCAAATTTCACCATTACAAAAAATAACCCTTACAATTAAATAAAGTGACTAAAATGAGTCAATGAATGACTTGGAAGCACCCTTTACAACCAAGAAGAAAACTACATACTTGAGTAGGTCCTTACATTTGGTCACTCGTGAATATTATTTTCTTGATACAAATAATTAATATACATATATATATATAGAGAGAGAGAGATTGAACACTTAAATTTCGAGAAAATTGGCAAAAGTACTCACTATTTGTTTTATAAAATAAAAAACACTCACTTTTTAAAAATTAATTAAAAATACTCAATATCGACACTATATCAATACAATATAGACAAATATAGTGTTGATACGCTGTCGATATTGAGTGCTTTTGATTAAATTTAAAAAAAATAAGTATTTTCGATTTAAAAAGATAATAATAAGTACTTTTGCCTATTTTCCTAAATCTCAAGTGCGAAGTTTTGTTTGTAATATAATGTTCTTAATTATTGAGTTGTCTTTATCTTGGTAACTCGATCGTGAACTTAGATCACACACTTTCCTAGTTACTGGTTTAGACAGCGAGTTGTTTTCTTAAATGAGATTAGCATATATAAGTGGTGGGTCTGTGGCTGTCTGATGGAAAAAGACCTCAGAGAGAGAGAGAGAAATAATTGAGAGAGAGAGAGAGAGAGAGAGAGAGAGAGAGAGTGAGTAGTGAGAAATGGAGGTTTGCTTAAATTGTGAGAGAAGCCTTTCTTTCTTTCTAATTATTCTAATCAAATCTGAAATTGTGACGTGGATTTGAGTTGTTTGGATTCTCCGCCTATGCAATTTACCATCTAACTTTTTATGCACGAACACATGATGAAAACATGGAGAGGGTTTCTGGGGATTGGCTACAATGCTCGCAAACATTGAATGCTCACACCGATCTCATCTTTCTTCCCTCCCTCTCTCCTCCCTCCTCCCTCCTTTTAACGGTGAGATCGGTGTGAGCATCCAATGCTTGCGAGCACTGTAGCCTATTCCGAATTCCTGACTGTATTTTCCAAAAGTGAAGTATGTGTCTTTTACTCTCTAAATTCTAATCTTTTTATCTTTTTCCAATTTGTGGCATAACGCTTTTGCCAGTTCATTTTCCTATCTACATCTTCTTCAGTCTTTTTATATGCATACAGACAAAATAACTCTTTCATGTACGATGTGAAGGTTCAAGCCTTTAACATAGCTATATATTGAGATCTATTTGTTGATTTGTCTCCTGAATTTATATAAAACTGTCAATTTTTTCTTTAAACTTTAATTTTAGCTAATTATCCCTCTGATTTTTTATAAATAGCTAATTTCTCTTATGCCGTTAGATTTTGAAGTTTTTCATCCAATTTTCTATCCATCTTGATCACATGGATAACACATAGCAACTGTATGAGGGCAAAAAGGTAATTTAATTTTGGTAAATTGGGCGCAAAGCTAATATTTTGCAGCTATTAATTAGACTCACATAGCTAATTCAAACAGAAAGTGTACAGAGTCTACTAGCGAAAGAGAAGAAGAAGAAAAAAAGCAATATACTATCCACATTAGGAATAAAATTACGGTGTCCATGTGACCAAAATTGATGGAAAATTGGATGAAAAGTTCCAAAATAATGTTAGGGAGTAATCATCTAAAATTAAAGTTTAGGGGTAATTGGCTAAAATTAAAGTTCAAGGGAGAAATTGGTAGCTCCTCCATACAAGTTCGGGAGGGGGGGGCAAATTGACAAATACCTCAGATATTTATGTTAATTAATAGAATTTAGGTGAAACCACACAAAAACTAGCCATAATAATTCAGTATTTATCTTGTCATCCACAAGAGTCAAACTTAATACCTCTCACTTACATGTGGAGATACCATTAGGCTATATTACCACGTGACTATTTAATTTTTACATTTTAATTAGGAAAATTCTACTGTATCCTTTAAAACAAAGGGTACTGAAATTACCCATCATTGTTATTTACTTTTGGGCTCCATACTTTCATGTTTAATGGTACTAAAACATGATATTAACATTCAATATTTGAATTACAAAAAATGTAATTATCACTAAAGTTTATAGTCCAGAGTACACAATAATGATAATTAAGGTTATAGTTAATACAAACAAAGAGCATAATTATTTATGTAACAAGGTTTGTGTTTACGTTATGGATGTCCTATTACATTGTCAAGATATTTAAAAAAAAAAAAATAGACCTAAACTAGTTTTTAAAATGAGTAATGTTAGGGATACCCCACCAAATTTGATTAAATGAAATCATCCATCAATCCCTAACCTAAATGATCAAGCTTGCCACTGCACCATTATATTGTTTCCACCAGCACCGCACACCTGTTGCTCCATAACTGCCCCATCGTCGCCGCCTCTCTCCCTCACCATTCCACCTCAGTGTCAACTCACCCTCTCATCGTCATACTGCCTTAACTTCTAAGAAGAAAAAAAAATCAATTTAGGTTAGGGGTGATTTGATTCAAATGCTCTCACCATCTTATTGAATTTGTTCTTAGTTATCTAGCAAGATAGTTGGGTCTCAGATCAATTTATCTATGGGATAACGATTCATATGATATATATATCCAGTGCTCACAACAAGATTTAAAACCAATAGAAGATCAATTGTTTCCACAGAAGCATCTTTCTAAAAGAAAAGCCAATTAATTCCATAGATAAATTAAGAACTCAATTTGAAACCCAGTACGATGGTACGATGGAACGGCAGAGAGATGGCGAGGCGGCAGAGTGGAACGGTAGCGAGGAGGCAAGGGTGATGTTGGTTTAGAACGCTATGATGGTGTAAGGTTAGGGCTAGCACTTTTGATTTAGTTTTGTTCGCGAGCCTTTCGCAGGGAGCAAGCTAGGAGCACACGGGTCGGCCCTTCCGTTGGCCCGAGCCTTTCTATTGGCGTTCTGCTCCAATAGGCTTCACTCCTATCCCTTCGGAGGGATGCTCGTGAGACCTTCTGTTGTATGGTTGTTGTCAGGCGTGCCACTATTGGCTTCTGCCAATAGAAAAATGTAATATGTATTAAGTACTTGCGCCACAAGTAATATAACTTCCGTTCATCGGATTGGGCGACTTAGTTAGATAAGTGCAGTTAGGTTCTTTTTATTGCCTTGCTTGTTAAGGACTTTATTCTCTCTCGATGTTTATACCAGAGATTGCTTGAGATAGGATTTTGTTATAAACTGGTTATAACCAAAATGCCCCACGCTCGCGCATACACAAAGGTAAAGACAATAATTAAAGACGAAATGTAAAGACTGTAATTGAAGTACTTGAAAGTAAAAACTTGTAAGTAAAGAGCAGTAAGTAAGAGCTGATAACGAAAGACTTTAAGTAAAAAGATCAATGTTATTACATTTAAAGTTCTTCACAGACTGAACAAACGTCCATCGGATTAGGTTTTGTTCCATCGGGATGGTTTCCTGTTCTATTGGGATGATTTTAAGGCTAGTTTCTCAAGGGAAATGATCAAAGACTCTCTGGCCTAAGATTCTCAATCGATACTATCGCCTGTTTGGCTGGATAGCAGAGCTAAATTCACTACTCCTCAGGGGAGTTAGGATATATGATCCTAGGTTGCTGGTCTTTGACTTCTCGAAGTCGCTGGCTACACAAGTAGTGCGAATGAGAAAGCAGCAGATAGAGACGAAGTCTGTATATGGGAAAGGCTTTGAGGGGTTTCCTCAGAGGTTTCTTTCTGAACTAGAGAGTTCTGTTTTTAGTTGGTTTGAGTGTCCTTGTCTTTGAATCCTCTCCTCGTTTATATAGACCAGCAGAGAGCCCATGTCATCGACGTCACTTCTCTCTGCCTTTGAAGACTTAGTGAGGAAAGGCTTAATCCGGAAAGCACAGGTAACGCCTCTGATCAGCCTACTCCCACTGAGAAAATGTTCTTTATTCGTTGTCTGGTCCCTCCAATTTGCCCAGTGCTTTGCATTAAATGTAGTCAGTGGAGGACTATTCAGACTTACTCCCTTTTCGTCTATTTGGCCTGGGTTGGGCCCTTCTCCCTTTTAGGCCCAAAGCTCATATAGACCAATGGGTGCACCACGTGACCGATGTCACTTCGCTTTACCAGCCGTCACTTGGAGACTTTAGCTGTACTCTGAAGATTTGATTTGCTTTCCCTATACTGCAGAGATCTTTGCATTTAATGCTCTAGTGGGGGTAGACGCAGCCTTTATCCCTCATCATTTACTGGACTGGGCTGGGCCTTACCTCTCCTGCTTAGCCCATTTGCCCATAACTCCATTCTAGCCCAGTAGATATTTTTCGGTGTAAACAGTTGCCCCTTTAAACTTACTTAAGCTGTTCCAAGACCGGCTTCAGTCAAGTTTAAGAATTCTTGATTTGCTTACTATCATCTTTTGAATCTGTGACAACTATTCAATTCTTCGGTGTGAACCCAATTAAGCCGTTAAAAACCGGCTTTGGTCAAGCTCATGACTACTTGGTAACCCCCTATTCCCTTGGAATCTGTGGAAAATATCCGCTTTATATTCAAGTGGTAATCTAGCCTTAGCAACGCCATTCTCAGCATCTCTTAGTCTCCAGAAACTCTCTTCTTCTTTTCCAATCCATATCCTTGTTAATGATAGAGAGAAATCCGACATGTCACTTGTAAGCTTTTTGCACAATTCCTACAAAAATGGGAACAGGCCCTCGAGGCTTGTTCTAGCTTTCATACTGTTTCCTCATCCTAATGTGCCCATGATACTAGTGATCGGATTGCTTATGGGGAAACTACCATGCCCCATCCTCGCCATTTGTGTGGAGTCTGAGCCTAATCTCCTGGGACCCGGTGGAAACTCCTCCGGGATCCCATCAGCTATCTCTCCCCTGACCTGCTGATCTCACATCCTCAACACATTTTCCCATATCCTGGGATGTTGGGTCTTCTGATAGGAGCACTTTGTGCTACGATTTTAATATGTTTATACTTCATTCTAAGCATTGTGCAGCCCTTATCCTTGCTTTTCTGAGTCATTTAGTCGATTTAAGAGTGTTGGGAAGTTTTGGCTCAAAATTAGGTTATGACAAGCTCATATTTATGTTATTTTACATCAAATGTACTTGTCTTTTCTTAGTTAGTTCCTTATATTTTTGAGCTATTTACTTTGTTTTTGTGTTTTGTAGGATTTGTCAAGCAAAGAAAAGAAAAATAGCACAAATTGGTTTTTAAGTTACAGATTTGTCAAAACTGCCTGTGCAGATCAGCTGACTTTGGAAGCAAGTTGTGAACAGCTCAGAATGAATTAAAAAACGTGCCTTATATGCTTGGAAAGCTACAGATGTCTATTTTTGGGAGCATTTTACGGATTGTCCATATCAATTTTCTAGAAGAAGTTATGGCCGTTTTAACACTGAAAGGTTCAGAAGATGCTGAGCAGTTTGTAACTGCAACGAAAGCAATAAATCCAATAAATCTGACAGCCAAAACAGATGCAGCCAAGAACAAGTCAGCAAACACCTATTCAAATAGCTGAGGAAATGAAATTAAAGATGAGGAGTAAGTGGGAGTAATTGGCATAAAGGCCACCCAAAAGAGTTACACTTGTGTAACCATTTTTCTTTCACTTAATGTCATCAATAAAATAGCTATTAGTGGGGATGATTCAGCAGTTAGAAAAGGAATTCAGAAACCATTCTAAAAATACACAGATTTCTGAAAACAAAAGATCCTCTCTCCCTCTATCCATCCTCTAGTGCAATTCCACAGATTTCAAGCAAGGAAGAAGAAGAGAAGAAGGAGCCGTGAGAAATTCATCCATCATCCACCATTGAAGACTTGCTTTCAAGCTTCAAGAATCCAACCGTCAAGCCTCCATCTCCATCTTCCATCCACGGTGTAATTCATTCTATTTCTTTGTAACCTTGTTTGATTTTTGTTGGAATTGTTTCTAGTTGACAATGATGTTAGAACAAAGTTTAAATTCGAATTCTTATGATTGAATAAAGTTTGATCCTTATAATTGTGATTCTTGGTTGCTTATGTGAGATTGTTCAATTGAATTTGCTTTACAGAAAACTTTTATATGTTTATGTTCTTTGGTGGCCAACTTAGGATATAAACATGTAATTGGTGCTAGATTTAGGTAAACGATTCACCTAATAGTTTTGTGGACCTAAATCACAAGTAGTAAAGGCTTTGGACAAAGGTCGAATTCAATTGAAAAGGATTGCAAATAGATGAACTTATTCATACTAGGTTGTGCACTTAAGTTGATAGTCTTTCTCTATGTGTATTGCGTTAAACATGTTTTGATTAGCTAGCTTTCTAGACTTTGATTGCATGTTTAATAGAATTAATCTAGGTGCTTTCATTTAGATTAATTAATTAAGGAAAGTAAAATATGGGAAATCATTTGCTATGAATGTTTCACATGATCAACTTCTTTCTCATGACTGAGATGAACAATTGTAGGGTTGAATCGAATTTGATTATGGAATTGGTTTTGATCTTTGTTTCTTTCATTTCATTCTTGTACTTGTGTTTATATATTTTATTTTCTTTGTTTCTTTTAATTTTTTAAAATCTAAAACAGAAAACCCCCCTTTATTTCGTAAATATGTTTATACTTAATTTTATTTTTGTAAATAATATACTTTGTATTTTTATTGACAGGTGTACCCTCAATCCCCGGATTAGAACGATCCCTATTTACCATATACTAACGATGACATTTTCAGGGTTAAATTATGCGCTTACTAAGAGTGTATCATCTTCGTTTTCTCCAGCCTCCAACCTCTGGGTCAAGTGGGAGTAAATAGGATCCCAAATCTTTGGTTGCCTTTCTTGAATAAAGAGGAAGCTTGCGAAGAAGTTTTGTACTCAATGGATTCTAATGTTTAAAGGTTGCTTTGGAAACTTCTACTCTAGGCTAGAATTAGGGCTGAATGTTTATCAATGAATTTTCTTCTTTCTAGTTTATCTTCAGGTTGTATGAACAATTTCTATCCTATAATAAAGCAAGTTTATTTTTCTATCCTATTTGTTCAAACAAGATCTCCCAAAAATAATCTATCTGTCTTACTAACTCACTGATTCTCAATTAACATCCCTAATAAACCATCATGTTAGAAAATGTCCTATTTACCCTTTTAATTTAAACCACCCAACCGTTTCTAATTGGCTTTTTCAGCTTTAAGACGCCTTGAACTCCGTGATAGACACCATTTTCTGGCGCACTTAAACACGTTTCAATGTAAAACGGTTCCACTAATCGTTACTTTTGAGAGCACGATCGGGAACCTGCTTTTGACGGTTTCTGAGTCGTATAAATTTGTCTTTATAGCTGTGACTCCTGCGCTGGTACCTTTCATCTCCAAACCACTCCTCCTTTCAGACTAGCCTCTGCAACCTTACTTTCGAATTCCACCTTCAAACTTTTCTTGCCCTACTTCTTACTCCTTAATTTCAACAATGGCCCCCAAAAGAGAACCCCAGTTCATTTCTGGCGAGAAACTGGACGAGCATAAGCAGAAATAGGCACGGGCCCTTAAGGCCTGTCCCCCTAATACTTATACAACCTCAACCCTAATTCCTTTCCATGGTGCCTACACCGTCGGCCCTTGCTGGTAATTGCCTCGCCATCCGGCCGCTGATCGGGTCAACATGAAGCCCTGGACCTGCCCTCCACCATACATGCACTATGAGGGGTTTTCCTTCCCCTCATGTTTATGGGGCTGAATCCGATCGACGGAATATGGAGCTGACCTGGTTGGATTGGGTTGACCATCTTGAGCCTAGTTTCGGTGATCAGTGGAGGGCGAACGACATCTATCATTTGATCGAGATGACAAAGATTCCCCAAGAACCCGATCTGGCCTTGGTCTTTTCGGCAGCCATGTTCTGGAACACCACCACCAACACCTTTGATTTTAGGTGTGGCCCCATTTCCCCAACTGTTCTGGACATGGCCCAACTTTTTGGGCTCAGGCCATCGGGAAGGGTGGTGGACGTCACTGGCGATTGGAGCAGCTCTTACAACCAATCTGCCGAGGTTAAGGAGGCAATCCGATTGTAGCTACTGAAGGTGGAACCCGATAATGACTTCAGCGAGCATCTTGCTTTCGGTCATTATCCTGGGTATTATGCCAATCGGTTTGCCCAGGACCCTGCTCGGGAACATGTATATTTTCTGAGCAGGTTCCTCATCCCGAACGCATCCAAATGTGTCAAGGAGGAGTGGTTCCCGCTGGCCTCCGCCCTTCACTCGTTCAATGATCTGGCTATAGGGCCGTTCGTCTTGGCTCATATTTATCATATGATGCACAAGATGACCTGCCCTAAGCCATTGTTTTTGAATTTCAACGGGCCGACATGGATGCTCCAGATCTGGCTGCAGTGGTACTTCCTTCGCCTCAGGGCTCCAGACCTTGGCTTTAGCGACGACACCGTCCCTGCAATCCAGTTGAAGTCTTCAGCTGCGATGAATTTCCCTTCGGATGTCTACCTTTACTATTTCTGGGAGTGCAAGACGAGGACGATCGAGGAATGGGTGTTGTCTGCCACTAGGACCTATCCCTGGTTTGCTAATAGGTCTTTCCTTGATAGATTGGGGAGCCACCCGACCTTTGTTTAGCACTTCTTCAGCTGTATCTATCCTAGGGATCTTTCGTGGGGTGTGGGTCATGCATCCTGACACACCCACGGGGTCGAGGTCTATCACCCCAACTTCTTGTGTCGTCAATTTGGTCTTCTCCAGACCATTCCTGAGCTGCTGCATCTGAGCATAAATGGAGCAACCTCATTTCGAGTCAAGAAGCCATCGGATGCCCAGGTGGCCGAGGCGAGGAAGAGGTTATTCGTGGTGCAAAGGTCTTGGCACAAACCCGATACCTTCAATGTCCAATGCACTCAAGGGTTCGCCTCTTGGTGGGAGACCCAGTTTCTAGAGTGATTTCCAGAAGATCCCCTCCAAGCAAATGCTAGACTCTTTAAGCATGTTGACATTGGAGGTTCCATGTACGCTGCGGTTATTACCCTCTGACCCTTATTGTGTTTATGCTGCAGGTGGCGTGGAACCTTACGACAGTAATGACACTGGAAATCTCCTCAGAGATGATGGTGAGGAGGAGGTTCAGCAGCCTGTTCTGCCCCCTGTTGGTCCATCCCGACCTTCCAGAAAGGGCAAGGAGAAGGTTGGTGAGGCCAGGACCAAAAGCAGGGAAGACCGGCCCTCGGCTCCAATTTTTCATTCTCTAGTAAGGGAATTCGGGGAGCCGTCTCCGGCTTCTGTTCCAATGTCCCCTGCTGTTGAAACTTCTGCAACTGCAGCCACTTCTCCCTCCAGTAAGTCTCTTCTCTCTCCAACTCCAAAAACATTTTTGGTTTTCTTGGTAGTTAACCATTATTCATGATAATTGGTTCCTTCGTCCCTTCAGATAGGCCTTTGAAAAGGAGAAGACGATCCATTGGGGAGGAAGATGAAGTAGAAGAAGAAGGCTCTATTCCTAGGAACCCATCTCGTACATAATCTTTTGAAGGGTTCGCTGTATTCGATCAACCTTTCCTTTAGTTTTGGTACTAAATGTTTCTTTTTTGATGTAGGTTGATACTTCCTCAATTCCTTCCGCGGCTCCAGAAGCAACCCGACCTGCTAGGCCTTTTCCTCTAGCTCGGTTTAGTGACATTGACACCGGCGTCCCTACTCCGTTGGCTGTGTTGAGGCCTCCACCTGACGCTGAGCCTACCGTGGAGGAAATAATCCGAGATTCGGACAGGCGCCGTGAGGTCTTTGGCTTGTTTCTTAAGGGTCAAACCAGAGAGGAGGATGCAGCAGAGTCTCTTCCCACTGGCTTCCGATCTCAGAAGAAAAAGCAAAAGAGGAAGAACCAGCAGGAAACCGGGACTAGTGAGGTAACGTCCTTCCCGATGATAAATTCGTAAGGTCAGATCCATAATTTGGTTATGACCTACTTCTTTGTTTGTTTCTCAGGTTGCCCCGGAATCCACTGCTGGGGAAGAAAATCCGGTCCTAGAGACCACTGAACCTGTCGATCTGGTCCCAGAGACCTCTGAACCTGTTGATCCGATCTTGCCCTCTGCTCCTTCCTCACCAGAAGGACAATAAGTTCCTATGGAGAAGGAGCATGACCCTTCTCTAGGCTCGGGGGCCTCTCCTGGTGGTGAATAAGTTGTTTCACCACTCAGGCCAGTGGAGCAATCCGACACTCAGGTCCTGGCTTTAGGATGGGTAGAGGAAACCTCGGTCATTCCTATCAGTAGTGGTAGGGATGATCAAGTCTCCCAAGCACCCGATCCGATTGAAGAGGTAAAAAGATGTTTTTTTTTTATTACATAACACTTCCCCGCTCCTCATCGTATAAAGTCTGTCGTGGCTCAAACTCGTGTTAATCATGCTGCCAAGTTGAACCTTCTTCTCCAACTGCAACGGTGGCGGCCTCTGTGCTGACCTCCTTTGCCGAAACTTAACCCGTTGAGGTTGCAGGGCCATCAGTGGCTGTTACTTAAGAAGCCCCCTCTTCTGGGTCTAGACCTTCCATCCTTCTTCAGCTAGCCAGGCTAAAAAGGCTGAGCAGTGGGCCTCCACCCAAGACTCCTCAAAGAGATATTGAAGATGCCAAGAACACAGTGAAGTCTTGGGTCGGCCAAAACTTTGATCTGGATGCAGTGGCAGAGCCAACCCATCAAATTCGAGATGCCATTAACCTGTTGGCACAAGTCGGTTTGCTTCCTAAAGCTGATCATGGTTCCTTCCTCTCTTGCTTGACCATCATTGGTCAAGCACATCGGGATTTTGAAAAAGCAACTACCAAGGCAAGGGAAGCTTATGCCTTTATTAGTTCTCATTCTGAGAGGTCTTCCCAGCTTCAATCCTTGGTGGAGGAATGCTCTATGATCGGTGATGAGCTGGCCACTATATCTGATAAGCTTGAGGCTCTGCTGGCCGAAGTCAATTTCTTGAGGAACCCAACAATCGGATTTGGAGGAACGCTTGAGGGTCAAACTTGAAGCCGTATCTCCTCTTCAAGCTTAATTTCAAGAGATGACTGCTCAGTTGAAGGAGAAAGGGAGTGAGGCCAACAGACCAAGGTTATTGGAGGCTAGGGTTAGGGCAGAGTTCGAGCAATGTAAACTTTTAGCTCGCTCTCTAGATTTTGGCTTTCCCTCTTTATAGCTTGTTTGTAGGTTGTAAGAACAACTCTTGTTTTATAATAAAAATAAGTTTATTTTCCTATCTGATATTGTTCAAACAAAACCCTTACAAACTTACTAATCCGATGACTCCAAATAGATATCTCTAACATCCCAGAGAGTTGGGAAATATTTTTTCAAGAACTTCCCATTTATGGAATGTTGTTGTTGAACTCCTTCCATCGATCTTAACTTATATGCCCCCTTCTCGATCACCTAATCTATTAAAAAGGGTCCTTCCCAAGTTGGACTCCACTTTCCGAATCCTCTGACTTGAGTTCCAAATGGAAGGATAGCCTTCCATACTAACTCATCGGGTTGGAAGGCTTTCCCTTTTACCTTTTTGTTATATGCCCTAGCCACCGATTACTTGCTGGCCAGAATTTTATTCAAGGCTCCGAGCCGGACCTCATCCACATTTTCTACCTCTTGGCACATGGCCTGTAAATACTCATCTGAGTGTAAACCATATTGGTTCTGAATTCTCAGAGACATTACATTAACTTCCATAGGTAGCACTGCATCTTGGCCGTAAGTTAGAGCAAACGATGTGGTCCCTGTACCAGACCTTTTAGAGGTCCGATAGGCTCACAAAGTGTCCCCTAACTTCTCATGCCATTTCCTTGGATTATCATCAGTCATCTTTTTGATGATATTTACCAAGACCTTATTGCTTGCTTCAGCTTGTCCATTGGACTGTGGATAGTAAGGACTTGACTGTATTAGCTTGATCTTGAATTCTTCTGCAAACTCCATCGTTTCTTTAGATATAAAAGATGGTCCCCTATCAGTTACGATAGTTTCTGGTATCCCATATCTGTGCAAAATCTTACTTCTTATGAACTTGATGACCTCTGCAGAAGTAATTTTCTTGACAGCCACGGCTTCCACCCATTTGGTGAAGTAATCAGTAGCTACTATGATGAATGTGTGCCCCTTGGAGGAGGGAGGATAAATCTGTCCAATGAAATCCATCGCCCAGCCCCTAAAGGGCCACGGCCTGACCACAAGGTTCATCGGGATGGCTGGAACATGCTGAAGAGGGCCATGTTTCTGGCACTCTTCACATCTTTTGGCATACTCCTGGCAATCTTTTTCCATTTTTGGCCAAAAATAGCCATATCTTCGTATTAGCCAACGCATTTTAATCCCAGCTTGATGAGCGCCACATACTCCTTCATGAACCTCAGCCATTATCCTCATGGATTCAATAGTTCCCAAGCATCTTAGCAGAAACCCATCTAGTGTTTTTCTGACTAGATCTTTATCCCATATTGAATAATTTGACGCTTGAGTCCTTAGCTTCCTTTCCGTCTGTATTGATGGATTGTTGAGATAGTTTATTATTGGAACCCTCCAGTCTTCAACTTCTGGTTCTATTTGCATAACATCCATCTTAAACTCTCTATCAAATACCGAGGGAAGTGATCTTGTTTGGACTTCAATCCATTCATTAGTTTGACCAAACTGAACCTGTACTCCAGATGCAATTTGGGCCATGTCATTGGTAACCAAATTCTCTTCTCGGGGAATGTGTTATGCAGTAATACAGTCTTCCCAGGTTTCCACTAAGTATCTGACAGCACACATATAACTAGCCATCACCAAGTTTTTGCACTTGTATTTCCCTGTGAGCTGGTTGATGACTAGCTCAGAATCACCAAAGATGTCTACACTTGGTGCCCCTAGCTCCATTAATATTTCCAACCCGATGATGAGTGCTTCATATTTGGCTAGGTTGTTAGTCAGGCCATCAAAGTCCAAATGGAATGAGAAATGATAATGATCGCCTTTGGGACTAACCAATACTATCCCTGCACCCGAGGCTCGGCTTGTGCATGAACCATCAAAGAACAGTTGCCAAGGAGTGAGCCATAAACTGGCAATGTCCTTGGCAATTTCGAAAGAAACATCCCTTTCTTTTCTGATTAGCAGACTGGATACTGCCGATTTCGATATCTTAGGAGGTTGTTCTTTCGATACTGTCGAATTGCTTGGATGTGACGCCAAAAAGTCTGCAATGACTTGCCCTTTAATAGCCTTCTAAGGCACATATTGTAAGCAGAATTCTGGCAGGGCTAACATTCACTTTCCAATCCGACCAGCCATCATTGGCTTGGATAACATGCATTTGACCACATCTGTACTAGCAATTATGTGGACTGTGTATGGCAACATGTAATGCCTGAGTTTGACCGCTGTAAAATATAGAGCTAAACATAGCTTCTCTATCGGGGTATACCTTGTTTCTACATCAGTCAAACTCCTGCTTAGGTAATAGACCGCCTGCTCCTTTCCCTCCTCATTGTCTTGGGCTAGGAGACTGCCTATTGATTCCTCCGAAGCTGATATATACAGCTTAAGGGGTTTTCCTTTCTTTGGTGGCATCAACACAGGCGGTTTAGTCATATATTGCTTTATCTCCTCAAAAGCTTTCTGGTGACCGACTCCCCATTCAAACTTTTCTGTTTCCTTGAGCTTTAGCAGTGGGGATAGAGGTTTAAGTTTTCCGGCCAGATTGGCTATGAACCTCCTCAAGAAATTGATCTTTCCTAATAACATCTGGAGTTCTTTCTTATTTCTTGGTGAGGGTGCGTCTATGATTGCTTTGGCCTTATGTTTGTCTACCTCTATACCTATTTGATGAACTAAGAATCCTAAGAAATTTCCTGCCCTTGCCCCAAATGCACATTTCTTTGGGTTCATTTTCAATTTATGCAGCCTCATCCTCCCTAGCACTTGTCTCAAGTAAACTAGGTGGTCTATATCGGTCTTGGATTTAACCACCACATCATCAATATAGACTTCTAAGTTGTGACCGATGAGGTTGTGGAAGATGGCATTCATGGCCTTTTGATACGTAGCCCTTGCGTTTTTCAAACCGAAGGGCATGACTACATATTCAAAGGCTCCAACATGACCAGGACATCTGAACGTTGTTTTATGAATATCTGCTTCAGCCATTCTGGTTTGATTATAACCAGCATTTCCATCCATGAAGGATAGAATTTTATGGCTGGCTGCAACATCAATAGACATATCTGACATAGGCATTGGATAGAAATCCTTGGGAGTAGCATAATTAATATTTCTGTAATCAATACAAACTCTTATTGCCTTAGTCAAAACTTTTATTACAGGTACAATATTAGCCAGCCATTCTACATACTTGGCCGGTCTAATGAACCCTGCCTTCAAAAGTTTCTTTATCTCTTCCTGCACTTTCTCTTCAATCTCCTTGGACATCCTCCTGGCTGCTTGTTGAACTGGCTTGTATCCTTCCTTGATTGGCATTCTATGTTCTAGCAAGGTTGAATCCAACCCTAGCATCTCATCATAATGCCATGCAAAGCAGTCCTTGAACTATGTCAGCAGCTTGATCAACTCAACCCGATAGTCACATGACAACAGGCCACTAATCTTTATTGGCCTTGAATCACCTTCGATGCCTAGCTCAATGGTTTCCAAGGGATCTTGGACCTCTGACATTGGTTTATCCGGCTCACTCGAAACAAACTCTGGCACCTCGAAGTTTGGCTCAAACTCGTCCGCCCAATCTAGATCATATGTATATTCTGTTGTCTGCGCCATTGTATCAATAGTTGATATGTCCAAGGCTTGAATGGTATTTTCTTTGGTTCCCGAGGTACTAGCATGATTTTCATCCATCTCTCTGGCTGAAATCTCTTTTAGTGCCCTCCTTTCTTTTCCGTACTCCCCTAGCCTTTGGATCAGTGATCGGATTGCCATCACTCGATCCTTTCTCTTGTCTGTCGTACTTATCATAAGGCTTGTAGGCTCGGGATTAGGAATGGTCGGTCCCATTCCTCCTGGGTCATCGATGTACCCTCCGTTAGGAGCTTTCGGGTCGTCACCTGTGTAGGGCGGCCGTCTTCATCAGCTCCTGTAAATCGGAATGTCCCCACATATGGGTTGTAGAAGTTTGCCTCTAATATACTGGCTGCCGGAAAGACAGGTCGTGGATCGGCCTGTACCAGCTCCCAGAATCCTTCTGACTCTTCTGAAGGCTCTTTATGATATATGGCGATCTGTTGGTGGAGAGTTGATGGTATGCATAAAGACTAATGTATCCAATCCCTTCCCAGTAAGGCGCTGTATACTGAGGTGCTTTCCACCACGAAGAATACCACCATGATTTTCTTCGATCCCAAGTCTACTTCCAAAGGTACAACACCATAGGTTCTGGTGATGCCCCCAGAGAAGTTGGATACAGAGCTTTCTGTCGACATTAAATCTGCTTGGGATAAATTTAATCTCTTCAGTATCTTGATTGGCAAAACATTCACCGATGCTCCTCCGTCGATCATGACCCTTGAAAAGGGTATTCCTTCTAGATGAGCAGTCATGTAGATAGGCCTCATATGCGCAGCCATTTTTTGGTTTGGCCTTGCAAATATCATCCTATCATCATGTATCCTCCAGGACTTGTTTATTGCTCCTTCCGAAGATTGAGATTCAATTCTCACATCTTCTTGTTGGCTTTCAGAGACAGTGATCAAGGATATGGAAGGATTACCTGAGAAGTAATCTCCTTCTAGAACCGCTTTCTGGTCGGGTTCGGCATGAAAAAAGGATGGCAATACGTAAACCATGTTGATGTCAAAATTAGACTTTTCAACATTAGCTTCAAGCTTGAGTTCCTCCTTCCGATTTGCTCAGCCCGTCTCGGTGTCGGCAATCATCTTTTTCAGCCAAGATTCTGATTCTTCATCCTCAATTGCCTCCACAGAAACCTCCTTACTGGCTTGGGTAGGTGCCAATACATCTGGCTCTGGCAACATTACATCTGGCTCAGAGCCATAATCCACCAGTTGTTCATTTTCAGCGGCAATCTTGTCCATCACGTCCACCGATCCGAACTGGATATCCACATCCATTGCCCCTGGTCGAGAAGCCTCTCCAGTCTCGATCACTACTGCCCCCTTCACGATCGGGTTGATATGTAGACCATCACTTGGTCCCCTATGCTTAATCGGGTTGGCCTTCTGCCCCTTGACAGGGATATAAGCCTGGGTCACTCGGGTTTTCCGGCTAGTACTCGGGTTATCAGCAGCCTTGCTAGTAGATGGTTCGTTCATGTCAGTTTGTGTCCGCATGAACGCTCCATATTTTCTCTGTATCTTCCTCTTGGCCGTTCTGGATAACTCCTCTTTGGCTCGTCCGTTCTTTCCAACCCGATACCATTTCCCGTCTACCTCAAGCAGTTTTTCTATTTTGTTTGGGTAGGGGCCTTCACGGCTTCCTTGGGAATCTTGACTTTCAACGCTCCCTCTATGAAGGTCAGCCTTTCCTTCATCGGTTTGGGAGCCCATTGCCTGGTCTCCGAAGTCGGCAACGGTCTTTTCGATGGTTGGGGAGTTTGATTCTGAGCTCTCCTCTTAATGCCCCTAATTCGATCGAATATGTTGCTCCGTGGTGGTGGCTCTCTAGGGCTATGAGGACCATAATTTATGGCTGGACTTTTCATGGCCTTGAGTTTTAGCTCGTCCTTCTTTCTGACCAAGTCCTGGTCAATGACATCCCCTGGAGTTGGGATCTGGAGCTCACATTCGCACTTGCATTTGCTGCACAGTACGATTCCACCTTTGATGTACGCCTTTGGTCGATCAGGTTGAGATTCAATTCTCACATCCCGACTGGCGCTTGCAAGACCCTTTCCCCTGTTAAGGTCCAAGGTCTCCTTCCTTTGGCCATGTCTTGGCCAGTTCAGGTTCACCATGTTCACCGGGACTTCTGGGAAATGCTCTGTGTCCACCATCATGTTGGCTTGAGGCTTCTCCAAGACCAACTTCCCCTTGTTTATCATCTCTTGGATCCAATCTCTGAACGCCACACAGTTGACGGTATTGTGATTCCAGGAGCAGTGGGGTTTGCAATACTTCTTCCCCTTAAGTTCCTCAGGCTTGGACGTCCTTTTTGAGGGGTCCAATATGATACATCTGTTCTTCACTAACTCATCAAAGAGCTCTGATGTTTTAGTGATGTCGAATGTGTAACTTTGGAACTTAGGGGGCTTGTTGGGGACATAACCTCCTGCTTCCATGGCGGCTCTCTGGTCCTTTATTGGCTTCACCAACCCTTTAATCATCGTCGGGGAGGTTGGTGGCAGCATCTCAACCACAAAAATCTCCAGATCTTCGAACACGTCACTGTTGTCATCGGGTTGCTCGATGAACTCGAAGTCTAGATGATTGACAGCCTGCTTGGATTTGAAGTATGGCACTTTTGAAGAGTGCTGATGTTGAGACTCTTCTGCCAGTAGCCTTTCGTACCATGTGGCAGCCATCACGATCTCCTGGAGGTCTTTGAATTTGGCATCCCCGAACTGTTTCCGCAAAGAGATCTTCAGAGCCCTTTGAGCTATAACCACTGACTGGTCATTGCTCATAGGGAACTTGCATTTTATCTTTGTTCTTTTGAACATCATTATGAAGTCCTCAGTTGTTTCATGCTCAAATTGCTTCACTTCCACCAAATCGTTGATGGTTACCTCAGGTTCTAATATGTAGAACTGGTCGTGAAAGGCCGCCTCCATCTGCTCCTAGGATCTTATGGAGTTTGGGGCCAGATGGGAATACCAGTGAGAAGCCATCCCCATTAGAGAATTGCCGAACAGTCTGAGTTTGTAGTTGAGGTTATCCTCAAACGCTACGCACTGGTTGGAGTACTTCCTAATGTGCTCCAAGGAAGATACTGATGAATCTTCCCTATTGAAAGTGGGGAAGTTAGGAACCTTAAAGTTCATCGGGAAGGGGTTTAGTTAATCAATGTAGGCCGAATAAGGTTTTTGATATACCGGCCTTTGATTGACTGCCACTTCCGGCCTTGCCCCTTGGAGAACTAGCCGTCTCAGTTCAGCTATCTCATTCCTCAATCCGATATTATCACTATCTTCTGGTAATGGTATCAGATCGGGATCCTCTGGAGAACAATGGAGGGCCCCTTGACTTCCGTCTGAGCTTTGTTCCGCGTCAGGGCTTCTCCATACATTGGGATTGAACCCTCCCCTTCCAGCCATATATGGCTTTTGGGGCTGTGCTCTCCCTCATCCTGCCCTTGGATTGAATGCAAGTCTTTCTCTCTGAGCAAATCCTCCAGGAAATTTCTCAGGTTCTGTCTTCTTGGGGACATACTTCCCTAGCTTTCCTTTCGGAACACTGGTGGTTGCTCCGTCCGTAGGGTTGAGGAACAAGCTCTCTCCCGCCACCAGGGAAGTGTTTGGCAACTCCAGCCTCTCTTCCACCGAGAGATCATGCATCATCGAGTTAGAGGTGACAAATCCCTTGCTTCCTTTCTCCATCCTGCCTTTGAGAGGAGGATTCTCCATCGGAAGGACGAATGGTTTAAATTGCTCTATTCCACCCAGGTTCAGTACAGGTTTCTCAGACGATCCTTTAAAACCAGATAACTGGTTGGAAAGGAGGGAGAACCCTTGATCTATCTTGTGCTGGACATTGTTGGAAGATGTGCACAGGTTTCTGATGTCTGTCATGTTGTCCAGAGCTATTCTTTCCATGGATTTCATCATCTGAATGATGGTGGACTGCAATTCCTCACTTCTGTCCTTCGGCGTTTGGCTGGAGGCCTGGGTCTCTGGTGAAATCCGACCCATATCAGTAGAGGGAGATGCAGAATCTTTCTCCGTCATTGTAAGAAGCTGTGTTTGGAAGAGTTTGCTTCTTCTTCTCTCTTTTCTATGCTTGGGCATAAACAGTACGAAAGAGAGATCCCACCGAGCGTGCCAAAAATATGTTCGCGAGCCTTTCGCAGGGAGTAGGCTAGGAGCACACGGGTTGGCCTGTCCGCTGGTCCGAGCCTTTCTATTGGCGTTATGCTCCAACAGGCTTCACTCCTATCCCTTCGGAGAGATGCTCGTGAGACCTTCTGTTGTATGGTTGTTGTCAGGCGTGCCACTATTGGCTTCTGCCAATAGAAAGATGTAATATGTATTAAGTACTTGCGCCACAAGTAATATAACTTCCGTTCATCGGATTGGGCGACTTAGTTAGATAAGTGCAGTTAGGTTCTTTTTATTGCCTTGCTTGTTAAGGACTTTATTCTCTCTCGATGTTTATACCAGAGATTGCTTGAGATAGGATTTCATTATAAACTGGTTATAACCAAAATGGCCCATGCTCGCGCATACACAAAGGTAAAGACGATAATTAAAGACGGAATGTAATGATTGTAATTGAAGTACTTGAAAGTAAAAACTTGTAAGTAAAGAGCAGTAAGTAAGAACTGATAACGAAAGACTTTAAGTAAAAAGATCAATGTTATTACATTTTAAGTTCTTCACAGACTGAGCAAACGTCCATCGGATTAGGTTTTGTTCCATCGGGATGGTTTCCTATTCTATCGGGATGATTTTAAGGCTAGTTCCTCAAGGGAAATGATCAAAGATTCTCTGGCCTAAGATTCTCAATCGATACTATCGCCGATTTGGATAGCAGAGCTAAATTCACTACTCCTCGGGGGAGTTAGGATATATGATCCTAGGTTGCTGGTCTTTGACTTCTCGAAGTCGCTGGCTACACAAGTAGTGCGAATGAGAAAGCAGCAGATAAAGACGAAGTCTGTATCTGGGAAAGGCTTTGAGGGGTTTCCTCAGAGGTTTTTAGTTGGTTTGAGTGTCCTTGTCTTTGTATCCTCTCCTCGTTTATATAGACCAGCAGGGAGCCCATGTCATCGTTGTCACTTCTCTCTGCCTTTGAAGACTTAGTGAGGAAAGGCTTAATCCGAAAAGCACAGGTAACACCTTTGATCAGCCTACTCCCACTGAGAAAAGGTTCTTTATTCGTAGTCTGGTTCCCTCCAATTTGCCCAGTGCTTTGCATTAAATGTAGTCAGTGGAGGACTATTCAGACTTACTCTCTTTTCGTCTATTTGGCCTGGGTTGGGCCCTTCTCCTTTTTAGGCCCAAAGCTCATATAGACCAATGGGTGCACCACGTGACCATTGTCACTTCACTTTACCAGCCGTCACTTGGAGACTTTAGCTGTACTCTGAAGATTTGATTTGCTTTCCCTATACTGCAGAGATCTTTGCATTTAATGCTCTAGTGGGGGTAGACGCAGCCTTTATCCCTCATCATTTACTGGACTGGGCTGGGCCTTGCCTCTCCTGCTTAGCCCATTTGCCCATAACTCTATTCTAGCCCAGTAGATATTTTTCGGTGTAAACAAGTTTCACGTTTTTAATTTTTCCTATAAGATTAATTAAATTTTAATCTAAGTTGGATTTGGATTAATCAAATTTATATAATGTGGGATGTGCCACATCATTTGGTACTAAAATTTAGTGCACAAATTTGATATCTCTAGCATTACTCAAAATAAAGTAAAACTAGAGGCACTAAAATCTCTTATTAATTCCAATACAATCGAAAAGATAACACTTCTTGTTGCTTTAATAATTGTAGAGTTGTGTAAATGATCAATAGTCAATTTAGGGCTATTGAGCTTAGACTTTACAGACGCAACCAAAGCCTTTTGGATTTAACAAAAATATAACAAATGGACCTTCCATTATTTCTTAATTGACTTGAGACTGATGAAAGCCAAGCAAATTATTAATCATCTATATGTTGATGTGATCTTTACACAATTTACTCTACCTACCTCTAATTAATTTGGCTTTCTTAAGCAACTCGTCTAAAAACTAACAGCAACACAGATGAGCTCTAATTATAAGACTTGGCTTATAATCACTTCTGGCTTTTAATAACTTGAAAACGATATTAAACAAATTTATGGTGGAAGTGCACTTAATTATTACCCAAATTAGAGTAGTGAGTCTAGTGACCAATTAATTTATCAGGTATCGATGGGAAGATTATGTTTAATTAATAAATAAGGTCAATGCCATTTTTAGAACTGTTTCTCTGTTTAACATTTTCAGAATCGACAATGTTGGAATCTCACATCGGCCAGAGGGCCAAAGAGAAAGTGCTTTAAATAGATTTACCCCACTCTAACTAATACCGAGACCTTTTGTGATAAAACCCCACATCTGAGGATTGTGCAGATGGTTAAGTGGGGACAATATCGGTGTTGTTGGAGTGGGCCATCGACCCGTCGACCTGAAAATTTCTACAGACATCACGTGATGTTATAATTTCATGTACAATTATATAGGCGGACATAACACGAGTGAATTGTAACAATAGTGTTCTAGTCGTGTGATAGTAAACATTGAAAATTTCTCGAATAGAATCAGTAACTCGGTTTTCTTCCTCGTGCGATCACTTTCCTTTTTAGGTTTTAACACTTACATGGCAGCAAAAAGAGGCCTTTTATATGGGGGCAGATCAAAGCTGGCTCAGTGTACATTTAGCTGCAAGCCTGCAAGTTTTGGGATGAAAATTTCTGAGCCTGGCCCAGACAACTTTAACCCTTGAAAAGCTTGTGAGACCAGACCACAGATGCTTAAGACAAAGTGTTCAAGTTAATATAAAGTAAGGTTTTAACAAATTATGAATGATATATGCAAATTTTTTTTCATCGTATCTACCACTAAGTGATCCGAAAAATCAATAGTTAGATCTTACATATAAGAATTTAATAAATTTTACAACAGTTAAATCGTACATAAAACCTGTACAATACGTATCATTGTAGCCGTACCCTAATATATGAGATTAACCAAATAAAACGGAAAATTCTTCAGTGGTACGTACCATTCAATGGTACGCCCATTGAATGGTCCAGATTAATTTGCAGCGGGTCCCAAATGAATTTTAAACTATTCAACAGTACGTACCATTGAATGGTACGTACCACTGAAGTTAAACCCAAATAAAACCTACATATTAAAATCTGAGAAAATTGTTGGAACTGTTGATCTGACATAGGGGAGACACTGGCCTCACATGTTTGTCTAATTAAGAAGAAAAAGTTTTAGAATAGCATAGGAGGGTTGAATGTTTGATTTTGAAGCACATATTTATGTGGGGAGCACATGTTGTCTTCTTCACTCAGTAGTTCTGTAACCTTATGTTGCCCTGTCTTGTTGGGGTAATTTCAAGATTCCTGAGATCCATGAATGAAGCTTTTGATGATTTTCACATCGTTAAATCTTAGCTCCCTAGCACATAATTTTTAAAAAAAAAACCATTAAGCTCATGTGTAAAAATAATTTTAATTCATAAATCTGCATTTGTGTAAGCAAATAATCTTTGAGATTAAACAAGATTTTTAGTTCCCTTGAAAATGATCCACCAATGTATATATTAAGCTTACGCCTTCGATTACATCCAAGGTTATGCGCGTGAAGAGGCAGATGGAGCCGATATCTGTAATGTTTATCATAATCTATCTGTAATGTGATATCATAATCTATCTCTTTAGAGAAGTAGCCTCGAAATATTTAAACTGTTAAAGATTGAGCCAACAATGCATATCAAGTTTACACTAAAAAGTAATAATTCTAGGGGAGTTTTTAGTTTAAATACCAAATTCAAAATAACTTTAAGTTAAAATACCATAGTTTTAGTTTAGGTACTAGTTGAAAAGTCCAACTAATTTGCTAGGTAAAATGACAATAATGTCCAACCCTACCATCACAAAGTTATAGCCATTAACTTTCCCAATGAATTGTAACTAACAAGCATGAGTATGAATTTTTTTAGAAGAAATTTTTTTTTATTACGTTAATCGCTTAGGGCGTAGGGTCTAGTTCCCGGATTTTGGGCTTCGCCCAAAACCCGAGACCTACACCCTAAGCCCTAAGCTCCTCCCAAGGACATTCTAAAACCCTAAACCCAAAATGATCAACCCCAAACCTTGACCGACCTTTTAAAACCATAAACCTTCAAAGTTAACCCCGAGCTCTAAAGGCCTTATAAAATTATGAAAGAAATAAACTTGAGGACAATATGGTAATCTCTCATATCTTTTATTTAGTCATATGATCACTTGCAATAAAGTTTGTGGCTTATCATAAAATATTTAATTAGACTTGGTATTTTTCCTTAAATATGGTATTTTTCTTTAAAACATATACTCAACTTGGTATCTAATATGAATTTACCTTAATTCTAAAGAGGTAGATTATGATATGAGGTGTTCAACTAGTTGTTTGAGAGTGTAAAGCCCTGTCACATTTTGTGGTCCACTCCATATTAACTCAACTAATTGGTGGTTGGTTCATTATTCAGTGGTATGACCGCCATCAAACCACACACACTCTTTAGGATTGCTGCATAATTCATATGCTGCTGTTCCATTTTCTCATGCACAACAACCAGATCTTCTATATGCCCCACTGCCGCAACAAGCAGCTTTTCCATCCTTATACCTTCACAATCCAATAGCCAAAAAGTAAAATTAAAACCAAGACAAAAATCATAAAACGCAAACAGGAAAAGCAAATAATGGAAGTCATAGTGATATTTTGGTTTTAACCTGGATCGCATATTCCAAAAAAAGTTAAAAACTAATCCGACATCCAAATTCACAGTATGACAAGAAAATATTTAGGTTTCAAAAATTAATAAAATGGTAAGAGTATACCATATTTGGAAGGGTTATCCACTGTGTACGGCCCCAAGTGCACTATAGTAATCTAATATTGAATATCTGCTCAACTTCTTGGCTTTTTTCTCACCCAGCTTATGAATAAGCGACTACTCTACAGCCTTTAAATGGATGAATTGAGTTGGAAGACTTATCTGGAAAATCAAAGCACATTCAACTAGGTATTGAAGAAAAATACCACATTACACATAATTTTGTAGCTGATTTCCTAATTGGACTAACTCATAGATGTTAGATTTCAGCGAAACAATCTAGCGACCCACAACTAATGAATACCGATATTTTCCTCATACTTCAAAACTTAGCAGGGTGTGAGGTTTATCAAAAAAGGCCTCCAATGCAAATATAATGAAACCATTCATTATATTGTATTTGTAAATATTTTGATGTGAGAGATTTTACGGCGGGGTATTAATCTATAAGGATAGTGTGCAGGATGTGCGGGATACCAAATCGACATATGATATTCTTCCAGATGAAAGATTTGACAGCCGCTCCGGTAATCTGAGATAAGGGTTCGGTTTCAATCCACTTGGAGAAGTAATTTGTTGCTACTATCAGGTATTCCTTATTCCCTCTGACTTTCTTGAGCGGACCTACAAGATCGATGCCCCATTGAATGAAGGGTCATGCCTCAGTTAGGGTGTTGAGTTCTTCTACATGTTGAACTGAAGCCTTCATCCCAGTCCAAGTCACCACCATGCCAAATTTGCATACAGTAGAATGGACTGAACTAGAGAACGCTGACATTCTCAAAACTGAACTTGACTTCGCGGAGGAATGCAGAGAATGTGCCCAAGTCCGACTTGTCTCTTACCAACAACAAATCCGATTGTACTACAACAAAGGGGTCAAACCTCGAAGCTTCCAAGTCGGAGACCTCATATTAAGGGAAGTCTTCGAGAACACCAAAGTACCGGGAGAAGGAAAGCTCGGGGAAAACTGGGAAGGTCCGTATCAAGTCATCAAAGTATAAGGCAATGGAACATACAACTTTGCGCTTATGGATGGAACTCCGATTACCAAAAGATGGAATATTGCCAAGCTTCGGCGGTATTACTAAGCACATCACCAAACGAACTACACGTGGTTTGATTCTTCGATGACAAGAGAAGATATGTAGGCCATCTCATGCGGATCCAACCACAAAAAACCTTTATGTCTTTTGTCTACTCGTAGACATGTTCATGGAGAACACATCTCCACAGTCCGCCTAAATCTAGGCGCTTCATCAAATATGAACTTCAATGTCCACCCACGTTGCATCATCTTTCTCTAGAACTACACCTGTAATTTGATTCTCCTCGTTTGGAGATATGTAGGCAGTCCGATTAAGGATTCAATCACACCCCCCCATTAAACATTTCATTCTTTGAGCAATAAAGAAAGTTGTTTGGTTGCTATATGTTCATTCTTCTCTTTTTCTTTTTGCAGTATAGGGAATACCCCTAGGGAATACCCAAAATTCTTTACTGGACATAATATTCGCCTTATTACTTTATAACTATGCAGAATTGCAAGTCTAAAAAACTCAAAGTATAAGTGCATGCAGAGTCTCCTATTGCCATTCTGTGGTGTTCCAGTTAGCAGCATAAGAGACTCGAGCTGTATTAAGAGTGGTTACGTTTGGCGGACTACGGACATTGGGACATAGCCCCTTTACTCCGTAAGATCCAGTGCACCATTCTGGTTTTCAGAAAGTTTATGCAACCCAAGGGTTGTGGGTTATAACATTCAATGACACACCCCACCCTCGATACCCACATGGATACCGAGTTTGGGCGTGCTGGCCGACACTCGTAAGTGACGAAGCCATTAAATGCATGACAACACTTAGTTGAAACAAATTAAATTACCATTAAGTTGCAGAATTCAATGTCAAAATGCATATGATTCAGAGCGTACTAATTTGAAACAGCGGAAGCAAAACAATAGAATAAGTTCCTAAAATCTCTATCCATAACAGGGATGGATATTATTATAGAAACTGAAAAGAAAATGATGAATCCCTACATGGTCAGGATATATGATCAGAGCTGCCACACAGATGCCTCGACTTCGCCCGATGCTCTATCACTAGGTCCTGAAGGGGGCGCAAAAACAAAGGTGTGAGTGGACGAAAAATAAAAGTTTTCGAAATACCTTTCTCTTTTCAACATAGTAACCCCCTGTTTGAAATCCAGTATATTTGCAAAATCATACTACGTAGTATGTATCAAAATCATACTATAATATAAGTATATAGCTGAAAGTAAATCTCAACGCGAAATCTGTAAATAATACCATAATAGATGTCAACCCATACTTTATAAGTATAACTGGAAATATATATATATCAACATAATTCCATAAATAACAATTCATGTTCCCATAAATCGTTTCGCCATATATATATCAATAGTATAGATAAGAAATCCAACACAGGGCATATGAGCAATCACCCATGTACGTGTTGAGGAACAGCCTCTCAATCCCCGTACAAGCACTTTACGTTATCAATCAATTTGTACTCCTAGTACCACACACATGTAAGCACTTGCGCATTAGCGCGTCACACCCGAGTCCTTACGTAATGGGGCCTTTTCCTCAAAAATAAACATAAACGTAAGACAAGCTTGCACTAAGGTATTTACCGGACAATACCCCTGGAGTACAGTGCGTGTGACCCAAACATGTGAGACTTGTCCTACGGCCGTGAGACGGTACTACAACATAGTGAAAGCATACCAAGTCTGTTTGAAAACATACATATATACATCATGTGTAAAAGTGAAGAATATCATATATCTCATAATTTCTCAAATATTTAATCCTTGTGTAATCGAACATATTCATGTGTAGAAGCCAATAATTAAATACCAATATAACCATATAAATATCATCAACCCTTAAAATCATTTCATAAAATATAACCATAGATATACTCATATCTCAAACCATTTCATAAAAAAATATTCATGCTTCAAAATCATTTCATATAATAAAACTATCCAAATTATAAATATTTTAAAGCATGGAAACCATTTAATAAAACAAAAGTCCACTCACAGGTGATTGGGAGTGAAATCTTCCTCGGTGTTGCCCTCCTCGAAGTGTGGCGTCGAAGAATTACCTATTTAATATTAGGGGAAAAATTAGAACCTCCCTAATATAAATTAATATAGGCCCTATAGAAAAATATTCCAAAAATAATACTATTTCGGCAAAAACGGGCTCGAAAAATGATTTCCGGGGCCCGAAAACCCTACAGCCGCTGTGCGCCGCCGCACGCGCCGAGAAATGGTCGGACGCGCCGCCACCCGCCAGGAGGAGTCGCCACGCGCCGGCCACGCGACGGCCACGCGCTGGCACGTGTCGCCACGCGCACACGCGCCTGCTGACGTCACCCCACGCGCATGCTGACGTCAGCCACGCGCTTGCTGACGTCAGCGCCGTTAAAGTTAACGGAATATACCTTTCTGACGGAATATTTTGACGTCGTCAGGAATATTCCGTTACCGTTGACGGAATATTCCTCTATCTTCTTCCCCTCGCCGGTCGCCGGAGCCGCCGCCGGCGCCGCCGTCTGGCTCGCCGGAATTCTGGAAAATTTTCCAAAAATGTCCAAAACTTTAAAAATTCATAACTTCTTCGTTCTTTGGCCAAATTTAACGTGCCATATATCAAAATGAAGGTATTGACGAGTAGAATATTTTCATACCACTTTGAGGCCGGAAAAATGGCCGGAGATGGCCTGAAATTGGCCGGGAAGCTTCGGGAAACCCTAATTCCGTTCTCCTTCAAAACTGCACCAAATTGGACGTTCTTTATATCGATTTGAACCTACTCAATCCAATAAAACCAATGGTAGTGGTCTTGAGGCTTACCTTGGTCTGGTTTGCACAGGAAATTGACGGACAGTTTGTCGAAACTGTTCCGACGTCGGTTTGATAGATCGAGTTCGAGTTTGGAGATTCTAAAATCACAGCCTCGTCCAGAATGATGAGACGATCGTGATGGTATGGATTTAGGGCAACGGTTCGACGGTTTTGTGATTCGTCCAAAGGTTAGGGTTTCGGTAGTTTTTGTGAGGTTGGCCGAGAGAGAGAAGTGGGAAAGAGAGAGGATGAGAACGTACAGAGGGTGTGGAATGGCTGCAGAGCAGCTAGGTCAACCCAAAAACCCTAATTAACAAATGGGGTGAAAATTACTAAAATGCCCCTACACTTTAAAGCTTCATAAAGCGTTCGTTTTAACTCCGAATTGAGTTCCGCTTGCGTCCACGCGTTCGTATTGACGAGTACATCATGAATATGTAAAGAAATAAATTTTCACAAGTCGTCACGAAAAGTCAACAAAAGTCAACATTGACCACTAGGGGTATTTTGGTAATTTCACATAAAATTTTGGGACAGGTTGTAACATTCAAACCCAGGCTCTAGCCAATAGAGGGAATAATCGGAAGAGCGATATGGAACTCATCCGAGATAATGGCTTTGAACTCTGCCACTAAAGTACGATTACTTCTATCTCGGACCAACATGCTAAGTCAAGTATGTTATGTGGCCGCCTTTGTGTCTAAGAGGTCAACAAGTCCAAATGAGGCATCCATGCTAGAAAATCCTCAAGACAAAATTTTATTCCAACAGAGCTCTGATTCCCGAAAATGCCTTATACAATTCAACTAAATGTCGTCCGATCAGGAATGCTGAGGTCTGATGTATTTGGGGGTCGACAAAAGGATTATAAAGTATTTCTGATCCTGCTTGTAAGCGACCATGTCACTAACAAACTCTTTGTTTAGAGTTCCTTAGCAACGAACATGCAATTCAGATTAAGAGAGGAGCCCTTCTTGATTGCTCATTGTGATTACTAAAATCCTTAGACCCAGAATGGGGCAAGGTGAAGAGAACAAACGAAATCAAAAGTTATTTGATCACTAAGGTGCTCAAATTACTCAACTAGCCTATACGGCGGTTTAACATGTCAATCTGACATAAATCATCTGGAGGTCATTCTACATATTGATTTACACTTTCTTATCCTTAGTCCAATCAATACGAATCTCAGAGCAAAATGTTTTTTATAAGTCTACGACCTGGTATCGAAGTATGGTGGTACTCTGACTATTGCAGTGAAAAACTTTATAAATGCTAAAAAGTATCAGAGTTAACATCCTTTATGATGACTTGCCTAAAATGGCTATACCCCGAATTCTTTTAGTATTTTTACTCCATTATTTATAACACTGAAGTTACATTAACTCCAATATACTTGACGGACTACACTATATTCCTTGATTTGGAAGCAAATGATGAAAAGTTCTAAGTATTTTACTTTAACATGCTTAATGATTTGAGTAAAATAATACTTAAGATGATTTATGTAAAACGAAATCCGATCGCATAAACATATGCCACAAGTCTCGTGACTTAGGCAAAATTAAAGTTCAAATTTAGGAGAGACAAGCCCTCATCCATAACAAAATTGTTTTGAACGGAAGAAAAGAAAATTAATCCTCCTGACGCTTAGAATTGGAGGTAGATGCGATGCTTTTACCTTTATCAGCAACATAGAGGTTTTTGGGCCCAGCATCGAAGCTCACTGTCAGGGTAGCCTTGGAGTCTTGGCCCGCATCAGTACTGGCATACTCGGATTCTTCCAAGTCATCTTCTAGGTCACATGGGATGGAGAAATTAGCTTTCTTGATCTCCTCGTACGTGCGATGGGCACTCCATTTATCCTTATGCTCCTACTTCGCGTACCCAGTGGTGTACCCCCTGTCGTACCCCTCATTGTATCTCAACTCCGACATTTCCTTAAAGTTCTCACGAAGGTCAGCCATGTCCGCCTTGCATTCTTCTCGCAATCTCTGCAGCTCCGCCTGAAGTTCTTCCTTTTGTTGAGATTCACAAGTTAATTTGGCGAGATCTGCTTGAAGTATGGTGTGTTCCGCGTCCCAAGTACTCTGATCGGTATCTAGAGAATGTTCAATTTCGGACTTGGCTTTCTCCGCCGACTCTAAATTTTCTTTTGCTGATCCAGTTCCTCTTGTAATTTTAAAAACTTAGTCTTTTCTGGATGAAGACTGTCTGACAGCTCATTCCTCTCCAAAATGCCGATGTTCTCCACCATCCAATGATCTGCGACAACCTTCTCCAACTCCTCTAATTTCTCCTTCAACAGGCGCTCCGACTGGATCCTCATACCCATCTCCATCTTGAAGACAACTTCCAGTTTGGTGATCCTATCAATGTGATGAAGGAAGACCGCCTTCGTGTACACTTGGGACTAATATTAACGGAATACCATTAGCAATTGCAAGTAACAAGGGGCAAAAATTTTACTTGGTAACACGTAGGAAACTTACATCATAACTAGCTTGGTAGCACTTTTAGAGCAAATCTTCGAGATGATTCACTGCCTCTCTCAAGTCAGCTAGTATGACTGTTGATCGGATTATAGATTGGGCATAATCTATATTGTGTAGACCGCGTGCACTGGCACATAGTGGTTGACGGTTGTACATTGACTTGAAGAGGAGTGGGGGAGGAATTGACTTCCCCGATCTAGTCACTGGCGCCGGGGATCAGACCTTTAATGGGCGCATACGACGACCTCGCGGTAGCAGATCTTGAGACGTCCACTGGCGCAGAAGAGGAGGAAGGTGCATAAATCCATATCCATCATGGTGATCATAGATGACTACATGTGATTTGACATAAATCCATATCACACAAATTTTGATCGTGATATAGATGATAGAAGAACCGAATTGCATTGTAACTACAATCAAGGTTCGAAAGAGTATCATGATTATATCAAGAATACTTCTATCTAATTTGGGTAGCCATAACATGTTGCTAGGTTTCACTCATGGGTTGTGTAATTAAATTAATTTCACTACCGGGTTTAGTTAAAACCGAAGAGGTCACACACCTATGATAGTACTAAAGACGTTACATGGATGATGATAAGATATAATTATATCGGAATAAATACTTGGTTTATTATATATAATTAATTGTTAATTATATTAATAAACATTTGGGCCTATTGGATTAGTTTTAATTAAATTAAGCTTTGAGCTTTAGTTAATTAAAAAGGGAATCCAAGTCACAAGCCCCAAGTGGGCAAGTGAGTGGGCTTGACACAAGGCACAAGGCCTAGGCGTCAAACCCTATAATGAGGTGTGGCTAGGGGGTTTTATATAGATACCCCATATGTTCTCTCATATGTTACCTTATGCTAAGATTTGTCCCTCAGAGAAAAGAGAGAAAACCCTAGCCGAAAATCCTCATAGTGTGCCGCCCAAAAATATTATTCTAAGTGAGTGATCTTGTTAGCACAATCGAATCCCTCACTCTATCATTCGTTGTTGGTGTATCTATGTGAATACTTCTAGAGTCTCAACACTTGGGGATCTTTATTGTGGTTCATCATGAAGAGGAAGAACACAAGAACAATGATGATTTTACAAAGTGGTGCACACGTGGCTAAGGATTCAAGTAAGTTAATCTCTTTGTCATCTTCTTTGTCGCATTATAAATTACAACCAACCAAATATATAATTGGGAGATGTTATTTATTTATTTTCCGCTGCGTATTTAATTATTCGAATTAAATTTATCCCAATAATATGCCAGGAAACCCAACTTACTTGAGAAATGATGTAGAATGAGGTATTTATAGGGAGCTAGGCCGACCATGTGGGTGGAGAAGCCCACACCACGTGTCGGCGTCCAGTTGGCCAAAATGTGTCATCCATTGGATGAAGTTGTACTTGCACAGTGGAAGTACGAGATTGTATCTTTAAGATGTTGGAATATCTTAAAGATACCGAAGATAATCCTTGAAGATATTATTAAACTTAATTAATAATATTCTAAGAATTAACTTGGAGAATCCTTGACTGGATTTGATTGGGCTTCCTTGATTAAAAGAATCTGTCTTCAATTACGAAAGTTTAAAGGTAGGAATTAGTTATTAATTCTACATTTAATTCTCTTATCTTGCCTCCTTGCCATGTGCAATTGAGCTAATTAGCAACTCAAGGCTTCTAGCTCTGAATGAATGTGGGTCTCGCCAATTAATAAGGGCATTCTCGTCAATAGTAAATGATAATCCACGTGTCAGCTCCACAATTTTCTGAATTATTTTTTGACTCCACAAACTTTATTACAATGAAGAGGTTATTATTTAATAGAAGTGTAGTTACAAAAATTATTATTTTTAATTAGTTATCCTTAATGAAAGTTCTATGTATACAAAGTACTACATTAATACTGAAGAATGTCAATTTTCAAGATGACATTAGGAAAGAAGAAGCACATTGTCTCAAATAGCTAGTACATCTATGTGCTGTTAGAAAAATATGAAGAAGGGTCATGTTGAAGGTCTTACTAACAATTATCACTATGTGGATGCAAGTTTCTTCATATGAGACCTAGAAAAATTTTAACTTATTACAATGTAGAGTTTATTCTTATATATAACCGGCTTAAGTTGGGACCAAATTTTTTTATGACAAAATGAAATGTTATTCCTATATATATAACACATTTTTAGGCACCAAGTTTTTTCACAATGTCAATCAATCATTACACATTTTTAATTATCAAATTTCTCTCATGGAACCCCCTTTTTAAGGAGTTATGTTGGATCAAACTTCAATAGTACGTACTGTTGAGAGGTTTAAGATTCATTTAGGGCCCACCGCAAATTAATTTGGGACTATTCAATGGCTGGACCATTGAATGGTACGTACCACCCAAGATTTTTCCGTTTGTGTTGAATTGTAGCAAAAATGATATCCCCTTAGGCCTCGTTTGGCAGCTCGGACTGTATTGACTATTTCAGTCGGATATGATAATTAGTCGGCGGATAGTACTGACTAAATTAGCAGGCTTTTGGTGCAGTGTCGAATTAATCTGTGCATCAGATAGTATATCGGACTATAATAATTTTTCACAAACAAACCAACACATCCCACAATTTCACCCAACTAAATTCAAACCAACGCATCCTGCAATTTCACACCAGACCAAAAAAAAAATCCAGTCGTCGTCAATTTCACATCCCTGTGATTTTCAGTCGTTGGGGTGCTCCCTTCTTTCTCAACTAGCTATTATATATAAGTGAGTACAGAGCCCCAATTGCTGAAGTGAAAGGCTAGAAAGAGAGCTAGAGAGAGAGCTTCACCGATCGCTAAAGAGAGAGCGCTTCACCGATCGCTAAAGAGAGAGCGCTTCACCGATCTTCTGGTACGTTTCATCGATCGCCATCTCTCTTTCTTCTCTATTCATTCGTGTAGAGATCGAGAGTGGGGTAGTCATCGGAGCGGGGTCGTCATCGTCGGGGAGCTCGTCTTCAGGCGAGGGAGGAAGGGAGGAGGAGAGAGAGGGGTGGGTTGGTGGCGAGCTCAGAGGAGAGAAAGGGATGGGTTGGTGGCGAGCTTGGAGGAGAGAGAGGGAGGAATAAGAAAGAGGGAAACGAGACCGAGACCGAGAGAGCGAGAGGCTACCAGACTAATTGTCCCGAGGTTTTTAGGAGTATAATTAGTCGGGTGCGAGGAGTATTAAATGGTGGACACAGTTTAATTAGTCGGGCGACTATTTTAGTACGAAGCGCACCAAACACCCGGCTCCGTATTATTAATACTATCCGGTGCATTATACGGCGTACCAAATGAGGCCTTAATGGATAATGGGTCGCGGGTCTACTGTCCCCAATTTCATGTCTCCTTTCTGTCTATTGTTTAGTTTTTTGACACGTGTCTTTCAACTTAACTCCACATCTAACACTGTTAACTATTTATAAAATTAATTAAAAAATTAAAAGTTAAAGAAATACAAAAACCAAGAGTCAAATAAACTCCCGACAGCCACCCACTCACCCCATCGCCGCCGACGCTCCTCTCACCGTCGGCGAAGCTTCCTTTCCATTCTCTATTTCTCTATCCTCGCCCTCTCTCTCTTCGAATCCTTCAGTTCCTCGGGATCAATCCAGCACGTCAAACAACAAAAATTCAGTCAAGTTTGGAATTTGGGGATGCGAAGATACCTAATCGATCGATATAGGTGAAATCTGAAACGACGCGACGACGACAACAAAGGCCGAGATCTGGAACGGTTGGACGAAGATGAACACCAAGATTTGAATCGACGCAAGGACAAATCGATAACCTGATACGGATTCGCCAAAGAGAGGGCGGAAGAGCGAGAAATAGAAAGTGAGGAAAGGAAACCTCGCCGGTGGTGAGGAATTGCAGCCGACATGGATGGTGGGAAGATGGGGGTTGGTTGCTGCGGGCAAGATTTGGCTGGGGAGGTTGCAGTTGGGTTTTTGTTTAATTTTTAGTTTTTATTTATTTATTAATTAATTTTATAAAAACTTTGTTTGTTAGATGTGGAGGTAAGTTGAGGGAGACGTGTCAAAAAACTAAACAAGAGATACAAAGAAAGAAGACATAGAATCGGGGGTTAGCAGACCCGCAACCTGGATAATGGGTTGGGATTTCCCGTTTTTTGCTATAGCCAGCAGATCCCGACTTGGAGCAAACAAAAAACCAATTTGAAATAGTAATTATACAAAAAAAAAAAAAAATCTCTTTGTATTCTTACACGGACATACTGGTATAAAATTAGGATAATGCTTGTGTCCCCCCTCCTCACTTACGATTAACGAATTTTTACCATCTGAACATCATAATTGGAACTATTCAATCTATTTATCATCATCTTAAGATCATACTTGCAAAAAATCATTAAATTTGGAGATCGTTTAATTATTTATATGTGTTAAACCAATCAACGATATTGGTAGCAAGTATCATTCTCATAATGAACCGTCAATTTGTTTTATGAATATGAATAACTAAAAGATTTTCAAATTGAATAATTTTTTGCATATAAGATCTTTAGTAGATGATAAAGGGAATGAACGATTCCGATTATAATGTTCAGATGGTAAATGTTCGTTAATCGTAAGTGAAATAACAAGTAAGTCACCCATGAAGGGACACAAGCATTATTCATAAAATTATGCCATGATTACTTATTAGAGATAGGAGTAAGGAAAAAGAATTGGAATGTAATCAACTAGTCTCTCGATCTGATTCCTCATTTTTCAAATACTCATGTTTTAGTAAATGCTTAGAAATAAATAAAAAAAATATCAGAATTATTCATAAGTTTTATGTAAACATCTCATTGCAGTGTTGCTATTTTCACCTACATGTCCTATTTTTCCACCATATTTTGAACTATAATATAAATGACAATCAATATAAGGTAAGTGGAAGATAGAACATTGAGGTGGAATAATAGCACTCTAATTAAGTTTGTATAATAAACAAATGTCAAGCAATAAAAGAAACAAATTACACTTTGTATAATAAATAGGGGAACAATTGAAAATTTGTAAGCGAGCCACTAATTCTAAATAAATTTTGATTGTGTAAAAAGTCATTTGTATATATGTTCGGCTTTAATTTGCAGGGAATGATTCTTAGTACGCAGTGTTCTTGAAAATCCTTAGGCTACCATTGTATTGTTATTTATAGTCCTCTACAGAACCAAGACCGCAGCAGCCAAAACTCCACCAGCCAGAGATCCGGTGATGGTGAACCTATTCAAAACAGCACCGTTAGGGGCGGGTGCAGGAGCCTCTCCTGTAGAGGGAGAAATCTCCGGAGATAGCACAGGTGAAGATGAGGGAGGCGAAGGTGGAGAGTCTGTGACGGGGGCGGTAGAAGGAGCATCCGCTGGTGAAGTGCTGGATGGAGAGGGAGCAGTTGTTGGTGAAGTGCTCGATGGAGAAGGAGTGGCCGCAGGTGGAGTGCTCAGTGGAGAAGGAGAAGATGCAGCCTTACGTGGAGTGCTCGATGGAGAAGGAACAGCTGATGGTAGACTGCTCGGAGAGGCTGCAGGGGACTTGAATGGTGACGATGATGGAGATTGTGCCCCTGTGGCCATGAAGAGAGCAGCCACTAAAACCAGAACAAGGCTGGTAGGGCGAGCCATTAATATATAGAGAGAGACACAAGGTTAGAGAGAGAGAGAGAGAGAAAGAGAAGATTTTTAGGGTTTGAGAGGCAGATAAGTGATGGATGGTTTTAAGGAGATGAGAGAGTGGGGTTATACATTGATATTATGGAGACTTGGCTAACAGATCTTCGTTGGATTCCGAGAAGCTTCTTTGACCTCCATATTTCAAAGGACCTGGAGCTAGCGTTGGAGATTTTCTCCTCTGGTGTAAAATATTGGTTATGGAGAAAAACTTAGGTGTCTCCTTCTGTACATCTGTTTTTCCTATCATTTTATGGTGCGACACCTACTGTGATGAGAGAAATAGAGAGAATCGGTATTTACAACTAGTTACAAATATTCTTTTTTTCTTTTCTAAAAACTGTACGTGTTACTAAGTTGGGCAAAATGCAGTTAGTGTATTTGGATGGTTTTGATTCCCTGTAACAATTTCTTTGCTAATTGCTATATTAAGTAGGCCTTGCATAACTTGTCTATGTGTTTTGCTAATCTCGTCTAATCCTCTTCTTTTTTGGGTTTTGAACGCGAATTAACTTCCTCATCTACGATACCTGCCTTCAAACCCGGGACCATGAGGACAGATGCTAGAGCACCTAACCACAAGGCTGGGAAGAACCATATAGGCCAACATGAAATCTCTTATTTCTTTAAATTTCCTTCTCTAAAGATATTCTCATCCCTGAAGTGCCACAAATCAATACTTCCATCCACAAAGGGTACTTTTTTTTATTAAACTATTGAGGCAAGATCATGATATGGCAAGGTTACAAGACACCATCACTTCTCTTTCAAACAAGTTCATTTAAGTTGTAGATACTTTAACACAAAGATGTGAGATATATCACAACTAAATTTATTTTGGAACAGGATGCTAAGTTTCTTATATATGAAACTAACAAGTCAACATTTTGGCTAAACTTCAAACAGCTGTTTGAGATTGATGTCAGATCCTGTGACATTGGGATTTTGGCTCCACCAAAGCTTGGATAGTTGCTGATAAACCATTTCAGTTGGATGGACAAAGTCAAAAAACACATATTCATTGACATTGTCACATAACTGATACTCCTTCCTTCCACAGCTAATAATTCCTCTATATGGACCAGAGCCGCAACATGCCGCCTTTCCTTCCTTAATACCTTTACCACATAACAATAACAAAAAGGATACGAGGGAATTTGTTAGCTTAATTATGACACAAACTAGCAAGAGCTATGCTCATGTATTCTGCACAAAATTTTACTTTACCCCTTGTACTGCATTTTGTTTCACTTTAATTGCCCATTGAATTCATCCTTCATGTCCTATATGTTACCCATTCGGTTATCTCGGTTGAGAGACAGGCGTCAGTTTCTTTACACGGTATGAGCTCTTTGGGTTTTTCAGCAATGAACAAAGGGATAGATCAACGAAATTGTGAGTTCTAATTATAATCTGAATGAATACAGGGATTGATCCATTCAGGAATGCCATAAAGGGAATAATTGGGGTAATTTTGGCGGGGGTCTTGCTGTGGTTTTTTTTTGTGGTCAGGGTGATTCTTGGGAAGACCAAAGAGCTCCCGCGACGTCAATGAACTTTTTCAACCCGTTGACGGAATGAGGTAATAACTTGGGAAACAAATTAAGGATGATCGTACGTGGGTAAAGTGAACAGAACAAAGTGTAGGGGGGTAAAAGTAAGATTTTGCCTACATAGTAGGGGGTATAACTAAAAATAAGACTAAAATTAAAAGGAGAAAATGACAAGACTATATATATACCGTATTTAGATGGATTATTAATTCTTTCAGTAAGGTAATTGTACATATTTGCTGTGGAATATTTGAACCCTTGGAGATGACTCCTCAGCTTTTGAAGGACTTCAGCAAGTTCCCTGTTGTGTAGTTTGGCATATCCTGTAATTTTTTCCGTGCAGCCGCCTGCAGGTCCTGGTTTAATCATTCTAAGGTGTGGTACACAACCCAGAGGAAGCACATTCGCAAACCCAAATTTCCGTCCGCCCAGCTTATGTAGTTCCTGACACGTCAAAACGTATATATGGACTCATTCATCTAAGTTTAATTTCTTTTCAAATCCAGGATCATCAAAACAAAATTGTGCATGTAATATAACAAACAATTGGAATATATTTACCCTAATCACATGTGTAAGGTTTCCGATAACCATGCCGACGTATTCTTCGCGCGAGTGAGAGTGAAACAAACTGGAGTTCATTATGTATGGGGCTAGATAATCATTGTTCCCAATGCTAATTAAGTAGACAGCTTGGGAGAGTAATGTGTAGGCTTCTGAATCACCTAGCTTGCACTTCAACTGTTTCTCCATGTTCTTGAAATTACTTAGTTGAGTTTTAAAGTCAATCACCTGACAACAAGAAGAAATCACACGCTCATGCTTATAAAAAGCAGATATATATAATTGACATAATAAAGTTCTTATAACATAAGTCCTAATGAAGTTGCATCTATAACATTTTAAGATCGCGTACAAATCCTTGAAAAGTATCAACTAGAGCACCAGCCCCACCCGACGCAAAGTTCGCTCCGTAAATATAGTCGTTGAACCCAGGTTGTAAATATGGCGGTACCGATGGCAACTTTGCATACTCCGCTGCAGCATTAGTGGAAAGTTACTAACAATCATTTTTTCTTTTATTTCATAATCCCTAGAGCTGACCAATATAAATTGACATCATCTTAATTACCAATGAAATCCGGGATTACGCGGCCATCGGAGAATCTACCAGTGGGGTGCCTGAAGAAGGTTTCACCATAGGGCCACCAATTAGCCTGGAAAGTGGTGGTCGTATTTATGTAGTCATTATTTCCAGCATCGAATACTGAATCTCCAAAGATGAACAAGGCTGCATGTTTTTTCCTAAGCTCAGAATGCCCATGGCCACCGCAGCTGCTCGGGATAAAAAGGCTTGCACAAAAAGCCAGGACATAAATTTGAAGTCTTATAGTTTCCATTTTCTTGTACGTTCTGTTGTACTTTGTATTATATATTTCTTCTCCTTCTTTTCAGTTATATATGTGTGGAACTGAGAATTCAATTATTTCTTTTATTTTGTAGATTTAGCCCTTTTCTTTCCCAGTACGTAATAAATAACGTTTTTTTTCTTCAATTGATTTGGTTTGGTATACGGCTTCACAGGATATATCTATTATAGCAATGTGCCGGCCTGTAGTACTGTACCTAAGCCATCTACTATCAGGTATAAGTAAATGTGAGTCCCATCCCACCGTGATCAGGCGGCCGCATAACTAAGGGCTGGTTTGGGGTTATTTAATTTTTTTTAAAAGCAGCTTATTTAAAAAGTTGGGGCATTAATTGTGTTTAGTAACTGAAAAAATATATATATATATTTTTTTCAAAATCATGTGTCCAAAACAGCAGAAAGGGGAAGCAGCTTCACCCATGCTTCTAAAAAAAAGCGCTTGTTTTCATAAGAGGCAGGTGAACAGTACCAATTAATAAAACTTTCATATTGACAATCCTACCCCCGTATTTTTCTCTAAAAACCCTAAGGCGCCGTTCACAACTATCGTTCTCTCCATATCTCTCTCGCCGCTCCTATCCAGCTCTCTCTTGCCATTCGAGAACTCTCCCCTCAAGCTCAATCTGCTCCTCTCATCTCGTTCGAGCACTCTTCACCAACAAAAGGTAAATTTCCCTCTCTCTCAACCTTTATTTCTGCTTATTTTGACATTTTTTTGTTGGGAGATTGAAATATTGAAACTGGATAATTGGAAGATTTAGGGTTCTTTGAACTTCGCAGGCTCAATAGCAGATTGGGTTTAAGTTTTATTGATTGGTTAGAGAAAATGGGGACCAATTCTTCGTAGACTCAACTAGTGTCAATTAATGTCTATTAGGGGTGGGCAACAGATGGGAAAATAGGTTGATCGACCCACCCCACCCATTAATTAGCGGGTTGGGTTGGGTGATTTGGCGGGTTGAGACTTGGAGGTTTGGGGTCAAACTTCAATGGTACGTATCATTCAATGGTACGTACTGATGAATGGTTTAAGATTTATTTGGGGCCCACTGCAAATTAATCTGAGACCATTCAATGGTCAGACCATTAAATGGTATGTACCACCCAAAATTTTTTCAGATGTTTGACCAAAAAGGAAATCAAATGATATATAATTAAGTAAGCGGGTGGGTTGGGTTAATGGGTGTTTGATATTTTTTGGAAGATTTTTCACTTGGATTTTGTTTCAACAACTTTGTTGCTTCAATACCAACGGCACCATAACAGCTACATGGAATTCTTGCTTGGGTTGCACCTATATAAAGTTTGCTTATGTGGATTTTGTATGGAAATATCTTGTGTATTATTTTTATCAATAACCTAACATTTGAAGTTTGGAAGAATAGATGGGCAATTTTAAGGGATATGCCTAATTATCTGTTCAATAAGCAAGTGAAGATTGTCATTGCTACAATGACTCTTCATAACTACATAAAAAGACATTCCTAACGTGATATCCATTTTGATGATCTTGAAGACTTTAGTGAAGAGAGCGATAGTGCTGATGATGAAGAAGAAGACCAAAATCACCATGATCAAGGAAAACAAGAGATGAAAGCATTAAGAAATAGCATAGTTGTAAGTTTGATGAATCCATCTAATTAGACTATTTTTATATTGAACAATTTGTAGATATTTAATATGTTTGAAGTATGTATTATATAGTTGACAATATTTTAACTACATTATTTTATGTTATATTATTTCAATATTTTAAAGAAATTTTGTCATAATAATTATTTAGAATTTGGGCTAGGTAAAATAAGACAAAGATTAAAAGAAAAAAAAAATGTAATAAATTGACCAATATTTTTGCTAAACAATTAAATTAATAATACATTGATGCCCTTTTTGGTTATTTTACATAGTTATAGCAGTTTTATATAAAATTTTACCAAATACCCTGACATTGCTTTTGTTTTTTTGCTAAAAAGCACTTTTACAACTACAGTTTACGAAATACTTACCTGTTTTTTTTTTCACAGCTGTTTATTTTGCGGAAGCAGTTTTGAAAAAAAGCACATCAACCCCAAACTAGCCCTAAGAACTGTCTCACTTAAGAAGGGAACATGCGGGAATACCGATCACTTTTCACATGCTGAAAGATAGGATTGGAGATCCCGCATTACTGCAATGAATCCGATGTTGACTCTTTGAAGAAAGTTGATGTTCTACCACAAAACCAATTCGCAATATGAGGAGTAGCCCAATTACTTATAAGCACATGCACGATGTGATGCCACTTGACATCATCTCATGGTTATATTTGTACTTAAGGGTTGTTAGAAATTGTAGTTAATTATTGATAAAAGTTGTTGAGTAGGTTACTTAGTAGCCGAGTTGTTTGGTTACTATAAATAGACTCTGTAAGAGTGAAAGGGTAGCATTGTAAAAGTTTGTTACTCATAAATGAAAGTTACACTCCTCTATACATTGAATAAGACACATAGAGGTTTTAACATTGGTATCAGCCAGCCGTTCGATTTCTTTTGATCCTTCCTTGTGAATGACTCGTATGGCAACTTGAAAAACTATGGAAATTCGAGTATCGAATTTTGAATCCATGGTTGTCGACCTCAAAAAAATGTTCAAGGCCAGCTACCATTTGATCTTGCAACAGCTCCAAGCTCTCGCAGCAAGGGGTAGTGATGGATCGATCGGCGAATCATTAGAATCAACACACATTGATTTGAATCTCCAAGGAGGAAACCCTAATTTTGTTCCCAATTCGAATTGACAAGAATTGGGGCAAAATTCGAGCAATCAATCGCGACATCAGCTGTTTTTGAAGATGGATTTCCCTTGATTCAGTGACGGTGATGATCCCCTAGCTTGGATTTATAAGGCGGAACAATACTTCAAATTTTTCAATATCGAAAATTCAAGAAAGGTAAAAATGACGTCTTTCCATATGGAGAGAGAGGCACTCCAATGGTTTCGGTGGGCAAATTGCATAGCCAATTATCCTTTTTGGGAAGATTTTATAACAATCTTTTGCCAAGAATTTGGTCCTTCAGAATTCGAAGATTATGCATAAAACTTGGTCAAAATGCATGAAACAGGAACCCTAAGAGATTACATTTTGGAGTTTCGTCGCCTTAATAATCGCATTCCAGAGATCAGTTCTTCTCTTCTCAAATCTTGTTTCATTGGTGGGTTGAAGCCAGAATTACGCCATGATGTCAAGATTCTGAAGTGTAAAGATGTTCTTGAAGCCATTGCTTATGCTCATCAAATTGATGCAAAATTAAAGGATCTGAAGGTTAAATCTTTTCATAAATATGCTATAGTTTAGCCAAGTTTTCGTTCACCCAATTTACAAAATGTGACAAATGTGAATAGTCTAAGGGTACTGGTCAAAGACTCTCCGACGGTCAAGTTAGTAAGCAATATTAATACTCAAACAGTGGGCAAGAAAATATGCAAGGCACAAAGTATGCATAGATTTCGTTACCAGAGATTTCCCTAGATGAGGGTTTATATAGTAGTCGAGAGAGAGACCTTGTAGGATACTAGATCCGTATTAAACCGGAAGAATCCTAAGGAATATCTTGCAATAGATATTGTTTCTTCTTAGGAGTGATTACTTTTGACGCACGCAAATTCCTAGATGGTAGGAATCTTTAAGAATATAGGAAACAAATCAGATCCACAGTTAGATCTTAGCAAAGTATGCGAACTTCGCCTACCTTTCCAGAGTATAGCAGATGTAGTGGCATTGCTGAGCCGTTTGAGCAGCTTATCTCGCTAGGCAGAGCTGTTGAGTCAGTGATCGGACTTCCAAGGTATTTCGTATTCTGATCCATTTTACTCTGTCCTAGGAAAATTTATAGTCCCACAATCTCTATTACCAGATTCCCTATGGAACTCTCCCGGTTTAATACGGATTCAATATTCTAAAAGGTTTCTCTCCCAATTACTATATATACCCTAATATAGAGCATATCTCTGGTAACGCAATTTAAGCATACGTAGTTCTTTACATTTTCTTTTGCACACTGCTTGAGTCCTAATATTGCTTACTAACTTGACCGTCCGAGAGCTTTTGGTTAATACCCCACCGGTACTTTAGACTATTCACGGTTGTTCTCTTTTCTTGTAGGTGGCGAGACTTGCAGACGACCCCCATCCGTGGCAGTGTACAATTTTGGTTCCAACATGGAGGAAATAGTATATTTTTCCATATCCCTCCATTTGTATTATGATATGTGGAATATCTGGTTGAAAACTGAACACTTTAAAAAATATCTCCGGAGGGAGGGAGTTGAACCAAGTGGACGGTGGACCCAGCACTTTTACTTGTTAGAAGGTTTAACCGGTTTATAGTTTTTCAAGGTTCATCAATTTTTACAATCCGACGTAGGACTGAAGAATTTTCCGATAGCCTAGACCCAAAGTGATGTTAAAGAAATGGGCCGAAAACCATAAGCCCAAAAAATCTCACTTATCCATTACACAGTAAAGGGAGTGAAAAAGAAAGGAAAGAGCTGAAAGAGAAGTCGAACTTCGAAAATGGCACCTCAAGATCCGAACACCGGCAGTGGGAAGCGCAAGCGCAATGAGGAGTCCGTTAAAGTCCCCGTGACGGATCCCAAGAAGAAATACTATAAGAAGGATGAGGATTTGGTAAGCAATTCCAGGGGTTATGGTTTCGTTCACTGCCTATTTGGTTCTCCAGAAAATTTACTAAGCTGAAGTTCCTGCACTATAATTTTTCTACTAGTATTCTTATTCAGGGTTTGTTCGTGTGTGTTTGTATCAAAGCTAGTCTTGTGGAATATAAAATTCGAGTATCTTTTTTACTGAATCAAAGTCGTGTTTTAATTTCTTAATCAGTTCATGAGTTGCGATGTTTTCGAGTATCTTTTTTTCTGTTCAATTATTCTCCTTGCTGGTTGGTTTTTACTTCTGGTTCACCTTCGTTGTGATATGTTCACCACTTACAGGAAAGCTTGAAGTACAGATTGTTGGGTTCAGAGGATGGTATTATAGTATCATAATTCCCCATATATTTAGGCTTTTTTGGGGTTTTCAAGGTTCCTTAGGGGTAGTGTTTGAATGTGTATGAAGAAGTGGCATATATAAGATAAATTTTTGGCTTACTACTGGTTGACGTTCTTGTTTGGAATCAGGAATTTAGCTGGAGATTTTTATTTGGAAAGTTTCTTAAGCTTGTTCAGAGCATAATTTTACATTGTTCTCAATCATTTCTTTATTTGTTTACTTGTGAAATTGAGAACATTAGCACACGCGTGCTTTATATAGCTAGGAATGCATGGTTGCAGTGCTTAATATATCCAGGTGCACAAAATGCGTGGTCATTTGTTTCTGTTGATGTATATGACATGCTGTGGTGTTGGATTGTGTTCAATACCAGTATCCCATGTGTGTATTAGTTCCTATATCTTCTTTTACTTATCTATTCTTGGTATTGTTAAATTTGTTTCTGGAGATGTGTCAATATATAACGAGACCAGATCTTTAATGTTACATATTATTGTTTACATCATAAAATTTTACTTTGTTATAAAAATGTTGCAAATTTGTAACAGTAGACAATGTTCAATAAGAAAACTGTATAAGTTTTGCTTCTGATTATGTGTTCTGCATTGCAGCACCATGCTGAACCTGAAACGGTGGCGCTTGTCGATGGTCCGCCTCCGCCATTGGGGTCGCTGAGTGAGAGTGGGCCTTATACGCCTCTGCCATTGGATAGCAGTTATATGAACGATTGGAGGGGGTTCAAGGAGGTTGGCTTGCTCAACGAGGCGACCATGGAGCACAAGGACCGGCAGGCGCTCGCCGAGAAGGTCTTGAAACTTCAAACAGAGGTTAGCCACTAGATTTTGTTTATATTAACATTGTTAATTTTTGGGTTTATCAAACAATTTTAAAAGAATCGTATTTTGAATTGTTGTGGAAACTTTTGACACCTAACAGATTTTCAGTCTTTCTGAATATTTATAAAACATTTGTTGTTGGGCAGGTTTTCGATTACCAGTATAATATGGGGCTTCTCCTGATTGAGAAGAAAGAGTGGGCTTCGAAGCACGAAGAATTGAGCCAAGCGTTGGCGAAAACACAGGAGATTCTTAAACGTGAACAAATGGCACACTTAATTGCAATATCCGAGGTTGAGAAGCGGGAGGAGAATTTACGGAGAGTATTGGTTGCTGAGAAGCAGTGTGTAGCTCAGGTATGCTACCTTTTGTTGCTTGTCAATTTGTATAATGAAATTTTGTTTTGTCAATTTGTGTAATAACTTTTGTTACTGCAGCTTGAAAACACTTTGCGTGAAATGCATGAGGAACATGTCCAAATAAAGTGCGAGTCCGAAGCCAAGCTTGCTGAGGTCAACAGAAAGAGTTCAGAGTTGGAAATGAGATTGCAAGAGGTGGAGGCACGCGAAAGTGTGCTTCGAAGGGAGCAACTTTCTTTAAGTAGAGAGTATGCTTTTACGACCATGACACTTGCATTTAGGATATGCATGCTCCTACATATATAGTCGCTCTGTTCTTTTGCTGAATGTGAGACATCTTGTCATTTATGATGTAGTCGGTGAAATCATGTCTCATTTATGATGTATTCTGTGTTATTATTCTTTATTTTTCAGAATCATTCTAGTCCATGTTACTGATCATACTTTTTTTCGTTTTTTGGAGCATTTGACTTTTAAATTGAATATGACTTTGTTCTTAATCTTATTAGGCAAGAGGCACACTTTTGAAAGGTGTTGAGGGCTTTGAAGCATTAAAGAGGATAACAATCTTTTTCTCGTTGAGTATGAATTGGTTAACGTTGAAGAGTGAATGATGGGTACATTGTGGAATTGTATACTAATGTGGTTACCAGCAAGAGGTTAGTTAGATATATATATATACTTTTATTTTTGAATGCTTAGGATGCCTGCGAGCAACAATAACCTCTGCATTCATCAGTCAGTTGTTTGTTAAATTCAAACATCAGTCAATCATTTGTAAGTTTTAAATATTTTCAATTAAAAGTAATTTCAAATTATATTTGCATCATTATTTTTAATTCATTAATTTCATTATGAAATTTAATTTCAATTCTCTTAGAATCCTTATGCCCAGTCAATTTATTCAGTTATTTTCAATGTTCTTGTTACCAGTATTTACTATCTATCGATTCTTATATTTAGCCTTGAACATGCTTTGTGCACCTTCTACCTGCTCACGTTGTAGTAACTCTGATAATCATAGTAAACAGTAAACTTCACCAGTAAGTCGGGTCTTCCGCCCTCATTTGGTATCAAAGTCAAGTGAGTGGTTAGTTAAATTAGATTCTCAGTAATCCATTCATTTGTTTTCAGATTTCAGTTTTTAATTACAGTCAATTTTATCTGTCTAACCCTTTTCGTAAAAGTGGTTTTCTCTCAAACCAAACAGTAAGGCGTGGTCCAAACAATAAGTCCATAGGATTGGCATGAGCGGAGCGCATGAGTGGAGAGAGAGAGAGTAGCATAGACACGAAAAGAGTAAAACCAGGTAAGATTAGTGTAGTAAAACTTGAATCTTTAAACAATGAGTAGATTATTTAGATCTAATTCAACTGCCAGCACTAGCTCTAGTACAACAATGAGTAGGATATCAGACATAGTAAATGAAAGAACAAAAAATAGAATTTAGTACAGAAGAAAACGTAGATTTTGGAGATTGGAATATTTCCAAAGTTTCCAGTAAAAGTATTTATAAAAAGAAATGGTCAGTTGCATCATTTAGAAGTGAACATCATGTTAAAACAATAGAAAAAGCTTATGCTTTTAAGTAAAGAACACGAAAGATGTCAGCTATTTACTCCAGAACAAGTAAAAACTCATAAAAAAGACACTCATAATTACATTCATATAGGTCTAGTTCAAATTGCAAGAAAACCATTAACACGAAGAGGTCTCGACACCTCTATTTTATTGTGTCTCCGAAATGCAAGATTCATTGACTTCAGTGATAGCATTCTTGGAATGATAGAGTCAAGTCTGTACAATGGGCCAATTCATTTTGATTGTTTCCCAGATCTCACATTAAGCCTTTCAGACCCACACATGTTAAAATCATTAACATTAAACATTAAAACTTCAGGATATCAAGTTCTTGAAGGAGTCCAACCATTAACACTGATTTACAGAATTTATTACAAAGTAACAGGTACAAACATGAATTTCCAAGCCTCAGTCAAAAAGTCTTAGAGACCGCACACTTTTAATACAAACAAACCAAGAAAATGCCAATATCAAAATACCAAGATCAATTAAATGGTCATATATCAATATGCCTTCAAATTGGTGCTTGAACAATGAAAGTAAACCAATTAACATTCAAAACAATTTAGTTAACCTAGATAACATAGAACAATATTTTAACGGAACAATTAGGATAAACTTCAATCATCCAGCTAGAAAGTCAAGTGTTCACCTTCGTGAATTAAGTCAGTCAAATAAATTTATTGACCCATAAAGGAATTCTTTTTCTGGATCTACATCAGCTTCGATGATAGGTCAAGATCAAGATCTAATCAATTATTTGGTCAATAAAAAGTTAAAATCTGAAGAAACTAGTTCAACAATATTTTAAGTTTCGGAAATAGTTGGGGTAGATTTACAGATTCTGAAATTCTAGGACCAAACTGTGAATATGAGAAGTTAGTGGGAATATTGTAATTAATTAAAAGTCCATGGGCAATTTGTATTTTTCATAACTTTAAAGGAATAATTCTGCCCGTTGAATTTTAGTATCGAATTTTGGACTCTTTCTAAGTTTATTGTGATTCGGTCTAGGTACAAACTTTATCGGATTGACAAAGACAAAGCTTCTCAAGAGCGAGCTAGTCGGAAGTATCTGTGAGTGGACATTTGTTTTTAAAATGGTTTTATTATCTAGTTTATATATATGTAGAATGGTTTTGAGTATGCTTTTATGGTCATGCCTACATTTGATTTATTATTGAGACTTGTTTCATAAATTACAATATTCGAAATATTGATTTCCTACATGGCATGATCATGCATTTAATCTCACATGACTTATGTTTTCACATTCACCTAGTATGCATTTAGTATGTTTTAGTACCGTCTCACGGCCTTAGGACAAGCTTTACATGTCACATGCTTTGTACTCTAGGGGTATTTTTCTGTAAATTCCTTAATGCAAGCTTGTCTTTACATACATTATTTTTATTGGGGGAGGTCCCTCATCGTAAAGGCCAAAAAATGGGCATATTTGGACAACCTATCAACTACCACCCATATCACAGTTTTTCCTTTGCAAGGAGGAAGACCAATTATGAAATCCATAGAAATATCAGCCCACACCCTAGAAGGAATAGGCAAAGGTTGAAGCAAACCTGCATGGGATAATGTTTCATATTTCTGTTGTTGACAGACTGGACAGTTATCCACCATGTCCTTGATATCCTTTTTCATTCCATCCTAGTAAAATGATTTGGATAACCTCTTATAAGTTTTGAGGAAACTAGTATGACTAGCTACAGAACTGCTATGGTGTTCATCAAACACTTTCTGCTTCCAATGGCTTTGAGAGCTTAAGACAATTCTATTCTTGAATTTTAAGAATCCATTGTCAATATGGAATCGAAGATTGCTAATAGGCATAGAATCTGAAGAAATACTTAAGACTTGCTGAATTTTGGAAATAATCCAGTTATCTTGCTCAATATGTCTTTGAAGATCATCTAGCCAACTCATGTAGGGATAAGAGATAGAGAAGAAGTCAGCCTCCAATAACATATTGTTTGTATTCACTGAGAGCACATAATTTTCAGGATAAGTGGAAGACGAAGGTAACCGAGAAAGGGCATCTGCATCTTGATTATCAATACCCTGCTTATACTGGATCTCATAATAAAAACCCAACAATTTGGATACCCATTTTTGCTGGAATGGGGTATGAGCTATACTTTGAAGGAAATACTTCAAACTGTGGTGGTCTGTTTTGATCATAAAATGCTTCCCCACCAAATAAGACTGCGACTTTTTAGTAGCATGAACAATGGTAAGCATTTCTCGCTTATAAGCAGAGAGTGATTGATTCCTGGTACTCAAAGCTTTGCTTGTGAAAGCTATAGGACGACCATTTTGTTGCATGACTGCTCCAATTCCATGTCCAGAGGCATCACTCTCAATAATAAAAGGTCGAGAAAAATCTGGTAGTGCTAGAACTTGAGGAGAAAGCATAGCTGCCTTGAGTTTGTTGAATGCTAGAGTAGCATCTTCAGTCCACAGAAAATTGTCCTTTTTTATAAGAATAGTGAAAGGAGCAGTTATCTTACCAAAATTAGGAATAAATTTCCTATAGTATCCAGTGAGACCCAAAAAACCTCTAAGAGCTTTGACTGAAGTAGGAATAGGCCATTGAGCTATAGGTTCCAACTTAGAAAGGTCAACTGCCACACCATCTCTAGATACTATATGGCCAAGATATTCTACTTTGTCTTGACCAAAGGCACACTTTGATTTCTTGACATATAGTGTATTGGATTTCAAGATATCAAACACCAATCTGAGATGCTCCAAATGTAATTCCTATGACTTGCTGTAGACCAAGATATCATCAAAGAAAACCAAAATAAACTTCTTGAGATATGGTCTGAAAATCTCATTCATGAGGCATTGAAATGTGGCAGGAGCATTAGTGAGACCAAAGGGTATAACTAAAAATTCGTAATGGCCATCATGTGTTCTAAAGGCTGTTTTCTCCACATCATCTGGGTGCATTCTAATTTGATGATAACCAGATGTCAAGTCTAACTTTGAAAAGTAGGGGGCTCCAAATAATTCACCTAGTAACTCACCAATTAAAGGAATGGGATACGTATCTTTAATGGTGATCCAATTGAGGCCTCTATAATCCATGCACATCTACCAAGTACCCTCTTTCTTGCGAACCAAAATAACAGGAGAAGCATAAGGACTGTTGCTAACTCGAATAAAACCTGCTGCTAACAATTCTTACACACATTTGTCAATTTCCGTCTTCTGAATTGAACCATATCTATAAGGTCTGCTACTAGGTGGTTTACTGCTGATAACCAATGGAATTCTATGGTCATGAGACCTATGAGGAGGAAGACTGCTCGGAGTAAGAAAAACCACATCATACTCATTCAACAGCTTGTGAAGATCTTGTTGCTGTTTTTCAGTTAAATGGGAAGACTGCTCCTTGACATCCTCATGTTGAACATGAAGAAATGCTCCCACAGTGGAATCATGCTGCAATATCTTCTCCATTTGACATACGGTAGCCTCTTCCACTTGATCTTTTGGAGAATCAGGGCTGGTGATACAATATGTAGTATTTCCCTTAATAAACTGCATATTAAGTTTTTCAAAATCACACAGAATTGGACCTAAAGTTCTGAGCCATTGAACATCCAATACCACATCACAGTCGCCAAGAGGAATTGCATACAGATTTGTAGTACTCCCAAAATCTTGAATTTTAATAGGAACTTGGCTGAAAGTAACCTTAGTAGCAACTCTCCCACCATCTGCAATCTTGACATTGAACAAATGAGATGTATCTAATTGTCCCTTCAACCTTTTAACTAACCCCAAATCCACAAAATTATGTGAACTGCCTGAATTAATAAGTATTGTGACAGGACAGTTTTTTATTAAACCCAACCCTCATGGTTTTAATAGAATGTGGAGCAGGGATACCAAACAGGGCACAAGCAGTAATCTCAGGCTCTTCATTCTCAATATTATCAGAAATAAAAACATTAGGAGTTTGAACATCAATGTGAAGTAACTGCTTATTTTCACAATTATGCTGACCCTTAACATATTTTTCCTTGCAATGAAAACAGAGACCATTTTTTTGACAAAATTCGAGTTCCTCAGGAGTTAATCTTCTAACATTATTTGTCTTAGGACTACTTTCAAGAATTGGTCACATTCTGTAAATTGGATGATCGAAAATATGGTTGAATTGTAGAAGATTTATGGAAAGATTTCACCTAGAGATCTCTAAGTTTTGCATCAATTTGATGTGCATAAGCAGTGGCTTCAAGAACATCCTTAGGTTTCAGAATCTTGCATCATGGCGCCATTCTGTCTTCAACCTACCGATGAAATAAGATTTGAGAAGAGAAGGATTGATATCTTGAGTACGATTGGCAGGGCGACGAAACTCCAACATATAATCTCTTAAGGTTCCTGTTTGACGCAATTTGACCAAGTTCTCTGCAAAATCTTCGAACTCTGAAGGACCAAATTCCTGGCAAAAGATGGTTGTAAAAGCTTCCCAAGAAGGATAATTGGATACGCAATTTTCCTACTGAAACCACTGAAGTGCCTTTCCCTCCATATTGAAAGACACTATTTTTACTTTTCTTGAATCTTTGATATTGAAAAAATCGAAGTACTGTTTCGCCTTGTAAATCCACGCTAGGGGATCTTCACCCTCACTGAATCAAGGGAAATCCAACTTCAAAAACGGTTGATGTCGCTAATGATTGCTCAAATTTTGCCCCAATTCTTGTCGAGTTGAATTAGAAAAAAATTTGGGTTTTCGTCACGTAGAGTAGGATCGATGTGTGTTGCTTCTGAAGATTCATCGATCAATCTGCCATTACTCTTCGTTGCGAGAGCTTGAAGTTGTTGCAAGATCAATTCGTGGCTAGCCTTGAACTCATTTTTGAGATTCGTGGCTAGCCTTGAACTCATTTTTGAGATCGGCAACCATGGTTTCAAGATTCGATACTCGAGTCTCTATAGCTTTCCGAGTTGCCAACCAAGTCATACACGAGGAAGGATCAAGAGTAATCGAACGACTGGCTTTGATACCAATGTTAAGACCTATCTACGTCTTACTCCATGTATAGAGAATTGTAACTTTTATGTCATTAACAATCTTTTACCATGACCCCTCTCTCACCTTCATAGACTCTATTTATAATAACCGACTCAACAACTCAGCTACTAAGTAGCCGACTCAACAATTCTTATCTACAATTAACTACAATTCCTAACAGCCTTTAAGTGCAACTGTCACCATAAGATGATGCCACGTGGCATCATATCAACCCTAAGGTCCTATTTATAGTGCATAGGACTTAAGTTACAATGAGAATTTTAATTCTAATTGGAAGTAAATCCAAATCCTAATCAAATAGGTAATTAACAAATATCTCTCCACCAAGCAAGGAATCTAACCAAGAAGTCAAATTCAAACCCAAACAGGACACCAAAACGAAATAGGTAATACAAACCTAATTTTTGCATCATCCTAATTTTGAGCTGCAAATCACAACAATCTCCACCTCGGCGAGAAATTAGCAAACTTCCAAAAATCAAACTTCAAACTAGGATAACAAATACAAACGCAAAATGATCACCAAATTCTTTCGAAACTGATCTCCACCATAACTCAAAAAATCCAAAAGTCTTCAAAACTGATCTCCACCATCACACATACATTGAAGCCCTTGTTGGCTTGTAATAATACTCTTTGTTGTTGACTATTACCTTTGTTGGGCTTAAGTGCTCCCCTAGTTGAGTTGAGTTAAGCTTGTTGACCTTTTGAATTGTAGGGTTTGAGGGTTTTCCATTGTTTGTGAACGCTAAGAGTTCATAGGTACGAGTTGTACCATTCCCCACCTAGTTGGTAGGAAGAATGTAAGTTCCTTTATCACCTGGTTGGTGGAATGGATGGCAGGTTGCCGAAGGATAAAAAAAAAAATTTGTTTAAGGTGCAAATTGTACCATTCATCACCTAGTTGGTGGAAAGAATGACGAGTTGCCAGAAAACAATGAAGCACATGCTGAAGGGCAAAATTGTTCATTAGAGTTGTACCCTTCATCACCTAGTTGGTGATGTGAAGGTGAGTTCCTTCATCACCTAGATGGTGGGAAGAGTGGCGAGTTGCCAAGGTGCAACGTAACACATGCCGAAGGGCAAAATTGTTTATTAGAGTACTAGTTGTACCCTTCATCACCTAGTTGGTGATGTGAATGTGAGTCCCTTCATCACCTAGTTGATAGGAAAAGTGGCGAGTTGCCAAGGTGCAATGTAGCACATGTCGAAGGGCAAAAATATATGTTGACACCCTTCTGAAGCTCAGTTGGCTTATGTATTAATGTGTTGAAGGTATGACGTTTATGATGATTGACATGATTGATGCTTATGACATGAGTGATGATCATATATGCATGTTGCTTATGAATGTTTTGCTATGGAATCCATTGTTTGGATATATGATCCAAGGTTTGAGCTTAATGAAATATATGAATATGCATTAGAATGTTGCTTTTTTGGCTAACCATGTTGGTTGTACCACTTAGTTTTATTTACCTTGAGTAAAGTATGCATGTTGAAGCTCTGAGTTAGAGTATATAATATCGTGCATGCTGAAGATCTGAGTTAGAGTATAGAGTTAGGTCAGAGTTAGACCAAATGTTCTAATGTTTGGAATGTAAAAGAATTAGACGAAGTTGTTTGAATTTCCTCTTCATTAAGTATATGCCTAATGACTTGTGTTACAAAGGATCTCGTACGACTGAAGGTCAAAACATTTGTAGTGTGTATGCTTACTTATAATAGTGAGGGTTTTGCCACTTGAGTCATTGTCACTGAGTAGCCTTTTCTTCAGTACCTAGTCTTCCATTTTGAAAGAGCGAGGCTTGACCGTAGAGTCAGAGTAGTTGGAGGCACGCTCACATCTAGTTGTCTTAATACAAACTATTATCCCTTTTGTTGTAATGAGATTGTTAAGGGTAAAAGTCCTTCCTCTTGCCATATAACAAATAGACTTGGTGACTTAGCGGGTCGCTGGGTAGAGCAGAAGGGGATGCAACATGTGTCTGGATGGTCAAAACCTTCTCACTTGGTAGAGCTGGGCTTTCACTTCCTACCTACTGGAAGGGAAGGGTTATAGAGGGGCTCCCTTGATGTATACATCTTTGCTTCGGCAAAGGCATGATTGTAAGTTTTAGTCATCACCTCGGAGTAAGTTTTCCAAGTATTGGCATTGATCATATATTTGAAGAAACACTCACGCATGCCAGCTGTGAAGTCCTTGAGGGCTGTCTTGTCATCAGCTTCGGCGCAACGAGAGTACTCGTGGCTAAAACGACCGGCATATTCGCGTAATGACCGTCAGGCTTCTAGCGGATGGTGTACAAGTCATATGCAGAGTGCAAGCGATCAGTCTGGAAGATGTGTTGAACTATGAAGAGTTTCCTCAGTTCGTCGAAGGAATCTACCGTCTCGGGTTGAAGATGACAGTACCAATTAAGGGCTCCACCAGAGAGGGTGGAGGGAAAAAGAAGACATCGCTCCTCATCACTATGCATGCGATACGCCATAGTAGACTAAAAAAGGTTAAGGTGTTCAATCGAATCTTCTTTTCCGGTATACAACTGTAAGCCAAGCTTTTGCTTCGTCTTTGCTTGGAGAGGGGGTGCTAAGGATCCTCCTTGTCAACGGGCCAGGCTTAGGGTGGTTCCAATCGGGTATCTCGGGCTGACGCTCAGCCTTCAACTTATTTATTTCCTCCAAAAGATGTTTGATGATGGGATCTTGTGCGGAGTCAGGAACCAAAATAGCTTTTCCTCTCAAGTGTCTATCGTTGTTTGATGGTGGGGAAGCTTGGTCACATACGTCATTTCTCTGGACTCAAAGTGCTCACTTCTAGAATGCGTCTGTTGGTAACCTCCGGAGTCTTCTACACCCTCTTGTCTTCCAAAGGTTTGTCGTTCCTTCCTCAAGTTGTTGACTCACTTAGGGAGAAGTGTAGGACCAAGTTTCTCCAAGACCATTGGGTCGTTGATCTTCGATCTTATTTGAATAGGCTCATTCCTACGCTGATCTAGGAAGTCTCGACAATCACGATACACGCCTTTTGATCCTTCAACCCCTTCTGCAAGAAGATGTCTTTTTTCGCTTCTCCTGCTTCGAGTTGAGAGAAGTTTCGTGTTGATCAACGCCTTGTTAGGGAAGCTGCTGTTCAGCGAATCGATCTTCCAAGTTGAGGCCAGGTGCCCTTCCAAGCTGGCGAGTATCGAGCTGTCGATCTATAACTCGAGAGGTTTTGTGATGCTCAGTGACGGGTACTTGAGGCTGAGCTTGCCTTTCATCCTGGAGCATTTGGAAGACTTTCATGTATTGTTCTTGAAGGATTTCATTTCTGGGCGCCATTTTATTGTTTTGTGCTTCAAGCTCCTCGACTCTAGCATGAAGATCAGCATGTCCTTTATCCTTCCTCTGCCTCGCACTACACATGAGAGGTGTATTGTGCTGGGTACTTTGGCCCTTCTCACTTCCCATGCTGGAAAAGAGTACTCGGTCGAATGGGAAGGTCTGAAAGATAAGACTCAGCTTGGTCAAGGTGGTGAGAGTAGAAATCAGTGTTTGATTCCCATAAATGGCGCCAAATGTGCACAAAATCAAGTGGACTTTGGAACAAGACTTTGGAACAACGCAAAGTGCCAAGGTGAGATGACATTCGCTAGATTGTTCAGGTCATCGAGTGAAGATAATGTATGATGTGATAGAGATGAGGAAGCAAACACGAGATGTACGCGGTTCACCCTAAGTTGGGTTACGTCCACGAAGGTAGAGGAGTTCTCATTAATAATGTAGAGTTTATATGATACATGATATTAGATATAATCATCATTAGTGAGTTCTAATAAGGGATTAGAGGGTCTAAGATCATGATAGCTTAATTGTGGGAGGATGATCTTCTTTTATAGTTAAGAAGAGTCCATTGTTTTCGTCCGCGGTCGATGTGGGACTCTAGGAGCTTTCTCTGGTGTTAACACGTGTCATGTTGTGATTGGCCTCTTGGTTGGAGAGAAACTCATGTGCTTTGGCAGGGGCGCCTCAGCGCGAACCCTTCAATAGGTCTCTGAATGTACAAAGTTGACCGGTGCTTGGTAGTTTCGGGATTGGTGAAGTATGGTACAAACAGTTAATAATTCTTCTACAGGCAGTATAATAGCTTAATTTGTTAGGATAACAAACCCATACATGCCACTTGCTTAATTGACTTGAAATACATACTCCAAGTCTAGGAGAAAAAAGAAATACATTTAATCTAGTAGCAATTGAATTGAATTTCAATCCCCAAAAACTAAGGACTCAATCAACCTACTAACCAAATGGAGCCATGCACACAAACGAACAGTACTGCATAAACCCCGAAAGTAAAGAAAACAAAGAAAAATCAAAAGCATACCTTTGTTCGAACCTTTGTTCGCATTACGAACATTCTTTGACAACCGTCTTCTTAAAATTTTATTCGAAAAACAATGGCTAAAATCTCGAATCTCTGGTTCTTCTTCTACCGTGGTATCTATTTTCACTTTGCAGTTCCATTTTAATGTCAAATACAAATAAAAACAATGGGAGATGACGAGAATGACAAAGCCAAAAAGCTCGGTATATATGGGAAACATGCATAAGCAACTAGAATTAGGAAACATAAAAGAACTAGGAATAAGAAAACTAGTGTCCCCCGGGGGAAGGGTGGGAGGACCGAATGAGCATCTCAAGGCTCGTATAGTAGGCAGTGCTGAAGGTTTTTGCCAGTCATAAACTATTGAAGTGATTACACAAACTCTCAGGCAACAACTTCCAACACGTGAGCTAGACATACTGACCCAATATACACAAATACCCAGAGATCGTACGTTTAAGTAATGCTCATTCAAATACTGCAAAAGTTATTAATCATTTTTCTACAAACAATACGTACAAATCAATTAAACTGAATTCCCCAAACTAAGGACTAAGACAAATGTTGACAATAAAACAAATGAACGAAATTGTGCTGCAAAACCCCTAAAAAACACTTTCTTTCATTTCTTTTTCAATTCCAGATAAGAAGCAAAATACCGAAAGCTAGCAAACTCCAGATAATCTTCCTCCTCCCTCACAAACCCTAAAACAAATATCGATTAAAGGCATAATACCATTACTAGTCGCGCCCACTTTTTGATTCTGCCCCCTCACTTGATGATCTTGACCCCATGTTGTACTTGACTACTAGGCCTTTGGCTTTAGAGTTGACTGTGCGGCGAATCACGGCAACATATTTGTGTGCGCGACCGATTACGGTTACAAATTTGTATACGCGGTAGATCATGCTTTTATTTGAGAGAGAGAGAGAGAGAAGAGAAGGGGGGAGGGAAGAGATAGGGCTTGACGTTTGTTGGATATATATTTGGGAAATAGGGTTCGAAATTATGAAACAACGCAGAATTTCTCAGGCAATCAAGAGGAATCTGAAAGCAGCACATGAACGCTAGAAGAGCATCGCAAATAGACGTTCAACAAATCGCATTTACAATGTGGGATTTTGGGATTTCTTAAAGTTGTCACCATGAGAGCAATTATATAGAGAGTTTGCTTATCGACTCAACCTACCTTCGAAGTTACAAAAAGTACATAACGTCTTCCACGTGTCCATGTTATGAAGTTACATTTCTAATTCTTTGCATGTGGTACAAGTACAATTTTTGATGATCAACGAGGGTTTGACTTACGACGAGGTACATGTAGCGATTCTCGGTTGGGAAGAGATGGTTCTAAGGAACAAATCGGTTAGACTTGTGAAGGTCTTGTGGAGGAATCATGTAGTTGAAGTAGCTACTTGGGAAACAGAAGATCGGATGCGAGCTCAGCATCCACATTTGTTTTGAAGTACTTCTTGTGGAAATTTCGAGGACGAAATTTTCTTAAGCGGGTAGATTGTCACAACCCGTCCCGACTTTTATTGTATTTTAATTTTCGAATGTTTGAAATGACCAAAATACCCCTAAAAGGTTAAGTGTTGACTTTTGTTGACCATCGTGTCGTGACACGTATGAATTATGCCATTAGTATTTTTTTGTAGTATTCATCATCACGAACGTGTGAGCGCAAATAAGAGTTTTAACGAAGAAGTTGTACATGTGTAAAGTGAAAGGCAAAAGGGTAAGTTTGCAACAAAGAAAATTAAAAAGGGGACAATTCCCCCTGCCCAGCAGCTTTGCTGCTACTCTCTTCATCATCTTGTTCTTACTTCTTCCTTTTCACAACCTTACTTTAATTCGACCATCATTCTCATATGACAACGAAATCGCGCAAGGCCAGAGGCTATGGATTTGTATCGAAACCCTCTTCGATTTGACACCAAACCCACACCTTGAAGCTCAATGTTCAGTGAGTACGAGCTCTCCAAAAAGTGACGTTTTTCGACGAATTTTGACTGATTATGGCCAGTCTCGTCGAAATTACACCTCGACCCAAGAGAGAGAAGTGATCCTCTCCTCATGAGCTTCCTTTCCATGTAAGTGCTTTTCCGAAATTTGAACTTTCAGTTTTGGGTCAATTTTGGAATGTTGGTTTTAATTCGATTCTTGGGTTGCATGTTTGAGATAGGTGTTTGTGAAGATGGTTTTAGAGGGATTTCAAGCTAGACTGCAGAGATTTGATTCAATTGGTGGATTTGGGTAAGAAACTAAGAATCCTAATCTTTCCTTCTAGTTTTAAGAGTTGAAAGGGACATGCATGTGCTTCTCCTTGTGAGATATACAAAATTTGAGGAATTTTGAGAGTTTGGTGGCTAGCTAAGGAAATGCACATATTGGGCTTTTGGGACCAATCTGTTAAGTTTCAGAAATAGTTGGGGTAGATTTACAGATTCTAAAATTATAGGACCAAACTGTGAATATGAGAAGTTAGTGGCAATATTGTAATTAATTAAAAGTCCATGGGCAATTTGTAATTTCATAACTTTAAAGGAATAATGCTGCCCGTTGAATTTAGTATCGAATTTTGGACTCTTTCTAATTTTATTGAGATTCGGTCTAGGCACAGACTTTATCGGATTGACAAAGACTAGGCTTCTTAGGAGCTAGATAGTTAGAAGTATCTGTGAGTGGACATTTGTTTTAAAAATAGTTTTATTATCTACTTTATATAAATGTAGCAATGAAGGGTTTTGAATATGCTTTTATGGTCATGCCTACACTTGCTTTATTATTGAGACGTGTTTCATAAATTACGATCTTTGAAATATTGATTTCCTACATGGCATGATCATGCATTTAATCTCACATGATTTATGTTTTCACAATCACCTGGTATGCATTCACTACATTTTAGTATTGTCTCACGCCCGTAGGATAAGCTTCATATGTTTGGGTCACACTTTAGTGCAAGGTTGTCTTTACATACATTATTATCATTGAGAGAGGTCATTCATCGTAAGGACTTGGGTGTGACGCGCTTATTGCGCAAGAGTTTACATGTGTTGGGGTACTAGGAGTACAATATGATTATAACATAAAGAGCTTGTACATGTTTGGAGGAGGTCCCTCCATGGGAACATGGGTGATTGCTTATATACCTTGTGACTTTATTATGTTTTGAGATATCTTGAAAGGTGACTTATCTTGCAATATTCTGGAGTTGTGATTTCTGTGAACTTAGGCCTCGTTTGGTACGCGGTATAGCGCATCGGATAGTACTCATAATCCGGTCTCGGGTGTTTGGTGCGCTTCGTACTAAAATAGTCGCCTGACTATTTAAACCGGGCCCACCATTTAGTACCCCTCACACCAGACTAATTATACCCCCAAAAACCTCCGTATAATTAGTCGGGTATGTCTTTCTCGCTTTCTTAGTCTCGCTTGAAAGAAAATATTTGAATTACAAGTTCATTCGAGCAACACTTAGGCATGTTATTAACAAATTAAAGGCTCTTAGCTAGCATGTTAGTACTCAAAAATAAAACTTTGCTCATGACTTTTGAAGCCTCGATGTTGTGAACCAAGACACAGCTCAAAACCACATTAGTAAGTTGTAGCATCCTATGCCTTTGTAGAATCTTCTTTGCATGATCAAAGACTAATTACCCAAGAGAGCCTTCAATCTCATCTTGGATGAACACCTTTGCTTGGAGGAGGTGTGGTTGCACCTTGAATCAAATTGAAGGTTACCTACGTACTTCGTCTCCTACGAAGATCAAACCTTTCATAGTTCTTGAATTTGATGAGGATTTGAGTGAGTTTGTATGAAGAACAAATTGTGTTCTTCACACACTTTAAGGCCGGCCAACACAGTATAAATAATTGATATTAGTTCAATACTGCACCAAATGCCCGACTAATTTAGTCAGTACTGTCTGATAACAGATTATCCTATCAAACTAAAATAGTCAGTCCAGTTCAAGCTGCTAAACGAGGCCTAACTTTACAATGAGATTATTCAGGACTTGTGATTTCTACCTGTTGAATTTTTCTTAATGACTATATATGTAATATGGTTTTAACATGTATATGGATTTCCAAACAGAAGGTTATTATGTTCAAAAAGAGAAAAATGTTTTTCCTTTTTTAGAAAACTTTCTTTTTCGTCTACTCACACTTTTATGTTTTGCGCCCCCTTCAAAACCTAGTAGTAGTGCATCACAATGACGTCGAGGTATAGTGTAGCAGCTCTGGTTTCCTCTTGAAAATGTAGGGAGTTTATATTTATTTAGTATTCATAATAATATTCATCCCTGTTATGGATAAGACCTCTAAGAGCTTGATTGTATTTTTTACTTCCGTTGCCTTATTTTAGTTTACGCTCTGAACGTTATGCATGTTTATAATAAGTGCTGCAAACCTTTGACAGTTCATTTGGCATTTGCATTAGACTTTTATAAAATTAAATTTGCGAAAGCTAAGTGTTGTCATGCATAATATGACTACTTTACGTCCAAGTGTCGGCCATCACATCCCGAACTAGGTGACTACGTGGATATCGAGAGCGAGGAGTATCAGTTATTTTCCTCAATTCATATATATTTTTTTCTTTTTCTTTTTCTAAAATCTAAAATTTTACTCTCTCTCTAAAACTCTCCTACGCAACCAAGCCATGGAGGAGACCTCCATCATTTCCAAACTTGAACTCTCTTCCTCTAACAATAAACCAAATTGACTTTTTCACCCTTTGAAAGCAGCAAAGGGTGGCAGAGATTAACAAAATAAAGGATGAAAAATTAAGAAACTTAACAATATGGAGAAAATTGACTAAGTATAAGAGTTTAGGGGGGTAAATGGGTAAAATTAAAATTTAGGGAGGAAATCGGCCAACGCAGGGAGAAATGAATATATAAGTGCACGTGTCCTATTGTTACTGGTGGTTGTGAATAACACCCATCCGCGTTTTGACCACGCCATATCACAACCCGCACGGCGTCTTATTTCAGTTAATCATAAAACACCCTTCAAAAGGTTCGCTTAATAACGAATGTGCCACTCACTTTTTAGTGACGTGGATTCCTGCGATTGGCTGTTTTTGAGTTCTTCTTCATCAGTACTGTTGCAGTGAACACTACTGCCACCAAAGCAAATTCGAACTTCTCCATCGGCCCCGTGGCGTTTTGTCAGAGCCATGTGGACCCCGCACCGAATCCTTTAAAATCTCCCAAACAGCGCCAAACCCAAAACCCTTCCTTCTCTCTCTTGAAGAAAAAGAAAAAGAAAAAAAAAAAAGAGACCGGGAAGAAGAACCCTCCTAATCTCTCTCTCGCTTTCTCTGCGCACGGATCAGTGATCAGTGGTAAGCATCGCTTCCAGTTCTTTACCCTAAAATTTTGAATGTATCAATCAAGACTTTTGGTTTCGATTTTTGTTTTTCAGGTTGATAAAAATTTAATTATCGGTGCAATTTGGATGTTTTTACTGAGCTACAAAGTGCCTGGCGACTAATTTTGATATGTTGGTTTTCCAATTTTTTAAACTATTTAATTTGTTGTTTGTTTGGATCTTTTAGGATTTGTGGTGCGAATTCTCCTGTGTTTGGTTTTCGGGGTTGGTCGAAATTTCGCTCTAAAATTCCAGGTTCTATTGAGGTATTGAAACTCTGCATTGGGTTTTATTATGATTTATGATATGGGTTTTTTTTTTAATGATTTATAATTCATTGTCCACATTTTACTTTTTAAAAGCTTTTGCCCACTATTTACTTAATTTTTTTTGTTGCAAATATACGTCAGAAATTTGGAGCCGTAAACTACATTTTAAGGACACAAAACCAGCGTTAAGTACAAAATGTAGTTGAAGAATTAGGAAATCCCTAACACTATTAAGGATACACGACTCATAAACTCTCCCTTTTTTCGGTTTTCATTGATTTTGTTTTTGTGAATCTTATGAGTTTATGAGTTTTGGGGTTTTTGAGTTTTGAAGTTGAGTGTGGTTGGCTAATATCTGTATAATGTACTAGTTGAAGGCAGCTTATCAGATATTTAGTTTATACTTTTGGTGGGTAGATATAAAGCTGTTTGTTTACGATTTAAGAGCTTCTGTTTGGTTAATGAGCTTCATACTATCACTTGTTTGGGACTCTGTAATTTAGCCTTTCGGTACTAAATTGTGTATATATATTTAATTCATTGTTTATAGTATTGCGTTTTTTCTTCATGAAATGCTTAATCTTTTCTAAATTCCGTGTGAATGAATTATTTTGGCATGCGTTGATCTTATCTACCGAAGAAGACCCTCTGTTGTGTGAGCTTTAGGGGTTTATGGCTTATCAATGTCTATAATTATTGGAAAATTGCTAGCTCCCCAATTTTCCTTTTCAAGGTTGGGAAGTCAAGTTTTACAAATCATAAAAAGTAGATCAATTTATTCTTACTATGTTTTTGTATCTTCTGCTAAAAAAGGCTTGTTTTGGTGTTTCTTCTGACTTTATTTTATCCAGATGGCAAATGATAAGTTGAAACATGAACAAGAGCCCCCTGGCTCTACTTCACCATTACAACGGACCAAAGAAAGTGAAATCTCGGTTCAAATTAATGATGTGTCTAACTTCGTGGGGAATCTTAACAACAGTAGTGCTGCTGGAGCTGATGATATAACCATTCCAAGAATGATGATGCCGTTTTCACTTTTTCCTTTTGAAGACATGCATGGAACGACTAACCCCTATGCCATGGAAATGCCGCTGACTGATATTAATTGGATGACTGATCTCACTCTACCATTCAGCAACCCTCAGGATCCAATGTTCGACTATGATTCTTTATATGGGAAGGGTAATAAACCGGTCCAACATAGCCCAGATTCAAATTTTCTCGGTTTGGATGTGAAGCAAACTGATCGTACTCTTGATTATTCAGTGCCTCCTGACAAAGTGGTCAGTGCTATGTCTGATGTGGACATTATTCAGAACCCTGATGTTGAAAAAAAATTAGTAACCGCTAAAGGAAACTCAGCTACAGCCTTAAATAGTATACAGCAGAATGAAGAACTAAATAGCAATATAGGCAGGCCTCAGCTATTTAGAAATTTCGTAAGTGACGGAGTTAGCACCCCTGTGCCAGGACATGCCATAGATGGCTTAGGCATGGCAACGAGTAACAATTTCACGACAACTGAAGTTCAAGAGGATTGTCCAGAAAACCTTGATGTGAGTTTCCTAACCCTGGGGATTGGGAGGAAGACAGAGGATTTATCTAAATCTAATAGATCAGAAACGAATGTTGCTAATAATTTTGGAAGAGTTGCCCTTCCTCAACCAAATACTTTCTATGGTCGAAAAGAAGAAAGAAAATTCTTCAATCCCTCTGATGTAGCTGGTGGTTTGCCTTGTCATCAGAACAATGTGGCTGGATTCAAGGGGCTGACAAACAACGTTGGTAGCTGAACTTTTTTTATTAAAAATGTAATAGTATGTATGATGCTAGTTCTAGTCCTAGGTTCATTCTGAATCCACCTTATTTTGCGCAGATGCCACAAGATGACAGCCAACATCATTTTCTTATGCCGGGAAACAGGAATGTTGGTCTTGGAGTTGAAGGGAACTGGGATACAAGATCTGCATATATTGATCCTAGTAACTGTTTTCAGGGTTACCCAGATGTGTCTTTAATTCCTGTTGGTAGCAGCTTAGCTGGGCTCCCTGATTCTGGAGGGAGCAGAGCATATGGGTTGCCATCATTTTCTTTTTCGAGTACAAGTACTTGTCCACCTGCATTTGAAACTTCTAGAAACCTCTTTGCTGATTCTGGCATGGTTTTTCCTCCTATTGGTGCCACAAGAAGCACTTCCCTGCACGATCAGTTTGGTGAGTCTGGAATACTACCACCATGCTATCCTTTTTATTGGTATATTACAAAATGGAAATTTTTGGCTGCATGTTTTAGTTTCACTTCTGGACTGTATATTCTCTATACTGATATTTTTGATGTTCGATAATGGCCCAGACAAATAATTGTGAGATCTTGGAGCACTACTGTGGTGTACCATGGAATCTCTGAATTAAGTTAGTGATAGTAACCAAAATATGGTTTAACATTTTAGGGGGTCTAACAGGTTTTTTTGTTTTATTTTCTTCATGAACTTGAATATGGTTTTTTATTCTGCAAGGACGACCCCTCTTGGATGCTTAGTGTTACAAGGGATCTTTTGGCCATTAGAGTAGGGCCTGCAAGGAATAAGTTGATTATTTTCCCGCCACCAAATCTAGAATTTGGCTTTATGTAGTGGAGTTTCATGTCATGGTCATGTTTGGTCAGTTGGAATGTTACTTGTTTAGGTGTCCTACCCCCATGAAGGGAGAGAATCTCTCTTCTTGATTGGAGCTGTAGTTTCAGGGGTTAGTAGGATGGATGCCATACAAGCATAAGTAAGGTCAGCACACAAGTGTACCATCTGTTTGGGTCACTACCCGTTTAGGTCATATACACTTGGTCAGTAAATAAAAAATGGACTTCAGGGCTTTTTTTATTTATTATTTATTTTTCTACTTAGTTAAACTCTTTCAACCTTTTTCATTCTGATGCTGTAACCTCATTGAAGCTGGGCTTCTACTTAAAAAGTATGTTTCAATGTGATTCTGAAATCTTATTGAAGCTTTGAGCTTTTTATATTTAATCAAATTCAGTACGACAGGGTGTGCAGGTAACTAATTTATGGTCTCTTATGCTAGATTGAAACCACTAGGTATTAAACATGATCCTTATGAGATGTGACTCGTCAATCGTCATTGTCTCTGAGGAACACATTATATTATAGGAATTATTGGCTTATGAGAGGACAGTTTGGTTATAAAATTTTCTCTCGTCCAAGTATCACTCAAAAATTGAGTAGAATCAAGTATGTAACAAGCTAATTTGACTCACCCTTACCGTTTTGATTGATTTGAAGAAATGAGTTGTAATTTTTTCATTTACTCCTTGTACTGTTCTCGCATATTGGGTAACCACAGAGCAACTTCATTGGTTTTTGAAGATTGCAGAAGGAACCCCTTGGTGAGAACAGGAAAATAGTCAAATACATAAGTTCTCAATATGCTTGGCATATCATGTCTTTTTTGGTAGCCTTGACCGAAGTTCTTTTGCATGGTTGGTTCAGCTTCTGGTTTGCTTTGCACACTACTAAGTCACTCAGGCCCATGTTTATAGTTTTAAGCTGGGCAACTGCGGTGATAAGTGGTATTAAGAAATTGTATGCAATGAACCAATCTTCTGTTGCTACCTTAACTTTTATTTGTTTATGTAAAATAGTGACTTACTAAAAGTTCCAATTTATGTAGCTTTCCCGCTGACTGACTCTGCAACTCTCTTTAGGGAAGCCTTTCACAACTAATGACGTTATTGCTGGACAAGTTGCTGAAAGAGGTGACGTTCCTGGGAAATTTAGGTTTAGCCAGCTACCTAGTAAGTCCATCTTACTTATATAACTCGCAATGTTGTACATATGCAACCATTTCATCCTTAACATAGTATCTTTTGTGGTCTTCTCGTGCTTTTTTTTTTTTTAACGAATAATATCCTGTGGTTTTTGCATTCGTATGAAAAAATAAATCAGAAATAGGTTGACAGGAGAATTGGCTCGGCAAATGTTGTAATCAAGTGTGCAGCTATATTATACACTGTCGGTCCATGGCCATGTTTTTACTATTACATGGTTTAATTTATAGCTGATTGATAGAAAAGGACCAAACATTAAGGAAGATGGCTAAAATGATAGTTGTGCTAGAGTGAAATTATATATAATTGACTGATAGGTATCATGAATGGGACTTGTTTTTTAAATTCCAGTATTGATGCAGAACTCGTATCAGCCCGTGACACACCACTGGCTGGCACTTGCTTACGAAGCAAGTAATCTTATACAATGATAGAAAATTTGGTAATGCATTTGATGGATGCTTTTCAGGTAATTATTGTCAACCTCAAGTCATTGGTGCCGTTCAGTCATCTACAAACGTGTCTAGATCCATGATGACTGGTAGGTTACGAATAAAAGTCTTTTCTTGACCATGCTTGAATATAACCTCTACTTATGCTATTATTTTGAATATTTAGTTACCGAACTTAATAGAACTGCGCAAGGTTCTAGTGCTTTTGTTGGAACACATCTTAAGAGGGTTTCAGAACAACCGCCAGCAGTGACTTCCAGAGCTCAACTCATAAAGAGAAGAAGAGCCCAATCTTCTGTTGGTCCATCTGCTCCAATGTTGTCCCTGAATGTTTCAACACTCCCAAATTCATCCAAGGCCTCTTCTTTCACAGTCCCAGCTCCTACAGCTCCATCTCTCCCACAGCAAGCCAAAAGTACTACATCACTCTCACCCCTATCGCAGATTTCTCACGCTCTCCCAGCCCAAGGAAGAAGTACTTCATTATTTCCACCCCTGTCCCAGACTATTTTGCCCCTCCGAACCCCAGTCAGACATACTGCAGTACTCCCTGCCCTATCCCAGATTGCTCCCTCTCTGGCATCCCAAGTGAAAACTACTACATCGCACCCGCCTCTATCTCTGACTGCTCCATATCTCAGACCCAAAGCCAAAACTACTACATCGCATCCAGCCCTATCCCAGAATGCTCCCTCTTTCCTACCCCTACCCCAAATTGCTCCTCGACTCCCATCTCAAGACAAAACTACTACATCACACCCACCCCTAACCAAGACTGCTCCAAATCTCAGACATGAAGCCAAAAGTATTATATCACACCCGAACCAGTCCCAGAATGTTCCTTCTCTCCGACCCCTGGTCCGAATTGCCCCTCCACTCCCATTCCAACCTCGGGCTGCTCCACCACTCCCACAGAAATCTCAGGCTGCTTCCTCACTCCCACCGAAATCTCAGGCTGCTTCATCACTCTCTCCCCAGACTGCTCAACCTCCCCTTCCCCAACCCCAGATTGTTCCCCCTCTCCTACCCAAACGCCAGACTGGTCCACCTCGCCCACCCCAACCCCAGACTGCTGCGCCCCCTCTCCCATCACAACCCCAGACTGCTTCAGCTGTACATATAAAATGGAAAGGTATAGCTTCGTTCTTGTTCCACATGAACAATTTTTTCTTCAGTACATCTATATTTCTAACCGTACATTGATATTTTTAAATGTCAACAAAGTTGTTTTAAATGATACAAGTGTTGATTTACTTGTTATGCGAGTACAAACAATTTGACATGTCATGCTATTTCTAGTCATGGTTTTCTCTCAACCCATTAGGGTACATTTAATGCAACATGAGTAAAAGACCTGCTAGTCATGGTTTTCCAAGGTTTGTTTATGGTCTGATGAGCATACTTGAGGCCTTATTTGTTGCAGTTTATACAACTGCTCCCGACAGTTTCTGAAATAATTGAATACTGCAACGCACACATGCTTCAAGTTTGGAAGTCTCGGCGTACCTGAGACATAGATACTACTGCAACTGTTAGCTCTTTAAATAATCTGATACAGAATACATATGGTACTATAATGATTTCGATTGTTAGTAAATATGTTTTTCTTTTGCAGGTTTTGGTCAAACTCGTCCGAGTGGGCACAAGTGTTTGATATGTCAAAGGGATCTTTCCTTCACACCTGAAGGCCCTGTTTCCATACCAACTATTCAACCAGTTGTTGCTGTTCTACCGTGTGGCCACACCTTTCACGACCACTGCTTGCGGCTTATCACCCCTGAAGACCAAGCTAAAAATCCTCCATGCATTCCTTGTGCCATCGGCGACAGTTGAGTCCTTGTGCCGTGGGTGAGAGTCGATTCCTTGTGCCGTTGGCGAGAGTCGATTCTGGGTTTGGTTCACAACATGTTGAATCCTCCATGCCTTGTGTCAATAGTTAATTATGAGAAACTCCTAATATGTTTTTTCTCTAAATTTTGTTCGAATCAGTCAGAAGTAGGGGAAAGATTTGTAGTGACAATTTCAGACCTGCTTTACCATATATGTAGGTTAAGCTAATCGACCTTTTCATTAAGGCTGATAAGGTGATTTGGTGCATAAGTATATATATAGCAAATAACCCTCTCGTTAATATGATGTGTACTATTGAATTATATCCTCTCAATTTCCGTCGTCCTTGTGCAGCCCTTGAGTTCTACTTCTTATCATCTTCATGTCACAATTTAGGTTAGTTCACTACAAGGAGGATATTGAGCAATAGCCACCATTTTTTTGATTGAGGGATGTTAACTACAAGAATATCTACAATACGGGCGTTGCTGAGCAGCAATCGTGGTTTGCTACGCACATAAGACGACATATTGGACCTGTAACTCAAGTTGTCCATGACAACTTAAGTGAGAAAGCCTAAGAGACCCACCTGCACTGGCCGGTTTTGGGGGTTTATTGGCTAGGGTTTCACACTAGTGACTGACCTTTATAAGCCACTTTATAGCTCCATCCAACTTAGGGGTTTTAAAGAACAAAGAGAATGATGGAGAGCCACCATTCGTTTTCTTCTCTCTACAAAACTTGGCTACCATGGTGAGGGAGTGCTAGCACTCCTCTCTCTATTAAATGGTCTCTAAATTAAATGAAATTTTTGAAATATGATCATTAGATGATGATAAAGACAAAGAAGGGTTCAAATTATTACGTTTGTACTGTGAAATAATGTCACGTCATTGTATAAGCATAAAAAAGAAGCTCTCACATTGCAAATATATAAATGCTCATGCACCGCAAGGATATGCTCTTCCAATTCTATTATTTATGTATTTTAAATTCTGATTAAGTTTTTGCTGAGGAGTTGAAAAGCAGACTGACAGGGCAAATAAACAAAAAAACAAGAGAAATTAGCTATTATAGAGTAATTTTAGTAATTAGTTGTTAAAATAGACAAAAAGTTACGAATAATATAAAATGTCCAAAACACCCCTGTTTATATAGTTCTCTTTACAAGCCAATTTAGGGCTACTTGTTCATTCCGTCAGTAGGTTTTCGTATTCGAGGAGAGAGAGAGAGAGAGAGAGAGAAGGGGTTGCTGGTATACTTGGCTTGGCTTTTCGGATCCTTCCTCGATTTGCCTTCTTCTTCTTCTTCTTCTTTTGCTTTTGCTTTTGCTTGCATCAGACCCCATCTTTTCTTCTTCGTCAATGTCTGCGTTCTTCTGATGCGCAGCAGCAGCACCGAGCTTTCGCTGAAGGAAGAAAGGATTTTGAGTAGAGACATTGATTTGGTTGCTGAAGCCAATTCCAATAAGGACGATGCCTTCTACTTGCTTACCCAGAGGTCCCAGTTTTTTGCATTTTTTTTTTTTTGGAATTTTTTTAATTTATGAAATTTGATGATTAACTTTAAAAAAATGAGAAATTAGTTCTTCGCTGTGAAATATTCATGTTTGGGAGTTTTTGTTAAAACAATGAGATCTTAATCTTTTATCTAATGAGTTGTAATTTCATATGTTGTAATGAAAATTGGTCCTAATGTTTTTGTTTTTTGTTTTTTTGAATTTGTTCCCAATTAGATGGTGGCAGCATTGGATTGATTATGTGAACCATAGCCAACCCAATAACCTGAATGATGCATCCGCTGTGTCGGAGCATTGTGATTCACCTGGTTCCAATACCTTAAAGAGGCCTGTGGGTATTTATAATTCGGACTTGATATATAATAAAACATTAGAGGATACCAATTTGGGCATTGAGATACATGATACGTTACTGGAAGGCCACGATTATGTGTTACCCTCACAAGAAGTTTGGAACCGAATATAAAGGAGGCCAACAACATATAGAGAAAAACTAGAAAGCTATGGATTAACTAGCAACTTATAAAAGAAGGCTATGGATTAATTAAGAATAGGGGTGGGTTTGAAAAACCGAAAACCGAAAAAAACAGAACCGAATACCGAACCGAGGTCGAAAAAAACCGAACCGAACCGAAATTGGTTGGTTCAGTTTCGGTTTCAGTGGTTCAAAAACCGAACCGAACCGAATAAATATAAATTAATATATATATATTTTTTATTGGGTATTAATTTTTCAAGCCCAATTCTAAATATTAGTCCTATTTCAACACAAGCTTAATAGGCCCACACTTGGCCCAAACATTTAAAAAGCCTTATTCCCTATATTAACCCTAGACTACGCTCTCTTTTATTTGGGTAGTGATTGAATAGTGTAATTTTATTTGGGTTGATGGGTTTTTTGTATTTTATTTGGGATCTGAGAACTGGTCTTGTTCTAGTGTCTGAAGTATTGAGATTTTTTGTATTGATTTGTTGGATTTTAATGGTTAGGTCCTTTTCGATTGATTAGAATTGTAAGGTTTCTAGGGTATGATTATCCAAACCAATGTTTTAAATTTGTTTATTTTGATTCTCCTTCCAGCCCATAATACATGGTTGCCAATCAATAATTGGAACTAATTTTTCCTAATTTTCCTACTTATTAGAATTAACTCTTGATGATTTAATATGTATGTCTTTCGTCTATTTGTTTGGTTGGCTTTGTATAATCATTGGTTGCTCAAATTTTTTTTTTTTAAAAAACAAAAGAATTTTCGTAAAAAAAAAAAAAAAAAACCGAACCGAATCCAAACCGAACCGGAAAAAACCGAACCGAATTCAAACCGAACCGAACCGAACAATAATTTCGGTTTGGTTTCGGTTTTGGCCAAAAACCGAACCGAATGGAACCGAACCCAGCCCTAATTAAGAAGTTGTTACTTTGTTAATTATATAAAATAATTGAAAGATAATGTGATCTGGCGGATATTTAGTACATCTATGAGCTTATTGTTTCGAGATGGCACATTGGAGAAAATGTAGATATCGTGTTGATACAGTAGTAATATGTTGTCTATATCGTGTGTTGACAGTGTTGATATAATATCGATACGTTGGTGTTGCTTTAGATATTGTGTTGATATTGCAGGAATAATATAGTTGTTGTACATACTTTTTTAATATAGTTTAGATATTTTGTCTATACAATGTAAATAATTGTGATATAGCGTCATTACAAACATGGACATCAGCTGATTAAACAATGATTATCCCTATTTTATGCAGCATTTATCAACATTAACAAGCTTATGATAAATGGAGATTGTACCCGTAATGATATGCTACAGTGAAATTTGGGTTACATCTGACAATTCATGTACATACGAAGGTGGACAACGATGACGTCACCTATTTTCTAAAGTATAATTATGCGATACTTGGTTCTATGGTAACATCATTGTATGTAAGTATGGAGAAGAGACAATCCACAACCATCATCCAAAGTGTAGCTCCTAAAAGGAACGGACCTACTTCTGTTAACGTCCAACAAACTTTCGACTCGTGCTCAGCTGTAGCATTGGTTGTCCCATGTCTGCCTTCCATCCTCCATTACAATCAAATTTAGCTTGACTTGGTCGACTTTTTCTTACTTGTGTTTTTATTTTCAAGGAGTATTCTTTTGTATTCTGATACTCCTCAATTTATAAACTTGTAAGATTTTTGTAAGGTTTCAATCATAGATTCAATTATGTCAAAACAAGCACCTTTTAAATTCACCTACCTTTTTTCCTAAGTCGTTTACATGCATGTCATATGTGAAGGGTTTTACTGTGACATATCAAACACTATTTTATTGATGAGTGTTTGATACGTGTTGTACCATATATTGGCCTTACTATTTGGGCCTCTTGTTTAGCCCATGAGCTATGTAAGAGGGGAGGGAAATCCTAATATTATAAAAGGATCCCTCACCTTCATTTTAGGGGATCTCTAATTCTAAGCCGCTATACCCTCTCAAAGGCAATAAGTCTTCATATATAATGAAACTTTTATACATAGTGAAACCGGATCTACACCAATGTGGACGTAGCCCAACTCGGATGAATCACAATATATCATTGTGTTCTTGTGCGTTGTTTGATTTACAGTCGGATATAAGTTGGTCCAAAATCGTTCTGATTTTGTGCATCAACAATTTGGCACTATTTATAGGAATCGATACGAAAAGCTTATGTCCACTTTCTGGTGGAATTCACAAAGAAGATAAGGTCATTATCCTTTCCAGTTTGGATTAGTAATATTACTTCATTATCATTTGATTATTAGTATTATTAAATTGTTATTCTCATGTGTTTTAATATGCCACGCCATGCATTTTAATTGGCATCACACGCATAAAAATCACATGTTCTTTAAAATGTCACATGCCATACGGCACACCACTCAAGTATATGCCACCTATATTATTAAGCATGTCCTATCATGAAACGTACAACACGTTGGGCATGTGAATAGTCACACTATTCATTTACGTGACTTATCTGTGTGATTTATATAGTCATAAAAACACACATTTACAATACTGCCATGATAACATTAGCCCTCATCTTTATCGACCCAGATTTATTATGTGGCAATGCTCACGTTCTGTTTTTGATATTCAGGACATTATTATGAAAATTATGATAGTCTATATTACGAGCGACATGAAGCATGGCGACAATGTAATTTCCTGTCTGACCGGACCCAGCTTATGTCCAAAACCAACTCATATTGAGCGCACACTCGTGTCAAGCGCACATTTGCAATGAGCAAAGCCACTAGTAGAGCCGCCTCGCAACGAGCATAGCCTTCAGTTGAACAACCGCCTCACTGCGAGCACCGCCTCTAGCCAAGCAGCCTCGCAACGTGCACTGCCTGTTGTCGAGTATTGCCTCACGTTGAGCACCGCCTCATGCCGAGTGCCGATTTTGGACAATGACTTGTTAGTTCGACCCGCACATGGACTGCATTTGAAGTCTCCAACCAAAACACTCTCTGACTTGAGGGACTCCTGTTGTACCATATATTGGCCTCACTATTTGGGCCTCTTGTTTAGCATATGAGCTATGTAAAAGGGGAGGGAAACCCTAGTACTATAAAAGAGATTCCTTGTTACAACCCGTCCCAAAATTTTGTGTGAAATTACCAAAATACCCCTAGTGGTCAATGTTGACTTTTCGAGACGACTTGTGAAAATTTATTTCTTTCCATATTCATGATGTACTCGTCGATACGAACGCGTGGACGCAAGTGGAACTCAATTCGGAGTTAAAACGAACGTTTTATGAAGCTTTAAAGGGTAGGGGCATTTTAGTAATTTTCACACCCGTTTGTTAATTAGGGTTTTTCGGTTGACCTAGCTGCTCTGCAGCCATTCCACTAACCCTGCATGATCTCTCTCCCTCTCTCCCATTCTCTTGGCCAAAACCACCCAAAACTACACAAACCCTAACCTTTGGACGAATCACAAAACCGTCAAACCGTTGCCCAAAATTAATACCATCACGATCGCCTCGTCATTCTAGACGAGGCTGTGATTTTAGAATCTCCAAACTCGAACCCGATCGATCAAACCGACGTCGGAACGGTTTCGACAAACTGTCCGTCAATTTCCTGTGCAAACCAGACCAAGGTAAGCCTTGAGACCATTACCATTGGTTTTATTGGATTGAGTAGGTTCAAATTGATATAAAGAACGTCCAATTTGGTGCAGTTTTAAAGCAGAACGGAATTAGGGTTTCCAGAAGCTTTCCGGCCAATTTCAGGCCATCTCCGGCCAATTTTCCGGCCCCAAATTGGTATGAAAATATTCTACTCGTCAATACCTTCATTTTGATATATGACACGTTAAATTTGGCCAAAGAACGAAGAAGTTATGAATTTTTAAAGTTTTGGACATTTTTCGGAAAATTTTCCAGAATTCCGGCGAACCAGACGGCGGAGGACGGCGGCGCAGGCTCCGGCGACCGGCGAGAGGAGGAAGAAGAAGGAATATTCTGTCAACGGTAACGGAATATTCTTGACGGCGTCAGAATATTCCGTCAGAAAGGTATATTCCGTTAAATTTAACGGCGCTGATGTCAGCAGGCGCGTGGCTGACGTCAGCCGCACGTGGGGGTGACGTCATCAAGCGCGTGGCGACGCGTGCGGCGGCACACAGCGGCGGCGGCGGCGGTGGACGGTGGCTGTAGGGTTTTTGGGCTCCAAAAATCGTTTTTCGAGCCCGTTTTCGCTAAAATAGTATTATTTTTGGAATATTTTTCTATAGGGCCTATATTAATTTATATTAGGGAGGTTCTAATTTTTTCCCTAATATTAAATAGGTAATTCTTCGGCGCCACACTTCGAGGAGGGCAACACCGAGTGAGATTTCACTCCCGATCACCTGTGAGTGGACTTTTGTTTTGAATAAATTATTTATATGCTTGAAAATAATTATTGAAATGGTTTCTTACATGATTTTAAATGTTTTGGGACATGATTATATATATATATATATATATGTTGGTATTCAATTATGCAACCATATGGTATTTATTTATGGTTATATATTATGAAATGGTTTGAGATATGTTTATATACAGGGATATATTTTATAAAATGATTTTGAGGGTTGAATATATTTATATGGAAATATTGGTATTTAATTATTGGCTTCTACACATGATATACGTATGTATGTTTTCAAACACACTTGGTATGCTTTCACTACGTTGTAGTACCGTCTCACGGCCGTAGGACAAGTCTCACATGTTTGAGTCACATGCACTGTACTCCAGGGGTATTGTCCGGTAAATACCTTAGTGCAAGCTTGTCTTACGTTTATGTTTGTATTTGGGGAAAAGGCCCCACTACGTAAGGACTCGGGTGTGACGCGCAAATGCGCAAGTGCTTACATGTGTGTGGTACTAGGAGTACAATTTAATTGAATAACATAAAGTGCTTGTATGGGGATTGAGAGGCTGTTCCTCAACACGTACATGAGTGATTGCCTATATACCCTGTGTTGGTTTTCCTATATCTATACAATTGATATATTTTTGATGAAATGATCTATTGGAAATATGACTTGTGATCTACATATTTTATATTGTTATACGTTTTCAGTTATACTTATAAAGTACGTTTTGATACATACTATGATAGTATGATTTTACAATTATTACTGGATTTCAAATAGGGGGTTATTATGTTGAAAAGAGAAAGGTTTTGCGAAAACTTTTATTTTAATCCACTCACACCTTTGTTTTTGCGCCCCCTTCAAGACCTAGTGATAGAGCATCGGGCGAAGTCGAGGTATCTGTGTGGCAGCTTTGATCATATATCCCGACCATGTAGGGATTCATCTTTTTCTTTTCCGTTTCTATAATAATATCCATCCCTGTTATGGATAGAGATTTTAGGAACTTATTCTGTTATTTTGTTTCCGCTCTTTCAAATTAGTACGCTCTGAACCTTGTGCATGTTGACATTATTTTCCGCAACTTTATGGTAATTTACTTTACTTAAACTAAGTGTTGTCAAGCATTTAATGGCTTCGTCACTTACGAGTGTCGGCCAGCACGCCCAAACTCAGTATCCACGTGGGTATCGAGGGTGGGGTGTGTCATTCCTTACCTTCATTTTAGGAGCTCTCATTCTTAGCCTCTATACTGTCTCAAAGGCAACAAGAATCCATGTATAATGTAACTCTCATTTTACATAGTATTGATCTACACCAATATGGACGTAGCCCAACTCGGGTGAACCACGATATATCGTTGTCTTCTTTTGCATTTGTATGATTTACGGCCGGATCTAAGTTGGTCTAAGATCGTTCTGATTGTGTGCATCAACAATACGTAATTAGGATATCATTAATTGTATACCTAGAGTGTATATACTACATATATATAACATATATATATACTTTCATTATTATCTTTATGTATATATATTATAGTATTATGATATATAACGCGGGGATATCTAAATTAAGTAACTCCCAATGGGTATTGATTCTAATATTTTTATATTCATCATAGATTACTAAAACCATCCATTCTTAATAATTTAACACACACCAACATAGATCACCAAAAAATAAAAACATAGACCAACAAAGGGAGCGCAATGAAATTTAGAATGAAAACAAGTCACCACCCGCCTTTTCCATCACATCGATCCCATTTTCTTTCTCAACAAGCTTTGGGCCCTCAACATTTAGCATCTCTCTCAAAACCTGCACAAACGAGTAACATACGAACCATCATTTGTCTTCTCTTCTTTTCTTAAGATAAATGATAGATTTGCAGTGTAGTTTCAAGGATTTATATTCCAAACTCGAGAGTGGCAGATAAAATTCAGTAATAACACAATAAATTTAACATCCTATGACACAACCTTTTGAAAACTCATGCTGCACAACAGCATAAAAAGGCTAAAAATGAGAATAAAATGGCTTTTGTTGCTGAGATCCTAACCAGATACAACCAAAATCACCTTCTTTTACCTTTGATTTATATGATTGACCCAAGCATATGAATTTATACGTTAACAACCCTTTACCATAATCCAAGATCGAGACCGTAACACTCATATGTAAGCAAACCCAACTACACATCCCTTTGTTTGCCAGTGAGTATAGCTCTCTCTGTCTATAGCCTACATACACAAGCACATATTATTAAGTCCAAATTTTGATAAAAAGTTTTACTGGAAACTATCGAGCTCTGTATACCTAATGAAAATAGAACAAAATCTACAATTGCATACTCCAAATCAAGAGGTCAGAGGAATTTAAGAGACGCGAGAAATGTTGCCAATGAGTATCATTGCATTTACCAGGAAGAGAACCCCATCACATGCATCACCAAAGGATTCATTCTTGTCTTCTTCATCAGCATTATAATCTTAGAGATAAAGCAACCTGCAATCCATACCTACAAGTGTATACATTGTTACAGAATCAGAAACTGCAAGAATGCAAAAATAATTGAAAGAAATTTGTTCAAGAAACACACTCGTCTCTCTTGCTTTAATGATCTTCCAGTAAAATTCTAATTCCAATCCAAAACTGATATTCCGTTAGAATTGGCACATCTAAAATTAGTCCTTTAGAATTATAACATATATAAAGCTATTAACATAGCAAACCACTCACAAACTGAGTAGGAACAACAATAAAATAAATAAATAAAAACCCCAAGCCAAATGAAAAGATAAGAGACTCCTGAATTTATTCAATAACAAACGTTGCAACATCTGCCAACTTAATCATACAGACTCCTGAACCGAAACCTGCTTGATAACACCCAAACCAAATATACAACGCCCAATTCTTAGATAAAATCACAATCATGGCAATGTAAAGAAATTGGAGTCAAGAGAATGCAAGACCTATATCAGATATCTCATTAATCCCAAAAAAATTGAAACTTTAACCACATATTTCATTAGTTATCTAAAATAAAACACAAAACTCACTGAAAAATTTAAAAGAAAGTGGAGGGGGAGAAAATAAAAGCAGTAGACCCAAATCCAAAATAGACCCAGATGAATTTTTTTAAAAAAATACCTACAAATCAAACCCTAAAAAGTGAACTAGAAAACCCTTACAAGCAAAAATCCACCTAAAATTTCACCGTTCGCATAAATAAGGAACATAGAAATCACAGAATATGATGTGAAATCAAACCTTGATCAAGATGGTGTCGCCATGAAAGAGCTGGAGCTTCTCCATCGTATCTGTTCGTTGAATAAATTCACACTGGCGCTTAGTTGTAGGCCTGAAAATTTATATGAACACGAATTGGGAGCTTGCGAGCTTGCCACTACTAGGTACCGCTAGTAGATGGTGTGTGTGTGTTTTGAGATTGCGCTATTTAACTTTAACCAAAAGATTGTGCCTTTAAGTGTGAGAGGCTCAACTTAGGTTCTTTGTTTGCCTTGCCTGTTAAGGACTTTAATTGTTATGTAGACATATATAACAAAACCAAGATGGTTGGAATATGGATTGAATATAAACTGGTTATATTCAATTGAAATGCTTTAATAGTAAAGACAATAAACAATAAACAAAGAAAATATAGCTTGTACCAAAGTAAACATATATAAACTGAATTGAAAGTTTACAAATAAGTAAATACAGTAAGTAAATAAAGCTGTAAACATCAACCAAAGTATGGTTGGATTGCATATAAGGCCATCGGATTGGTTTTTATGCCTATCGGATTGGAGACAAGGCCATCGGATTGGCTTCTCTACAAGTTTGTCTCTTTGAGAAAAAGGGAGTAGCCTAAAGGAGATTCTTTCTCAGGCTTAAATCAATACCACAGAAAGTGGCAGAGCTAATTCTAAGATCGGGGGTTTCCTGATCTAAAAGCTTTAACACATATAGTTGAAGTTTTGTGAATGGTTGCTAAAGCCTTGTGTAGGCTTATGAAAGCTTATTGTTGGGTTGTATAAACTGATGAATGCCACTTCTTGGCTTTCAAGAGAGAGGTTTTTCCCTTTGGTTGTTTGAAAGGTTGGCTTTCCTTAGAACATGTGTGTTCTGGTTTTTGTTTGGTTGAGTGTCCTTAGCTCTTTGCCCTCGCAGCTCTTATATAGGCAATTATGAAAGCAAAGCCACTTGATGCATTCCACTGCCAAGGCTCCACTTGCATAAAGAAGGATAACATTAATTAACTATCCACTTGCAAACACACCTCCAGCCTACAAGAAAAAGTGTCATCCTTGCTGCCCAAAATATGTCAACTTGTAGATACCCAAAATATCTTGGTGTAAGTTTGGCCTAATTTCACAATAACCCCCACGTAATGCCATAATTTGGCTTTAGACCCAAATAAGTGGAAACATGACAATTTTGAGTGTAAACAGTATCGAGGTGGAGCACGACCACGAAGTTGTCGTCGTTGATAAAAACGTCCACAGCGACCCGATTCGCCGCCTTATTGCGCTCGAGGATCGCGGTACTTTTGTACCTTTGCTATTCTTGTAGAACCCAATGAATTTCATCCCAAAAACGTTGCAGTCGAGATCTATGAAACCGAGATCACCCACTGTCTCCAAACACATCTCTCAGACTCAGACTCAACTCTACGATTGGGAGCGACGACGCAAATTGGAACCGTAGAGAGAACAGTTCGATTGTTTCTGAAATTATGTTTGTCGTCCGTGTAGTTGGTGTTGATACGGGTACCTCTTATACAAGGGTATTTCAATTATTTTGCAGCTCAAAATTGTCTATTCTAGCAAGGGAATCCTAAATCCTATTTCAGCAATACCCATTTATTTTTCGTCTAAAACATCTTTAAAAAAAAAAAAAAAAAAGGAAATATAATAAAGAGAAATATTAAAGAAAGCCTTATATATAGAGACAAAAACATATTATATATTTCAAGAAACTTTACTAGTCTTTAAACATTTCAAGGAGAGACGAAAATACGTAACTAACTAAAACCAAGCCCAAAAACATGGAAATAATTTTTTAAAATACCATCCATACCCCTGACTGTTCTGTTAGTTAACAGACCCCAGCCCACACAACTTCAACAAAATTACATATATACCATTAGCCCGACCTGCTCATCGACTATTTTTGCATAATCACCTTCAAATATATGTAGAATTAGTTTTGTATACTTTTTAGAAGAACCAGTTTGTATAATTTTAGTAAAATCAGTCTGTATACTTTCAACAAAATTACATACATGCCATCAGTCCAACCGCTCCTCGACCATTTTTGTATAATCAGTTTCAAATATATGTATAATCAGTTTTGTATACTTTTTAGTAGAACTAGTTTATATAATTTTAGTAGAATCAGTTTGTTTCAACAAAACTATATACATGTCATCAGTCCAACCGCTACTTGACTATTTTTGTATCATCAATTTCAAATATATATAGAATCAGTTTTTTATACTTTTTAGTAGAACCAATTTGTATGGTTTTAGTAGAATCAGTTTGTAAACTTTCAAGAACCAATTTGCCACCAGTTCAACCCCTCCTCGACCATTTTTGCATAAGCAGTTTCAATTATATGTAGAATCAGTTTTGTATACATTTTAGTAGTACCAATTTGTATAGTTTTTAGTAGAATCAGTTTGTATATTTTCAACAAAACTATATACATCATCACTCCAATTGCTCCTCGATCAATTTTGTATACTTTTTAGTACAAATAAATTTGTATAGTTTTAGTAGAATCAATTTATATGGAGCTTCAGCCACCGCACCATTTCCCAAAGTTTCCAACCATCTCCTCCACAGTGGCGAAGCCAGGATTTCTCGGGGGGAGGGGCGAACTTAAAAGAATGCAAGGTTAAAGAAAAATGACAACAACTAAATCTTTTTATATGGTAATGTATTCCGTAATTAATTAATACAAACAAATTACAATTGTTGCGGGCGAAGTTTGTATGTCTTTGAATAACCTAGTTGTTTCACCGAGATTATCTTGGCTGCGATTGCATTTTGCAGCAAAAACCTCTGCCATTTCGATAGCAATACAAAACGCATTTTCTCTGGGGAAATTCGTCGAACACTTGGAGTGCATTTTATAAAGCTCAGCCCCAACATCTCCTGATAGCTGACACCAAACAGAATATTACTTACCCATGTAGGTAACGACACATCAATACCCGTCCTTTGTATGTAATTCAACACACCCACCAAGGGCATAATGGAAACACTAGCAAACTCCCCGGCCTGAAAGCCTAAAATCCATCAGTTTGTCTGAGATTGATCCACTGATTTAACCTCTTATGCCGAATTTTCAAAGTTTGAATAACAAAAAAGTTGAGAAATTTAGGCACTAATCAGATTCAAAAGAATTGGGTCGGTGGTGGAATTTGAGATCGAGAAGGATGAGTGAGGTGTTTGAGGGGTGCGAGCGCCAATATTGCGAGCTCTTAGCCAATCTTTCAAGCAAGTGCACGGCTGCCCACTTTCCGGCCGAACCAGAGGGGTTCAAGGGTCACTCGGCCTTCTTTTTCCGGCGAGCAGAGGGGCGGCCGCCCCCCTTCGCTCCTACGCAGCTTCGCCACTGCTCCTCCATACGAAAAAATCTTGAGTGATACGCACCATTCAATGCTACAGCCACTGAATGATCCAAATTAATTTGTAGTGAGCCTCAAATAAATCTTAAATCGTATCATTCATTCAATAGTATGTACCATTAAAGTTTAAGTCTCTAAGTACACCAAAAGATTCCATATATTCACGTACAAAAGCAAAGTACCAAAAAACACAGCTTTCTCCAACCTATTATTCTTCCTACTTTTTATACATCTCTTTCTTCACATATTTCAAGCAGCAAACTTCTTCGATTTCTTAGCAGCAGAGCTCTTGATCGACTTGGGCTTGGCAGGGGTCGGCCTCTTGTTCTTTTTCCCGAGCTTCTTAGCAGAGGAGGTCGTTTTGGTCTTCTTCTCCGATTTCGGTTTCGAAACTGTGGCTATTTTGGCTGCGGATTTCTCCTTCTTGCTCGCCTCGGAGAGCTTGTACGAGGCCTTGATCTTGATCAGCTTCCTTCTCGCGGCCGAGTTCTTCAGCTGCAGAGCCAGCGTCTTCCTGAAGTTCCTCAGGAGCACCGCCTTTGTGCTTCTCCTTCATGTGCTTGGCTATGGCGTACGGACTCGACCCGCTCTTCTAGTTCAACGCCCAAAGTGCCGCCTTTATCATCTGTAAACAAAATTAACAGCCAAATTCAAAACCCAGAAGCAAAAATTGGAGAAATGAACAACCCCAATCTAAAATCTCGAATTCAAGCACCATAATTCAAAACCCATAAACAAAAATTGGAGAATATGAAGAAATTGTGATATAAAATTTCGAATTCATGTACCTAAAAGTATGGAGGGTGAGCCGTGGTTTTGGAGGGTAGTCAAAGAACTTGGGGGGCGATGACGGTGGCGACCCAGTGGTAGAGATTGTCGCCCTTGGGCCCAGCGCAGCAGTCGGAAGGTGGGTCCATGTTGAGCTCCACCATTTCTCTCTGAATCCTCTTCCCCAACGAAGACACTAAGGTCATCGACGCCCACCTCGACGATGATGCCAACGACGGTGCTGACCATTTGTCTTTGAAAAAAATCGAAACGAAATCGAACAGAGAAGAAACTCGCTAAAACTGAGCTTCTCGCCGTCAGTCCCAGTTATAAACAGAGAAGGAAGGACAATTTTGTCAATTACACACCACCGAAAAAACGGCCATACGTGTCATCTTCCATGTATATTAAAATTTGTCTCTTCTTGAGATAAATTAAAAACCTTGTCTCAAATCAAAATTAAAATCTATAACTAATTTTCTTAATATTAAAAGGTATTTGTGGATTAGCCTCTTGTATACAACTTCTAGTTTGCCTCATGAACTTTCGATTTGTCCTTCGGATTTGTATAGAACTTCCAATTTCCCTCATGAACTTTAATTTTAGCTAATTACCCATTTGAACTTTTATAATTCGCCATTTTTCCCCTAATGTTAGATTTAAAAATTTTCCATCCAATTTTCTATCAATTTTGGTCACATGGACAACACATGGCAAATGTTTAAGGGCAATAAGGTAATGTTATCCGGCCCTAATATGGACATCATACTGCTTTTTTCTTCTTTTTCTTCTCTTCCGCTAGGACTTTGTACACTTTCTGTTTGACCATGAGAGTCTAATTAGTAGCTGCAAAGTATTGGCTTTGCCCTCATACAGTTGCTATGTGTTGTCCACGTGACCAAGATTGATGAAATTTTTTTAAATGTAATGGCATGGGAAAAATTGGCTATTTATAAAAGTTCAGGGAGTAATCGGCTAAAATTAAAGTTTAGCGGGAATTTGGCAGCTTTATACAAATTCAAAGCAAAGCAATGTTGGAGAATTTTCGGCAATCCTCATCTATTGGTGGGTCAGGTATATTTTGGTAGATATTATCCACATCGAACGTTTTTTACTGCATCAGTTGGTCGCTCTTCGTCTCTTGTTTGGCAATCACTTTTATGAGGTCGAGAATTACTTCTTCAAAGACTTCGTTGGAGGGTTGGTGATGGTCAATCTTTTAGAATATACTCTGATCCATGGTTACTATTTGTTCGCGAAGCCTTTTGTAGGATGCAAGCTTGGAATATATCGAGTCGGCCCGATCACTGGTCTCGAACCTTTCTACTTGGCGTCTGATTCAACAGGCTTAGCTCCCATTCCTTCAAAGGAATGTTCACGAGCCCTTGTGTTGTATTTGATGTTTATCAGGCGTGCCACTATTGGCTTCTGCCAATAGAAAGATGTAATGTTTATCAGATACTTGCGCCACAAGTAATGTAACTTCCGTTCATCGGATTGGCGTCTTATATATAGATGTATATATAATAAAACAAGTTTTATTTCTAACCTATTTGTTCAAACAAGAACTCCAAAAGCAAAGACTGTTCAACTTACTAATTCGTTGATTTCAGACTCGCATTCCTAACAAGCCATCGGGTTGGAAAATACCAAATCTACCCTTTTTTAACTTACACTAGCCGTTTTAAGGTCGGCTAGCCCAAATTAAAACTGTTCGCGCTTTCCTCGGACTTCGTGCACTCGTGTCAAGCGTCATTTTTTGGCGCACTAACAGTGATTAAATGCGAAAACGTTTCTACTAACCACGATTTCCGAGAACCATAATGAGGACCCCACAACTGCCCTTTCTGTGCACGGTACGAATTGCACGCCCTTTTCGATTCCACTTCTGGGCAAATATTTCTTTTTTTGTTCAGAAGATATCAAATCCCAGCACTCAATCCAAATCCTTCCCTTCAAACCCATTTTTCTTCTCAAATCTGCATTCATTCAAAGCTCAACTATGGCCCCTTCCAAGGAACCCCAGTACGTCACCGGCGAACACCTAGCCGACCTTAAACAGAAATAGGTGGCGGCCCTTCAGGCCTGCCCCCCAAACACTTATACACGGTCGACCCTTGTCCCCCTTCACGACACATACACCATCGGCCCTTGTTGGTTGTCTCCCAGTGTTCATCCGGCCGTCGATCGGGTTAATATGAAGCCCTGGACGTGCCCCCACCCGTACATGCGTCCTTTGGAGAAAACCTCCTGGAAAATGGTAGAAATGGGTTTCCCATCCCCTTATGTGTACGGAGTCGAATCCGACCGGAGGAATATGGGCCTCACATGGTCCGACTGGGTCGACCGTTTGGTGCCGCGCTTCGGGGAGCAGTGGCGCAGCAATGGCATATATTACTTGATCCAGATGACCAAGATTCCACAGGAACCAGATCTCGGCCTAGTTTCTCTACTGCTATGTACTGGAACACCACCACCAACACCTTTGACTTTAGGTGTGGCCCGATGTCTCCCACGGTCTTGGACATGGCCCAATTGTTTGGCCTTCGTCCATCGGGAAGGGTGGTGGATGTCACTGGAGATTGGAGTGACACGTACAGCCAAACTGCCCAGGCCAAGGAAGCAACCCGATCGCAGTTAGTTAAGGTTGAACCCGAAGCTGATTTCAGCGATCATACCGCCTTTGGCAGTTACCCGGGATACTATGCTGATCGGTTTGCTCAAGACCTTGCTCGGGAACATGTCCATTTCCTGGTCTATTTCCTGAGCAGGTTTCTCATTCCGAACGCATCAAAATGCGTTAAGTCAGAGTGGTTCCCCTTGGCCTCTGCCCTCCACTCCTTCGGCGACCTGGCAATGGGGCCTTTCGTCTTGGCTCATATCTACCATATGATGCACAAAATGACTTGCCCTAAGCCCTTTTTTCTGAATTTTAATGGGCCCACCTGGATGCTGCAGATATGGCTCCAGTGGTACTTCCCCAAACCCAGGGCTCCAGATATCAGCTTCAGGGATGATATTGTCCCTGCGCTCGAGTTAAAGGCTTCGGCGGCGATGAATTTCCCAACCGCCGTCTATATGTTCTACTTTGGCGAGTGCAAGACAAGGACAATAGAAGAGTGGGGGGTATCTGCCACCAGGACCTACCCCTGGTTCGCAGACAGATCCTTCCTCGAAGGATTGGGAGCTGACCCGACCTTCGCCCGCCACCTCTTCAGCTGCATCTTCCCCAGGGACCTTTCCTGGGGAGTGGGTCGTGCATCCCGACACACCCACGGAGTGGAGGCTTACCATTCCAATTTTCTCTGTCTGCAGTTTGGTTTACTTCAGACCATTCCAGAACCACTGCACGACAGTTTAAATGGGGCGACTTCCTTCCGAGTCAAGAAGCCATCTGATGTCCAATTAGTTGGAGCGAGGAGGAGCTTGTTCATAGTTCAGAAGGCTTGGGACAAACCCGACACTTTCAACGTTCAATGCACCCAGGCCTTCAACACCTGGTGGGAAGCTCAATTCGCAGAACAGTTTCCCGAACACCCCCTCCAAGCCAACCGTCGACTGTTCCAACATTTTGACATCGGGGGCGAGATGAGCGCCGACTTCCAGAGGACTCTGACTCGGGAGTTGATCATTTAGAACCGGAAGGTTCTTATCGGTAAATTCTTGACTTCATCTATGATCAATTCGGTTCCATCCCGTCATCGGGATGACCCCTTTCCCTATCAACTAACCATCATCTTCCTTCTCTGCAGTTGGCGTTCCTCCTTTTGATAGCAACGACACCGAAGATCTCTTCGGTGATGACGATGAGGAGGAAGTTTAACAAGTGGTCCAGCCCCCCATTGGCCCATCCCGACCTTCCAGAAAGGGTAAGGAAAAACTCGGGGAAGCGAGGACAAAGAGCCGTGAAGACCGGCCCTCGGCCCCAATCCGACAAATCATTCAACAGGGACCCGAGATTCTGTCTCTAGCTCCTGCTCCTGCTCCTGCTCCTGCAAGTCCAGTTGCCGAAGCAACTGCGGCATCTCCTCCCTCCAGTAAGTCTTTCCTCCCTAAACAAACCATCAATGGTTTCCTTAGTTTTATATTTAACCTTTTGATCATGCCTTTACAGACAGGCCATCAAAACGGAAGCGAAGAACTATTGGAGAGGAAGATATTTCAGAAGGAGCAACTGCTACCCCCAGGGGAGCAATTCCTCAGGTATTGGCTGAATCCCTTAAAGGATATACCAATCCGACTACTTTCCTTGTTTGACCCGACACTAACCGGTTTAATTCTGGTGTAGGACGATAGCATCCCGAACCCATTTGTGGTTCCTGAAGGAGGTCAGACTCAGGGGCCCCTATTCCCTGAGCAGTTCAGGGACATTGATACGAACATCCCTACGCCCTTGGCCGTAGAGAAGCCACCTGCTGGCGTTGTCCCTCCTTTGAAGGAGACACTTCTCAACATGGAAAGACGCATGGAAATCTATGATGTCTTCTTCAGGGAACCAACTGCTCAGGGTTCCTCGGCTGAACCTTCCCAACCTTCCCAAGAAAAAGCATAAGAGGAGAAGCCCTAGGGAAGCTCGCCCTCATGTACCAGAGGTAAATATTCAACCCGATAACCTTTAAATTGTTGGTATCTTTGTAACTCAAGCTTCGGGTTGCTAATTCGTTCATTCCTTAGGTCCCTGTTGAGCCAACCGGGGAAAAAGAGCCAGCTCCAAACACTGCAGGAGATTCTCCTCAAACAGTACCTTCCCCGCCTCCTTCGCCAGAGATGGCCTTATTTCTTGTGGAAGAAGAACCCTCAGTTCTTCCCTCAAGTCCTCAAGTGTCCCCAGTTGATCGGGTTGCCACACCACCTAGTCCAGTGGTTCATTCCGACGTTCAGGCAGCAGTCTCTGATGAAACAGCAAGGACCGTGCTCATCCCGACCACTAGTGGTTGGGATGCATCAACCTCTTCCGAGCAGCAAATAGTTGGAGAGGTATGCTGGGTACTTCTTCTGATAGTTCTTTCTATCTTGAGAGGCTTTCTCTCGAATTCTAACATATGTGGCCTCTTTTTGCCAGGTTGGACCCTCTCCAACTGCTTCAAGTGCGGCTGAAGTCCTAACGTCTTTGGGAGGAACTCAATCGGCCGAGGTAGCAGAGCCATCAATGGCTGTACCTCAAGCCATTCCTTCTTCTGGGTCCAAGTCTTCCCTTCTCCTTAGACTGGCCCAATTGAAGGAAATGAGCGCCAATCTTCCACCCAAGACACCTCAAAGAGACATCGAGGATGCAAAAATGCGGCTAAGGTCTTGGGTAGGCCAGAGCTTCTGTTTGGACACCGTGGCTGAATCTGTTGAAGAAATGCAAGATGCCATCGGTCTCCTGGCCAAGGTCGGGTTGCTTCCCCCAGCTGATCACGCCACTTTCCTTGCTTGGCTGACCATCATTGGTCAGTCCCATCGGGAACTCAAAGAAGCAGTCCCTAGAGCAGCAGAAGCTCAAACCTTCCTCACTTCATATTCCAACAACTCTTCCCTACTCCAATCATCGATGGAGGAGTGCTCCCGGATCGGCGACAAACTGTCCAGTGTATCGGACAGGATTGAAGTCATTTATGCAGAGCTTGCACGCTTAAGAGCCGAGCAATCGGATTTGGAAGGGCTGTTGCAGACTAAGCTGGATGCCGTGGCCCCACTTCAGGCCCGCACTCAACCCATGGCCGCACAGCTTAAGGAAAGAACAAGTGAGGTGAAGCGGCCGAAGACGTTAGAGGCCACACTTAGGGGAGCCTTTAATCAATGTAGATTGTTTGTACAATCCATAGAGTAGGATTGTTTTGTTTTTTAGACTATCTTGTATGAACAATTTTCCCTTGTAATAAAACAAGTTTCTCATAAATATATTCCTCACTTGTTCGCACAAAAATGTCTAAACTTAATTCTTGTTTATCAATCTGATCCCTCTAAATAAATGTCTCGAACATCCCAGAGAGTTGGGAAGTACTTCTTCAAGAACTTCCCATTAATGGAATGCTGCTGTTGAACGCCCTCCACTGATCTTAGCTTGTATGCCCCCTTCCCGATTACTTGGTCGATCAAGAAGGGTCCTTCCAGGTCGGGCTCCACTTTCCAAACCCTTTAACTTGGGTTCCAAATGGTAGGATGGCTTTCCATACCAACTCGTCAGGTTGAAAAGTTTTTCCCTTGACCTTTTTATTGTATGCCCTAGCTACGGACTGCTTTCCTGCTAGGATTCTGTTTAAAGCCTCAAGCCGATTTTCATCTAAGTTTTCTACCTCCTGGCACATGGCCTGTAAATATTCATCCGAGTGTAAACCATATTGGTTTTGAACTCTCAGAGACATCACATTAATTTCCATAGAAAGCACTGCATCTTGGCCATAAGTTAGAGCAAACGGTGTAGTCCCTGTACCGGACCTTTTAGAGGTCCGATAGGCCCACAAAGTATCTCCCAACTTCTCATGCCATTTCCTTGGATTATCATCAGTCATCCTCTTAATGATGTTTACCAAGACCTTGTTGCTTGCTTCGGCCTGGCCATTAGACTGTGGGTAGTAAGGGCTGGACTGTATGAGCTTAATTTTAAACTCTTCTGCAAATTCCATCGTTTCCTTAGATATAAAGGACGGACCCCTATCAGTTACGATAGTTTTCGGTATCCCATATCTGTGCAAGATCTTGCTTTTTATGAACTTGATGACCTCTACAGAAGTGATCTTCTTGACAGCCACGGCCTCTACCCACTTGGTGAAATAGTCCGTAGCTACTATAATGAATGTATGTCCTTTGGACGAGGGAGGATATATCTGCCCGATGAAGTCCACAGCCCAGCCCCTGAAGGGCCATGGCCTTACTACTAGGTTTATCGAGATGGCCGGGACATGCTGAAGAGGTCCATGCTTCTGGCACTCTTCACACCCTTTGGCATAATCCTGGCAATCTTTTTCCATCCTTGCCAAAAATAGCCATATCTTCGGATTAGCCAACGCATCTTGACCTCAGCCTGATGAGCACCACATACTCCCTCATGGACTTCAGCCATTATCTTCATGGACTCAATATTCCCCAAGCATCGTAGTAGAAACCCATCTGGCGTTTTTCTTACTAGAGCTTGGTCCCATATTGAATAGTTTGAAGCTTGAGTCCTTAGCTTCCTTTCAGTCTGTATTGATGGATTGTTAAGATAATTCATCAGTGGAACCCTCCAATCTTCAACTTCGGGTTCTATAAGCATAACATCCATCTCGAACTCTCTATCGAATACAGAAGGAAGTGACATTGTCTGAACCTCAACCCATTCATTGGATTGGCCAAACTGAATTTGCACTCCAGAGGCAATTTGGGCCATGTCATTGGCAGCCAAATTCTCTTCCCTGGGAATGTGTTCTACCGTAATGCAGTCCTCCCAGGTTTTCACCAGAAATCCGACGGCACTCATATAACTAGCCATCACCAAATTTTTGCACTTGTATTCTCCAGTAAGTTGGTTGATGACCAACTCGGAATCACCGTATATATCCACGCTTGGTGCCCCCAGCTCCATAAGTATTTCCAATCCGATTATGAGTGCTTCATATTCGGCTCGGTTGTTAGTCAGGCCATCAAAGTCTAGGTGAAATGAATAATGATAATGATCGCCTTTAGGACTAACCAATACTATTCCTGCACCCGAGGCTCTATTCGTGGAGGATCCATCAAAGAACAATTTCCAAGGTGTAAGCCATAAACTGGCAATATTCTTGGAAATCTCGAAAGAAGCATCCTTTTCCTTTCGGATTAGCAGACTGGATACTGCTGCTTCCGATATCTTAGGAGGTTGCTCTTTAAATACTGTCGAATTGCTTGGATGGGATGCCAGAAAGTCTGCAATAGCTTGTCCTTTAATAGCCTTCTGAAGCACATATTGGAAGCAGAATTCTGACAGAGCCAACATCCATTTTCCAATCCGACCAGCCATCATTGGCTTGGATAACATGTATTTGACCACATCCGTGTTGGCAATTATGTGGACTGTGTATGGCAACATGTAATGCCTGAGTTTGACCGATGTAAAATACAAAGCCAAGCATAGCTTCTCCATTGGGGTGTATCTTGTTTCCACATCAGTCAAACTCCTGCTTAGGTAATAAACCGCCTGCTCCTTGCCCTCCTCATTGTCTTGGGCTAGGAGACTGCCAATTGACTCCTCCGAGGCTGATATGTACAGCTTAAGGGGTTTCCTTTTCTTCGGTGGCATCAACACAGGTGGTTTAGCCATGTACTGCTTGATCTCCTCAAAAGCCTTCTGGTGACCGATTTCCCATTCGAACTTTTCCGTTTCTTTGAGCTTCAGCAGTGGAGATAGAGGTTTAAGCTTTCCAGCCAAGTTCGCGATGAACCTTCTCAAGAAATTAATCTTTCCAAGTAACATTTGGAGTTCCTTTTTATTTCTTGGCGAGGGAGCGTCTATGATTGCCTTGGCCTTATTCTTGTCTACCTCTCTATTCCTCTCTGATGAACCAAAAATCCTAAGAAATTGCCTGCCCTTACTCCAAAGGCACATTTCTTCGGGTTCATCCTTAGCTTGTGCGACCTCATTCTTTCTAGCACTTGTCTGAAGTCTGCTAGGTGTTCTATATCGGATTTAGATTTAACTACTACATCATCGATATAGACCTCTAAATTATGGCCGATGAGGTCGTGGAAGATGGCATTCATGGCTCTTTGATATGTAGCCCCAGCATTTTTCAATCCGAAGGGCATAACTACATACTCAAAAGCTCCAACATGGCCAGGACATCTAAAGGCTGTCTTATGAATATCTGCTTCAGCCATTCTGATTTGATTATAACCAGCATTTCCATCCATGAAGGATAAAATCATATGACTGGCTGCAGCGTCAATAGACATATCTGACATAGGCATTGGATAGAAATCTTTGGGAGTAGCATCGTTAATATTTCTATAATCAACACAAATTCTTATTGCCTTAGTCAAAACCTTTATTACAGGTACAATATTAGCCAGCCATTCCACATATTTGGCCGGTCTAATAAATCTTGCCTTTAACAATTTCTTTATTTCTTCGTGGACTTTTTCCTCTATTTCCTTAGACATCATTCTTGCTGGTTGCTGGACTGGCTTGTATCCTTCTTTAATCGGCATTCTGTGCTCTACCAAGGCTGGATCTAACCCTGGCATCTCATCATAATGCCATGCAAAGCAGTCTTTGAACTCTGTTAACAGCTTGATCAACTCCACCCGATATTCACAGGACAGCAGGCTACTGATTCGTATTGGCCTTGAATCGTCTTCGGTCCCTAACTCAATGGTCTCCAAGGGATCTTGGACCACTGGCAGTGGTTGGTCTGGCTCACTCGAAACGAACTCTGGTATCTCAAAGCTCGGTTCAAGGTCATCAGGCCAATCCAAATCATAAGTGTATTCGGCTGTCTGTGCTTCAGTCTCGATGGCTGATATGTCTAAGGCCTTGATGAAATCTTCCTTGTTTGTTGAGGCACTAGCACGATCTCCATCCTCTTCCCTGGATGAAATCTTTTTAAGCGCCCGCCTTTCTTTTCCGTACTCCCCCAGCCTCTGGATCAGTGATCGGATTGCCATCACTCGATCTCTATTCTTGTTGGCCGTGCTTATCATAAAGATTGGAGGCTAGGGATTAAGAATGGTCGGTCCCATTCTTCTTGGGTCATTGATGCACCTTCTTCTAGGAGCTTTCGGGCCGTCACCTGTGTAGGGCGGCCGTCTTCATCAGCTCCCGTGCATCGGAATGCTCCCATGTACGGATTGTAAAAGTTCGCCTCTGAAATGCTGGCTGTCAGGAAGATGGGCCGTGAGTCGGCCTGAACCAGCTCCCAAAACCCTTCCGAACCTTCTGAAGGTTCTTCATGGTAGATGGCGATCTGTTGGTGTAGAGTGGAAGGTATGCATAAGGACTGATGTATCCAGTCCCTCCCCAGTAAAGCACTATAAACTGAGGTGCTTTCCACAACGAAGAAGACCACCATGATCTTCTTTGACCCCAAGTCAACCTCTAAAGGTGCAACACCATAGGTCTTGGTGATGCCCCCGGAGAAGTTGGATACCGAGCTTTCCGTAGGCATTAAATCTGCTTGGGTCAGATTCAGCCTTTTTAGCATTTTTACCGGCAAGATATTGACCGAAGCCCCTCCATCTATCATCACCCGTGAGAAGGGGACTCCTTCCAGATGAGCTGTTATGTAGATGGGCCTCATATGCGCAGCCATATGTTGGTTTGGTCTTGCAAAGATCATCTTTTCGTCATATATCTGCCATGACCTGTTTAAGGTTTCACCTGAAGATTGAGGCTCGACTCTCAAATCTTCTCCCTGTCCTTTAGACACAGTGATCAACGATATGGAAGGATCACTCGAGACATAATCTCCTTCGAGTGTTCCCTCCAGGTCGGGTTCAGCATGGAAGGCTGAAGAAAGTACAAAAACCATGTTGATGTCCAAGCTGGGGGTTTCATCCTTGGTTTCGCGTTCCTTCTCAGCTTCCTGATTCGCTTGCATAGCTTCATTATCAGCGGTTAAGCTTCTCAACCACTGTTCTGATTCTTCCTCCTCGATGGCCCTTTGGAAAGCTTCCTCATTGTCTTGAATTGGAAGCATTTCGTCAGGATCAGAGCCATAGTCTATCAATTGTTCGGGTTCAGCAGTGACCTCGTCAATCATGCCTACTGACCCAAAATGGATGCCCAAATCCATGGCTTCTGATCGTAAAGACTCTCCAGTCTCCATCTCTATCGGTTCTGTCCCGATCGCCTCGACATGGATACCATTTACTGGTTTCTCATGTTCAATCGGGTTGGACTTTTGCCCCTTAACAGGGACATAAGTCTGTACTACCCTTGCCTTCTGGGTAGCTACCGGTTTAGCCTTAGCCTTCTGATCTGCTGTCGGTTTGGCCTTGGCTGTCTAGACTGTTGCCATCGGTTTGGTACTGGCCTGGCTGGTGGAGGCCTCTGAGGTATCAGTCTGGGACCGCATGTACGCCCCGTACCTTCTTTGTATTTTCCTCTTAGCCGTTCTGGACAGCTCTTCCTCAGCCCTGCCGTTCTTTCCGGCCCTGTACCACTTCCCATCCACCTCGACTAGTTTTTCTACCTTAGTCGGGATGGGGGTCTTCACCGCCTCCTTGGGGATTTTCACCCTTCGAACCTCTTTAGGGCGCGTGAGTCGTTCCTTCACTGGCCTTGGAACCCATCGTCTGGTTTCCGAGGCTGGTGGTGGTCTGCTTGATGATTGAGGGGCGTTCTGCTATGCTATTCTCTTGATGCCCCCAATCCGCTCAAAAATGCTGCACCGGGGAGGTGGCCCCCGAGGGCTATGTGGACCGTAATTTCTGGCTGGACTCCTCATCTCCTTGAGTCTCAGCCCTTCTTGTTTTCTGACCAAGTCTTGGTTCATAACTGCCCCAGAAGCAGGAATTTGGAGTTCGCATTCGTACTTGCACTTGCTGCACAGCACGACTCCTCCCTTGATATACGTCTTAGGTCTGTCGGGTTGAGATTCAGCTCTCCCATCCCGACCGGCGCTTGCTGAACTCTTCCCTTTACCGAGGTCCAAGGTTTCCTTCCTTTGGCCACTTCTTGGCCAATTTAGGTTCACCATATTCACTAAAACCTCTGGGAAGGGCTCAGTATCTACCATCATGTTGGCTTGGGGCTTTTCCAAGACCAACTTCCCTTTATTAATCATCTCCTGGATCCAATCCCGGAATGACACGCAGTTCACGGTACTGTGATTCCAGGAGCCATGGGGCTTACAGAATTTCTTTCCCTTCAGTTCCTCAGGCTTGGGCATCCTTTTTGAGGGATCCAACCTGATGCATCTGTTCTTCACTAACTCGTCGAAGATCTCTGACGTTTTAGTGAGGTCGAATGTGTAGCTCTGGAACTTAGGGGGCTTATTGGGAATATAGCCTCCTGCTTCTAGGGCAGCCCTCTGGTCTTTTACCGGTTTCACCAACCCTTTGATGATCGTTGGGGAGGTTGGTGGTACCATCTCGACCACGGATATCTCCAGCTCCTAAAAAACGTCACCGCAACCATCGGATTGCTCAACGAATTCAAAATCCAAATGGTTTACGGCGGGTTTCCTGAAGAATGGCACCTTGGAGGAGTGCTGATGCTGGGATTCCTCTGCCAACAGCCTTTCATATTTGGTCGCGGCCACCACGATTTCCTGAAGGTCGTTGAACTTGGCGTCTCCAAACTTTTTACGTAAGGAGATTTTCAACGCCCTCTGAGCTATGACCACAGCTTGGTCATTGCTCATGGGGAACTTGCACTTCATTTTGGTTTGCTTGAACCTCATGATATAGTGACTTCTGGTGCCATCCTGTAGAACTGGTCATGAAAGAATGCTTCCATTTGGTCCCAGCTTCTGATAGAATTGGGAGTTAAATGGGAATACCAGTGCGATGCCATCCCCACTAATGAATTACCGAATAATCGGAGTTTGAAGTTGGGGTTGTCCTCGAACGCCATGCACTGGTTGGAGTACTTCCTAATGTGCTCCAGTGACGAGGCCGATGAATCTTCCCCATTAAAAGTAGGGAAGTTAGGAACTTTGAAGTTCATCGGGAAGGGGTTTTGCTCGTCAATGTAGGCCGGATATGGCTTTTGATACACCGGCCTTTGATTGGTGGCCACTTCTGGCCTAGCACCCCTGAGAATTAGCCGTCTCAACTCGGCTATTTCATTTCTCAACCCCGCATTATCGCCTTCTTCAGGCAATAATATAAGGTCGGGATCTTCTGGTCCGCAGTGGAGGCCTCCTTGGCTTCCATTTGAACTCTGCTCTACGTCAGGATTTCTCCACGCAGTAGGGTTAAAGCCTCCCCTTCCGGCCATATGTGGCCTTTGTGGTTGTGCTCTTCCCCATCCTGCTCTCGGAGTGAAAGCAGGTCTTCCCTTCTGAAGGAAACCGCCAGGGAACCTTTCAGGCTCCATCTTTTTTGGAATATATTTTCCTGGCTTTCCCTTCGGGACTACGCTAGTTGCGCCGTCTGCAGGATTGAGGAACAGACTTTCCCCCGCCACTAGCGAAGTGTTGGGCATCTCTAACCTTTCCTCAGATGAAAGGTCCTGTGCCATTGGGTTGGGGGTGACGAATCCCTTGCCCCCATCTTCCAACCTGCCCTTGAGAGGTAGATTCTCTGCTGGAAGTACAAATGGCTTGAATGACTCCATTCCGCCCATATTCAGTATCGGCTTCTCGGATGATCCTTTCAACCCAGTCAGTTGATTGGAAAGGAATGAGAAACCCTGGTCAATCTTGCTCTGGACATTATTGGACGATGTGCACAGATTTCTAATATCTGTTCTGTTGTCCAAAGCAATCCTCTCCATGGTTTTCATCATCTGGATCATGGAGGACTGGAGCTGCTCCATGTTATCTCTGGGCGTCTGGCTGGATGCTTGGGTCTCTGGTGAAGTTTGACCCAAGTCTGTCGGGATGGACGTAGTGTTTTTTCCCGTCATTTGAAGCTGTGTTTGAGAAAATGAGCTTCTTCTGTCCTTTCTTTTATGCTTGGGCATAAAACGTCAACAGGAATCCCACCGGGCGTGCCAAAAATATGTTCGCGAAGCCTTTTGTAGGATGCAGGCTTGGAATATATCGAGTCGGCCCGATCACTGGTCTCGAACCTTTCTATTTGGCGTCTGATTCAACAGGCTTAGCTCCCATTCCTTCAAAGGAATGTTCACGAGCCCTTGTGTTGTATTTGATGTTTGTCAGGCGTGCCACTATTGGCTTCTGCCAATAGAAAGATGTAATGTTTATCAGATACTTGCGCCACAAGTAATGTAACTTCCGTTCATCGGATTGGCGTCTTATATATAGATGTATATATATCAACTGTTAGGTTCGTTATTTGCCTTGCTTATTAAGGACTTTTATTCTCTCTTGATGTTATACCAGAAATAGTTTGAGATAGCCGAGAACCTCCCACGCTCGAACGTACACAAAAGTAAAGACTGTCAAGTAAAAACTTTTAATTAAAGGCAGTTAATCAGAACTGAACGTAAAAGACATCAAATAAAGAAAAGATCAATTTTATTACATTCCGAATTCATCAGAGCCTGGGTAATAGCCTGTCGGGATGGGTTTACAACGTTTATCGGTATGGTTTTAAATGTTGGTTCCTAGGGAAGAACAAATCAAAGACCCTCTGGTCCAAGATTCTAATCGATACTATCACCAAGTTGGTCAGATAGCAGAGCTAAACACTACTCCACGTGGGAGTTTTGGATATATGATCCTGGGTACTGGTCCTTGAACTTCTCAGAGTCGCGATCTACACAAGTAGTGCGAACGAGAGCAACACATAAAGATAGAAATCTAATATCTGTGAAAGAGCTTGAGGGGTTTCCTCAGAGGTTTCTTTCTGAAGGTATGAACGTGTGAGTTCTGTTTTTGATTTGGTTGAGTGTCCTCTTTTCTGAATCCTCTCCTTGTTTATATAGGCCAGCAGGGAGCCCATGTCATCACTGTCACTTCTCTCTGTCCTTTAGACTTAGTGAGGAAGGGCTTAATCTAGAAAGCACAGGTAGCACTTCTGATCAGCCTACTCCCACTGAGAAAAAGGTTCTTTATTCGTAGTCTGGTTCCCTCCAATTTGCCCAGTGCTTTGCATTAAATGCGGTTCAGACTTCTTTTCTGTTTTGTTTCAACAGCCCGAGTTGGACCTTTCTCTCTTAGGCCCAACCTATTGCTAGTTTTTAAGTCATGACCCATATGACAGCTGGCGTCCTACGTGACTGCTGTCGCTTCTCTGGAGATCTGGTTTGCCTTTCCCATGCCACCGATTCCTTTGCATTGAATGCTCTTAACGGGGTAGGCGCAGGTACTTGAGTGTTCTAGCAGGGGTAGATATCTCTTTTTTCCCTTCAGTTCCTTTGGACTTGGGCTGGGCCTTTTAGCTTTAGGCTCAGCCCATCAGTTTGTGATCCCAATTAAGCCCGATTAATCCTAACGGGTACTTTTCAGTGTAACAGTTGCCCCCTTAAACTTACTGAAGCCGTTTGTAGGATCGGCTTTAGTCAAGTTTAAGACTCCTCGGGAACTCTATTTCAGATTTCGAATCTGTGATCCTTATCCAAATCTTGGGAATGACCTTTAATTAAAGGCGCTGTGACCGGCTTCGGTCAAATCCAAAATCCCTTGGTAATCCCCCATATCCTCTAGACTCTTCAGAAGACCCTCTATTTATACCTGCACCCTCTGAGTTGTAGAACCAACATTAGCAACACCATTCTTGGCATCCAAATGTTCCTTCCACCTCACTAAATTTAGTACCAGCAATGGTTCCAAACAAGGAACCCGATATGCCTTTGGCGAGAAACTTGTTCCTTTCCCCTAAAAATGGGAATAAGCCCTTAAGGCCTACTCCAATTTCCATGTCATTTCCGAGCTTTGTTTCTCTAGTTGATGCTGATGTCCGGCCTATGACGGAATTCCATCAGCCAAGTCTCCATGCCTTATCCACCATCTCTTGGTGGAACATCACCAGGCCCCCATCTGCAATTCCTCTGTCGGGAAGCTTTGAAGGCAGCGCAGCAGTACTGGAAACAGAACATCCCCAGTCTGCTGCCTAACTTTACCCTCTCCTTCACTCCCCAGAGTTGTGAGAGCGAGGTAGCATCCAAAATCCTTGGTTGCCCATCTAGCAGATGAAGACGATGATGGAATTCACTGCCAATAATTTCTCTGATCTTTGTCGATTTGCTCTCAATATATTATCCCATGTGGTGTTTCTTTCTTATCTTTGTTGGAGTATCTGGCAATTGTTCATCATTGGTTGAAACCTTGTGATCCTTTTTTGAAATTGAATGTGGATGGGGCTGAAGGTGATTGTATGGAGGCCGATGGTGCATTGATTGAAGAGGCACGACATTATATTGCTTTGTTTGATTCTGTGATCTGTCAGTATGCACCCCGTGTTTGTAATAACGTGGCACATCTTTAGCTAAAAATGCTCTTCTCTGTGTGGATTGAAGAAGGTCCTCTTTGGATGGACGCTGCTCTCCATGCAGATATGTTGGACTCCTAGGTACTTTTGTGGGTCTTATTGGTAGGATTATACTGCATATGTTTTGGATAAATAGATACTATGTATGTGTGCGGGCCTAATTAAATATCAATAGATGCTCTCTTATTCCTCCTTGCGATACATCAATTCTAGTGAATGATTTTGTTTTCTTATGTAATAGTTATTTCTCTGGTCTTTCAAATTTTTCTTGTTGTACACGGTGACAATTTAATTAATGTATTTGTTTTGTTTTATTTTATTTTATGTATTTGATTCTGTTTCTGGCTTTCTTTATTGTATTCAATTGATATCGAGCTTCATAACCTTACTCTTACTATTGGTTATTTTGATTGAACACGGCTAATTAGTTTGTGATGTAATTTTATTTGGTTTTACTGCACTCTACAATTATATTTTATGACTATTTATTTTCTACTGTATAATTTACCGTCTTCTTATTCATTTTGAAACTGTTTTTCTAGTTCTCTTTCTTCATCTCATACCTTCCCCTTCTATCCCCTCCCCCCTCCCTTTTACCTTTATGTATGTTTTTCCTTAGTCTTTCTCCAAGTTTTGGGGTACCATGAGTTTTGGTTTCTTTTTCTCGATCGGTCTTTTTGCACAAATTGCATGTAAATAGGAGGACGACATCTGCACTTGATTAGAGATCATTTATTTTTTTTTTATACTTTTTGCAGTTTCAATTTTTCTTTTGATACTTTGTACTTTGAGATAATTTATTTGTTTTCCTTTCTTCTTTTTTTTTTGCATTTATTTTGTCTATTTGATTTTTCTGTTTAGTGACACCTGTTTTGTCTTATTTTGTCAGTGGTAACGATGGCGGTTAGCATGACGATTACCAGTTGCAGGAATTTTGAACGGGATTTGATGATGGTTCTTCTTCCTTAGAGGTTTGCCAGGTTTATTTTAAAATACTATTCCCCCGTGGCTATTAAGAGCAATTATAACAGATAAGTTTGCCAAGTTGGTTTTCAACTTTTTCCTTGTGAGTTTTTTTTGCTCCGTGATACCTTATTCAAGCAGTGTGTCTTTTTAAGACGCATATTTTGTTCTTAATAGTCACGTTTGAGTTCTGGATAGCTTTTTTCGCTATCATATGTACTATCTTTTAGTGTTTTTTAAACACCTTTTTCAACAAAAAAAAAATCGACAAATAAGTCTAATATTAAATAACCGGGGGGGTGGGGGGGGGGACCCAGTGACAACGGCAGAGAGAAGGGAAGGGACAACTGTTAGCCTCAAATCGTCCACCAAATGCCAAATCTCAACCGTCAAAAATACCCACATGGACATGGGAATCGGATGGAAATGGTCCCGTCCATCGTGTTGATCGACCCAACAAAACAATTATCTCCTCGTTTTTGTAGGTGAGCAATCAAAACATTAAACAAACAAGAACAATACCCGATCAAGAAGAAGAAGAAGAAGTCTCTCTCTCTCTTCTTTCTCTCTCTAAGTTGAAGTTGTTGTTGTTAGTTCTTGTTCTTGTGCTTCTGAATAATTTGTGTGTTTTGATGGAGAGGGAGAATAATAATAATAATGATAGAGATCGTCATGGGGGGAAGAAGGGTAGTGAAGGGGGGTTGGAAGGATTTGCTCTGCTTTCTTCCACAAGGATTGATTGGAAACCCAGAAAGAGATCATCATCAGGTACTAATAATACTAGTTATTTCCTTAATTCTTTCTTTCTCCAATTGGCTACTTTTATTAATTATACATGAAGAATTCAAGCTGGGTTTTTGTGATGCTTGCAAGATTTATTAGGACATACTATTACAGTTATGTGCATGTTTTTGCACTATCTTTCTTAATTTAATCATTCTTTTAACTTCTGATTAATTGTAAACTTGTTAATTATAAGTTGTAACATGATTAGAGAGATTAAAAACAAACCAGTCCTTAATTTGATCTGAATTCTGAAGAGAGAGAGAGAGAGACGTGAAACTGTTGTTGAAGACGAGTTGCTGACTTTGCTCAGACGTTACTCTTCTCTCTCTCTCTCTTATTATTGTGTGTATTCAATTGCAATTTGCGTTACATTTTTGACCTGTAATCTTTGACGTCTTCAAAGGATTACTTACTCCTCTACTCGCAAAAAATAAACAAAATAAATAAAAAGATGTAATATTCAGACGACCATGACGCTTTCTTTTTTGTCCTTTGGTTTTTCCTTTTACTACATATTTTTCAAAAGTTTTTCTCTTCATTTCCTTTATATTAATCGGGTAGTATTCAGAATTGCAACCATACTTTTTATTTCATTATATACCATTCAATGGTACGGCCATTGAATGGTCCCAAATTAATTTGCGGTAGGTCCCAAATGAATCTTAAACCATTCAACAGACGTACCATTGAAGTTTGACCCCAAAAAGTATTCCATATTTTTCGCCTTTTAGGGCTAAAAGCAGCTTGCTCCCCGCTCTGCAGCCAAATACAAATCTTCCATAAATCTACTAGATTAAGGTGCTAAACAGTAGGCCATTGATAGTTTTGAGTTCAAAAACTGTTGACTGGTTTTGGTAGTGTTTTCATTAAGACCATCCCCAAGTGTCGGATTTCATCCGTCTATCTAATTCGAGGAACATGCTCTGTCTCCGTCATCTTTTGTATGCACCTGATCATGCAATTTCTTCCTCAAATTCGTACAGTGCCCTTGCTGTTTTCCACATTTCAATCAGTGCATTATCATCCTGCATGTTCACTACATAGTACACAAATATATAGCAAATAGAAAGTGAACTTTTGAACTTTTGATGCTTGTACAAATCTGCTGCATCTCTAAATTCAATAGCACTAGAAAGTGAACTTGTTTCCCACAGCTAGCGGGAGGAATATAGACAAGGTAACAGAAGACACTGCTAATAATAGTCCCGACAAACAGGAAGCGCCCATCACTGAAGAGGAGATGCAGGACGTAACTACTGCTCCTGAGCTCTCTGAACGTCGAAAGGCCCTTTTTGAACCCTTGGAACCTATAACAAATATCAATGGGAAGCGACCGTCAGCTGAATCCTTACTTCCTCCGCCGGACTTTGATGCCACAGCCTATCCCAAAGGGTGGCTGATTGGGAAAAAGAGGAAGCTAGTCAATGTTGATGTTGTCGAGAAGATGCGGAGGATTGCTGTTCAAGAAATGAACAGAAAGGTGTCATTATCAAACACCTCGCATCATCTCCAACCAAAGGAAATGCTTTTGCAATGTATTAAACTGCTATTATTTGTTATCTTTTCAGGATAGGGAGATTGACGGGCTAAATGAGCAGTTGGAAGAGGATGCCAGGTGCCTAGAGCACCTGCAACTCCAACTCCTCCAAGAGCGAAGCAAACGCTCAGACGTGGAGAGAGAGAACGCAATGCTGCAAGACCAGATTACCATGCTCATGAACATGTTGCAAGACGACGCCGTGGACGATGAAGGCCCGGATGAGCCATAGATATTGTTTGTTATTTGTTATTTGTTATTTGTTTCTTTATTCATTTTGTGCATTTGGTTGGAGAAAGTAGTCACATAACAGATGCATATTACTAAATTGTGAGTCTTGCAAAAGTCATATATCAAAGTATATGTCCAAGCTGTATTTATCTTGGATGGTTTTTTTGCTCCAAATGATTCCTCATCCAGAATTCAAGTTCTCCGCCGGCCACTGTCGCCAAAGGCCAATGCCGATACACTGCTAAAATTTCAGCGCCTTCGTCTTTGTTAAACCAAAGTGAACAACAAGTAGTGTTTCTGGATACAATTCATTCAGAAGAGATCCGGCCTCCTCACTGCTTTCATTTGCGCTTTGAAATAAACTCCGTTTGCAGTCCCAGAGAGGGGAGAGGGAAGAGGGGAGGGGAGAGAAAGGCAATCTGGTAAACGATATCAATTTATCGAGAAAACAGGGTTTACAAAACTCACACGGCTATAAAAGAACTCTTGTTCATTGTATACAAAGGCAAGGCAAAACAAAACAAGGCAAGGCAAGACACACCAAACATACTGTAGCAAGAAGTAGGTCGGCGTTATAAACACGTCAGGATTCTTCATCAACGTACATTTCCGAATCCGAGTTGTACACGTTTTATTAACCTGCACCTGTTGTATTCACAGACGAGACGTGAGAGCCGCCATTTAGATTTCTATGCTTTTGTAGAAAGACTAATCCGGGACGGTAAATGACTACTCCCTAGCCTAATTACATCATAACCTCATGACCAGTTAAAACAGAAACTGAGGAAGAGATGCTATCCTAGGAATATTAAGAAGAAGCTCCCCGAATGAATCCCTTCTCGGCATGGTCAGTTCCTGCTTGTCATCAGAATCATCATTGGGCTCGCCCTTCGGTGCAGGAAAACCTCCTACAGGCTTACTCTCATAAGCTGATGCAGAACCAGAGTTAGTTTCCGCTGCTTTCCGATCATCGCTTCCATTCAAGCAGTCATCACTTCTGACCTGCAAGTTTAGTTCTGTACAAGGATCCTTCTGCAAAAGGCAGCAAAGGGAATTGACCCTTGACATGAGGGACTGCTCATCAGAGGGTAATGTGAGTTGGGAGTCGCTGAACAAGTACTGAGTAATTTCCTCCAGCATGTCTGAGCTAGGTTGCTCCTTGCCAGAAATGCAATTTCCAATGTGGCTTACGAAGTCACTCACTGACATTGACGAGGAAAGTCCAGGAACTTTGATTTGATCGAACTTGCTGAGCATCTTTGAGGTTCCGGCAGTGTCCATCACTGTATATGAAAGGACAGGTTAGACACACAACTTGCGCAATGCAGTCTCTATAACAAACTTCCACGACAAACATGAATGTCGTATGAAGTGCATACTTAAACTAATAGAGATTTAACATGTTTTTATGCCATAGAGGAACTCAAAAGCCAAGATACAAGAAGACCACATGATTAAGTGTAGTAACCATTGACGACATTGCACAGACGGTCAGACCATAATTCAAGTGTATGCATTTTCTCCAGAATTTATACAATAGAGATCAATCATTGCAAAAGAAACAAAAAAGGGGATCTTTCCATTGACAACTACTTTTTTTTTTCAATATGCGGGCTACTTGGACTGGCATTTCATTGATCTCTATGTAGCAGATGATTTCTTCTCCAAAAAAAATTAATATCATGCTTAGCTTACACATAAACGGTGGGTGACTTTCTTCCTTTTTTTCTGTTTTGAGGTAAAAATGAATGATTTTCTGCTTTAAATGGATGGCTTTCTTCCTTCCTATGGGGCGTAAAAAAATATCAGGATCTGAGGCACTCAATAGATGAGCTACAACAATCTAACCTATATGGTGCATCCATAAAATTATCTTAGTGAAGCAATTACCAACAAAAGGTAGCAAGTAGCAACATCTACGGATCCCTTAACATCCATAAAATATCTTAGAGCCTGTTTGAGAAAGTAGAGGGAAAGATGGATGAACCAAGAATGTGGATGGAGAGTGGTAGGAGGGAGGAGGGAGAAATGCACATGAAACGTCATACAAAATGAATACGAAAAACTAGAAAAGAAAACCTACTTAAAATTGTTTTCAGCTTTCGTTTTTGGTTTTCATGCTGTGTACATTCTATGTTACTGTATTTCTGTACAAATTAGCTTGATTAACCAAATCAACTGCAAATGAAAGTATGGAACATCATGTTTCAAATTCTCTCTTTTTCTACATGTTACTTGTTTCTTTTCAGATTTTCTTATCCCTTATTCAGTGAAAGTAACTCGTCTTATCCTTTGAATGGATAGTACCAGAAAAATAACCGATCCCCAACCCCTTTACTGAGCCAAAATCAAAGGGATTCTGATGAAGGGACTTTCAAACATAATTCTCAGTCTCTGGTTAATTGAGTCATACTTTGCCAACAGAATTTCTGTTGCAAGGGATCAGTAAGTGATTTTGTGGCTATTTATTTCATATATACAGGGACAGAAGTGACCAGATGTATATGCTTCTAACTAAGTTACTCAACGATACAATAAAAAATGAAAAATAGTTAAGTGCAAGAAATAAACAGAACTGCAATTGCATGGGAATAAAATCTTAAACCCAGAAACACACAAATTTTAAGGGCTAACTACATTTTACACCTTTAAGGTTTGAAGTGATTTTCAAAATGGGCCATGAGGTTTCAATTTTCTCACATTGCACCCTAAGGTTTTGTAATTGTATCAATTTACACCTTTTGTCTATTTGAACGTCTAATTCTCCATTAAATTGATGAGGTTTTTAGTCAATTTGATGCAAATGTGGCTTACATGTCAACCCAATTACGGGTTCCACGCTCACCATGTCATCAATTTAATGAAGATTCAAATAATTCTTTAGATAAAGGACATAAATTGATAGTGTTAAACCTCAGGGTGTAATGTGAAAAAGTTAATCTCATGGCCCAATTTAAAAATAACCTCAAACCTAAAGGGTGTAAAGTCTAGTTAGCCCAAATTTTAATCATTAGTCATGGGAGATGAGAGTGAGGATTGAAATTTTTAGCAAACATAATAATTGAGCAACTTTGTAATACTATATGGTTAATTATTTATCACCATAACAATTAACTCCTTTTAAGGTTTGCGATTTACCTGAGCCAGGCGAAGAAATTTCCTGGGAATAATTTTCAGGAGCTCTACCACTAAAATCTTGTTCATTCTTAGATGGTGGTGAATGAGCTCCAGAAGGTGATGCTGATTCCTGCAAACCAAATATAGCAGACCCCTCTTCATTCTTTGAACCAAACCGATGTCTATATTCATCATCAGGGTCACCTGTTACGGTAACTCTAGCATCGAAGAATGGAGATTCTAACACAATTTCTGGCTGCTGGCTTAAAAAGTTGAGACGAGGATCACATTGAATAAGCTTTTCAAAATGCTTGCCAAAGAGCAACCCTTGTGGGCACTGCAGAAAATGTCGCCTAAGACAAACAAAAAGGGAAAAATCAAATTACAAGTTTGGAACACAATCGATAACACTTCTCCACACTCCATAGTATGCATAATCAGTTGCAAACTACTAGATCATCCTAATTGAGGAGATTATTTGGGGACAATTGTGAAGTTACTTGGAAGGTAGTTGTAAAATTTACGCTAAAGGGTAACATGATATATAGCATGTTGCAGTATGGCAAGATATTAATTGAGGAGATTATTTGGGACACAATTGTTTTGTACACTATAGTTTTGACCACATCATTCTAATTTGACCAACAAAAAAATCTTAGCCTTCCTATAAGCTTCTCAATGTTTTAAAAAGTTCTCATAACTACGGTAACTACCCCATACCACTAACGTTTCAAATAAACGTGTAATCAAACTAGGAAACATTCCGGCAAAGATTCATGCTTAAATACATCTATACAGTTCAGTAGAAAGGTAAATTTGTTCTAGTAATGACTATTGACTACAAGGTTAGATATACCTGTTCAAAGTGGCTTCTCCAGCAGTAAAATCAGATGTTGCCTGCCACAAGGTATGTTTCCTAGGTTGCGGATTGGTCTCCCTAAAGAAAAGAGGCGGTCTAGCAAGCTGCACCAAGAAAGAATATTAACAGATTATGAACCGATACGGGAAAAAGAAAATAAGGTTAGAGTGGACAATTACCACTACATCCAAAGTCCCTGCTCCATCATCCGGGTAGTTTGCCTTGATAGCCACAACATCTGACCACTGAATTTCCATCTTGTTCTTAAGACTACCATCAAGCACTTCCCATACAAGTTTATGCTTGGCAAAATAACATTTTGCCACCAAATCTCCTTCGTATCTCGACTTATACTGCAACAGAAAATCGATAGTACTTCAATCAAACATCCACCATCAATACATTAAACAAAACCGAATACAGAAAACATGTTCGCTTTTGAATCTATGATTCCACAATCAAAGGTGAATAATACCTCCCAAGTTCCAATCCTTAGAAGGGAAGCCGGAAAGTTCATAGCCTTGAGCTTATCTGACGCACCGGAAGCAGCAGCTCCCTTGTGACTTCTCTTGCCTAGGGTTGCCAATTTAGCAGAATTTTCTTGAGACAGCTTCATCTGGATCAAATCCAAAAAAGATGGACTTTTTTTGAGCTGCAAACCGAGTGGGCTCGGTTCATCCAGCGGATCGTACACCGACGCATCGACATCGCCCGGCATCTTTGACACAAACATCATGAGAATATCAGCTTACTCTCAATACATCACATCAATTTTGAAAAAAAAAATCCTTTCTCTCTGAAAACGACTCCCTAATCTGTTTGGTTGCTAAGAAAGTACAGGAAAATTAAACAACACGGGATGAATAGAAAATCAGACCACTCCCTAATCCCGTAATCCGTTTGGTTGCTAGGAAAATTCAGGAAACTTAAATTAATTCAATTGAATGGAAAATCAGATAATACGAGAACAAAAATGAAAAGAGATGAACATATACCTGCGGAGACGAGTCGAGTTTGAGCCGTTTGTGACTCGGACCGAGTCGGGTGCCGGACGACTCATCCACGTCCAATTTCACCGTCACCTTTCGCGGACTCATTAGCTGAACCATCGGCTCTAGAACTCAAACCCCAATCTGACTCAATTTCGCAGCGAGTTAACTCAGCGATTTTTCCGATCCCGAAAATGTTTCTAAAATTCGCGTCAACGAAACAAAAACCGCGTGGCGGTCTCTCCTTTCCTTTTAACGCAGAGAGAAGGGAGGCAGAGAGAGAGACGCACAGATCCCATGGACGGCCGTCACGTGCTCGGCACGTGTCCCAGCGATTCGCCACGTGCGCGGACAGAAATAGACAAGACTGTATTTACGTAAACGCCCTTGGGTTTGGGCGGTGACTGTGCTCTTGGAGGCGGCCGGCGGCGGCCGATGACGTCAGCTAGTTTGGCGTTTTCTGTCGGGGCCGCAAAGTCACGTGCGTCCACTTGCGTGTTTGGATAAAATTGTGGGGGCCCGCATCCCGAAGGTTCTGAGCTGTGCGGGATGATTTGTCTGGTGATTGGCCGGGTGGTGATGAGTGTGTAGAATGTCTTGACACGTAAGGATTTGAAGTCTGCCGACGTGTACTTGTGGATAAGGTTAGCACTTATTTGTCAACTTTCCTTTTTCTTTCTCCTTTTGGCTTGGCAGTTGGTAATTTATAAGATTTTTATCACGGTTTGATATTTGAAATTAAACATTTTAATTAAAATAGTTCGTAAAATGGAAAATTTATCAATTGATTTATGAAATTGGATTTTGCAAATTAATTTGGTGATTTTGTTAGATTTGAAGGTCAAGTTTTAAATCAATTTGGTGATTCCATTAGCTTTTCTTCAAATTTTTTATTAGTGTACTGATATAGCATACAAGGTCTCATGTATTCAAGTGAATTAATTATGAAAATTATTTTTTTAAGATTTGAAAACTGAAACTAATATTAAAAACACTTAAAATTTTTTTTTTTTAAAAGAGTGCATCGTCGTCTTCATCTCCCACCCGGGATGAAGCCGATGAGACAATCGAGTTTGAAAGGGATAGCCAACTGACACGCATTGCTCCGTTCTCGTACCCGTCGCGGTTCCTATTAAATGTCGGTGACTGCCTGAAACCAAAGATTGTCCTCCTTCCAATTTCCAAACGGGGCTGAAGATTTTGCTCTCTTTCTATTTTTCTATATTTGATCGGTTACAAAACACAAATCATATTAATGGAGATGAAGATGAAGATGAAGATAGAAGGATAGGTTGCGCAGCCTTTCCTTAATTTTTGAGATTGGGGTTTTGAATGTATCGTTGAAGACGAAGACGAAGACGAAGACGAAGACGATGACGTGTTAGTTTTTTATTTGTTTATTTTTGTCCGATTTAGGCACCAGTGGCCAACTGAAAAGCTCAGTCTACACAAGCTTTGCATGTCACCGGCAAGAGATGGATGACTTATACTGTTCTGTGTAACACGGGCATCAATTGTTACATCGGCAATTGCTACTCCAGCACTCCCCGCCATCAGAGCCAACAAGGACATTGTGAGATTTAAGAGAATTGATGCAGAATAATTGATCAGGTGATTCAACATAAACCCTTACAGCAATGTCGAGTAGTTATATAACCATATTCAACATATACCCTTACAGCATAAGCTTGGAATTCTTATTCGAATAGAAAAGGGGTTCCAAATCTCCATTCCATTGTGCATGTAGGCGAAGATATGAGATAGAGGTGTTACTTAACCGCAATCGAAAATATTTTTATTTGTGCAGACACTCACCACACGCTAGCATTTTGCCAATTTTACCACCCCATTTGCTAAAAACTGCCATTTCTAAATTAATGTTTTCCCCTCCTCCGGAATAGGTTGTTTGCGTAGACAACATACAGTGATCTTAAAATCCAATAAAAAACTAAAAGCAGCAGCTGAAATTATATAACCTCAAACCACACATTTATATAGAAAAAAAATAAGTTGGTATCATAATTTACCAGCAAAAACAAAGTAGGGTTTTCGGCGGTAGCCAAGAACAGGAAGAGTGTCAGTGAGAAGACCCCAAAGAGGCTTCACAATCCATGGAATTTGGATGATCCCAAAGTAGACTTGTGCCTCAGAAGGCTACACTTTCTGATCATCTTTCAAGTAATACTGTATGCTAATTCTACTCGGTCCCACTCTCAGACCCTGACTGATTCCGTACACAATCACCACCCCCACCACAAAGCTCTAATGCAACATTTTGAACCAATTTATGGGTGTCCATAGCAAATCTCGGACACCCTTTACTGGGGTTTTCTGCTTCTGGTTCGCAGACTCAGGGTGAAGACTTTCTCTTTCATGTTCTTCTGCTTCCATTTCCATGGCTGATCATTTTGATTTTCCTGCAAAATTTGAGAAAAAATAAAAGACGCCCAGTTGATGAATCTTGGTTTTCTGAGGTGGGTTTGTCCAATTGGTTCTCAGAACCTGTCTTTGTACATGTCTTCTCATTCAGCCAAAAAAATAAAGTAGTTTAAACTCTCCTCCCTTCCCTTAAATTAGTCATATCGCTTGTAATTTTAAAAAAAAAAAAATTGGGTCCATTCAGTTTCTAAGACTTGAAATTTACTAAACTTTAAACAAATCAAAACTAAAGTAGTCGAAAATACCAAAAAGTGAACCAAAAACTTTAAAAACTGAATTTATCAAAAAATTTCAAGAAAGAGAGAGGGTTTGGCTAATGGATATGTAATGTCTAAGTCAGTTTATCTGAAAAGAGAGAGAGTTTAGGGCTTGATTGCATAGCAAAAGTTTACCAGAATGTGGTGGAGAATGAGGTATAAATAGGGGAGAGTGGCCGGCCATGGGATGTGAGATTGTGCTACATGTCGGCTTCTAGTTGGCCAGTGAATGTCATCCGTAAGATGGATGGAGAAATAATTGCCAAATATATATTTAATAAAATAATATATTGGAATTATCATTAGAGAATCCTAATTAAATAAGATGAGGATTCCTTAAATAAAGGAATTGGTCTATAAATAGAAAACAATTAAGGACGAAAATTAGTAATTAATTTCTCCTTATTTTCCTTGCATTTTATCTCCACTGCTGAGGGTAGCAGAGCTTGGAAAATCGTAGTCAGCAATCTAAAGAGTCTTCATGAATGAGCAGCGCGTGTGGAATTCATCAATTAATAAGGGTAGTCTGGCCAGTAAAGAATATTTGTTCATGTGTCAGCTCCACAATATTTCGAATTATTTCAGGCTCCACAAATGCCCCCACACCTGTTGTTCTGTTGTAGGGAGTGCTGCAGTTGTAGGAAACCTCAATTGAGTGGGACTACCAAAAATACTTTCAGTGTTTGCTTAGATTCTGAGCTTTGTCTTAAAGCAAAAATATGGAGGGTGATGGAATCCAAAGGCAGCTAAGATTTTTTTTTCTCTATAAATAGAGAGTTAAATAAACCTAGAAATACTTCGTTTTCCACACAAAAAAGAAAGAAAATCAAAGGATATTTTGTAACCCCTCCCTCAATTTTCTTCTTTGTTTTCCACCGATGGATGATCCAGAGTTGTAACTGCCCCATTTGAAAGACTGGTTCTTTCGGGGACCAAGGGATGACTGCCCTTTATTGTTCTTCTTCTAGGCATTGCCTTTCTCATCCTCATCACCATCTTCTGAGGCGTTCCCGGAGTCTTCAACCCCCAACAATGCCTCATAGAACTCCTAATATGTTTCACATCTATCTGATGCAGCTAGAGAACGTAGTCTCTTATGGGCTCCCTTCTTGAATTGATGAAGCATTTTTTACAGACTGGCTGCAACCACCATATTATATTTAGTACTTAGTCTCAAACCGCTGCTTAAAGGTGTTCCAAGCTTCCTGTTGGTTTCTTGGAAGTTGCCACTTCCCATACTTCCACCAGGCCTTAACTTGATCTCGCAAAAACAGTACAGTTGTCGGAACCCACTGCTTAACAGGGAAATCCCCATGTACTTGCATAGACTTGAAGCATCTTCGGTATGTTCTAGCCACGATTCTGCCACTTTCGGAGTCTCAGTACCATGGAAAGGTTTCACGTCTATACCCCTGGTAGTCTCCACCGGTTTCTTTCGGGTCGGATGAAAAGATGCATGAAGGGTTTCGACGATGGTGTTGCCCATTTGCCTAAAGTCGAAGGTTGGGGCCTCTGGCACTCGACGAGGTGGCATGGTGCTGACATAAGAAAGTCAAGAATTATTAGCGTTTAACATCACGTGTATGTGATGGAAACAAGACTGCTTAAGCCTAGGCTTTGATACCAAACTGACACACCCTAAACCCTTAGCCTGACACCTCGAAGAGGTGGCGTAAGTCATGACATGCTAATGACGTAAGAATTGGATGAAAAGTTAAAATAAAAGTCTGAGATTGAAAAACTAGGAAAAGAGTGCGCAGAGTGGGGTTGAACCCTTATTACAAAGCATGCAACGTTAGAGTAAAGTAAGAAGTGCAATAAAGGAATGTAATATTCCCATCCAGAATGATGGATATTTATATAAAAAGGAAAATAAATTCCTACTTTATCGGAAGTAAAAGTTAGCTGGTGCCAACAATCTTCGTATGCCAAGCTTAATCCCTAAAAGTGAATGAGCCGAAAAAGTAAAAGTTTTTTTCTGAAACCTTTTTCTGCTTTTCAAAAGTAGTAACTCCTTGCTGTAAAACCCGTAATATTTTCCAAGAACAAGTTTGTGATAAAATTAGGGCTGGGCGCGGTTTGGATTGGTTTAGTTTTGGGTTCAAACCAAGACCTAAATTGCACACTGCGGTTTGTCTAAATTCCAAACCACAACCGAACCATAAAGGCTTAAAATTGATATAATCAGTTCACCAATATTGCGGTGCGGTTTGGTTCGGTTTGCGGTTTAACATGGACATATTACCAAATGAAAATTTTAGAGTTACATCAAAATAATTGTAAGAAAAAATTTATAAACCTATCAATCAATAATAAAATTCATCATTAACCTACAATCTTATAACTTTAAAATATTTAATCTCATAACTCAAAATCTCAAACTTTCAATCTTATAACTCTTAAGTATCATGAAAAGAGCAAAAAAAAAAAAAAAACCCAGCATAATACAAAAGCAATAGTTCAACATTTTTAAAAGTTGTATTGGCAAATGATTAACTCTATATCTGTTTTCAATGGAAAACAAAAATGTATTGGCAAAAATATTCATTCTCGATTTCATATATTAAACCTTTTACATTAAAAACATAAGCATGCATGATAAACAAGCATATATCATAGAGTCATACACTATAAGCATAAGCGAGCAAAAGAATTCCACAAACATTTAGACTATTCAAATTAAACCAAACTATCAGCCCGCTAAAACAGATTTGTATTATCTCGAATCTGACATAAAAAATAATCTAGAGATATCACTATTTTATGTGAAGACTTATATATATTTACATTGATATGGTGCTGCGAGAAAAAAACTGGTGGTGGTTCGGTGATGAGACAAAGAAGAGATGGCTTGAGAAGAATGGTTGTTATCGAACTAGAATAAGTGGGTGAGAGAGTTCGAGAGAGGCAAAGTTTTGTGATGCCAGGGTAAAAGAGTTTTATATGCTAGGGTAATTTTGTAGTACATGCAATGTATTAAGTTAAATACTAAAATTATATAATACTATACATATTAATTTTTTTTATATATATTTTTCTTATAATCGGTTTGATTCGGTTAATTCGCGGTTTGTAAAAATTGAAACTGTATACTAAACAGTTTCTTTCAGTTTGGTTTGGTTTTATAAACCGATTGGACCAAAAAAACCAAACCAACCCAAACGGTTTGGTTTGGTTTGCGATTTTTCGGTTTGTTTGATAAAACTAATAAAATTATCACATGGCGTTGTAAACAACGCTCCAAAGGATACGGGCGCACTGAAATAATAAATCAGCAGAAGTAAATAAATTTGCTTATCAAATAATAAGCACACGAGTTCATGCAGAAAGTAACTACATGAACAGACTGAGTGTTATAATTACGCACTAGTACTACAAACGAGTGAAGCTGACGCTAAGCACATCACAACGAGTCCTAGGTGTAAAAACAACTAGAACAGGCTGGCACCTACGATGGATCCAAAGTGAGTGTGTCGGTGCAATGTAAACATACACATGAAGTTAGTTCTGACTCGGATAGTACTAACATCGTGCATGCATATATGATAAGTAATAGTAATAAATGTTTGATCATGCCAATAGTACTTTCCAAAACTCATAAAACAAGGTAAGTGCGTTTAATAAAACCATTTCTACTTTCTAAGAAACAAGACATGACATACGAACATTTCATAAAACACATACTATAATATATTTTAAAACAAACAAGCCCACTCACTGGTAAGTCACTGTGTTGTAGCTGTCGTGTCTAGCCTGGCCTGGAAACTCCTTGGGATAGGCAAACCACTAAACTAGTCATTATACATGTCAAATCCTAAGTTCACTAAGGAAAAGACTTGAAATCTCCTTTGTTTGCTCATTTCAGGAGTTAAAAGTGTTAGAAAAGTGGCATACGCACTCGCACGCGCCGCCACGGGACGACACAGAGCGTCACGCACCGCTCGCATGCCTGCCAAGTGTCGGTTACACGCGCCATTAAAGTTAACGGCATTCCTTTAACTTTAACGGAATATTCTAACGGCATTACGGAATATTTTGTCGCCATTAGGGAATATTCTGTTGCTACCGTTAGTCATAGGAAGGGATATACCTTGGGATATTCCCGGTCCAATCGGATCTAGATCGGATTTGTTGACGTCAGGACCGGGTTTGCTGACGTCAGTCTCCGGTTAGTCTGCAACTTCTAGGCTGCGTCCGCTGCCACTGCTACTCGCCGAAATCCAGAATTTTTTCAAAGAGTCATATCTCGACCATTTCTCAGTCAAATTTTACCTAAGAGAAGCTCCAAAAACGGTTGGAGATGGTATGAAATTACCTCAAAAGCTCTCTATCGAAAAAGAGAATTTTGATTTTAGTTGAAACCAAGGTGGTTCCTCACATGCATTGCCTGAACATCGAACTAGGACTCATGAGAAGTTGTTTGGTGAAAAAAACAAGGTCGATCGAGGGTCCAAAATGTCAAGAATCTCGTTGGAAAATTTTGAAACTTCGCCAGAGTTACTATGCAAGTTCAAAGGTTTGGGGTTTCGAGATGCAGGGCTTGTATTTGGGTTCGTGGTGGTGAGTTGAGGAGGATTGTGGTGGTGGTTCATCGAAAAACAAGTGATGGTGGTGGTGGTTACTCTCAATAAATGAAGGTGTGTGTGCAGTCTCGAGGAGACATAGAGAGAAATGAGAGTGACAGAGTGAGGAGAGAGTAAGCTGGGTTGAGTTGGGGTGGAATCCCCCTATGGGAAACTCTCGTTTTAAAGTGTGAGAAAACTCTATAAAATTGCATGGGTTTTGTCCAATTGTACAGCTTGAAGCAAATTTCAATATGCAAAACACACTCGGGTTCCCATGCAAGCGGAGAGAAAGAATTCAGCCCACAAAAAACTTACACTGGAAATGACAAACTACCGTTTTGCCCTTGCACATAATTTGTTCGTTGCAAATCTGAATAACGTCTCGTTTATGCTCACGCATTTGTCACGAAGAGTACTAGTCAAAAGACACAAGAAAAAGACAAAAATATGAAGAGAGCTCAAAAGTCTACATAGGATTCCACTTAGCCCAACAAAGACATTTTTGTAAAATTACAACTTCAAAAAAAAAAATATATATAATAAAATTAGGAACCGACGTAGGATTCCCCTTAGCCCAACAAAGACATTTTTGTAAAATTACAACTTCAAAAAAAAAATATAATAAACTTAGGAACCGAATGTAACAACTATTTTCTTGGAATTTAGAGTACGGGACTCACCATCATAGTTTTGGAACAATTTGAGTCAATTTTTCAAAAAAAAAAAAAAAGGCCAAGTTTAATGTGGTCCTTCCTACACAGAATCACTCGCAGAACACAAAAACCCTCATTTTGTATATGATTTTTCATCTTCTCTTCTTTCACAGAGGGAACCCTCTCTGCCTCAGCGCTTCCCTCTGCATCTCCTCTGCCGCGCCAGCGACGCCTGCAACTCTTTTGACTATTGGTATCTCTCTCTCTCTCTTTCTCTCTCTCTTTCTCTCTCAACCACATTGCCTATTTGGTGTCTTGTAGCTTAACCTCGATGCATTTGTGTGTTTGAGTTAAATTGTGTTTGGTAAGCTGGAAAACTGACTTGAACTTTCAAATTTTGAATTTCGTAATATATTATGCCTGTTCGAGCTGATTACCCTTCGAGATTTCCTTGCTGGGGTAATGCCATGGTTCTGAGTGTGACATTCTTCCCCCAAATTGCTTTAGATTTCTCGATATTTTTTTCGTCTTGCACGTCTCTTTTCTCGTTTGGGTGTTACACATTGGAAAGGTAAGGACTTTTATGTACTGTTGTGCTCGATTTGTCAAATAGGTTGGACTTTTATGTACTATTTAAATTTGTTAAAATGTCGTTCGGAAAATTAAGGGTGATGTCAATTTCGTTTTTATTATTATCTTTTATTTTGTCTGTTTCGTTTAATCTGATTCTGTTCTTCCAAGTCGATTCTCATAGTGAGTGCTGTGCCCTACTAACCTGAGTGGCCAAGGGCGCGCTTAATGTGACCTCACACACCAATGAACAGACTTCAAAGACCATACCCACTTAGCTTTGGCTCCATCACCAATCAATCATTTTAATGTTCCGCTTAGTTTCAAGCCCACGCTACTAGGCTGGGCTAAGTTGATTCTGTTCTTAATATCATGTGCTGTTACTTATTTCTTTTTCATTTTTTAGCGTTTAATGCTTCTGTTAATTTTAAGTATTCGGTAATCGGTAACTTTGGTATTTTGTTTCGTTCGTGTGTTTCTGCTGACTTAATTGTGTTGCAGTTGTACATTTCATAGTGTGTGCTTCTGTGCCGCTGTTGATGTAATTGTTCTATTAATTGTATTTTTGATTTTCGTGTGCCTCTGTTAATTATATTTTCTGTTTCATATTTAATGCTTCTTTCGCTACTGTTGGTTTTACACTTCTACTGTATTTCATATGTTGTTAATTGTAAATTTTTTTTTATCAAGTTATGTTTTGAACTGTTAAATTAAATGTGTTGTTAATTGTAATTTTTATGGTTGCAGACTTACCGGTTAAGTTAGTTTAAGGCTCCTGAATTACGAGGTTTACGTGCAGTTTCTGGCTACTAGTAAGTTTATTCCTCTTCCACTTTTGACTACAATGTGTGAGAGTTCAATTTTGGATCATAGTCCTGTGGAAACTCTGATATTTGTCCAAGTGGAACCACATCGGTGTCACTGCCTCAATCTGCAATGGGGGTGGTTCGAAGTGTACCTAACGACTATGCTTGTAAACCTAATCATTGTAAGAAACACCCATACAGTGTTCTAGTAAATGGAGCTGGGAATTTTTTTGTGGTGGGTTTTGGGGTAGGGGTGTGTGGATTGTCAAGGGGTGGGAGGCTGAAGCCTCTAAAGTGTGCTAAAGATGGAAACTTGGATTGATGGACCACAAATTTTATGTAAGATTTTTTTTTTATTTTTCTGTCTGCTAGCCCGGGATATAGCTTGAATTAGTTAACTTGTAGAGGCCTGGAGAAAAGGCAAAAAACAGAAAATGTAACTAGTAATGCTAGTAACGTCATCATTGCAGGGTCTAGTGAAGAAGTGTGTATAATAGAGGAAGAAGGGTTTTTAGACTTTTTTGAGTGTGCTCTGTCTTAAGTTTGATCCTCCATGTTGCAGATCAAATTGTTTAGATGTGAAATAATTTGAGTCTGTGAATTCATATAGGTTTTTCTTTCTTTATTTTATTTTTGATTTATTGACACTTGAATTTCTATGTAAACTTCGGAAATTACACAAAAAGAAATTTAAATGTTTGCATTGAGTCATGTTTGCTTGATTGGGGGGGGGGGGGGGGGGGTTTCATTATTGCTGATAATGAGTCTGCAAGACTGCAAATGATATTCAATAATTTGAAGAGGAAGTTGAGGGACTGAAATGCGTGTGTTAGTAAGGCGTTACACTTAAGTTGTTGTGATCTGTTAACTTAATTGGAACTTAAGGTAGATATGCGTGACGCTTGCACGAATATTCACAGTGAGATATGCAATATCCTTCGCATAAGGCTACCAAAGTGTTATGCGCTTGCAAATTCAAAAAGTTAAAAAGGGGTTGGAAGAGAATGAACATTTTCTGAAACTTGTAAATATGATCATGCACTAGTTTTTGTGTTTGTGTTTTGCTCTTGTAAAGTTTTGTAAATTTGGAGGCTACCGATTGTCTTGTGATTCGCTATTGTGTTTTACTGTTTTGTCATAATCTGCCCGCCAATTTATGTTCATTTTGCTGTTGTGTTTTATTTTTTATTAATCCAGTTTTGTTGAAATTGGAGGACACTCGACAACCAATAATGACAAGGGGAAAATCATTCGCGTTGGATCAAGATGTGGCTATTTGCAATGCTCGGTTAAGTGTCTCTCAAGATCTGCTCAATGTTGTTTCGCAACCACTATATGTTTCCTGGGATCGAATATACCACAAATATGTTGAGATAACCGGTGATCAAAATGAGCGATCACGAGGTTCCATCCAGTCTAGGTGGAAAATAATCTTTGGAAGTTGCAATCAGTTTCATGAATGTCTTACCAAAATAGAAGATAAACAAAGTGGATTGACTGAATCTAACAAGGTGAGAATTTGTACTTTTCTTTTTCTTAGTAATAATATTCCCGGAAATAGCTAACTTCTTAAAATCATGTCTAGGTTCTTCAAGCAAATATATTGTACTTGAAGCTTGAGAAGAAACGTTTCGCATTCAATCATTGCTGGGAAATTTTGCAACATAAAATCAAATGGAAAGGTTTGACACCGGCAAAGAGGTCTGATATTGATACTATGGTTGCAGACTTAAGTTTGGATTTCTCACCGAAGAGGTCTGATCCGCCTACTGTGGCTGCAAACCTGAACATTACTTCCTCACCGACGAGGTCTGGTATTTGTACTATGGCTACAGACCCAAATGTTGATTCCTCACCCAAGAGGTCCGATCCTCCCACTATTGCTGCAAACTTGAACATCAATTCCTCACCGAAGAAGTCTGATCCTCATTCTATGGCTACAAACCCGAACAGCGATTCCTCATTTTCTTCACAATCGAAGGAGTCTGACACTCTCGTTTCACATGACACCAACAAAGATCCATATTATACAGCTGAATTTCTTAAAAAGAAACGATCCAGAAGAAGAGCAGAAAAAGAAGCATGCAAAAGGAGCAAGGTAGTTGAAACTTCGGATTCTCGTTTATGTGACGTGATGGAGAAGCTTATCAAACAATTGGCAGAAACAGATGACAGAAAGGCGAAAATTGCAGAAAGAAAGGTAAAGGTCATGGAGGAAATGAATGAAAGGGAGCAAAGAGAGCACGATGATCGAATTATGAGTATGGACACCACCAACATGGAGCCACGCGCAAGAGCTTACTACGAGCAGCGAAAGAATGATGTTTATTTCAAAACTATGGCACACAGTAAAGACTCCTCCAATATGGATCTTCACGCAATAGCTCGCTACGATCATAGCGATATTTCTGCGAAAATGATGGCACACGATTCATAATATGAACATTATTCTTCTGAATCATGTTCTCCGTGGCGATGCATCTTGAATTATGAATGAATCATGTTAGCTATTTTGCTGAGCATTTTTGTCTTGCATGTGTTGATTAGTTTTACGTTTTTCTTCGCTTGCCAACTTATTCAGGGGTTAGCCTGAAAAAAAACCCTGACGCAGAGAAAGAAGAAAACAGAGCATCATTGGTGGCGGGGGACTAGGTGAGATCTTCATCCTCCTGGTGTTTGTTTGTCTTGATTCCTTGTCATTCCACTTTAGATCTCACGAGCATTTGAGGCTCTCGAGTCATGAGTAGTTTCCATCCAAGCGCTTATGGGATCTAAAGTGGAACTTTCATGGAACGAGTACACCGTCACAATGAAGCCGTGCCAATAATTTAATCCGACTATTTTGATAGGTTAGAGTGAGGTTAACAGGGTTTAGGGTTCTATGTGCATTCGCAAATAACAATTTGGTGTAGTGAAATTTGGTCCTACGGCAGTTAGATAGCAGCAATATCAAATCAAAATCAGAAGGACAAAAACAAATTTATAAATCGTACGGCACTTGGAAGTAAAAAAAATCATCTAATCCACATATTGCAGAAGTTCCTGATAATATAGAATTTATATCAAAACTCAGAATCACTAATGAAAGTAATGTTCAAGAAAATCATCCACATCCGAACAGACTTTAGCTCGTATTGATCAAAAGCTGATAGATCGACTTACATGACCCGCACAGATCCCCCAATAAGACACCAACACATCAGTCAACCACTCAAAACCCGTCTAATTATTCAAAGCTCATCCTCCATCCTCAAGTACTCTCCAATATCAGTCTGGTGAAGCACCACTATTCCATTGGGGTCCAGCTTCCTACAATCCTGAGTAGACTTGGCGGCAATCCCGAAACCCAAAGGCACATCGGACATTGAAAACACAACTACCCCATCACCCGGCACAATATTCTCTGTAATCCTCCCCAAACCACCTTTCAAAACATGGTTTCCGTACAAGAATGACATCTCGGAGGTAGGTTTGAGCCAGACCTTGTGTTTAGCATTTGAGGCCACTAAACTCAGACATTGAACGGTTAAATGGAACTTGCCACCATGAGTGAACCTACCGATACAGGTGCCAAGGGAGACTAACTGGGTCCGAGCTATATTTGTAGCACGCTTTACTAGCGATTCACTAACATAGTAAACCTTGTTCTTGTGGAGGCGAAAGCAGTAACGGCCTGAACCCGGGTCTGGGCCTTCATGAGAAGGGTTCTCGACAATGTTTTTGAGGTTGTTGCCTGTGAACTTGAACAGCTTTTCAAATACTGTTGTGGTCTCAGTCTCGTCTAAAGGTCTCATCTTGGTCCGTGTTAAGTCTTCTAAGGTACTGTACTGCTGATAGTTCCTAGACACGGCACTATTCATTAGTATTTAAACACTTTTCAAGATGCACACAACCACTGGAGCATGGATTCCCAGAACAATTATCTTCTCAATTTATTTGGCAAAGATTTAATCACTCATGAATTGTATGCTTGATATACTCTTCGACAAAAATTAAACAGTTGAGTTACATCAGTTAAACAAATGCAAACACAATGCAAACCACAAAACACTATAGTAAATTCAACAAGGACATAATCTCATAAGGTAACATAACCATCCAAAACTGTGAAGAAAGCATTTGCAAACATTTTTTATCAGTTTCTAAATACTGAGGTTTCTGACAATCATGAAAATTCTCTCTTTTATAGCAAATCCACATTCAAACAAAAAACTAGTCAAGTTAACTCAAGAAAGGGGAAAAGGGGCCGTTTCGAAACAATGATTGCCAATTTTCCACTGTCTAATGTTTTACCAAGTTGAGCTTGTTATTCTCAGAAAAGAAAAGTCAGACGACAAAACTCCTAGTTAGTTGTAATCGCGACAGAACATAGAAAATATAACGGAACTGAGTCCAAATTTTAGGAAAATCTATACAACTAAGTGTTGGGCACCGAAATCCAAAGGCTCTGATACCTTGTTAGACGTACAACCACTAAGCCCCCGAAGCTCAAGTTGTTTGAGAATTGACCAACAATGTATATTAAGCAAACACAGAAAGAGATTGAACTAATGGCTTCAATACTTTAGCAATAACGCCGGCTGTGAATTCGGCTTCACTGCTCCTAATGACAACAACAAACATATGTGTGGTTTGATTCTCTGCTGGGGTAAAGTGAAACTTTCCGACAAGTTCAAAACCCCATAATTAACACACCGAAAACTGTCACGGCCTGCCCCGAAAATGCAAATGGAAACTAACCCGGTTGCAGAACAAACCAGCAAGCACAAATAAAACCAATTCAAACGCTCAAACAGAAATCAGAAATTCAAACAGCAAGCCATAACTCACAGATAACAGAAATTTAAAGTAAAAAGCTCTCATTTAACGAAAAAATCGAAAGCCAAGCTAATGAATTAACCCTGTATAGTAAACCCAAGAAACAGAAGCAAAAACAAACAAAACCCAACAAGAATCCAAACATAAATTTTGAGAAAAACAATATTTCTTTATATTTTTTTCATATTAACACGAATATTAGAAGATATAAGCAATCGAGCTTACCAACAGGAAGGATACGGCGGAACTGAGGAGAAGCGTTTTGAGGTGCGGCGATGGTGCTCGCGGCAGCGCGGGGTGGGAAGCAAAGAGAGAAACAAGGACGATAGGTTTGAGCGGCAGGTTAGAAGGGACTAGGTTTATGATCAGGTGTAATAGGGTGTAACAAAAAACAAAACGTACACACAATAGATATTGGCCATGTGGCATTCAGATTATAATAGATGATGGGCCAAAGCCCAGATCTCAACCATTAAGTGGGGCAGAAATAGAGAGCCCACTGAGAGAGGGTGTACTTTTTTATTTATTTTTATTTTATTTTATTAATACAACGGTATATGTATACTAAGAAGATGAGAAAATAAATTAATTGTAAACTTGTCATCCTCGAGATTCGATCATAAGACCTCTTATTTACAAATGAAGAGGAATATCAATTTTTGGATTTTGAGGCTTAATAATTTATTTTTTAGAATATTTTTACACTAAGTGGTGGAGGATTTAACCTAAGTTAGCTTATGGGTGCACCATAATATTTAGTATTGGACTCGCTATTCACAAGTCGAATTTAAAACCTCCCATTTATAAATAGAGTTGCATACTACTAGTGTAACATTTGGTAAAAAGTTTGTTATAAAATAATTCCCGGGAAATATTTTGGACACCTGCGTGATTATTTTATACACGGGACCATGTAATTTTACTATTTTGGTGGGTGCAAAATACTCCCAAAACCCAAAATATCTTTTCCTTCTCTTCTTCCCCGTCAATTTTCCTTATTTTTCCCTTATCCTTATTTTTTCTCTCTCTCTCTCTCTCTCTCTCTCTCTCTCTCTCACCGTAAGTGCACAATGCACATCGACGAAAACCCGTCGAACCGAGGCAAACCAAAATCACCACTGTCTTCGTCTCGACGCCCTGGACTCAACGGTGCAAACCGTTCGTCCAAACTCCCAACTGTTTGACGGGAAAAGCTCACGGAAGAAAAGGACCTTCCTGGAGATTTTCTGGCCATTCTAGACCAAGGTGAGGTTTCTAACTACCACCATTGGATTCCTCTCGTTGAGTAGATGAATTTTCATATGTCATTTGCTTGATTTGGTTGAGTTTTGATGTCGATCGACAAAGCTACAGTAGTCGCGGCCTTTCGAGGCAATTACATGCCATTTCCCGAGCTTGTACAGCCAAACCAAAGGTACACTGTCATTCTACTCCTCTCTAGCTTCATTTTGGTATAAAGAACGTGAAATTTGGCCAAGAACTGAAGAAGTTATGGAGATTTGAAAATTCTCCAGAAAACCGGCCAAAATTCCAGCGACGACGAAGGCGGTGGTCGATGGCGCGGGCGACCGGAGCCAGTTGCAGCGGCGACCATCCACTGACGATAACAGTGACGTCAGCGACCGAGAATATTCCTTTTAACGCCATTAGAAATATTTCGTTAGATTTAACGAAGATGCTAGAATATTCCGTTAGATCTAACGCCGTCAACTGACGCTGTCAGTTGATTGGTGCGTTGACCAGCGCATGAGCCGCGTGTGGAGCCGCGAGTGGGCCGTGCGTGGGACCTTAGTTTTGAATTCCGTCGACGCGAGGCGACTCGTGACGACGTGTACTACCTAAGGGCAATACGTATGGTTCGGACCTCCGTGTTGAGCAAACATGGGATATGTTTAATTAATTAGTTTAATTATAACCTTTATGAGTTTAATCATTACTATAGTGATATCTCATATAGGTGAGACTTATCTAGAGGACTACCGGGGATACCTAGGACATGGGGGCTATGACCCGGCTACTTACAGGTGAGTGAGTGGGTCTTTGTTTTGATAAATGTATTATTACGTATGGTTTTTCAATGCTTTCTTTAATTTGTTAGCATGACTCATATCATATGCGAACGTTGGAGGTAGAACATTCGTATTATATTGCCATACATGTTTCTATAATGTTGCTCATCAGTAGATGTATAACACCCCGGGTATCAGTACTCATTCTTGTGGCCAGGATTAGCCTTGACGTTTGGAGATGTCACTCCCAGTACCGCTATGTAACTTTGGATCCATTGTAGGTACTAGCCTGTTCTAGGTTGCACCAGGCCCTGAGACACCTCGAAAGAAAGAAGCGTGTCTTAAGAGATATCTCAGTTAAAATCAATAACTCCAATTTACAATGATCGAATAATTATAATAACAAATTATAACTTGCCTGAGTGATGCGTGGTATGGAAGCTGAAAGCCCACAAGTTTGGCAAGAGAGATACTGTAGTTATTATGTTAAACTGATGAGGGAAAGGAAAAAAAAAAAAAAAGCTCAGGGAAAGGGTGAAGATGAGGGAGAGGAAAAAACTTAAGAAAAGGGTGAAGATGAGGTTTCTGGTACTAGAGATTGCTTGCTCTGCTTGGTACCCCCCTTTCTACCTTCCCCTTCAAGCGTGTTGATGGCTTGGATTTATAGGCACATGAATTTCCTAAAATCCATGTTGGATAATCCATTGGTTTTCTCTTTTCCCTTGGTTTTTGTTAAGTTTTCCTTCCTTCTCCTTCTAGGTTTCCTGCGTGAACTTAAAATGACAAGGTCCTTTTTGCATGTCAAAGTGAGGTGCGCGGCTCAAGGTTGGGTTCTGTCAATGCATGAATCTAGGCAAACTATATTTTGAATCTGGTTGGTTTCAAAGTATGTTAGCTGGTTTGTAAAGGAAAGAAAAGGTAAGAATTATCTCATAGCCTTCCCAAGTGAGATTAAAACTGTGGGCTTGGATTTTGATGCTCCCAAGCAACCCAAAACCTTCACAAGCTTTAATTTCACGTAGGCCCGATGGACTTTCGTAACCGTCCATACCACAACCCACTCGACAAGCCCTGTCATGTGGCTTGGGCCCACTTAAGCGTGTTTTTTATGAAGAGTAGCTTGGCGTGATTCGAACAAAATGCTAATGTATTAATAAGCTTGTTTCGTTATAGCCTGGCGTGACAAATATGCGTGATTTTTGTATGGGCTTAGTATGACTTCCCCGAATGTCCAAATCGTGAATTATCATATTTTCTTGGCATGGCATGATTATGAATTTGCACCCCTTATTTTGCACTTATGAATTTATTTTCGAGCCCTAACATTAGCCCCTTGATTATTTGGTTCATGGGAGAGAATTGAATTGGACCAAAGAATCAAAACTTAACATAACACTTAAAATGTGGCTTCTGATGAGACTTTTCTTCATCTTTGCCTGTGCTTTTCATCTTTCCCTGTGCTTTCTGTTCTTTCCCCCTTCTTCGAATTTCCTTGCTCCAAAGTTTTTTTTCTTATCACTTTTGCCCCTGATTCGTGGTGTCAATTGATCTCTAAGTTGAAGGCAAGGGCACACACCTTTTTCCTTGGCACTTCTTCTGGAAAATCCGTCGTGGGGAGTGTCGTGGAGTGCTCGGTGGCTTCCTTTGAGGGTAGTGGTGTACAGACCGCCGTTGTCGTCTTCAGTCTCGATAGCGAAGCGCTTTGCTTCAGTCTTCATCTCTCTCTCTCTCTGAACCACTCTACCCACAGCAGTTAGGTAGTATTGGGAATTGAGGAGGCAGCTTGATTTCGTATGTAATTTTCGTTAAACTTTGATTTTTGGCCCTTTCTTTTCCCTCTTTCGCTAATTTTCCTGGCTTTTTTTTTTCTTTCAGGATTTTGGGTTTTGTAACGCTTGACTACGGTTGAAAATTGGAACGCCAGTTCTCTTCCAGGAAATCAGACTTTTTCTTTGTGCGGTAATTATTTTTTTTTCGTTGCTTCTAGTCTACTATCACTTGTGGTTGAGAATTTCTGACTTTATACGACTGACACTTGAATGACTTGCGTAATTGTTGCGGCCGAAAATTATCAAACTCTTCTTGCATAAGTGTTATTTGTATGTACCTTCTTTGTCCGAGCTTCTTACACTGGTTCTGTTTTTTGTTTTGTTAGGATTCTGATAGTTTATTGTTTAATTCATTTGCTTGATAGTGCCATGCGAGTAAGGTTGCATTGCGTGTGACGATAATTAGCTTGGCATGATGGGATTTTCTCTAATCCTGATAGCTTGGCATGGTGAGATTTTCTCCAATCCTGATAGCTTGGCATGACCGAATTTTTATTATTATTGTTATCATTCTGGTGGGTTGGCATGACTGACTTTTAGTTATCTACTTGACTTCGATATGGACATTCGTACGTCATGTTTTACTTCGTTTTGCTCGATGATTATTTTGATGTTTGTCAACGTGCTAGGGAAAGGAACAATGAGTATAGGGTAGTAGACTAACAAAAAGAAGCTTCCAGTACTAAAAACTGGGGCTTGATGCATGTATTCGGTAGGTTACCCTATATAATTCTTTCATTCCATCTAACACATAAACCTGATAAGAGAGCTTTTTTTTTTTTTTTTTTATGTGTTGATTTCCTTGCTTGGTGTCGCAATGGTAATTATAGAAATAATACACATGGTGTTTAAATGCTCAAATATGATAGTTAATTTGCACTTGTCCAATTTGATGGATTTTAAGTCTCCCTGTATACGTACAACAGCATGGTCTAAGTGAATCTTCAATTTCTCCTTTCCTTTTGCTTGCTTGGCATGTTTTTATATGCAAAAGGCAAATTATTTGGATTTTTTTTTGTTACTTGAAACAAGTCTGTTACAGCTTGTTTTCTTCATCCCCTTTATTATTACTTTTGCTTGCCTTCTTGTTTGGATTCCTATTTGTTTGTAACTCCCCTCCCTCTTCGTCCATGTAGAACCAAGAAATGGCCTCGAGTTCTTCGGATCCTTTTCTGTCAGTGGTGGATGAATTGTTTTCTATAGAGGACAGACTGCAAAAGGGAAAACCACTTCCAATGCTTGGTACTCTAAATAAATCTTTCAAGGGTGCAGAGCCTGCCCTAAATTCTGTCGCCATAATCGACCCGAAGCATATTTCTAGAGGTTGTATCGAGAGCGGGAGGTTTCCAGCAGTTGCATTGTTGTTTGATTCTCCTTGTGGTGAGGCTGCAGGATGGGCTTCCTGGGTTGACGATGAATTGGGAGACACCAATCATTGCATAAGCTTAAAGAAAGCTAGAGTTTTAGATGCCATATTTCTAGCGAAAAAGCAGGTTATTCGTATTGAAGCCAAATTCTTTCGACACTTGATTAGAAGATGGAGCACGGAAACTCACACATTTGTTTGTGCTTGGGGAGAGTTTACCCTGACACTAGAATATGTGGCCAACATTCTACACCTTCCCATAGTAGGTGACACAGACCCATTCCATATTGTAGTGGAGGAAGCTAAACAAGGTGCATTCGAGATTTTAAAGAAAGGTGCTCCGACCTCCCCGAGTAAAGCCTTCCGGTTTAATGAGTGGATCAATTATTTTTGGTTTGAGGGGCGACAAAACAGTTGCAGATTCGAGGCTATGCTTTGTTTGTGGTTGGGGATATTTATATTTTGTAGTAGCCAAGACAATTTTCGAAAGTGAGTGATCCCTTTGGCTTTGGCAATGGCGAGTGGTCGTGTGCTTCCGTTAGCTCCCTTGTTTCTCGGGTTTTTATATCGTCAATTGGACTATATTCATGATCTTGAAGAACAAGCTGCCGGCAACACATCTATAAGGACTTTCTTGTGCTCGAGCTTCCTGCAAGTGTTTCTCTGGGAGCGCTTTAAAAGCATTAAAATAAGTCTTCATCTGTATGAGAGTGCGAAAGAGCGTTTGGTGATTAGTACACAGTCTTATACGTCAAATAAGCTTCCCCTGATTTGTCGTTGGTTTGCAAAGACACAAGAAAAGAAGCAAAATTTTCTCGATTTGTTGGATGACAGAAAAAGCTTCATATTTCGTCCGTATATTGATGTGCCGAAAGGGTTTGACTCAGTGATGTTCTACACCAATCAAGCGAGCGGTGATGATGTTGGTATAACGTTCATCCCGCTAACTGAGAATTTGGAGTACCCTTCACTTACGAAAAAATCTTTAAGTCTGTTGGCTCCTGTGCTGCCTACTTTTGGTGACGATGATGCAAAGATCTTATCGAGTGAGGCGCCAATTTGGCTTTGATCAGGGCATCCCCAAGGCACCGTCTATTGAAAATGATTTTTCATTTGACAAACTTTTTTGGAGTGTCTATATTTTCCCATCCTGCTTGTGTCGAGATCACTACCTTACCCACCAGAGAAGAGTTGGTTGTATCTCAGAGTTTTATATGGGCTATTGGTTGCGTTGTTTTGCCGGCATTACTAAATTCCATGGCAATAAACAAGGCAGGTTACTTCCCACCCTTACCAGCCATCCAAGACTAGTGTCAGGCGAGACAGTTATTTCCATCAGCTCCGAGCGTAACCTGCCCTTCGTCACCAAAGAGGGTAAAATTTCTGGTGAATTTCTGGGAAATGCAGAGAAGAGAAAAATGTCATGTGCGAGTGAAGGAAGAACGAGTAAGAGGAAGCGAGAACATCAACAAGCCTGTAATGATATTTCCAAGAAAACGGTGGTGCAGCAAGCAACATCCCAGCAAGAGAGTATTTCAGCACCATCAACAAAGCCTCAGCGAGCAAGTATCCTGTGTTTGTTTGTTTTTATTATTTTATTATATATATATATTTTTTAAAGACCATACTTATTGAAAAAACGCTTGACTAGGTGGCAAGAAAAAGCATTCCAACCCGAAAGTTGTGCAAGACGGTCCTCCTAGTAGTAGAACAAACAAGGATAAAGCTAGAGCTCAACATAAATTCCTGCACATTCGACTAAAGAATCTTCCCGCAATGCATCGCGTGTTACTGGAAAGCCGAGAAACTTTGGTAATACCCCATCAAAAAAAGGTAATAACTCTTTTGCCTTCTTCTTCATATGCTGCATATGTACTTTTTTTTTATTTTTTTGTGGACATACATATATGTTATTACTTTTATTTTGAAATTGTAGGTGAATCTTCAGAGGAAGTAGCGGATCTGACTAGTTCTTCTGTTGTGTATAGACGCAAGAGCCCTTGACTCGCAATTCAAGTATCTTCTGGTTCTCCTGGATTAGTAGAGTACTCCGACGTCCTTGATTCAAGTGAAGGGAAAAAATGTACTCATTCCGATACAAAGAAAGATGCAAATGTTAGCACGTATTCTGATGCAGTAGCGAGTAGTGACCTGTAGAATGTCCTCAAGAGTAATAGTGATAATGAAGATGACGATCAGGATCTAAGCAATGGTGATGATGGTAATGAAGTAGTAAATATTATGGCCATCGATGATGACAATGATAGTAGGGGAAACACTATGCTTGGAAATGATATCAACGGGTGCGATTATGATCATGGTACTGATTTTCAGTCAAATTCTCCGCATCCTCCAAGCATGACAGAAAATGAAGGAAACAGTGATTCATTCGATATGCTGAGGACTGCTGCTAAAAACACGGATGATGACCATGTCCAGGTATATATTAGTGCCCTTTACCCTTTTGCCACAATTCTGCCATGGTTCACCTTTCAACTGTATGAAGGTTTATGACTACTTTCTTTACGGCCTATGATTGCATGGGTGTATGAATGTGAGTATAAGCATGATGCATTTCTTCGAGAAGTACTAGTCTATTCATCCTTGTTATATACAGATATATACATACTTATATATATATAACTGTTCTGATTTTCCGTTATCTTTAGCTTCGCCTATAAATATTCCAGTGAGTAATATTATTACAAACGATGGACATGATCGTTCAGCTATTGTACAATTTTCAATGGCTACCAGTTCTTCGCATGAAGAGACAGCTCTTGCAAATGCCCATTCAAATCCTTCCATCAAAGGGCCAATTAAAGGAAGTGATTGGGCAACCTGGCTAGGTGCATTCAACACATTCAAAGATAGCTTCAAGAATGGGGAGAGGATTTTGTATTCAGTTGATGATTTTCTTCCTCCACATTCAAGTTTTAAAGTCCGTGTTAACTTTAAAGGCATGAAAATTTATCTCGGACTAGTTGATATTTTGAGCCAGTTTCTCGAGAAAACGGGTGATCTTGGTGAAAAGTTTGCTCATTTATCTCCTTACATGAAAAGCATGGTTTTTCAAGAACTTGGAATTGTTCTTTATGATATGCAGCGCACGCTTTGCCTAGAACTTACTGAACAAAAAATTCTCTATTGGCGAGACATGATTTCTGACGTTGTTACTTTAGGCATGCTTGTTGATTTTTTGTTTAAGAAGCTGGAAAGGCTATGCGATACAATGTTCCGGGAAAGATAAAGGCACCTTTGCTCAGTTCATCAAAGTTAGAGAATTGGAGCATGTTCTCGAGCTTAAGCGCAAGGAATTAAAAAAATGAAAGTCTTAAGCTAGAGGAGATGTGTGAAGAAAGTCCTTTGGAAGCTGCTGACTGTTTACAGTTGGCTGCAGAACGTGTGTGTGATACCGCTTCCTGCGCCTTATTTGATGAAAAATGATTTCTTCAAGGTCTTAGCTTTCTCCATGACCAGTATTTGTTTATTGCTTATAGGTTTCCACTGTTTGCTAGGTTTAACAACACTTATACTTCGTTTGCAGGGTCTTAGCCTTTTGCATTGTTGCATCGGCTGCACCAGCTAGCATTTTTCTTTTCTTTGTAGAATCATCTTTTGCTTGCTTTTGTATTTCTCTTCTTAATAGCGTGGGTGTGAAACCTTGTCGACTGTAACACTTTTCATATTCTAGTGCCGGAAAGGCATATATAGTTCATAATGCTTCGTGTTTTTGTCTTTGATCGTTTTACTTTATCTTGCTTCTGCGTGAATTGTGCAAGTTGATTTGGAATGCATGAATTAGATGGATAAGATGTTGATAGGTTTGGATTTGAATTAAAACAAAGGAAATGCTGCCGAAATTTAGATAGGCATTTGAAACATGCTTGTTGGCATGAAATGTCTCTTGGGCTGCAAGACTTAAATTTGAATAAAAGAATGCTTTCGACTCCAAATTTTTTTTTTGCTTATGGATTGATTTTGGTTATCGAAAAAAATCTGCTCGTAAGAGGCATTTTTCTGAGAATCCTTTTCCGACACCAAATCAAGGTTTAAACCAAAAATTTTTTTGGCAAAGATTTATTTCTTACTTTCCAACGCCTAACCCGAGCTTCAAGTGGGGAAAATAACTTCCTTTCTCGTATGTTCATTATGTAAAGTTTGTCTTAACAGTGAGTTAGGCACGAAACTTAGTTAGCCTGGGAGATCTTTTTATTTATTTATTTGTAGTATGTTATAGATTTTATGCTTGGCCTTCTATTTATTAGCTAACTGCCTGGGATCCCATCTTGGCCTTGGCTTGATTACTGCTGGAGCATGTTTATCTTTAAACACCAGAAAGTCTTTTCTTTTCCGTATTATTTATTTATTTATTTATTTTGCTTATTGCTTCTCTTTATTCGTGCAGACAGTAAGGGAAAGGAACAACTAAAAAAAACTCCTAACAAAATGCTCCTTCATTTCATTGAAAGCCTAGACTACAGTGGTTTTACAAAGCTTTGTAAGGAAAGCAAAATAAACCTCATATATAAGGAGTTTGTTTTTGCTACGATAAAAGCAAGAAAATAAAATAGTGACTCAGCAGTAGTAAGGCTTGAGCCATTTTCCGTTGATGGGATCCGTTAACTTGCCGTCTTTGACTGAGATCAAGTAGTAGTAACCACTCCCGTAGGCCTCCTTGACTACAAAAGGTCCTTCCCACTGCGGGGCGAGCTTGGAAAGCCTAGAGACTTGTTTTCTTATGTGCTCAGCTGTTCTGAGCACAAGATCCCCTTCCTTGAAACCTCGTGGCTTGACAGTTTTGTTATAAGCCTTGGTGACTTGCTGGTAGTATAATGTTGTTTTTCTTGCAGCTTCCGCTCTTCTTTCTTCCAGAGCTTCAAGGTCTTTCCAGCGCCAATCTGCACAAGCTGCTGCGTCCCACTCCACATCATTGACTGTTGAAACTCTGGCTGTGGGAATCATCATCTCAACAGAGGCAATGGCTTCGGATCCAAATACTAGAGAATAAGGGGAAAAACCTATAGCATTTCTCGGAGAAGTGCGATAAGCCCATAAGACATCCAGAAGGTGAACACTCCAGCCCCCGGCATAGTTGTGTACCATTTTGCTTAAGATCTGCAATAGTGTCTTGTTTGTAGCTTCGACTTGACCATTTCCTTGCGGATAGTATGGTGTGGAGCGACGATGCTTGATACCATAACCATTAAGTGTTGCACTTACTTGCTTGTTCACAAAAGGCATGCCGTTGTCACTTACAATCTTGTATGGTATCCCAAATCTGCAGACAATATGCTCCCTGATGAAGTTGGAAATTGTGGCTCCTGTTGCTCTTCGAAGAGGAATCGCTTCAACCTACTTTGTGAAGTATTCAGTGGCTGTGAGAATCCATATGTGGCCGTCAGAAGCTGGATTAATTGTCCCAATTAAATCCAGCCCCCAAGTGTGGAATGGCCACAGAGTATGCATGTCTTGAAGCAACGTCGGAGGCTTGTGGATCAGATTTCCATGGATTTGGCACGTATGGCATTTCTTGACTGTGTTGTGTGAATCTTCTTTCATTGTAGGCCAATAGTATCCCAAATTTAATAGTTGCCTGTGTAGTTTCTTTCTGCCCTGATGTTCTCTTCATTCTCCAGCATGTACTTCCTGCATCACTTGTGATGACTCGGGTGGTCCCAGACATCTCAATGGTTCACCATTGAACCCCTTGCGATATAATGTTGACCCGTCCACAAAATACCTTTTGGCTGTTCCCTTTAGCTTGCGAGCATCTTTGGAGTCGTTTGGAAGTGATCCGTCAATAAAAAGGCTAGGTAAGGGGCCCTCCAGTCATCCGAGATTGCTATCGTGAATGCTTCTTCGGTGGATAGTATCTTAGCACACCTTGGACATTTAGCTTGGGCTTCTGCAGCTTGCTGCTTCATCTCTGGCCAATAGTAGCCTTTCCTTTGTAGACGTCGGTAAAGGCTAACCATTTGATCAATACCACATGTGATTCCATGAATTTCTTGCAGTCGCCTTTGAGCTTCTGTTTTTTCCAATGCACTGAGTCAGCACTCCGCCTGGCAGACGCCTATACAGTATTCCAGAAACGGTGACATACTCCTTCAAATGTTTGACGCTAACTTTCCCACTTGGCATGGACAACTCTTTCTTGATGGCTTCTCTCCAGTCTTCTTCTTACGGCAAGTCCTCCATAGTGAGTTCGTCAATTGCTGGAATTTCTTTCCTTATCACGGTGATGTTGGGCTGCTCCTCAATGAAAGAAAGTCTGGATCCTAGAGTGGCTAAGGCATCAACATATCTGTTGGCTGTACAGGGAATATGTTCTAGCACAACTTGTTCAAAGCTCTCTAGAAGCTTTTCAGCCATGGTTCGGTACTGTGCCAAAGTCACTTCCTTCAGTGCAAAATTTCCTTGAACTTGGTTCAAAACTAAGTTTGAATCTCCCACTATTTTTATCCTTCTTACTCTCATTTCCCTTGTTGTGGAAAGACCCATAACAAAAGCTTCATACTCGACAACATTGTTTGTGCATGGAAAGCTTAGCTTGAAAGATAAACCAGTGGCTTGCCCTTCCGGATTTACTAGCACGACACCAGCTCCTCCTCCATTGGCTCTGGAAGAACCATCAAAGTACATGACCCAAGATTCTTCATTTGCAGCAGCTCCAGCCATTTCCGGCAGTTTGACTGCAGCTTGACCCTTGATAGCTTTTGGTGTTATGCACACAATATCGAATTCAGAAAGCTGGAGTAGCCAGCGTGCTAGACGGTCAGACAATACAGGTCTAGTAAGCAAGTACTTTACCGGATCAGACTTCACCATGAGATGTAACTTGTGGGCAAGGAAATAATGGCGCAGCCGTTGTGACGCACAGACAAGAGCAAGGCATAGGCGCTCCGTCCTTGGGTAGCGTGTTTCTGCTCCTCTTAACTGTCTGCTAACATAGTATATATGTGCTTTTTCCCCATCAGAATTGTCTTGGGCAAGCAAAGCCCCTACATCAGTGTTTGTTGCAGCTAAGTAAAGCTTGAGCGGAACTCTTGGGATTGGCGCCTTCATGGTAGGAAGATTGGTAACTAGTTGCTGCACATGTTGATAAGCCTCATGACATTCTTTGCCCCATACAAACTTCCTCCCTTTCCTGAGTAATGGAGTGAATGCTCATGTTACTGCTGCTAGTCCTGGAATGAAACGTCGAATGTAGGAAAACTTTCCCAGTAAGCTTTTTAGCTCTTTTGGGTTAGTAGGGGGCATGAGAGAACCTATAGCTCGAACTTTGTATGGATCAACATCAATTCCTTGCTGGTGCACTAGGAATCCCAAAAACTTGCCAGATGAAACACTGAAGGCACACTTCTTAGGATTCATCTTCAATCCATATAATCGACACCTTTCCAGCACCATCCTCAGGATTTGCCAATGCCCTTCTCTAGTCTTGGATTTCACGACAAGATCATCCACATAATCCTCCACTTCCTTCCCCATCATATCATGAAATACAGCTGTCATCGCTCGCTGGTATGTGGCATCGGCATTTTTGAGACCAAATGGCATGACTGTGTAATAAAAATTCCCAAACGGTGTGCGGAAGGCTGTCTTCTCTGCATCCCTTGCGGGCATTTTGATTTGATTGTAGCCGCTAAACCTATCCATAAATGACATCATTCCTTGTCCGAAAGTTGAATCGATCATGATATCCACGTTAAGAAGTGGAAATTCATCTTTCGGGCATGCTCTGTTAAGATCTCGGTAGTCGACGCATATCCTTATTTGAACAGTGTTTTTCTTTTTCATAGGAACTATGTTTGCTAACCAAAAGGGGTGCTTGATGGGCTTGATGAATGCAGTAGTCAGAAGCTTCTCCACTGCTACCTTGATTTTTGCTTCAATCTCCGGATGAAAGTTTCTTCTTTGTTGCACTACAGGCTTGGCTCCAGGTTGAATATTCAATGTATGGCATACTAGGTTTGGGTCCAAGCCTGGCATTTCTTCGTAGCTCCAAGCAAAGACATCTTTGAATTCTTTTAGTAGATTAACTAACTCCTTTTCTTCTATGGTTAGGTAGAAGCTAATGAAAATCATCTTTTATACGGATGGGTTATCACTCAGATTTACTTCTCCTAGTTTTTCTGCTATTGCAGTAGATCCATCTTGCATACATTTTGGCGTTGGCATGATCCTCTGAAGAGAATTTGGATTAATAGAAGGTGCAAGTACACTTTCAGTTCCTTCCATGACATCGCTTGCTTGCCTTGTGACTCCTCCATACTCGGGGCTTTCCCACATAATGTGGTTGGGCCCCCAAACCCGTCATAAGCGGTAGACAATGCGTCCATCAAGTGGTGTAATCTTGGAGCATTGCGGTAGGGTATGAGTGAGGGCATTGACTTCAGGCCGTGTTTTCCTACCTCTTTCCAAGGCTAGCATGAGTTCTGTATTGCTAAGATCTCGCATCTCTTCCCAGGGAGACAAAGGTGTGCCCAAAGCTTGTGAGATATCACTTCCGGCGCTCGAAAAATCATTGTAGAATTCTGCATCAGAGTAGTGAACTTCGTCTTGGTTGAAGGGTATCTGGTTTCTTGGTATACGGATCGGTCTCAGCCCGATTCTTCCTTTGACACACTGATGGTAGGTAGAGACGACAAGTCTATGTTTGTTGATCCATGGCCTTCCGAGCAGAGCATGATATGCTACATTGATATCCATCACATGGAACTTAGTTAGAGACCTAATAGGCCCAATCTTCAAATGAATTTCAACGTAGCCCATAGTTTCTTCGCTACTATTTCCGAATCCATTGATGGAGATTTGAGATCTTACTATCCTTGAAGTAGGAATGCCTGCTGTAAGTACTGCCAAAGGTAGTATGTTGACAGAGGAACCTGTATCAACCAAAGCTCACCAAATGAATACATCATTGATTTGACCTTCTAAGTATAATGGTCTCCTATGATCTGGAAAAGCGACCTCCATGTCGTCATCTGTGAAGACAATGGCGTTATTGTTTTCCAAAAAAGCTCTGTGTGGCTGGGCGGTAAAGCATTGCGGACCATAGTTTTTAGAAATATTCATCAAGGCCTCAGCAGCAGCTGCTCTTGCTTGTGGACCATACCCTAGCTGATCAAAGAGAGACTTGAACTTTGGGTTCCTTTGAAGAACTTGTGATGCAGTTGGTCCTTGATTTTGGGTGAGATAGCACCTCATTGCATCTACTTCAACGTCAGAAAGATTGCGAAAGGTCATAGTTGCTATCTCTTGACAAGCGTTGGTTTGCTGATCAAGTGGAGTTTCTACGACATTTCCTTCCAACATCTCTATGGTGAACACTTCATTGCTAGATCCAGGGTTTAGGAACATAGTGTTTTCGCTTTTGTCTTCCCACCCTTCATGTTGAGGCCACGGAGTATCATAACTTTGTTGCTTGGAGTATTTACACCAATAAGCTTTTTCCATGTTGCTAGAGGATTCCCAGACGGCTTCAAGCTGTTTGGGATCATTCCTCCACGGGTGGTATGATTCATCTTCATCAAAGCATGTAACCACAGCGGCTATCTCCTTTTCTCTACGTTTTGGCAGTGGATCAACATCGATGGTTTGCTTCTTGGATGGTAGCTCCAGTGTTCCTTCGTGCATTTTTGTGTGAAGGATTTTCCTCAAAGTTTGACAAGCAATGGAAGGATGTCCCACATATTAGTGATAGCGGCAATACCTTGGGTCTTTCCTATCTTCTCTGGAAGGAGGTATGGAGGGTCTTGGTGGCTTGATAACTCCATCAACAAACATGGTATCAAGGATGGCATGGAATTCTTCATCGCTGCATGGTAATGTTGGATAAGTTTCTCTATCTCCATCTCTTTCTCTCTGCTTTCGTGAGTTGTAGTCATGTGATGGCTTGTCATCAATGGCTAGAGATTGGTGAGCCTCTTTCTTTTCATTCTTCCAAGCCCTTCCAGTAGTTGGCTTGACAGACATACTGGTCTTCCTTACTGCTTCCAAAAGCCTTGAGAATTGGCTGATGCCAATGTTCTCAAGATACACCCTGTAATATGGAATAATGTTGCTAATGCAAATCTCCACAAGAACTTCCTTATCCTTCTCATCATAACAGTCAAGAGCAAGGTCTCGAAAACGGCGAACAAAGATAACAGGATCTTCTCCATGCCTTTGGCGAGTGTTGTTGAGTTGGGTAGTGGTAACCCTTTCTTCGTGTCGGAAGTATTTCTTGCAAAATTTGTTTGCCAAGTCTTCCCAAGTTCAAATCGAACCTGGTGCAAGTGTGGTGTACCAAGTATAGGCACGATCAGTAAGACTTTTTGAAAACTCCCGGAGACGGAGATTGTGATCACCAGCATGGGGTCCCAAAGCATCGACGAACCGGCTTATATGTTCCTTTGGGCTACCTTTTCTTCCGTTGAAGAGGACAAAACTGGGAGCTTCATAATTCTTCGGATACGGTAGGTGGAGCAAGTTGACAGGATATGGTGGTTAAGGAACATACTTCCAGTCTTCGGAGCTTCGGTGTAGCTCTTTTTCCAGCATGGCAATGACATCTTCTTGGGCGACGAAAGATGGAACCTTCTCAAATCTTTTTCGGCAACGGTATGGAAGCTGAAAGCCCACAAGTTTGGCAAGAGAGATACTGTAGTTATTATGTTAAACTGATGAGGGAAAGGGAAAAAAAAAAGCTCAGGGAAAGGGTGAAGATGAGGTTTCTGGTACTAGAGATTGCTTGCTCTGCCTGGTACCCCCCTTTATGCCTTCCCCTTCAAGCGTGCTGATGGCTTGGATTTATAGGCACAGGAATTTCCTAAAATCCCTGTCGGAGAATCCATTGGTTTTCTCTTTTCCCTTGGTTTTTGTTAAGTTTTCCTTCCTTCTCCTTCTGGGTTTCCTGCGTGAACTTAAAATGGCAAGGTCCTTTCTGCACGTCAAAGTGAGGTGCGCGGCTCAAGGTTAGGTTCTGTCAATGCAGGAATCTAGGCAAACTATATTTTGAATATGGATGGTTTCAAAGTATGTTAGTTGGTTTGTAAAGGAAAGAAAAGGTAAGGATTATCTCACAGCCTTCCCAAGTGAGATTAAAACTGTATATGTATACTAAGAAGATGAGAAAATAAATTGATTGTAAACTTGTCATCCCCGAGATTCGATCATAAGACTTCTTGTTTACAAATGAAGAGGAATATCAATTTTTGGATTTTGAGGCTTAATAATTTATTTTTTAGAATATTTTTACACTAAGTGGTGGAGGATTTAACCTAAGTTAGCTAATGGGTGCACCATAATATTTAGTATTGGACTCTCTATTCACAAGTCGAATTTAAAACCTCCCATTTATAAATAGAGTTGCATACTACTAGTGTAACATCCCATAAAAAGTTTGTTATAAAATAATTCCCGGGAAATATTTTGGACACCTGCGTGATTATTTTATACACGGGACCGTGTAATTTTACTTTTTTGGTGGGTGCAAAATACCCCTAAACCCCAAAATATCTTTTCCTTCTATTCTTCCCCGTCACTTTTCCTTATTTTTCCCTTATCCTTATTTTCTCTTTTTTTCTCTCTCTCTCTCTCTCTCTCTCTCTCTATCGTTCTCACCGTATGTGCACAATGCACGTCGACGAAAACCCATCGAACCGAGGCGAACTAAAATCACCACTGTCTTCGTCTCGACGCCCTAGACTTAACGGTGCAAACCGTTTGTCCAAACTCCCAACCGTTTGACAGGAAAAGCTTACGAAAGAAACGGACCTTCCCGGCGATTTTCTCGCCATTCTAGACCGAGGTGAGGTTTCTAACTACCACCATTGGATTCCTCTCGTTGAGTAGATGAATTTTCATATGTTATTTGCTTGATTTGGTTGAGTTTTGATATCGATCGACAAAGCTACAGTAGCCGCGGCCTTTCGAGGCAATTACATGCCATTTCCCGAGTTTGTACAGCCAAACCAAAGGTACACCGTCATTCTACTCCTCTCTAGCTTCATTTTGGTATAAAGAACGTGAAATTTGGCCAAGAAATGAAGAAGTTATGGAGATTTGAAAATTCTCTGGAAAACCGGTCAAAATTCAGGCGACGACGACGGCAGTGGTCGGTGGTGCCGGCGACCGAAGCCAGTTGCGCAGTGACCGACCGGACCAGCCGCTGACGTCAGCGATGATGTTAGCAACCGATCCAGGCCAATCGGTGACATCAGCGACCGAGAATATTCCTTTTAACACCGTTAGGAATATTTCGTTAGATTTAATGGAGATGCTGGAATATTCCGTGAGATCTAACGCCGTCAGTTGACTGGCGCGTTGACCAGCCCGTGAGCCGCGCGTGGAGCCGCGAGTGGGTCGCGCGTGGGGGCGCGTGAGCCGCGCGTAGGGGCGCGTGGGACCTTAGTTTTGAATTCCGTCGATGCGAAGCGACTCGTGACGGCATGTACTACCTAGGGGCAATACGTATGGTATTTTTCGGAGTGTTTCAGACCTCCGTGTTGAGCAAACAAGGGATAGGTTTAATTAATTAGTTTAATTATAACCTTTATGAGTTTAATCATTACTATAGTGATATCTTATATATGTGAGACTTATCCAGAGGACTACCGGGGATACTTAGGACATGGGGGCTACGACCCGGCTACTTACAAGTGAGTGAGTGGGTCTTTGTTTTGATAAATGTATTATTACGTATGGTTTTTCAATGCTTTCTTTAATTTGTTAGCATGACTCATATCATATGTGAATGTTGAAGGTAGAACATTCGTATTATATTGCCATACATATTTCTATACTGTTGCTCATCAGTAGATGTATAACACCCCGGGTATCAGTACTCAGTCTTGTGGCCAGGACTAGCCTTGACGTTTGGAGATGTCACTCCCAGTACCGCTATGCAACTTTGGATCCATTGTAGGTACTAGCCTATTCTAGGTTGCACTAGACAACTCGAACTTGTGTGACGCACTTTGTGCACAACGATTAGCGTTAGACTCGCGTCATTGTAGTACTCAGCGTATTACTCATATACCTAGCCTGTTCCTCGTAACTTATCTACTTGGGCTTGTGTGTTTACATATGGATGAGCAGTCAGTTAGATTTTCTGGAAGTACCCGTCTTTTAAGCATTCAGTTAGATTATTAGGGAGTACCCATGTTTTGAGCATTCAATTTGATTATCGGGAAGTACCCGTATTACTATTATTGTATTTTGAGGATCATACTGGGGAGTATGACGTATTTTCTAAAACTATACATGTTTTTCCAGCGAGGGGATAGTATGCTCTTGAAAACAAAGGTTTTATCAAACTTTGCTTTTTGACCCACTCACCCTTTTATGTTTTGCGCCCCTCCAAGACTTAGTGGCAGATTCGATTTCCAGTGAGACGTGGGCTTGCTTCGGCTGTGGTTGGTTGTTCTGATAGTGTCTCCGGATTATGTAGGATTTGCTCCTACTGTGAGTTAATTTCTACTTATCCATCCTCACGAGGATGTGAATGTTTATATTTCTTGCACTATTTACTATGCTCTGACTGTTATGCACCTATAATAATGGGTTTTACCCATCACCGCACTCTTACTTCCGCTTCCAACTCTAAATCTATTCACTTTTTCTCTTATACATGCATAATTGACTTTCGTCACTTAACACGTGTCGACCATCACTTTCCGACACCTAGCGTGTTAGGATCGAGATGTGTCAACTAGAGTATAGAACTAAATGATAGACTTTTCTATTAAGTTAATTATTAATTTTGACACAATTTTATTGGTTGTCACGTTTTTTGTTTTATGTTTCATCCGACACATTTATATCAACCTTTCATATTGTTTGTGTTTGAAATTGATAGGGTTGTTAGGCTTGTGATTTTGGCTTCATAAGAGCATCTCCAACCAAGGAGTCAAATCCACGGTGGAATGCCACGTAGCAGAATTTGAAGGCGGAATGAAACTCCACTTGATATGTCAGTCTGACATGGATTGACGTTAGGACTACCTGCTGTTAAATTTGGTAGCAAACAAAGTTGTTGTCATCTTATATTTGGAAAATTCTTCAGTGGTACGTATCATTCAATGGTACGGCCATTGAATGGTCCAGATTAATTTGCAGCGGGTCCCAAATGAATCTTAAACCATTCAACAGTACGTACCATTCAATGGTACGGACCACTGAAGTTAAACCCCTTATATTTTAAATTATTTATTGTGCGACATGGATTGGCGTTAGGGCTACCTATTGTCAAATTTGGTAGCAAACAAAGCTACTGTCGTATTATATTTTAAATTATTTATTGTGTGGGTCCCACTCCCAGTAAGGGACCAATCATAGATTATGAATACTGCTTTTAATTATTTTCTTTTTAAAACCAGGTCCTACATTTAATATTTTAACTGCAAAAAACATATGGGTTGAAGAACCAAAAATCTTGGTTGTTCCATTGATTAGTGTTGGCTCAAAACAAACTGCAGTGCTTACCAATGACTACTTGAACTTCAACTGCAAGTTAGTCGAGCAATTGATTTAACCCTAACGATAATGAACAACTCTTGACATTGTATCTTTCTGGTTTGTTATCTACATCCGTACTATTATTAAGAGAAGAGGGATTGCCAACCTCTTTCTCAAAACACCAACCATGTCACCAATTTTCTTATATTATCCTTGCAATAAAACAATAGTTACAGATGAAACGGTAATTGTACTAATCTAAATTCTTCCAACTTTTCTCCCACCCTTCTCTCTTCCATATTTTTCTCCCGCATAAAATAAAAAAACCAAAACAAATGAAATAGTTATTTTTGTCATTTAGTACTAAGTGTTGAGAGTATCAATCTCACATCGAGAAAATGAGAGACCTCGTATGTGCTTATAAGTAGTTTAGTTAATCCTCATATTACTGATTAATTTTATGGTGAAACATCAACCTTTTTCACTACAATTTAGTAGTATTTATCTTTACTTGTAAGTAAAAGATCTACCATTGAAGAGATATATAAACTTTCATCCCACAGAATTCTCGTAGCAACATGTGAAACACAAGTAGGATTAATTAGAAAGAAAACAATCCCTTTTCCAATATTGGTGGTAGGTATTAAGTTAACGTCGAAGAGGGGTCAAGGGTCAAACACAATTAAGCATGAGGAAAACGCATTCACCATTCTTTTGTTTAATAGCAAAAACATTCAATTAAAGTTCCTCCATGGCAGTATTGATGATTTGTACTCTTTTTTTCATAAAATTATAAATGACGGGAATTTGCATTTTACACTAGTATTTAAAATTTGATAAGTTGAAATTCTATTGTTTAGACATTGGACAGATAAAAAATAAAAAATAACGAGAATTACAAATTTTATTGTTTGAATAACTTCTGAAATTTTTATAGTACACAAGGATACAAATTGAAAAAGAAAACATTAAACTGGTCATATTATCATATATATATTACTAGCTATGTTCTTTAGCAAGTTGCAAACTCGTAAAAATTTTGAGCGTAAACAGGGTGATCACTGCACCACAGCTATAAGGTTTTAACATGAAGTTTGGAAAATGGCGTGCTAGATTTCCCCTCTCGTGGAATTTGCGAAACCCTTCATAGTTGGATTTATGAAATAACGCCTCTTTAATTTGGCAGAAATTGAAGCTGGGAATCTTTGTCCCCTACACTGCTTTTTTTGTGTATAATTTGTCGTTTCCCTCGTTACAAGTTACTAAACGAGAGAAAATAGCTTTTCCGTGTTGAAGTCCTGATTTTTAAGAAAATTTCGAGTGTTTTTGACGCATCCAAGCACAGTGTAATACTTTGTTTACAAGAAGATCATACTTAAAATTGCAAAATTGAGCTACCTATAAAAGTAATTTGAATTGCAAACGTGAAACTTCCTGGAAAAAGAGAGTTAGGCAAAGAATCTGGTCATAAAGGATTAGACCTCATGTGTTTTGTCTTGGCATTGTACATGATTTATCTTCTGTCTCTGTGTTTTGTTATTAAACTCAAATCCACCAATAGAATTATTATACTAACCATTATTACCATTAACGAAGTATCTTCTTATGAAAACAGAAAAGAAAAGAAGAAGAAGCACTCAAACCTATCAAGAGAATAATTAAACTAACCAATTATTAAGATAGGATAGGGTTTATGCTAATATTATGAAATGTAGGCCCTTCACGCCATAATTATAAAATATTAAGAGTAATATGACATAAATAGATTTGAGTTTAGCTAAGTTGACTAGAGCAGTGTGCTCTACCATCTGCATCCGTAGTAAAGATAAATTTAGTGTTATCATTTATAAAAAAAAAAAGAGAAAAGAGTAATATGACGTACATTAACTATTATCTTAACATTTTAAAACTGACTAATGTGACACGTAACACAATAGTTATGTAATGATTGTTAAAAGTTTATAAAAGATATCGACTACATCAATTAGGATTTTGCTTTATTTTTTAATCACTAGGGATGAAAATTGAACTTAAAACTTCTTTCAAATATGAATAAGAGAATTATCATTAGATCAAGAGTTTTACACGGATCAAAACAACTATCATTAGATCAAGAGTTAAATCTGTTTTTTAGACTGACCAAGAGTTAGTTGGTCGCGATAGAATTATTGACGAATTAGGCATGTTTATAAATAGTCGTTTTTGTAGACTTGACTTTGTTTTGAAGTTGACGAAAAGAAAAGTGCAGAATCCAAAACTCATGGAGAAAATGTAACATGGCACTTTCATCCCGCAGGGCTTCTGCATGTGAAATGCAACCCAATGAGTGTGATTCTCGCACTATATTAATCCTACTTGCACAAGTGGGAATAACAAACATACAACTCCTTGTCACCAATAGACAAATTATTCCATATTTTTCTCTAGGAAGGGAATATTGTAAATTATTCTAATATCTATGGAGAGGAGTGAGATTAGAACTTGAAGATAATATAGAGACATGCATTATAATGAATGACGTGGCCAACTGGCCTAACCCAAGATTTCTCATGAGCAAGGTGAAAGACACCTTCCACGTATTAAACAATTAAAGCATGAGGAAAACGCATTCAAAATTGTTAACCCTTGTTTAATTCCAAAAACACTCTTAAAGGTCACTAACGACAGTATTAATCTGTGGAATCTCTCCTTAATTCTTCTCATAAATTCCTCACTATCTGATCAGAAACTGTCATTCAACCCACCAAAGAAGTTTATGATCCTAAAAAAGCTAGAACAAGCGCCATAAACATGTCTTCTCTCCAACAAACTTTCTCTTCCAAATCTAGTTCGAACTTCAACGAGTGCCAATGGGTTATTCAAATCCGAAAAGCACTCGAGGACGAGCTCGACGAGAATAGCGAAATCCCCGTTTCCATTTTCAACGTCCCGAAAACCCTTTTGGCCAGTGACCCTAATTCCTACATCCCACAAGAAGTTGCAATTGGTCCTTACCATTATTTGCGTCCGGAGCTCTACGAGATGGAGAGGTACAAAGTGGCTGCAGCTAAAAGAACACAAAAGAATCTCCACTGCCTAAACTTCCAAAATCTTGTTGACCAATTGATAAAGTTCGAGCCGCTGATTCGTGCTTGCTACCACAAGTACTTGGAATTCAATGGTGAGACTCTAGGGTGGATGATGGCGATCGATGCATCGTTCTTCCTAGAGATGCTCCAAGTCTATGGAGCCAAAGAAGGGAAGGTTTTGACAAGAGTTTCCTCAAGGATGTCACACTTGGTCGACTATTCGGGCAGGAACTCAGCACACCATGCAATTCTTAGGGACTTGGTAATGCTTGAGAACCAAATCCCACTATTTGTGTTGAGAAAAATGTTGGAATATCAATTCCAATCGTTGGAAACCGCGGACGAGATGCTGCTTTCGATGTTGGTGGGATTGTGCAAAGAGCTTTCACCATTCAAGATGATGGATGAGGACCTACCAAAGATCAAAGTCTCAGAATGTGCTCACTTGCTAGACTTTTTGTACCAAATGATCACCCCCAAACTAGAACGCCGACCGTCTGAAATTATGGAAGCTGAGGATCAAGGTGAAGGCACAGACGAAGACAAGGAATCAAAAGTTACCAAGAGCCCAAATTTCGTGAAACAATTCCTCGAGCAAGTATGGAAGGTGCTGTCGAAACTAAACAAAGGCCCGGTACGTCTTCTAAAAAAAATACTTGTATCCGGACCTATTAAAGTGATATTTAAATTGCCTTGGACAATCCTCTCCAGCCTTCCTGGATTTGCACTTTTGAAACAACCTGTTGCTTATTTATTCTCCTCCCAAGACAAAGAAGAAATCAAACCCGAAAATGAGAGTTCCGTTAACAAACCGCCATTGGTAGAGGAGATTACGATCCCTTCTGTGTCTGATCTTATGGAATCCGGAGTCCGTTTCGTGCCAACAAAGGGTTCCATTTCATCCATCTCCTTTGATCCTAAAACAGTCACATTTTACCTCCCCGCAACTAGCTTAGATGTGAACACAGAGGTGATCCTGAGAAACTTGGTGGCTTATGAAGTATCAAATGCATCAGGACCGTTGGTTTTTACGCGCTACACAGAAATGATGAACGGGATTATAGACACGGAGGAGGATGCAAAGCTGCTTAGAGATAAAGGTATAATTCTGAACCATTTGAAAAGTGATGAAGAAGTGGCCAATCTTTTGAATGGTATGAGCAAGTCAATTCGATTGACGAAAGTGCCATTCTTGGACAAGGCCATTGAAGATGTGAACAAGTATTACAACTGTAGATGGAAGGTAAAAATGGCAAAATTTTTCAAGGTTTATGTGGTTGGTTTCTGGCCAATTCTTGCTTTGCTGGCTGCCGTTTTTCTCTTGCTATTGATGACATTGCAGGCGTTTTGCTCAGTTTATAGCTGCGGTCGCATATTTCATATCAACACTACCACTATTACTACTTAGTAAGTGAGATGCTTAACTAGTTTTTTTTCGGGTGCTTAATTAGTTAATTATATATCTTAATCCTTTCTACTTTTGCTAATTGATCACCTCTTGATTTGATTTTTTCTTGCTAAAGAAAAGGATATTGCTGGGTTTGCTTTCTTACTTTACTTTGTTATGCTTTCTATGGTGGATTTGTAATTGATCAAAAAGATTGTAGTGGTGCTTATTTCCTAATGGATCTGATTCTTTCTTTTTATTTTTACTTGATTGAATTAGTGGTTGTAAATTTGTAATGATGACAAAGCACATGATTGTTCCGATTCTATATACGTAAATGGTGTGATCTATATACGATTTTTTATTCTATAAATTTCATATCACAATACTTATTAAGATTATCAACTTTATAATTACAGATTTTGGTTTCTTCTTCAAATGATAGCAGTTTTATTAATTAGTTTCGAATTACATTATTCACAACAACCGTGTGTGTGCGTGTGGATATATATATATATATATGTATATATAGTCAGTCTGGAAAGATAGAGTTTCGTCTATGAGACTCTAGACACAAAAGAGGTCACAGAGTGTGCGACACTGGGAAAATGAAAACACTACAGACCACAGATGGATGTTTCGTCATCCGAATATACCTCCAATAGCCACATATATATCAACTGGGCACCTTCTCTTGAAGCATCGCTATTAGGTTTGATGAATCTGATTCCACAGTTACGTGCATGAACCCTTAGTCAATACAACATGTAACGCAGCTCTAATTACTTCTGCCTCCGCTATCAAACTTGAAGCTTACGGTAACCTCCCTCTTCCCCTCCTCCCATCTGAAACCACCCGGCGCTATATAAACAACCCATCCAACTCCTCCCGCCATCAAGGTATCACAGTTGACGTTAAGAGTGCCGAAAACCAGCTTCCTCCGGCGTTCCTGCTAGCTACTTCTCCCCAAGGGATTTATTTATTTCCCATGAACTTTTTGGTTTCTTTTAAATATTCCATTTGGTGGTAGGAGCATTTTGGCACGCCGCACACCAGTAAATAATCACATCGATTGAACTGAGTATTATTTCATGGGAAATTCTAGCCAAAATTTCTAACAAGATGGTCAACTTAACTTTAATATGTAGGATCTTACATATCCATAATAATTATTATGAATATTACAAATTTGGTATATATGAGTTTTTTTATTAGCACTCCACATATTATTGAATACACCTCACAAAAAATTTATTATTAAAAAACTTACATACCCTTATATAAAATGACTATTTTGGCCTAATAAAATTTTAAAAGAGAAAATCTGTAAATTGTAAGAAAAATGATATTATCACAGGACAATCCAGCAACATCAATTTTAAATGGTAATAGTTGTTGAATTGTTTTATGTAACTCGTAGATGAAAACTAAAGGAAGCCAATATGGTGGATGAGAAACCTAATGTTTTGCACCTAATGACACTCATCCAATCATTCCAATAGAGCCATAGCCATCACTAAAAAGCATATAGAACCAAGGGGATAAACATTACATGGTTGATAATATTGTATTAGTCAAACCAACCAAAAGTCGAAGGAACTCCTGCAATCATCCTATTTCCAACAACTTTGCTTATCATGTGATTGAAAATGATCTGAAAAATTCTAAGGTATTATGTAACCACGCTGCAAGAAAGGAAAATGATCCCTAATTGATATAAATCCAAAATCTATAGAAAACTAAACTCTAATTGATAGAGAGTGTGGGGTGTGAGGATAGTATTGGAAAGTATGTAGGGTGTGTTAAGATAAATTTTAATTTAAAAAGTGGGTGCGGGGTGTATTAAGTACGTGGGGTGTAGTCAACAAAATGTAGGGTGTGTATAAAACAACCCATTTGATATTTACGACCTAATTGTGTTCTCACTCTGAAATCACATGATAATAATACTAATGCTAAGTATAACCATTTTTTTTATAAGTATAACTGAAATTTTATCAAGGAAAGAGATTGAAAAGATAAACAAACAATAAGAGTATCAAATGTTAATTTAAATTTACTGAAAAAATCAAACAAATTCAAAACACACACATGTGAATAAATAAAAACACTTGACGTAAGAAATGAAGTGTCATGCACCTTTAAGCCCAAGTGTCCTGAGTCTCTTGTCCCTTAAACACGTGTGATATTAGATTATGCTTAATGGGGTAAATATTGCTGTACAAGAATGGTTATAGAGTACAAATATGTAAAAAAACTTGAATATAACATACAAGAAGACAGATTTTCATGATAGTGAGAAGGATTTTGGGCCTTAATTGGCTCCGCCGGTGGGAAAGAATATTGAAGAAAACGACCTGACCCTGCATCATGAACTGTCAGAATATGTTCTAAGTAGTAAGTACTGCTACTTAATTATGGAGACTTACATTTAATAAAGGGAATAGAAGAACTAAGAAAGTTAGCTCACTCAGATATATGACATTCTACCTGCTGTTCCACTGTATATGATATGTACATAAAGTACTAAAAATCTCATATCCTATGATCTATCCATGTGAAAGCCTAACCACCGTAACTATCTATGTATTTCTGTGAGTCTAAACATATAAATTATTGAAAAAGAGTCGTCCAACCATTGCAGAATAATATATATACCCAAGAACTAACTGATAACTGAGCTTGAATCGTTGTTGAATAATATATTCATTTTCTACTAAGCTAGCTAAGACTTTATAATTCATAGTGCATTTCTCGCTTAGATAACTTTGGATTTGATGCAGTGGATGCATATATTTTTCAAAAAATTACTTGATAACCTTTTAGGCACAGTATGGCTCACTACCAACATCAACGATATTGTCGCCAACTTAATCACGGCCAAACCATTGGACCAATCCTCAGCCCAGAATTGAAGCACGAAGGGCCAATTCCAATATGAGAATTTCTCCTATACGAACCAAGAAATGAGGACCGTTTTTTGTAGAATGATGAGAGCCGTCTGATTTGATCTAAAATGGCTGAAAAGAAATAACATCGACACATTTTTCATGAAACTATAAATATCGGGATATGATATCAACGATTAGAACCGTTCATGTTTTTGAAGCTAGTAAAAGATCATGTTTTCAAAAAAGAAGCTGTTCGAAAAAATAAAATTTGGTCAGAATAACAGAGCATAAACGTAAACTCTAATCGACGGTTAAAACAAAATCTAGGGTTCATGGTTTCTGGTGTCCGATTTTGGAGTTGACCCCTTAGTGTATTGTACAGTTTGATGAGTTTGTTTTCTACCCAACTTAATCCATCACTCTAGTCATACCACATGGTTTTGGGGTGTGACATGTATCGTCCTTCCGCCTACTCCTGTGTGTTACTGCACAATCTGTGAATCATCCATCGACGACATTGACCTGTTCTGCCCACACTCTGGTATGTTTTTGGCTCCCCCTTTTTTTCTTCTTTCTGTTGCAACGTTGTGCTATTAATTTAGTTTAAAGGCTCGTTCAGATTCTATTCAATATCTCCCAGTAATTTGATAATTCTTTGTAAGTTAATGTTTTAATTTAGTAGTTTGGCTGGCACTTTAGTATTCGTTTATTTACTATGCTCTAGTGAGCTAGGAAATTGTGCACGTACTTATTACGGTTGCTAGCTATAGGTTTTCTAAATAATCAAAACATTAGAGAGAGTACTCTCTAGTATTTCTTCTGTCAAGGTTGTACTCCTGATTTCAGTAAAGCCCTCTCTATCCTCAATCTTAATTATATTGTTAATTAGGGTGTTTTTAGGGGGTACCCACGCCCAATTCCGTATTTGCCCAATTTCGTATTTACTTAAACCATATTTTTTTATAGCGTCAAAGTTTGGTCTTATGATGTTTACTTAAACCGCGTTTGCGGTGTCAAAGTTGGACTACCATGCTTAGCGCTGACCCCAACGTTCGGCTCCACTATTTGTGATTAAATGTCGACTTTGTTCTGCTGTGGAGCGTCACGTGACTCTGTCTTGCCCATGCCTGCGACATGTTCCAAAGGGCGTACAGGTAATAGAACTTTTACGGGATGATTTTTCCTTGTATTACTTCCTTGAAATATATACACAATATAATCCTTGTTCTACAAGGAAACAAAAGAACAAATAAAGGACTCAACAATTAACCCTTCCTAATAAAGGACTCCTAATATTTACATACTTATTTTCTAATGACTCACGTTTACACTCCCCCTCAAGTTGGTGCATAGATATCATACATGCCCAACTTGACAAGTGAGTCACCAAACTTTCGACTACACACTGCATGAGTAAGAACATCCGCAAGTTGCTCCTCTGAATTCACAAACGGTATTGACACAATCTTCTTTTCAAGCTGCTCTTTAATAAAATGTCGATCAACCTCCACATGCTTCGTTCTGTCATGTTGTACTGGATTATCAACTATATCCCTAGCTGACTTGTTGTCACAATACAACTTCATGGTATCCTTCGGTTTAAACCCAAGTTCCCAGAGAAGTTTTCGTAGCCAAAGGATTTCACAAATTCCTTCAGCCATACCTCTATATTCGGCCTCAGCTGAAGATCGTGACACCACCTTTTGTTTCTTACTTCTCCATGTCACCAAATTCCCTCCAACAAAGGTAAAGTATCCAGAAGTAGACCGTCTATCAGTTACATCACCTGCCTAATCTGCATCAGTAAACCCTTCAACTCTCAAATGCCCATGTTTCCCATATAATACTCCCTTTCCAGGTGCCGACTTCAAATATGCCAATATACGCATAACAGTAGCCATATGATCCACACTTGGTGAATGCATGAACTGATAAACAACACTCACAGCATAGGCAATATCAAGACGAGTATGAGCCAAATAAATCAGTCTCCCTACAAGCCTCTGATATCTACCTTTATCAACTGGTTTCTGACTTGGATCCATACCTAAATGATGCTTCTCGACAATAGGAGTCTCTACCGGCTTACAACCCAACATACCAGTCTCTTTTAATAAATCCAATACATACTTACGTTGAGACAAGAAGATACCTTTAGAAGAGCGAGCAACTTCAACTCCCAGAAAATACTTCAAATCTCCTAAATCCTTCATTTCGAATACAGCCGCAAGGTTTCTTTGCAATTTAGACATCTCGTCAACGTCATCTCCTGTTATAATCATGTCATCCACATAGATAATCAAAGCTGTTACTTTATTTTGTTTACGTTTCACAAACAAAGTGTGATCCGAATGACTCTGACGATATCCATTCCTTTTCATGACTTGAGTAAATCTATCAAACCATGCACGAGGCGATTGCTTAAGTCCATAGAGTAACTTACGCAACCGACATACTCCGGTGTTCCCACCGTTGCTATAACCAGGAGGAAAATCCATATATACTTCTTCCTCCAACTTCCCATGGAGAAATGCATTCTTCACATCAAATTGTTTTAATGGCCAGTCCATGTTTGCAGGTAAAGAGATAAGAACTCGTACCGTATTCATCTTGGCAACCGGGGAGAAAGTCTCTTGATAATCCACCCCATATGTTTGGGTATACCCTTTAGCCACTAATCTTGCTTTATATCTGTCTACCGTTCCATCAGCTTTATATTTTATCATAAATACCCATCGGCATCCCACTGTCTTCTTTCCTGCTGGCATCATCATCACCTCCCAAGTATTATTTTTCTGAAGTGCAAACATTTCTTCATCCATTGCTTTTGCCCACTTTGGATCTTTTAGAGCTTCCTCAACTCGAGTTGGTACTTGAATAGACTCCATATTACTCACCAAACCTTGACGTTCTGGGGCAAGCTTATTGCACGATACATAATTGGCTATCGGATACTTCACCTTCCCTTCAGGAGAAAACCTATCAGGAGGCACACCTCGATTTTGTCTTGGTGGCAATTTATAAGTACTCACAGTATTACTTGGATTAGTTACATAATCATTTACAATACTTACCTCAGGCATATTCAGAGAAGGTGTATTGGGCGGCACTTCAGAACTAGAGAGAAAGGGTGTACAAGGCTCGGCAAAAGCAGGTGTAACGTGCTTGGCAAGGGGTTGCTGAACAGCAGTGCATTCCTCGGCAATTGCTGGCCGAGATCCTTCAGTCAGATTCAACGGGAAATCACCATTAGCCACATGATCTCCTTTCGAGTTATTTATACACTCGATACCCACAATACAATCGGCACCAACACTTCCAGGTTCTACACACTGGTCAATCATCACATCTACCCCTAAATCCAACCAATTCAGATTACCAACAGTGTTCTCCCCCTGGTGATCTGAGGTAGGAGGTACGGAAGTGTAGAAATATTCCATTTCAGAGAAAGTCATATCCATGGTTACATACATATGCCGAGTCTCAGGGTGGTAACACTTATACCCTTTTTGGTGAGAGGAGAAGCCCATAAAGACACACCGTAGTGCACAAGGATCCAATTTACTACGATGTATTTTTTGAATATACATAAGCCATACAACCAAAGACTCGAGGGGTGAGAGTATGACTGGACACCACTGGAGCATGTTGTGTGAGGACTTGGAGAGGTGTGTGAAAACCAACCACCCGAGAGGGCATATGATTAATGACATACACGGCATAGGTAACAGCTTTAGGCCAAAAACGCGGAGGAACCGAAGCCTCAAGGAGCAAGGCACGGGTTGTTTCCAAAATATGGCGATTTTTACGTTCCGCAACCCCATTTTGTTGTGGTGTATGCAGACATGTGGTTTCATGGAGAATCCCTTGAGCACATAGAAACTCTGACAACTCACAATTGATGTACTCTCCTCCATTATCAGAACGAAGAATTTTGATAACGGAAGAATATTGTGTCTGAACCATCTGAGAAAAGGTCCGAAATATGGTACTAACATCACTTTTATTTTTCAACACATAAAGCCATGTCATACGAGTGCAATCATCAACAAATGTAATAAACCACCGAATTCCTGAAGAAGTAGTAACCGGAGAAGGCCCCCAAACATCAGAATGCACAAGATCAAATGGACGAGATCTTTTATTCATACTAGGAGGAAAGGAAGCACGATGGCTTTTAGCAAGAATACATACTTCACAATGTAAGTTTGATTCATTTATTCCACTAAATAAACTTGGCAACATATGCCGTAAATATTTAAAAGATGCACGTCCTAATCGACGATGCAATAACCATACTTCTTGTAGATTACTATCACGAAACACCCGTACTGCATGAGCTCTGCCAGGAACAACATCATCCACATAGTACAACCCCTCTCTCTTAGTGCCACGCCCAATTATCTTCTTGGTATGAATATCCTGAAGTAGACAAAAGGACGGATACATTAACACGACACAATCTAATTGTTCAGTAACCTGTGGTATGGAAAGTAAATGATGTGATAAAGATGGAACAAGTAAACAACGGTGTAAAGGGAGAGAGGTCGTGAGATACACGGTGCCAGCACCAATAACAGGGGCACGAGTACCATTAGTTGTGGCAATATATTCCCTGTGAGATGTTGTCATATATTGAAACATATTCTTATCGTATGTCATATGATCCGTTGCACCAGAGTCCAGAATCCAACCTGTATGATGTTCAGTATCGGAGGCCAAAAGAACATGCCCTACAGTACCTGCGATGGAGGATGAGTCACCATGGGTAGAACAAGTCAACAAGGTTTGACTCAGGTCATTGGAAGTAGTCTTAGCCTCCTGAGCTTTCGGTGGAGTAGTAACTAGGGAGGCACGACCTCCATTATGTCCCGCACTTCCACGCTCCTTTGCACGTAGTTGTTTCTTCAGTTCTGGAAACCAATCAGGCACCCTATGCTTGGCAAAATATGTATCTTCAGTATGACGGGTTTGTCCACAGAAAGTACACTTCAAATCATCTTTATTTTCTCGGGTAAATGGAAGAGAATTTAAAGATTGATTAGAAGGATAAGTAGAATGAGAGGCACCAGTTGGTCGAGAAACCATGGCCAAGGACGGCAGCCTTCCTTGGTTGTTACTCCCACCCATCATAGTAGCATGTCGTTGTGCTTCACGTCGAACCACAGAAAACACCTCCTCAACAGATGGTAAGGGTTGAGTACGGAGAATGTCACTACGTACTTTATCAAAGATATCATCCAGACCTGCCAAAAAAGCATACACACGATCAAGTTGAATTTCTTCTCGAAGGGTCTTGAGATCCACAACACACTCCATCTTGATTGGTCTCCTTTGATTAGGGCTGGGAATTTTGTACCGAAATACCGAAACCGAACCGAAAAATACCGAACGCAATACCGAAAATCCCGAAACCGAAATATCCCGAATGGTTCGGTCCCCGATACCGAAAAAATATCAAAATTTCGGTACGGGGTTTGGAACCATATTACCGTGTATTCGGTAATACCGAACCGAACCGAAATATTAGATTTAATTATGTCTCGTCCGTTGGATTTGTTCAAGTGGTTTTTTGAATCAATCTCAGCCGTTGGTTTGAGCTTGTTGAAGCCTGGGGTTTGCAGCTTTGCTTGCTATCGATCGAGTTCGAGAAACACTGAAGTGAACTGAACAGAATTGAAAGTGAAAGAACAGGCCTCAAACACCACAAACACTCAAATCCATTCTTCTTCTTCTCTTCTCCTCTCTGGCTCTCCGTGCTTCTGGAGCTCAGCAGCAATTATTGGTAAGTTCTACTAATCTATACTTGTAATTTCATATTAGGGTTTAGGTTTGCTTGCGGGATTTGGGAATAATTTGGGTTTGGGTTTGCTTGCGGGATTCGGGTGTTCAATTTGGGAATTTGGGTTTGGAGGATGGGTTTTCAATTTAGGAATTTAGGAATTTGTGTGTGCTGTGTGGAATTAGCTCAACATTCTTCCCCATTTGCAGCTGTTTTGGTTTCCTCCTGTTGAGTATGATACCGTGATTGGTTTCAAAAATCTAAACTGAAATTGTGGATTTTCTGGCAGATTATTGTTATACTCTAATGATAGTCCTTAGGGAGAAAAGAGAAATTGTTTCTTTTCTGCTTCTGGTTAGCTGGTTTTCGGTCATCTCTTGAAGAGAGTTTGAAGTTTTATCGTTGACAATAGTAATTTGTTCAGTGGTTTAAATGTAGTGGTTTGTAATGAATTGATCTGAAACTGATGATCTTACACTTTTGTGATTCTTGCAGCCAGGATTGAATTTTTTCCCATTTGTAAAATTTTGAAATTTTTTATCCATTTCGGGGGTGTGTGTGTGCATTGTGCGTTTGTGTGTGTAGAATGCAGTATGCAGGGTGTGTGTGTGTGCATTGTGCGTTTGTGTGTGCAGTCATGTTTGTAATTGTAGATAGGCAAGTATTTCATGGGATTGTAGAATGTGCATTCATTTATGATTGAATGGATTATGGATTGAATGGATTGATTTTGAAGGGATTATGGATTGAATGGATCGAATGTATTGAATTTGAATGGATTATGGAATGAATGGATTGAATGTATTGAATTTTGAATGGATAATGAATATGTGAATGGATTGAATGAAGTGAATGGATTGAATGGATTGAATGGATTGAATTTGAATGGATTATGAATATGTGAAATTGTGAATGGATTAGGCCAAAAATGTTGAAATGCTTCATGTGGTTTCGGGGGTTTTTAATACCGAAACCGAACCGAAAGGTTCGGTATCCCGAAATTTCGGTATCCCGAACCTTTCGGTTCGGTTTCGGTATTAAAAACCTCCTCCCCGAAGTTTCGGTTTCGGTATTCGGGAGTGGGAGTTCGGTTCGGTTACCGAACCAAAACCACCCCTACCTTTGATCTAGCTCCTGCCAAATGAACTTGAGGTCAGCATAATACACACCAACTGGCCAACCCTCTTGACGAAGTCTGAAAGATTTAACCTTCAGTTCATAAATTTGAGAAATATTTGAACCATCATAATAGGTCCGAGCCACCTCTTCCCAAACTTTTCTAGCAGTACGCAGGTGAATAAAAAATCCCATGATAGCAGGTTCCATGGAATTGATCAACCACCCTTTCACTATTGCATTCCCTGTCTCCCACGTCTCATACTCAGTACTATTCTCAGTAGGCTCCTTGGTACTCCCTGTCACAAAACCCTTCCTACTGCGTCCAGCAATGTGCATCTCGAAAACCTTGGACCAAAGAGGATAATTTGATCCACTTAGTTTCACGGTATTTGGTACAGAAGACGCATCACTCTGAATAACAACAGGATTCAATACTGGATTATTGGTTGAGTTACGAACACTGCCCTCCAATTTCAACACGCCACTGTCTTCCTTAGACGCCATTCTGCTTTACACAAATCTGCAAAGCCTACACTGTAATTGCAGGTTGAAATAATAATACACCACGCTGCTGCACACGCGGCAATACTACACACACACAACCAAACTACTTTCTGCGAGCAGAATTGCAGACAAACAATTGACTGAACACAGCGGAAAAAACACTAGGGTTACGGCAGCAAACTAGGGTTACGGCAGCCTAGGCTTTGATACCAAATAGAACTTTTACGAGATGATTTTTCCTTGTATTACTTCCTTGAAATATATACACAATATAATCCTTGTTTTACAAGGAAACAAAAGAACAAATAAAGGACTCAACAATTAATCCTTCCTAATAAAGGACTCCTAATATTTACATACTTATTTTCTAATGACTCACGTTTACACAGGTTGGCCCTGCAATTTACTATTTAGGATAAAGTGTCTATTGAGAGACTCCAAACACTATTTGGCTCACCGTCTTTTATGGATTGAAGTGAAAGATCATTATACATGGGAGACATTTGCTAATACAAATATTGAGGCACTAATGAAGGGCAATCTTGTCTTAAGGACATAATATCAAATACTGACTCGATCTCAAGTTCAGGTTTTTCTAACCCATATTCATGTGCATTTAGCATTGTGTCTTGTCTTCAGGACATAATATCAAATATTGACTCGATCTTAAGTTCAGGTTTTTCTAACCCATATTCATGTGCATTTAACATTGTGCTTACTTGAGTTTACAATTTTATTTGGTATTTAATTGCATGTGATAAATATAGCAATTAGACCCTAATTTTTTTCAATAATAAATTTAAAAGTTACAAACAAAATGTATCTTTTTACGATCCATAAAAACCAAAAAATAGGCTAAGACCCCCTTTGTAAGGCCATCTCTAATGGAGGGCCAAATCCTTAGTTGTAGCCCATTTTGGTATAAAACCAATCTCCAATGAAGGGCTACTTGAAATCTTAAAAAACATTTCTAATGCCAAAGGGTGTCGGGCTTGCCAAATTTGGCATCCAAATTAGGAATGGGCTAAAACTGTTCACTGGGCCCAGTGGAAAAAAAGGGCAGATTGGACAGCTGGGGGTTTTGATTCCATGCAGCAAGTTGCATTTTTTATCATGCACCTGCAGCCTTTTTGTTCGCAGGATCAAAGCCCAAAGTCATCCAACGATTCAATTCAAAAAGGCATACTGATGTCAGTGCTGACGCCATCTAGTCGTTGAGACATTTTTTTTAAGTTTAAAAAATAAATTAAAAAAATTAAAAACCTACCGTTAGAAATTATAGCCGTTAACCTCCCTTCTTTTAATACATCAATTTGAATGGAAAAAAAAAAAAGATCTTTGTAAAAAAAAATGTAAAACATACCCAAAAACAAAATCTATAAATACCTATCTAACATTCAAACAACTTCACACCTTCTTAGCACAAAAAGAAGAAGAAAATATTTCTCACATTCGCTACTTATTCACATACTTTTACACTCATTTCCTTCATACATTTCTTCCAATTTGTTCTCCTCATTTTTTTCATTCTCCACAATTTTTAAAAATGGCCGGCACTACGAAAGGTGGAAATTGGACACGAAATGAAGATCAAACACTTTGCAAGGCTTACCATCAATGCTCCCAAGATAGCGTTAAGGGGACTAACATATCTTTGGAAACTCTTTGGTCTCGCGTCACACAAAAATACTTGGAGTTCTATGAAGGCCATGTCCCTCCGACATTTAGACCTCCTCAAAGTTGTAGTTCTTGATATAAGAAGCATATCCAACCCGCCATGAACAAATGGAAGAAAGCCTTGAAGGAAGCTGAGAAACTCAATCAAAGTGGAACAAATGCCTTTGATGGCATGAGTTCAATGTTCTCTTTAATAATTATTTTTTGTATTCTTGTTTTTATAACAAAGTCATTTCTAATTTTTATGTTTTTATTATTATAGGTTAGCCAAGCGGAGGAATTCTATAAGGATAAACCGACCACACCCCCGCATTTAAATTCCACCATTGTTGGGAAATTTGTAAAGATTGGGTGGCTTTTCAAGATAGGCCACAAGAAATATATAATTCTTCATCTTTTCGAAGTAATGTAGGCGTTGATTTGGAGGAGGATAATGAAGAATCATCTCCCCAAGGCGAAGGAGATCCATCTTCGGTTCAACCGCTCATTCCTAGAACCTTAGGACTAAATAAGGCAAGGACAGAGAAGCAAAAGGGTAAGGAGAGGGATAACAAGGCCCATTTAGATCATCTCACTTCTGCCGTGCGAGCTTTTAATGAACAAACCTCCAAAGCGGAAGAGAATAAGATGCATACACTTAACGAAATGAACCGGCTAAAACAAAAAGAGATGGATGAGAAGAATATGGAGCGAATGCCTCGATATATAAGCCAAACACCAAGGAGTTCTTTGATGAGGAGAAGAGGGAAATTTGAAGGCGACACCGCTCACGTGAGTTGTTTCGCTCCATGTTCAAGCTCAGCCTGGATAGAAGACGTGGAGAGCGATGATGACTATCCGCTTTAAGTAGTTGTCTTGTTAAGTGTTTAATCTCTTTAATGTTTAGGTTGTCTTTAATTTTTAAGTATTTCGTATCTTTAATTTCAAAGTTGTTGTAATTTTCCATTTTAAGTATTTAAATTTTTAGATATAAAACTTGTTGTAATTTTGTATTTGAAGTATTTAAATTTTTTAATTTTTAAGTTGATGCAATTTTCAATTTCAATTATAAAGTAATGAAAGTATGCAAATTGAAATTTATTAGAAATATCATAAAACAAGTCACACTACATGATAATATAAAGGGAAATTGCTTGAATAAAAACTCACACCACACCATAGATAAAAACAACTCACACTACACCATAAATGAAAACAAAGCCACCCCACAACACAAATAAAAACAAATCACACCACGCCATAAATGAAAACAAAGCCACACCACACCATAAATAAAAACAAAGCCACACCACAACATTCACAATTCTTGACCTCGCATGGCCCAAAGATGTGCGACAAGATCCTTTTGCAAATAGTTGTTCATGAGAACGTATCGCCCTATGATGACTCATGTATGCCTCAATGGAGATTCTTCCAGTTCGTGGATCCTGAGGCAAAGTAGCCCATTCATATATGGCTGCATGGGCTCTCATTGACCTATTTGGGTCAGGATCATCATCGTCAGACTCTCCATCATTGCAGTCATCCCGCTCATCTTCGACAATCATGTTGTGCAATATTATGCATGTCATCATGATAGAGTTAAGTTTTGCTATACTTCATCCTCTTGCTGATTGCTTGATGATTGCAAATCGAGCTTGAAGAATACCAAACGCTCTTTCAACATCTTTGCAGTATACCTCTTATTTAATGGTAAATAACTGCTCTACTGTGTTCTGAGGAATCCTAATTGGTTGAACAAGTGTCGCCCACTTTGGGTATGTGACATCCGCAAGGTAATAACCCATGTTGTGTCGACGGCCGTTAATTTTATACTCTACTTGGGGTGAATGACCCTCTGTGAGATCATCGAAGAGTGGTGGTGCCCGAGTACAGTGATGTCATTTTAGGCACCTAAGGTTCAAGAAAGCATGTCAGATCCACGTGTCATACGAGGCCACAACTTCGAAAATAATTGTTGGCTTTTTTGATTTTCCGGAGAAGCTTCCCGCCCATCCAGTTGAACAATTCTTCCATTCCCAATGCATGCACTCAAGTGATCTGATCATCGCTGAAAAGCCCCGCCTTTCTGCTTTCTCTAGAAGCCTATTTAGGTCTTCTTATGTTGGTGCTCTAAGATATTGATTCTTGTAGAGGTGAACAATTGTTCGACAAAACTCACCAAGGTTATCAGTAGAAGTCGACTCAGCCATTCTTAATGATTCATCAATTTCATCCGCCAAGCTTGCGTACGCCAGCATTCTGATTGAGCTCGTAAGCTTTTGGTATGGTGAGAAACCAAGGCTACCGAAGGCTGATGACTTCTGTCAAAAATAGGGGTTGACTGTTTGCACATCGTCCACCAAACGGAGGAAAACGTGTTGCCTCATACGGTATCGACACCTGAAATCCTCAAGTGTGTAGACAGGATTGGGGACGAAGTAGTCATTCATCAGTTTTTCATGCCCGCCAATGCCATTTCTGCGCTTGAATATGCGACTAGCGACAAAGCCACCCCACTTCGGTTGTTGTAATTCCTGAGCCATCAAGGATGATGCGGTGACAACTAGTTGTGTATTTAGGCGCAATCGAGCATCGTCTTCTGCATATTCTTCCATCATTTGGCGCCTTTACTCATCCCAATCAAACATGTTAGAACTTGAACCCGAGTTGTCATCCATTGCAGAATTGGTTGACAAAATATTGAAGATGAGAGAAATTGCAAAGGAGAGAGATGACGTGGTAAGATATGAAACTGAATGAAACCCATTTATTGACATGTGAAGTTGAAGATAAGAGGTGCCACGTCAACTAAAATCTTATCTGAAATTTGGAGAGCTGCTCACGAATGGACACGTGTCACCTGAAAATCATATATGAATAATGATGAAATGATAAGAGATGCCATGTCAACAAAAATCTTATCAGAAATCTGGAGAGTTGCTCACAAACAGACACATGTAGCTTGAAAATCATATTTGAAAAATTATGAAAGGATAAGAGGTCCTACCTCAACAAAAATCTAGCTAATTGGTTATCAATTCTACACGTGTCATATCCGAATTATTTGTCAATATATATCTTCTTAAAAAAAATTGTTCCATAAAATATATTTAGATAAGTGTAAATAGTAGTTTAATTAATTTGAACAATACATAGTAGTTGATGTGTGAGTGATGTACCATAATATTTCTCAATATGCTAAAAAGTAATAAAATATAATCCTTACACAATTGGAGATGGAAAATTATATCACACCACTGTTCCTTTAAATACTATATTTTTGGTGTGCCATATTTAGGAATATGGGCATAGGAATACCATTGGAGATGGCCTAAGTCCTCAAAGAGGCTTGTGGTATGTCCTGACCCTAACCCCCCCTCCTCTCCCCTCCCCTCCCCCTAAATTTTTTGTAATCGAAAAAACAAAAATAAGGTTAGCAAAGGTTGGAACATTCGTTTGGCTTAGTAGGAAGGTTGCTAACATAAAAAATTCGACGTAGGATCAAATTGGCCAACCCAAACCGTACAACGTTCGTTTGGCTTGGTTGGGTTTCATTTGAACCAAACCGATTTGTTAAATAATATAGCTACTCATTTGAAATGCTGTTTTTTTTTTTTTAATATACAATATTATTTACACTAAAAGATAAGGAAGTAGGTTAAACTTCACAATAGATTAGTCATGATAATTTGGTTCAAATTCACATTTAACGATAAATACTACTAGACTATAGTACTAAGACACTCGTTTGAAACGCAGTTTAAGTGTGAAACCGATCCAAACCAAATATGAAGATTTTATGTCATATTGTATGTAGGCTTGTAGCCGATTCACCACAAAGGGCACAACATGCAGGACAAAGTATATGATGTAAAAAATGGAAAGTACCAATAAATTAGTCTAAAGGCAAACCCGAACGTCCGCACACCTGCCCTCTGGTCTATGGTGTCCTTTCCGGGAAATTTAGAAAAATAACCAAAATTTTAACCTCATATAGAATTATAACCACTTTTTTTAGTTTATGATAATTATAACCAAAAGTTGATATAAAAGTACTGAAATACCCTTAATGATTAAAAACTTGGATAAACTACTACTTACACTACAAGGTTTGGAGGTGATTTGCAAAAATGAGCCACAAAGTTTCAATTTTTGCATTTTACACTATATAGTTTCCGAATTGCACCAATTTAACGTCTCCGTCAATTTCACCTTCTAATTAGATGTTAAGTGGTGACGTGACATAGACTTGGCCCACACATTTTAACCACACGTTGACCATCAATTTCTTAAAATGATTAAAAAAGTAAAGTACTAAATATTGAAATTGACGGTTAACAAGTGCTTAAAATGCGGGCCAAGTCTATGCCATATCACTATTTAACGTCTAATTAGAAGGTGAAATTGATGGAGATGTTAAATTGGTGCAATTCAAAAATCACATGGTGTAAAATGCAAAAATTAAAATGGCTCATTTTGCAAATCACCCCAAAACCTTGTGGGTGATTTATAAAATGCAAAACCACTAGATTCTCATTTTAATTTTGTTTTTTGCCTTTATTGAGAAAACTTCATTTTAAAAGTATATTAGTACTTTTATATTAACTTTTGGTTATAATTATCATAAACTTAAAAAATTGATTATAATTATATATGAGGTTCAAATTTTGGTTATTTTTCTAAATTTCCCGTCCTTTCCCGTCATCTTTGACACTAGTTTTCCGAATCCCCATGATTTCTGCAACTCCATTAAACTCCAAATTGGGAGTTTGGTGTCACAGACAGCTCTCTCTCAGCCTCTCCCATTCACACACTGCTGCAGCGTCGTTTCCCACTTATCTATTTCCATTCCTTTCTCTCTGATCCCACTGTATCAGAGAGCAGAAAATGCCGAGCCCAGTTCTGAAAGCAGGAAGCCGGCCGCCGTGGGTGGGGTTGGGTGCGGCGGTTTGGGTTCAAATTGCTGCCGGAAACTCCTACAACTTCCCGCTCTATTCCCCGCTGCTGAAATCGGTGCTGGGTTTGAGTCAGCAGCAGCTCACCATTCTTGGAGTTGCCAGTGACATTGGAGAGAGTGTGGGCTTCCTCCCTGGAATCGCCTGCAATAAGTTTCCTCCATGGGCTGTGCTTTTGGTTGGTTGTGTGCTCTGTTTCTTGGGCTATGGCGTTATCTGGCTCGTTGTTAGCAAAACTATTGGCAGCTTGCCTTTTGTGGTGGTGAGTTGCCCACTTCGTTATGTATCTCCATTTCTCTGTTTTGAATGATTGAAATTTTGAAATTGATTGGTTTAAGTTTGTTACCTCCAAATGTTGAAACTTTCACATAGGAAGTTTGTTGTTTGATGGGTTATTTGTTCTTTTGATACGAGCGATAGTCTAAACTACTCTAATCCACGGGGAGGGCGATTTCGAATTCGAGTTGAATTTTAAAAGTGTTTGATGGGTTGAATTCTAAAAGTGGTTTTTTTCTGCAAACCCACTTGGAAGATTTGTTTGTCTGAAATTTTAATGTATTTTTAGTGTACATTTATAGACATTGTATGTTTGATCTGGGTTTGTCTGCCACTACGGTCTTGGTTGTCCTTAATAAGATTTTGGAGATGATTCCTTGATTGTTGTACTTCTCAAATTTTGTACTTTTACTTTCTTCCAATGTATCTATGTTTCTATTGGTTTATCTAGTTTCTTAGGAAGCATGCGAAACTACGGTAGATCATGTTGATATTCCATTTTCTGTTGAACTAGCCGAATCGGTGACTCTTAAAAGGGAATGTAGTAACACTTATTTACCAATTGTATCCGAGAATTAAAAGAAATTCTTAAATCAGTGATCAAAGAATAGCAAGTCTGTCTTTTTTTTTTTTCGATGCATTTTAAGGAGCTAAGCAGTATAAGTGTAAACAAAAGGCATCATTAACCTTAAATGCTGAAAACCAATCGACTTTCATTGCAGCTTCCTCTCCTTAAGAAGAAATTCTTTATCGTAATGTTCCTTGGAATTGTTGTATTTCCCACTTTCACATTTTTAACAGAACTTTGCTCATTACTCTTGAGGATTGAAAACCTTAAAGATGAGAGTTTAGGTACCAAATTGAGCAATTTTCATATCTGATATCCGTCTATTTAGTTCTGTGCATGTTCTAGGTATCAACTGGTCTATAGTGGCTTTACTTAACGTGTATCGTCTAATAATTCAAGCAAAGACAACTTAGAGATGGAAAGTGATTAAAAATATAGATAGAAGAGGAACCTCCAGTCCACTTTAATTAAAAAAATTCCTAACCGAGTTCAAGACATTGTGTTTAACTCATTAAAATTTCAAATATTTGGAAGTTGTAAAGTCATATAAGTGTTGATTACTCACAAGCAGGCCTCATTTTCTAAACTGGTAGTAATATCTCAGATCTTGGACTTTTTCAAGTCTCACTTAAGGCAAACTATAATCTCTATAGTATCTCTTGTCCTCACTTTCTGGAGCCTTCTTGTGTGATTAAAATTGAAGCCGTGCAAGTAGCATCCTTCATGTAGAACGTACATAGAGAAATGTCTTTTCAGAGAACAGATTGATTAGATACAGTTGATCCACATGATTTTTCAACTTATTTTTCAGTTGAAATTGGTTTATCACCTATCGACTACATTGTGGCTCGTTGTACAGATGTGATGTTCTTGTAGCAATAAGCATTTTGTTGTGCGCATGTGTGTGTGTAGTGGAGTTGATTTACATGGGCCTTTTCTTTTTCAGGCATGCTTTCATTTGCATACTATTAATTTTTTGAAATAATTACTTCACCACTTAGTTTCTTCATGCATCGTTGTTTCAAGCTGTTAGGGATGACTTAAATGTTGTCTTCTGAAGGAAAGTCATATTATGGAATGTATTTTCTTTTAGTACAAAAGTCATTAGCCATATGTCAAATTCTATTATTGTCTTCAAGCATTGCGCAACCCTTTCCCCCCACCCCCTTTTATCCTTATGTTGATGTTGAATTATGCCAAAAAAGTAAAAATCTTACAGAAGGAAATTTTCAGAAAATAAGCTAGAGTTCTGTGGCCATGTCTTATTCATTTAATTGCATGCAATTGAATTTTTCTTTGACATTCTTATAGCTGGGGAGGTATATGTGTTTTAGTTTTCGCATTAGGACATCTAACATCTATCTTTTAATTCTATGGCAGTTATGGATCACACTTTGCATTGCAACAAACAGCAATGCTTGGTTCGGCACAGCTGTGCTTGTAACCAACATGAGAAACTTCCCTCTCAGCAGAGGCACTGTGGCTGGCATTCTCAAAGGTTATATCGGGCTTAGCGCTGCAGTTTATACAGTGATATACAGTACGCTGCTTCAGGATTCTGCTTTGAATCTATTGTTGTTCCTTGCTCTTGGGGTTCCTGTTTTGTGTTTAGCTTTGATGTACTTTATCCGGCCATGTACTGCAGCTTCTGGAGAAGATTCTTCTGAGCATGTCCATTTTCTCTTCACCATAGCTATCAGTGTTTTGCTAGCTATCTATCTTGTCTCTGTCACAATAGTACAGGAGATGGTATCTCTTAGCGATGCTATTTCCTACATTTTGGTTGCTATAATGGTTATTCTTCTACTTGCTCCCCTCGCAATTCCTGTGAAAATGACACTATTTCCTTCAAGGGCACGAGCTGAATCTTCAGACCGTCTTGCTCCGGAAGAAGGCAATGCGACCCAAACAGATCCTTTGTTGACACCATCCTCATCAGCTACACATCTTGGAAGTTTTCATGAGGCTGAGTATGCTTCAGATATCGAAACACTTCTTGCAATTGGGGAAGGGGCAGTGAAGAAGAAAAGGAGACCTAAGAGGGGAGAGGATTTTAAGTTTCAGGAAGCTTTTATAAAGGCTGATTTCTGGCTTCTTTGGTTTGCATATTTTCTTGGGGTTGGTTCTGGAATAACAGTACTCAATAATTTGAGCCAGATTGGGATTGCATTAGGCGCTAGTGATACGACAATACTACTGTCTCTCTTCAGCTTTTGCAATTTTGTGGGTCGTCTGGGTTCTGGTTCTGTTTCTGAACACTTTCTCAGGTCATTTCTCTCTACTTCTATTTTAACTGTTTCTGAAACTTTTTTTTTTTCTCTTTAAGTTATACAAATTTCCGTGCTATGCCCGACTTTTAAACTTGAAGCATAACCAACATCACTTGGGGAATAATATGTCCTGTTTTTTCCACTGACTCTGATTTTTAGTTTCAACGATCTTCTTAAGTATCTTGCTAACTCGCTTTGTTGACTTGTGTTTCATGTAACTTTTAACTTTTCTTTTTGGGTAATGAAGCTTTCAAACTTGGACATTGTTGCTTATTCTTTAATGGGTTTTCTTCCACCTTAGCAGATTGGAATGTTATGTCGGAGTTTCTTGAACATGTTACTTTTATGTCAAAGTGTGCCAATTATACTTTGAGATTATGACCTAGATTCTTATAATCCTAAAACTACGGACCTTTCTCTGCTCAAGCATGCTATCAGCTTCCACTCTGTTTTTTAATTTTTAATCCTTTCAATGGATGAGTCACTCTCTTACTTCGCTAAGGGTATAATACTAGTTTGGTTAATACTAATTTGGTTCAACATTTTGTTCATTGCAGGACGAAAACAGTTCCTCGCACAGTGTGGATGGCGTGTGCAAATATAGTTATGATTGTTTCATTTGTTTTATATGCTTTAGCTGTCAATGGTACTCTCTATGTTGCAACTGCTTTGTTTGGTATCTGCTACGGGGCTCAATATTCACTGATGGTTCCAACTGCCTCCGAACTTTTCGGATTGAAACATTTTGGTGTAATTTACAGCTTCATGGGACTTGGAAATCCTATCGGTGCAGTACTTTTCTCAGTTCTGCTTGCTGGTAATGTATATGATGCTGAAGCTGCCAAGCAAGGAGAGTCTACATGCATAGGTTCTGATTGCTTCAGGCTCACATTTATAGTTTTAGCCAGCGCCTGTGGACTAGGCTTCATCTTGAGCGTAATTTTGACAATTAGAGTACGACCAGTTTACCAAATGCTTTATGCTGGGGGTTCCTTCCGTCTGCCCTCGAGCCACTGATGATCCATACAGGTTTGTGGATTACTAACGAATATCTGCGGCTTGAATCTGCTGTGTTATATGTACTGCAAGTGCCGAACTTTAAGCTATAATTTTCGCCCAAGTTGGCCTTTGATGGTTGCGTGTTAATGGGGGATCTAGGAATGTATAATTGGACTTTGAGGTACACTATGTTTCATACGAAACTAAATACAGCTGAGAACGCGCATGGTGCTGTTAAAATCAAGAATAAGTGATGTTGAGAAGTATTTCGGCAGGGTTTTCGGAGTTTGTGGTTGCTGGCTGGTGCTGCAACGATTTCCCATGGGACATGCTACGAGTTCCCCACATTATGATTGCCATATATCATCTGTTATACTATATTAGAGTTGAACTCTCTCAAGCATATTCCTTCACATTCTGTTTTGTAGCTTATTCTGCAGCACGTGAGACGAACAAACTATCGGCCCGTTTGTTTTGCTAGCAATGGTAGTACTGGAAAACTGAACAAATTCCTGTTACTTCTCAATCCAAACCTTGAATGAAATAGAAGAGGTTTGCTCACCCGCCCACCTGGGTTGTGCTGACCCGGGTAGATGCTGTATTGACAACGTATCCCCACCATATCGATAGTGATAGTATATATATTGTCAATATGGTGGGGGTACGGGTCATGTGAAAGCCATGTGCACAGGTGGGCATTCATGTGAAACAGAAAGTCTTTTTTGTTAACTATTTCCGAAGAGCTCGTCTTGCGAATCATACCCTCAAATGGAGCATTTTCGGGAGTTTTCTCTCGTGTGGTCGTATGATTTTATTTGGGAAATTGGCTTTACAAACTCACCAGCAGAAAATAGCGTGCTTTCAAAATGTAATCTCTTCTAGCCCTCCCTTTGACGCAAATGCCCTCAACTTACTGTCATTATTGCATCAATTCACTATCAGCTTCATACTATAAATATTGTATAAAAATAGAGAGATGTTATGGACACTCCAAAAAAGTTATTTTGCATTCCTTATAAGTGTATTTTATTTTTAAATATTGAAAGGTTAAAGTACACAATGATTTTTTGAGTGCCAATATTGTCACCTTTAAAATATTATCAATATGTTGTCGTTTCTTATATCAGTATACTAGTATTATTGAAGGGTATTTAAGTTGAGTATTTTGAGCAAAGAGAGCTAGTACATATTAGTTTTTGGAAGCAAGGCTATTTTTGGTTGGTGGTTTTGTAAGAGGGGTACCAAAACCAATTTCTAAATGAGCTCCTAGCCAAAATATGGGGAGAAGTTAAAAAATTTCATCTCCAATCACGCTCTCTATCATGCTTCTAGGATAACAAAATCTCTAGGAGCTCCAAAATCTAGGGGGTGGGAAAGAAGCTCTTAACATTTACTATTAGGCCAATTTTTTTTCGTGATCCCTATGGTACTTTTAAATCGAGCCTTCTAATGAAAAAGCTGTTAATTGTAATCATGTGGTGAAGTTCCTATTGATTCACAATTACTATGACTCCTTAAATTAGAGAGTATGGTTGGAGTAAGTAGCTCTTAAAATAACTTTATAGTCTTTTTAGCTAAATTTTGACTTAAAAATAGAAAGCATAATTGGAAATGCTTCTAAAATGAAATGTAGATGGTGGCAAACCTCCATGCTGAGGACATTCAAAGGATAAGAAGCACAATTTTCAGTCACCATCTTCCAAAAATTAAAAACAAATACGGTGAGATGGCTTGTAGTTCAAGTGGTTAACAACGTTTACTATGAATATCGTAAACTAAAATAATATAAAAATAAAACCTATCTGTGATGCAAAAATGATGCTCTTGTTACTATAGCTTTGCACACCTGACAAAATCATAGCTTTCACAAAGACACTAGATGCTTTGAATTATATTCAGAGAGAGACAAGTGACATACAAAAAACACAGGGGAGACAATTTCATTACCTAACTAGACCCACCTACACTGGAAAAAAGCTAAACCAAAAAAACTCTCTTGGTGGAAAGAACCCTAAAAACCCATCTCTCACCATTAAATCAATATCATAAACAAAAGGAAAAGAAAATTACGAGAAAAATTAAAATTCAAAAAAAAAACAAGAAGATAAAATTTCAAGTAGGTTTCAAGTCCTGGAACATAGTATCCCACCTGATCTCTTCAACTCCAGTACACCAATAACCATCATCATTTGCTTCATAACCGCCCATCATCTTTTCCTCCTTCCGAAGATCATACACCACCGGGCTCGAAAAGCTATCGACATGATGAGGCCCGGCGGAAACCACCAGAGGACTCCCATTCGTGAGCAGCAACTGGCTGCCTTGCTTGGCCGTGATCAACTTCTTGTTCCTCTTCAGCATGGCTCCTCTAAACCTTGTCCTGTAATTGCTTGGCCTTGTCACGAGCGCCAGCGCCGTTGAGTCCTGATCGCGGCGAATCCACGTGCGTATGTACTCGGATAAACACCTCTTAGTCCTCTTGATTGCCACCAAAAGCTTTCGCATGGGACGCGGAGTGTTCATGCCCTTTGCTTTTCTTGCAAGCTTGAGGATCTCTAGCCTGTGTTTGGCTATGGAAATCCCCATGCTTTGAAGAAACTCGTGGTTGAAGTAGAAAATGTCTTCTTCTTCTAGCTCGTTGTGAGCAAAAGCAAGGCCGTACTCGTACACAAGCGACGGCTCTAGGCCGGTTTTCGACAGCCATGAGAACCAATCCATGGATTCAAATGATGTAGGATGACCTAAAAAACTTGAGTAGTTTGTGTGTGTTATGATTTTAGAGAGAGAGAGAGAGATGGACGATGTATATAAAGTAGGAGATGAAGTTTTTTGTGGTGACTTAGACGTACTTTGATTTTTGTAATGGGGGATTAGTTGTTAGTTGAAAACTTGAGAGTGACTAAAGAGAAAAGAAAAAAAGTGTGGGGTTTGCATGTCCATTATATGGAGTGAGAGCGAAGGGCGGGTTCCATGTGGAATTGTAGTGTGCCATCAATCACGGCTTGGGAACAAAATAGGGTGTGGAGAGTGGGGCATTCCCATTTGCTTGTTTTGTGTGCGTTTTTAGTTGGAAGAGAGTGGAAAAAATACACTATCCAATTTCATAGATTGACAAGTGCTACCCCTTGTTGCAAGAGATTAAAGAAACTTTAGGGAGGAAAAAAAAAAACAAGAGACTTTGGTTAAACCAAAAGTAAAGGTAACTCAACTATCAATTGATGTCTTAATTATATCATATGAATTGCATATGATGAGTTTGATGAAAGTGAGTTTCATCCTAAAATAAATTGGAAGAGATAGCATTGGGGGCGCGCAAAGGTACAGTGGAACAGTGGCCTCTGATTTTTTAGAGGCCCAAAAATTATCATTGTTCTAATGCATGCACGTATATTCTTCTAATAAAAAAAATTAATAAATAGTTTTTTGGCTTACGCATGACGATTTTTGTAACCTGTTGGCCTAAATTACCAACCATATTTGTTTTTGAGTCGTATTACATTTACACGCATCGACCATTATCAAACAATGTGGCACATTACATGTCAGAGTAGTTGCTTATTGTATGTATGTAAATAAAATTCTTCAACTATAACCAAATGAAATACTATCACATCAACTCAGATTTATAAAGTTAGGATATATAAGTTGGAGCCACTAGGATTATTGTTTTTTTTTTTTCTCTTTTCATGGGCCAAACTCGTTGCATGAGTGCAATATAATTTGGCTCTCTAACCACCTAAAATGATTAGAAACACCTTTCGAAACCACCAATTTTATTAGGATAAAATTATGCAATTTTGTAATTAATAAATTGAAGAATGCCCTAATTAAAGAAGTCAATTCCGAGGCTGGTTGTTGTGCCATTTGATTACTGAAATCTTATATAAGCAATCTGTGACATGGGACTGGTGCAGATTGAACTGGGAGAAGTAACAATAATTAACATATTACTTAATATTGCCGTGTTTACTAATGCAGAAAAGTTAATTATTCTTATCTCTAAACGAATCTAGCTTCTGAAAACACGTTACAAAAGTGAGAAGGCAAATGCTTGAAAAATTTATTAATTAAATGTGCAAGTTTATGGTGGTAGGTTTTTCCTGCCGTCATCAACTAATTGATTTCTAGCGTTTTGTCATTTGGGACCGTATTTTGCAAGGAGACAATTTTAGCTATGCCCTAACAACTCATGGAAATGGTTTTTTATATATAAAAATGATTTTTTTTAGAATATAGAAAATGGTTTAATATAAATTCCAATATTCCGCCTTTATTTTTTTTGTACAGCGCCTTTATTTATGAAAATGGTAGTCATACTTGACTATTCTTTTGATCTTTTCCAAAGGCAGGAGCATGCAAGTTTTGGAGTAAATTTGTAGCTTGATTACTTCTACTTTAGCTTTCTAAATAAATATTAAACTAAATCCTCATAAAGCCAATCATAGTGTGTAAGACACCCAAAAAAATCCCTAGTGCAGCCTTTGGTCGGTCGGCTAGCGACCTTTGGGAGAGTTTGCTTTGACTGTCCTCCAATCTGCCGCCCAATGAAAATAAAAATAAAAAGAAAGTCATTAATTATCCCTAATAATAAAGCGGCTTCTTTCTTCTTTTTTAGAGAAAATTCCAGCAATAGTTTCTGGAATTTGATCCGATTAGAGTTTGATTTTCTAAATTAAAAATTTATGAATATTGGTCATGAACTTGTCACAATGTGGAGTAATGATTTTTTTGAATAACTTCGTTAAAAATTATGCTCCTTATTTTCTCCTTAAAAGGAATTGAGTTTTAAGAATCAATACTTACAAATTTTTAATTCAGTGATCAAAAGCTCCAATTGAGCCAAAATTTTCAAAATTTAGAAGTGTTTGCAACCGCATAGCGTAATGGTAAGCCATGCACTAGTTTGAACACCAGGAGCGGTCTGATGAAATAAGAGATCAGACTGCTCTTAGAAACTTGAAACAAAAGCAAACTCTCATTTTCTCTTATTGTTATTACATCAAATTAAATTTAGACACATATATTTTAGAATTTCAAAAGGCTAACAGTAAACCATTAGTGCTTTGCGTCCAAATTTTGCAAGAATTCACATGCCCCTATCAATTACAATTTAGACGAGAAGAGGTTCACGGGCGCAATTGAGTGGAGCACTATTTCCATGTGAACAAGAAATATTCTTTCTGTTCATCACCGTATTCTTTTTTTATTTTTTTTCTTGATGATTAAAACAGGAGCTTTTGAAACAAACAAGGGACAATAAAGAAAGAAAGAAAAGGTATCTCTGATTCTGATTTATTTATACAAATGAGAAAGTTGAAGATCTTCCAACAAACAAGCCAAGCTGCAATCCAATTGCGCACCCAATAAACAATATCTAACAACATAATAAAATGCCGGCCTCTCGGTTATCGCGCTTGAGTTCGGTTACCCACTGACCAAGAAAATTATGATCATTCACCGTTAAATTTTAATCCAACAGTATACAAAAAAATATATTAAAAAAGTTAAATGAGCACCATTTTCTTGATCATTGAGGTCTAAGAGAACCAGACTAATCATCACTTTCTCAACATAATCACACTATACTCAATATGCATCCGTCTAATCTAATATACTATATGAGTGTGTGCATGCATCCATCTAATTACGCAAGCATTATCATTTAATTCTTTTATTACAAGCAACATATTATTTAAACTAAATTAAAAGGAGGAAAAGATAAAGTTTGAGCCTAAAATGTAATGAGTTCAAAAAAAGACCATTTATTCATCTACGCCATCCACCACCACTTACAACAACGACATCAGGGGCGGAGCCACGTTAAGGCCAAACATGAGACCTCTTACTTATCAGTTAAAATTTGGATTGTGTTGGTGTTATTGACTATATAATTTGAACATTTTCTTTAAATGTTTTTTGTTTTGATACAATGATATTCTACACTAAAAGGGGAGGGGGAGGGGGATTGGGTTAAGCCACATAATAAGCCAACCATAACTAAATATTGAACTCAACACAAGTATTATACATTCAAACATGAGACCTCCCACTTATCAGCGAAGAAGAATGTCATAACATGTTTGAGACCTCCCACTTATCTGCGAAGAGGAATGTCATAACTATAGTACTAGTTAGTCAAATAGGAGACCACTCAATACAATTCGAGTTCATGAACAAAATACAATTCGCAATAACCTAAACCCCAAACCCTAAATCCCTAAATAGAAACATTTTAGCCCTACTCTTTCTTCCTGGAAAGAACCAATTTTTTGTTTGCTGCTTTTGCAACCAAACTCGCTTTTGTTAATGTTGGATTTAGGCTACAACGCCTCCGACTATGTTCAATGATACATCGTCATTTATCTCACTTGCGTTCACTCTCCACTCTCTCTGTACGAACTTCACTAACCCATCATCTCTTGCAATGCAACAAAGAAATCCACAGGCTCTCCCAACTCGGCCGAGTAACAGATGCACGCCAGGTGTTCGAGAGAATGCCTCAACGAGACTCCGGCTCTTGGAACACTATGATTTCTGGGTACATCCAAAACGGGCATTTGAACAAAGCTCAAGAGCTCTTTGATTCATTCCGAGATAAAAATGTGAGAACTTGGACCATTTTGGTATCCGGGTATGCGAAACATGGACTTGCAGATGAAGCTAGAGAGGTGTTTGAGTCAATGCCTGAGCGTAATGTAGTTTCTTGGAACGCAATGATTACTGCTTATGCACAAAACTGTTTGCTGAATAGTGCTAGGGACGTTTTTGATCAAATGCCTGAGAGAAATGTAGTGTCATGGAATTCAATGATTACCGGGTACTGTCATTGTGGTAGGATGAATGAAGCCCGCGAACTTTTTGATCAAATGGAGGACAGGAACATTGCCTCTTGGATGGTTATGGTTTCTGGTTATGTTGAGATAGGCGATTTTCGTGGGGCTTGGATTGTCTTTTTGATGATGATGAGGAGCAGCGTGAGGCCAGACCAGGCCATATTAGTTGCTTCCTTATCAGCTGTGATGAGGTTCGAAAAATTGGAGTTGATTGAGAGTTTGAGGGTACTGGCTTTGAAGACAGGGTATGAGAGCGATGTGGTTGTCGGCACAGCTATTTTGAATGCTTATACAGCAAACGGGGGGGTGGATTATGCGGTGAAGCTGTTCGAAGGAATGCCAGAAAGGAACGATTACTCATGGTCGACAATGATTGCTGCATTTTCACAATGTGGTAGTTGGACGATGCCATTGCATTGTATGAGATAGACACTGGAAAAGGTGTCGGTACACAGACGGCGATGGTAACTGCCTATGCTCAGAATGGGAGCATTCATGAAGCAAGACATATATTTGATAAAATTGGACACCCTACTGTGGTTGCATGGAATGCCATGATTGCTGGGTATGCCCAGAATGGAATGCTTGAAGAAGCAAAAGATATTTTTTCCAAAATCCCGGTACCAAATGCTGCTTCATGGGCAGCCATGATTTCTGGGTTTGTCCAGAACGGGCAAAGCAAAGAAGCTCTGGAGCTCTTTGCTGAGCTTCATAGGTCAGGAACTGTACTACCAAGTCATTCAAATTTCACCAGTGCTCTCTTTGCATGTGCAAATATCGAAGACGTTGAGATGGGTAAACAAATACACTCGCTTGCTATTAAAACAAGGTACCAATTCAATTCATTTGTGGGAAACGGGTTGATATCCATGTATGCAAAGTGCAAAAACACAGATGTATCACAAGCTTCTAGGATAAAGAGAGTGAGGGACGCTGTATCTTGGCTTTCAGAACGTTGTACGTTGGATGATGCTCGAAAAGCTTTTGAACAAATGCCAAAACGGGATGTGGTGTCATGGTCTTCTATTATATCAGCTTATGAGCAAGCCGGGAAAGAAGATATTGCCTTCAAATTGTTCCTTGAAATGTTATCCAGGGGATTGAAACCAAACCAATCAACAATAACCAGCCTCCTCAGTGCTTGTGGGTACCTTGGCGCAACCAAGCTTGGGGAACAGATTCATGCCTTGATACACAAACTTGGACTGGATTCATGTTTGTTTGTGTGCAATGCTTTGATAACAATGTACTTCAAGTGTGGAAGCCTTGATGGCCTTTGTATCTATCAAGAGATGCCTGATCGAGATATTGTCACTTGGAATGCTGTTTTGACCGGCTGTGCTCAAAACGGGTTAGGTAAAGAAGCTGTTGAAGTTTTCAAACAAATGGAAACCACTGGAATTTCTCCGAATGAAATTAGTTTTGTAGCACTTTTATGCGCTTGTAGCCATGCTGGGTTAGTAGACGAAGGATGGGCCTATTTCAGTTCCATGAGCCAACATTATGGGATTACCCCCTTGGTTTATCACTATACCTGTATGGTTGATCTCCTTGGTAGGGCTGGATGGCTTTCTGAAGCTGAAGATCTCATTCAGAGCATGCCAGTAGAACCAGATTCCGTGATTTGGGAAGCACTTCTTGGTGCCTGTAGGATCCATCGGAACACTGAACTTGGCCAGAGAGTCGCTGAAAGGCTTTTCCAAATGGGAACACAGAGATCTGGAACTTATGTCTTATTATCAAATATGTATGCATCTAAAGGTATGTGGGAGAAAGTGCGGGAAGTAAGGGAAATGATGAAGGATAGGGAAGTGACCAAAGAACCCGGATTCAGCTGGATTCAGATCAAGAATAAGGTTCACTATTTTCTAATGGGGGATAAGGCACACGATGACATCAAAGAGATAAACCTGGCAGTAAATGAGTTGTACAGACGCTTCCGGGCAACAGGTTATATGCCGGATACTAATTTTGTTCTTCATGATGTGGCGGAGGAGCAAAAAGAGGATGAGCTTCTATACCACAGCAAGAAACTTGTTGCCTATTCAGGTTCTGAAGAACCTCCGAATATGTGGTGACTGCCATTCGTTTATGAAACTTGTCTCCAGTGTTGCCCAACGCAAAGTTATTCTTCGAGATGGAAATAGGTTCCACCATTTTCAAGATGGTTTGTGCTTGTGGTGATTATTGGTGACATTGATGGATGAGCAGAAACCTTGATTTCTTACTAATTGGAGAAAGCAATACAAAGTTACATACCAGGACAGGAGGTGCACAATTATCTCTTTATATCCAAATTCAAATTTACAGATACCTATGAGATTTATTCATAATTTTCTTTCTTCATACAGAATGTTAATTAGATCAGGGATGTAACAACGTTGGATTTCTTTCTCGTATATTAACACCTTGAGCTTTAATACTATATCTGACACAGGTTGGTTATTTTATGGTTGTTTTTCCGCTTGTCGCATCTATATTTAACACGATCATTTTCGCATATCCAATTCTTAGAACGGAGGCATCATTTGAAAACCAATTACACACTTGAATAGCAAATTTCCAAAAAGGGAAACAATTGTTACAACAGTGTTTAATGTTGGGGGGGGGGGGAAAGGAATGGAACAAAATGGGAAACAATTGGGTAAATAATTTTGAATTAATCTTAATATAACCTACAAGTGGTAGCAATCACTAGACAAGTGTTTTCCTCCGAAAACATTCCATGAATTGTGAATCAACCTACCAGAATCCCTCAGAACTCAGAAGCATACAAGAACACTATAACCGGAACAAGAGCACACCCCCTTTGACCCTGCTGAACGCATCTTCCCACCTTCTAACTTCCTGGCCAAGGATCCACTCGTCCTGGTTTCATTTGACTGTTCGAATCAGACAGGCAGCGTACCGACAGGTATAAGAGTAGTCTTCCCTGTGAAAATCTGTGTAAAACAACAACCCTCGAACCTTTACAACAACGATCATTCGGATTTGCTTCTGAGACTGTAAACATTGCCAATTATTCCGACAATGCTGACTGTTACTGCCATTACTAACATGAACCATGACAAGGTCTTCTCTACAACGCTCAAACCCTCCCCTTTCTGACCTAACTTTAAAGCAATGAGGGAAGGAAATATAAACCCCAATGACACGGCAGTTGTTGCCCCTGTAAATTTAAACGCTGTCCAAATGTTGGGAATCACAGTAGATCCTAAATAAATAAGTCCCAGCAGAACCAGTGTCAATACGAAACATCTCTTCCTACTGTCCACGAGTGGAGGAGATCCCTCAAACACCAAGGCGTCCACAGTTTGTCTCAATGAGAAATGGACAACTGGGAAAACAAGAAGCAAATGAAAAATGTACCCGACCCTGACAATATAATTCAGCGCTGAGCTGAAACGGATTCCAAGGTCCTTATCAAAGTTGGTCAGGATATCAGACTCTGTATCTTTCCCAAAGAGTAGGTAGCCTGCAATGGCTGTCAAAGCATAGATCACAATGCAAAGAACAGTTGTGATCCTTCCAACCCGATTCATCTTCTGAGGAGACCGGCCTTCAAGCTCATTGTATATAGGTTGAACATTAAAGTGACAAACATAAGCATTGGTCATGATAGGAATCACCACAAGCAAATCCAGTATTGCCTTGGTCGACCCAATATCCGGTGACATCCGTGGAGAATCAATTTTCCCTTCAACAAGCTTAATAAATGCAATAGCGCAAGCAACCACAACAAACACAACTGCAAGAGCTACCGAAGCAGCTGAAGTCAAGCTCAAGGAGTCAATCTTCTCCAAGGCGCAAAGTGGCGCCAGACAAACCACCACCACAGCAAAAATCAGAAGCATTCTATGATCCCAAACCCCGTGTCCCAACCATTGATCGAAAACCCCAATATGATGAAGTGAACCAGACATAACATCACCCATAATTATCAAATACACCACCAACACCCCTGCATTGTTGATAATTATGCAAATCTCCGACACAATCCTTGCGGGTCTTCCCAACGCACATTGAACAACCTCCCCATAGGACGAGGCATTACACGAAACTGAAAACCTCACCAACAATTCAACACTAATTTCTGACAAAATACCCATCAAAATTATCAAAACAAACCCCCAAACCAAGCCAAGAACCTTCATGGTAGCAGGCAAAGCCATAATCCCAGCCCCAATAATCGACGTCGTCAGATTAAACACGGCCCCGGAGATTCCAGACCCATTCTTAGACCCCTCAACAATCAAAGGATAACTACCAATATCAAAATCAAGATTATCATCGAAATCGTCACCGCCATCACTCCCATTCAAATTCTTGGAATCCAGAAAGCTTTCCTCGTCAAAATTTGACAATTTGGAATGGGATTTTGAAAGAAACTCTGGGTTTTCAGAATCATACTGCGATTGCAATTCTAAGTACGACTTCTTAGGGATAGCTGAATAGTTGCTATCCATTGTAATACGAACAAAGCAAGATAAAGATATCGAAGCAATTCAGATCTGAGAAAAGAAGAAGAAGATGCATGAAAATACTTACACGGAGAAATGGGGTTTTCGAATTCGGATTGGAAACCAAGAAAAGATTTGAGCTTGTGATGTTTTCTCGGCGGTGATCTTTGGATCTCAAAAGGTCAACAACTTCTCTCTCTTTTGCGACCAATGGAAGATCGGTTTTCCAATTGGCTGATTTTTCAAACGTGGACTTCCGCGCCGTGGATTTTGGGGTTTTTATTTCTTTTGATTTTATGAAACTTTTAACGTTTTTATAGGTAAACTACTAACCAGATAGACTTCCCACAAGATGCGTGGTAGATATATAGCAGAAAGTTGTGAGAGGAGTGAAGAAATAGTTTAGATTAACAAGTGGATGGGTTAGGACAGGTGAAATTCTAGGGTGTAACCAGAGTATATTTGTATTAACAAGGAGATATACAATCAATTATTACATTAGAATTTCTTATAGGAGAGATTCTTAGGTCTGTCATCCGAACCACCTCATCCGTCTAGCTTAGACATACAAAAAAACTCATGGGCCACCACCCATGATTTAAGACCCATCACTACCCCACACCTAGACCACACACACCCACCCCCCGCCCCTCCTCTCTCACACCACTCTCATGACCCGTCACCTTCGGATGGAAGAATTTATCCTCTTATAATGCAAGGAGAGAGCTACAAAGTTTTATTCTAAAGGAGACACTACTATATGTTGTTTCTATTATATAAGTTTAAATTCTTTAAACTAAACCCTATGATCGTCCGTATGCTAGATGCAAATGAGACCCTTGAAGAAGTATTTGGTACCTGAAATTCCTTATCTGAGTGCAATCAACGTTTATTGTACTTAGCTTATAACACTAAATCGGACATCTCTGTTGCTGATAATCTTTTTGGCATAAAAGCAACAATGTGCCTACACGCCATCACTAAATTGGTGAGAAAAGCATCCTACGTTATCTTAAAGGTACTACGGATTTGAGCTTATTCTATCATGTTGCATCTCATAATAGACCACACCACCCCTAGTCTTCGAAATGATGCTTGCCTTGTTAGTTTGTTGACACCAGTTACATGGTTGACCCATGCAAGGCACGTTCCTAGACTGATTATGTCTTTACAGTTAGGAACACCGCAATATCGTAAAGGTCAACCAAACATACCTTAGTTGCGACGTCTTCAAGCTCATCGTCATACACGAAGCCACAAATGTACATGGGAGCATATTAGAAGCACCTGCAATTCTTCATCCTTCGTTGAGTCCCAACTACGATTCATGAAGACAATGTCGCATGTATTGACTAGATCATAACAAGATACATCAAGAAGTCAACACCAAGCATATTGCGTCTACATCACATCAGCAAAGCATCAGAAGAAGTCAAGTAGATTCAATCCCAAGAAAATCTTGCCGACCTCTTCACAAAGTCGCCGCTGAAGTTAACGTTCAAGAAGCTTGTTCGAGGAATTGGTATGCGCAAACTATCTCATTTGCAACACTTGTAGTTCTCAGGGGGAGTTTTGTTGAACCCAGGGAGAGTATTTTAAAGTATACTCACTTGACCTTAATGTACTTTTTTCCCTACAATCAGAATCATTTTTTTCCATTAGGTTTTTGTTGCCTGACGAGTTTTTGATGAGGCACCCACATAGGGATGGTCATACCCTTGTGTGTGTTTTACTACTTACGTCATGAAGATGTTAAGTATCGACAGGTTGCATTAACTCACCTTTTTCTCCTTAGACTATAGGTTTTGTCCATTTGGGTTTTACCATAACCAAGTATTAGTGAGACTTATTCCTACGTGGAATCCCTATATGAGACTCGCGTTTGCTACTTGTGCCAACTAAACGAGACGACTTCATCAACTACTTCTACATTTGCCTGAAGATCTGATGCGACTACTACTTGAGTATTTACACACTCAAGGGGGAGTGTTGTGAATATTATTTAATATTATGTGATTGTGTAAATGCATAGTAGATTATGTATAGAATTCCTACGAGATCTAGAAGACTTTTCCTTGTACAACTTGTATTACTTGGAGAGCAAGTTTCTCTCCCTCTTATTACTATAAATAAAAGCACTAGGCATGAGAAATACTAACTACAATTTTCTTACGCCCTTTCTCCTCTCGTTGCCGTTTCTTCCTTCTTTTCTTTCTATCTTTTAGGTCACAACAATAACTAGATAAAATATATGAAATGTTTTTGTTTTTACTTATATGTGATTTTCTAAACAAAGTAATCTTTTGGCAAAACTCCAAGGAGTTGGTCTAGTGAAAAGCGAGCAAAGTTTTGGAACCTCCAACTCAAGTTTGAACTCCCACATATGCATTATTTGTAGCCATCAGCTCTGCTTTGGCGTACTCTTTGACTCGGGCCTAAATAAGATGTCTCCTCATGTGGTACCGGGACTACATGGAGAGGGGTTGGGTATGTCTTCAATGTGTAATTTAAATGGCTTAAAAGAGTAAAAATGTTTGTCCATTGATCCTAACCTTGTATGAACTTACAAAGTAAACAAATCTCAAGAATTATAACCCCTTCGATTAAGCCAAGTTGTGAAGAAAAAAGTGCAAGCTAGTTATTAAGGAGCTTTTCTTTAGCTAATAAAGTCCTTCAAAGTTAAGATTTTATCTATTTATTCTTGTTTACTAGAGCTCATTGAACATTATTGGTACATTAATGCAATCCATAACACAAAAATAACATATGTGATTTCGTTGAGGTAACCGGCGAAAAAAATGTCAATGAGGTAATTATCAGAAGTGACTGCGATGTAGTGTTTGTTTCTCTATTTAAAACATTACATTTGGTGCTTGATTTTACGTTATTGGTCTCCTTTTAGACATTACATTGCAGTCACTTATAAATTTGGGAGGGTTTGATTTTAGGACAAGTCTAACTGCTACAATCGTCGCCGGGCTTCGAATACCTGACTTACAGTTATAGGCATAATACCCTCATGCCTAAAAGGAGACCAATAACGACTTTTTAAGAGGCCGTTTGATAACTATTTCGTTTTCAGTTTTTAATTTTTATTTTCACTTTTTTGAAAACTGAAAACTGAAATCTTATTTGGTATCTACTTTGAGTTTTCATTCCAAAAATTGAAAACTACTTTCTTGAGTTTTCAAAGTTTGGCCTTCAATTTTTATTTTTTTGAAAACTGAAAATAGTTACCAAACAAGATTTCAGTTTTCAAAAAAGTGAAAACAAGAATTGAAAACAAGAATTGAAAACAAAATAGTTATCAAAAAGGTCTATTAGGGCTCGTTTGGCACTTCGGACTGGACTGAACTAGACTATATCCTCGGACTGGACTGGATTGGCTTGGACTGGCTTAAGCCGAACTAAGTACTGATCTATATTTGGTATTGCATCAGACTAAGAAGCTGGACTATCAAAATAGTGATGACCTATGTTTGGTGCTGCATCGAACTAAAAAATAATTATTTTAATATTTATATTATAAAGTGTAATTATTATTAGATCATTAAAATGTTATTCAACATTGTAATTATTAAATCATCTAATTTAAGTTTTCATAATTTCTATTAAAAATAAGGGCAAAGTAAATTAAAGTAAATTAAAATTACTTATGAGCTATAAACCAACAATTTAAAAAACTCTATGCCTATTGTTGTTGTTATGTAATTGTCATGTTGTGGATTTTGATTTCAGAATGGAAATGTAGGATTGAAAGAAATGAAAATGCAGGATCAAAAGAAATTGAAATGCTATAATAGATACAAAAGTCATAAGTTTTGCATATATGCTATAGTCATCACAAATTAATATTTAGTACGATAACACAAATAACATCTATCGTACTCAAACACAAATAACATCCGTCATACTAAAATATAAATTAACATCCAATACTCAAATGCAAATACTAAGACTTGGCTAGTTATTCCCATTTCCCCTCCACTCATTACACATTTGCAAGGCCATATTATATATTCCTCCAGGAAGTCCATTATTCAGATGCTTCGACAGTGCCAATCATATCATCTTCATCATCATCATCATCATCATCATCATCATCATCATCATCATCATCCTCTTCAATTTCTATTTGTTGATTCTCCATTGGATCCTAGACATCAATAAGATGCATAATGGTAGGCCAAATTAAGCAAAATTAAGCAAAGATGCACAATGTTTATAAGATCATAACACAAAAATAAGCAGCAATCATCCATAACAACAACATCAGGAGATATCGAGAGCGAGAGAGAGAAAGAGAATGTTACACGTGAGTGCGTTGAAGTTTTTTGGACTGTTAGATCTAAGACGCTGAGCATTGTGTCAAAAGTGAATGGATTTCTTTAATTTTCATTAAGAACTTTAAAAACTTAATGGATTTCTTTAATTTTCCAGCTTCAAATACAAATAAAAAAAAATCACAAGAACCAACGATTAAGGGGAAAAGACAGTGAAGAATATGATACTCTAGAAAAATACCTAATTTCAATGTAACCAAATTACGATTCAAACTTGATGTATTTATTAGATCAAGCAAAAAATACACCAAAATCTTGATCAAAATTTAAAAATTAAATAAGAAAATCATAAGATTCAAATCCAACAAAAAAAACCCAATAAAAATTGAACGAGAGAGAGGGAGGAAAAAAGCACAAAGAATGAGAGAAAGAAAGATCGAGGGTGAGGTTCACCTGTTTGTGTTGTTGAATCGTTGAATCTCACGAAGAAGAAAGCTCAGCTTCAGCCGGACTCGCCTCTCCAATTTATTGCATGTCTTATTTAGCGACACTCTTTTTCACCTTGCTATTTTAGGTGAGCAAGTGAGGCATTTTTTATGCACGAGGACTATATAGTCCCACTTAAATTAGTCTCACTCCTTACTAACATATGGATGACAAGTCTTATTTAGCGTAGTCCAGTCCAGTGAGGCCTACCAAACATGGCCTTAGAGTACTAATAACAATTTTCTAGTAATAGAAAAAGGGTGCTATTATTGGCACTTCAAAAATCTCATTATACACTCCTTACAATGTATTTTTCTTTCTAAATATAGAAAGGTTGGAGTGCACAATAAAAATTTTAGAGTACCAATAACAATTTCCTAAAAAAATTATAAATATTAATAAAAAGTTGGGAGGCACCTGGGTTAGTGGGGACATATATGATATACCCACTTATGAGCCCAAGGCAGCCCGTTAAATTACCCTTTATATAGCCCAGCAAAAAACCATGATGCAGAATATACTGGGCCTGCCAGATCAACTAGTCCTATAATGTGATAAATAGAAGCACTTGGTTGAAGAAGTGGAAGCCCCTCTTCAGAAGTTTTGATACATCCAAACCTCCTGCATTCTTGTATAGCAAGGACGCGCAAATAAATAACCCTCCTTTAACAATGTCTACTCATTGAGAACGGGGAATTTGAATTTCGGGACCTCTTGAATTGTGAGAGAAATACTATTAACCTATATGAACTATTTAATTCTAAAAAAGTTTATTTGTATTGTGCACAAATTAATTTTGTTAATATATTTTTGCTAGCCCAACTGGTAGAGTGCTCTAGCGGTTAGGGTGTTCCTCTTTAACCCACTGCGTCTTGAGTTTAAACTCTTCCCCCTCCACTTAGTGTAGATTAGTATAAAGTATCGTTTGTAATAAAAAAATAATATATTTTCGCCAATTACTTTTTGCTTACTTTGCATGTGTATGCCCATGTTTGTGTTCAGGTGGACACAAAATTTGCACCACGTGCGCAAAATAAAATAGCAATGTGCTCCACCCTTTGCACCAAAGTTCAAATCCCCCTCTTCATAATTAAAATGAATTTAGTGTAATTTGTGGTAGCAAAATTCTGCCGCATTTGAATTGACGAAATTGTACCTACAAAACAAATAGACACATTTGGTTAAAGACCAAACCACAATCCCGGAGGAGGGAGGGAGATGAGTTTGGCCAATGAAACTCTTATGCTTAAGTCAGAAAACTCTTGGTAGAGAATGGAGTGTTTTTTAGCGTAGAATTGCTTATCAGAGAATTGACTGTAGAGGGGTATTTATAGGAGCATGGTTGCCCACATAGGTGGGGAAGCCCATGTCGCGTGTCAACGTCCAGTTGGCCAAGTTGTGCCATCCAATGGATGGAATTGTACTTGTGCAATGACAGTATGAGATAATATCTTTAAGATGCTAAGAATATCTTAAAGATACTAAAAATAATCTTTGAAGATATTACTAAAGTTAATTAAAAATATCCTAAGAATGCTTCCTTGATTAAAGCAATTTGTCTTCAATTTGGAAAGATTAAAGATAGGAATTAGTGAATAATTATTCCTTTAATTCCATTGCCTTATCTCTTAGTCATGTGCAGCTTAGCTTGGAGTAATTGTAGTCAGCAGCTCAAGGCTTCTAGCTCGATTGAACTGCCAAATAATAAATGGGGGCCTTGCCAATTAATGAGGGCATTCTCGTCAATAGTGAATGAAAATTCACGTGTCAGCTCCACAATTTTTTAGATTATTTTTGGTTCCACATAATTATCTTATCATTTGTAAAAAAATAAAAAACCAGTTGACCTTCTGAGTGCATGACAAAGACTTGTGAAATGGTGGGCCCTTTGTACTTCGGTCTCATACGACCCTGCACAGTCCCACATTGTATGAAAGCTATTCTAATCAAGCAGTCTTACTGAATATCTTTTCAAGGCTGAACCATTTGAGCATTGCTCTAGGCGCCCATCACATGCCCAATAAAATCTACCGTTATTCCCAAATGAGTGTATTTAAAATTACAAAAAAAAAAAAGGGATCAGCTGGTGGTGAAGCCACGACAGTCCACCTTTTCGGAGACTGGAAGGTTTACAGATGCATTTTAACCTTCCCCGACCACCATCGTGTGATTCACCAACGCTAGAAATCGAACCCAGAACAAGCCGTGTGAAATAAGAGTTTGAATTTCGCCTCAACCACTAGGCCACTTCGTGATGGTTGCCAAATAAGTGTATTGTAACTACAATAAATGTAGAGCACAGTAAGGTGGACACAAATGAGAGTTTTGGTTACGGGGGAATGCATGTTTCAAGATGGAAGGGTATCAATAATGTTGTGGTTGTGTGGCTTGATATAAATCATGAATGTAATCCTAATGCGAAAATGTATCACAATGTACAACATAAAAGTAGATGGTTCAATACTAATAACATCGAGTTATTATTGATAAAAAAGCCACACGTAAAAGTGTTGGGGTCGAGTTAATAGTGGGTTCACGATAATTAGTTTTATAATAAAAGAAAATGATAACCAAATACAATTTTTTTTTTTCTCCTACATACCTTATTTATTTTTCGGCATATGCTTAGATAAAGTCAAACGAAAAGAATGAACCAGATTAAAAAGAGATTTGTAGGAAGGTAAAGAAAATTGTCTGGTTGTCATTTCCCTACAACAAAAGCTGGATTGCTCTAAAACCCTTCGATTTAGATTAAGAAAGATTTGGCTTATTCTAAGGTAATGAACTAACTTTGTAATTATTTAAATAAAATCAAGCATTGATAGGTTATGCGGGCCCACTTTTCTATTAGCTAGCCTAGAAGTCCACCTTCAACTACAAGGATATTAAGAGTAAGGGTTGAGCTAAATCATACAATAAGTCAATAATAATTTAATACTAAATTGACTATTGATAGGAATTAAACTTATGACATGTCACTTAGACACGTACAAAAGATAAATATCAATAGACTCTTTTGTTATATATAATTTCTATTTTTATTTATTTGACAATTGTTGTTCATGAAATGTGACTTCAATAGTTGTTGAATCCACCTTATTCATGTAAATGGACATGATAATCCGATTCATTTTTTTTTAATTTAAGTTTCGATAAAGTATGAGTTGATCATTATAAATTAACTTTTAATTTAATAGTAATTGTCTCTGCAGGATTAGAGAAAGTTTAAATTTATCTCGGACAAGTACAAAGATGATACATTTATAATGGTAGCCTTATCGCATCTTTATCGCTCGTGAAAAAAAGAAAACAAAAGGCTACGAGTTCCACTAAACCATTCTTACATGGTATCAAAATTCATAGTTTTGGTCAAATTTGTCTCGTGCAAGAGGTGTCCTTAATAAGGAATATTCCCTGGAGTTGCATTTGAAAACATGGTTTAGTCCATTAATTACGAATTTTCTGAAATCTAATCCGCATTGTGGTTTGACTCGCTTCCTTTCATTAATTTATTTGCAAACTATGACTTGTCCATTTCTGTGTGACTTTTAATTAGTATTTGGCTGAATTTGTAGAAACACAATACCGAAGATTTTCAGGGGTCTTTCTAGTGTGCTCTGGGGTAATATTTACTCCGGTTTTGGAGTCAAATTGGTTGCTTAATCCACACCATTGAATGATTTAGACCATCATCCAACCATTCATTTTTTCCAGAGTAAAATTTACTCCGGAGCATGCTAGAATTTTTGGATTTTCGGAGCCATGGGCCAAAGTCTTAATCAATAATCTAACACCATATTTTGTCCCTTGCTGTTTACATTTCTGGTCCAAATAATTCAGCCTCTCTTTCTCTATTTCTCTCTCACTACCTCATTGTTGACAATGACCTCTTCTTTTTCCCTATTTTTCGCATTATTGTTCTCTGAAAGAATAAATCTTCCAATAATTTGTTTTAATATATCATGACGTATCTTTTTCCAATGAGATAATTAATATATCATGGTATCTAATTGTTAAAGAAAAGGTATACCATGATATTTCCATGCATGAGAAGTTATCTTTGTTCAACACCTCATGGTTGATGATGACCTTTTCTTTTTCCTTATTTTTTGAATTATTGGTTTCTAAGTAGGATGAAAGGATAAACCTATATTCTTTGATTTATATATCATGATATTTTATGCATTATTGGTTTCTAAGTAGGATGAAAGGATAATCCTATATTCTTTGATTTATATATCATGATATTTTATGCATCAGAAATCTTGTTTCACAAGAAATCGTGTCTCACGTGAAAGGATAAACCAATACTCTTTGATTTATATATCATGTTATAGGATAAACGATTATTTTATCCTAGATGCAGGACATAGAGTGTGATTTTTTCAACTCCTCCCTAAATTTTAGTTAGGAGCTAATTTGGAGAGCCTTTTGGAGATGTTCATAGATAGAGAAATGATTTTGACACATTATTTTTCACCTTCTCCACGCCTTTGTTACTTTTTGTCCATTAATTCTCCTTTGATTAATTTTACAATGTTTTTCTTTAATTGAGTGTTTTTACATGCCAAGTCCATCCTAATATTGTTTCTCATGTACCTCTTATTTCCACTCAACTACGATCCATCACTGATCTGAAGGACTTTGTTGTGATATGCTTATGTGCTTTTTGCCTACTAAAGGCCAGTTTGGAATTGCTGTGATTTTTTAAAAAACTGCTTCTACTGTGCTTTAAGAATAATCATATGTATAATAAAGCAGTTGAGCATTTGATAAATTGTATTTTTAAAAGTGTTGTGAGTATCAAAAGCAATGTAAAAGCGTTTGGTAAATTTTTAATGTAAAAGTGATATAATTGTATATAATGACAAAAAATGGACATAGTAGTGGGGGTGGTGGCAACGACAGCAGTGACGGGGGCAGTGGCGGTGATGACAACGGCAATGGTGGGGGTATGGTGGTGGTACTAATAATAGGGTGTGGTAGTTGGGTGTAGAGGTAGCAGTGGTGGCAGAGTCGTTGGCGGTTGCGTGGCAATGATGGTTGTGGTGATATTAGTAGTGGTGTAAGGCTGGTAGTTGCAGTCGTAGGTAGTGATAAAGATGGCAAGGGCAATTTTGGAGGTATGGCGGTAGTGCTAATAGCGGGGTGTGGTGGTTGGGGTGCAGAGGTAAGAATGGCAGTGGCAGTGGCAGCAGCGATGGTGGCTGTTGTGGTTGTGGTGGCAGTTGTGATTGTGGTGGTGATAACGATTATGGTGGTGATGACAACAACGATGGTGGTGGTAATGGCGGTTGTGGTGCCAGTGGTAGCGGTTGTGCTGGTGGTGGTGGTGGTGGTGGTAGTGGTGGTGCTAATGGCAACAATGGGGTGATGGTGGTAGTGGCAACAATGGGGTGGTGGTGATTTAAAGGTTAATGGTTGTAGTGGTAGGTGGTGGCGGTCATTATGTTCCCCAATGGAGAAAATGTGTGTAGAAGGATAAATAATATATTTTTAAAAAAAATTAATGAGGGTATAACAATAATTAAAAATATTCATTAAAGACTCAACTTAGCTTTTTATGAAAGCAACTTTTGAAAGTAACATACATGTTGCTTTTAAAAGCTATTGTCTGGAGGTCATTGCTTAAAAAATAAGCAGGATATTTTATTTTTACCAAACACTTTTTAATGCTTAATTTTAAAGTGAAGTAGCTGTTGGTAAAAAAAAAAAGTAATACTAAACGGGACCTAAGTCAAATTAAGACTTTTGTTCGCTCTTATACAGAACTAGATCGTTTAAGACCAAGTTCAAGTCTACACATCCGTCAATTGTTCCCTAAATTTCTTATGGCGAGATGTGATGAGTTTTATGGTGACGTGACTTTGATTAGTGGTGGCCGTCAAGTTTTAGGATTATGAGTTACGTTATTGTGAGTTGTATGGGCTTAGCTTTGGGCCTTACTTAAATGTTGTGATGAGGCAATCAATGCCTAGAAGAAAGCACTTTATTAATTGTTTGCTTTTATATCATGTCTTTTATTAATAATTAAAATAGGTGGTGAGAATGTAAAAATCATTCACCTTTGAAAATTGTAGGCATCATTTGTTTGTCAGAAATTGATTGCAAGAAAATAATTTTGATTTATTTAAATATCAAAAATTGATTTTTTTTAAAGAAATATTGATATTCATTAATACAACTTTAACAGTCACTCAAGACGTGTCCAAAACATAAATCTCAACATACATGCAAAAACAACAATCCCAAAGAGCTAAATTACATCAGACACAATTCACACAAATAACTAAAAAATCCACTACACTAAATTCTGGCATCACTCGTATCCAAGCCTAGATAGTCAAAAAAATCCTAAACTCCCAAATTAAACCATAAACCTAAACCATAATTACCACTGTGAATCGAAGCCGCGCCACCATAGAGGTATCTAGTCAAGATGAACTTGTAGAGCAAGGGACAGATCTGAAGAAGAATCAATTTTCAATAATCCAACTACGCATAATAGCAAATAAGAGTTGCATATAATTATGGGACTAAAAGTCGTTATCAGACAAGGTTGCCCAAAAGCACATGGGTGAATCACAACGAAGTCCTTCAAATTAATGTAGAAATGAAGTTAGAGAATGGAAAATTTTAGAAGGAGAGGAAAACTTTATGGTATGAATCTCACGCATGTTTTATGAAAGGTGGCGTGAGGGGTTGGTATGAGCTAAAAAAAAGAGTTGTGCTCTCCACACACTTTTTTTTACTTACCACATATTTTTTTCAATTTTGGCCGTCAAATTGAATAAATTGAAGAAGATCTAAGACCAAAAATTAACAAAGGGTGTGTGAGAAGTAAAAAGATGTGTGTGGATGCACAACCCAAAAAAAAAAACATACTGAGTTTTATGTAGTGCTTTAAAATTTTGTGAGGATATGAGCTCAAATTAAAAAATATATACCGAGTATTTATAAGTATTAATTTTTTTTTTTGTGAAGGAGTATCTAGTAACTAACAATTAATAAAAAAAATCTTCATTTTTTATACATCGATGTTGAAGAAAATATACAAACTCATAACCTTGGATGCAAGTGAGAATGCTCTTAACCAACTGAATTACATGCCCCTTATTACCATCTAAACCCAAACACTCAAATAAAAGAAGATTTCTCACTGCTAAGGAAATAGTGTGGTCCCATAATCGTATTACGAATCTCCAAGATTAGTAATAGTGTCATCAACAAGATTCGTCTCTCGACCATATGTTTTCAAATTAAAAATAGTTTCATGCAAGTTCTTCTCTTTCATCGAATTGAGCAAAACTCAAGAGCATCATCATTTACAAGTTTAGAATCTCCGCCACTCCACACAAAAATGTCCATGAGTCCTTTTGGGTCCATGAGTCCCATGAGTCCTTTTTTGTTCTCTTAATAAGACTTGTTAGTATTTTTGCATACATTTGGGTCACTGGCTATGCTTTGGCGTACTGTTTGACTCAGGGACTAAAAGTATGTTGCCGCCTCATATGGTATTTGTGGATGCAAATTTCGTATACGGCTGATTAAACGAAATTCCATCTACAAGAGAACAAACATCGTTAGCCTAATTGATGAACACCTTGAAAAACGCCAATTTCTTGATAGGAAATTTAGAACTCACGCAAAAGGGTTAAAACTCCTATAAAACTTGCAAGAATGACAAGGTTATTGTAGTATAAACGGATCTCGCAAGGTCGTTCTCCACAAGGATTATTAAATAACTCGTAGCAAATCAAATTCTAATTAATTATTGTAAAAGAGAAAGTTGAGATGTTTGATTTTAAGACCTACTTAAATTAAAACAAATTTAACTAATAACAATAAGACAATACGCAAAATTAAAGCAAAGAGAAAAAGGAACAGTTTTGTTTTTAAGAAATCAAATTAAGAACGCACTAAGGATCCGCCGTCACCTTAGCAATCTTATATAGTTCTCCCAATTACTCACGACCTATACATGCATATTCCAAAGGTTAGGTATTCCTAATATATGCCTACTTGGACCCCCAACGTAAATCATATATCACACATGCAATCCATCTGTGGTATTCAGATCAAATCTAAACATGCATGACTCATTAAGTTCTATGAAACCTTTTGAAAAACCATGCAACCCTTAAAACGTGGTATTCGTCCCAAGTGAACTTGCACATATTAATCACAAGAAGCCTTCGTCAATTTCAGGGACCGACCTCCGACCAAAATTGCATCCCATTACTTTTCTAAACATCCTAATGGTGATCAAGCATCAGAACAATTAGATAGTTTAACCCAGTGATTAATAATTTGAAAACCTGCATGCATATAATCATGAGCAAATTGGAGAAAAACTACATAATTTTACTAGGGCTCGTGGCCTCACCCTAGCAAAAGAGAATTAGTTACGCATGTTCATAATAAAAATCATCAAGTTCTTCATTAAAATAATAAAGATCGAAAACACCTTGAATGGAAAAAGTCTGAAAATCTCTATGCTTGGCCAATTTTCTCCCCTCCAGAACGCACGGGAAAAAGAAGAGAATATATATCCTCCTTTTCCTACGACCAACCCTATTTAACCTAGTTAACTCCTAAAAATTATATGACACATCCCGACCCGGATGTACACGTGGACACCCAAAAGTCGGATGTGCTGGCCGACACCACGTAGGGTGACGAAAGCCAATTAGAATAAAATAAGGAATAATTTGAATGAATTAATGAATAAATACAAATACAGAGAATTCACAATACCGAGAGATTTAACCTTTGTCATACCACCGCCTTGTACATCGACAACTTCAAGCCGCTAAACCTGGAGGGGCGCAAAACAAAAGGGTGAGTGGGCCATAACTAATTATTTCTGTGAAAACCTTTCCTTTTTAAAACATACTAACCCCTCGCCGTAAAACAGGTAGTAAGCTTCGTAAAACCTTTCTTGAAAAACATACTATAATAGTAGGTAGAAAACAAGGTAAGTACGGAAATATACTTACCGTCCGAAACGGGCAGAAAGCCACCGTTCGGCATAATTTACTTTATCAAAAGGTTTCATAAGTAAAGCTATACGAAGAAACTGTAAATCAATTACAAGTATCCGTGGCATCTGTGAAAATCCGAGATAATATCACAATTCAACTACAAGATAAATGCTCGGTTAGGCAAGGCAGACACACGAGTTCATACAGATATATTCTGTCATGAACAGGCTGGGTGTATAAATAAAGTTACGCTCATGTACTACGATCACGTGAAGCTGGCGCTAATCGCATCACAACGAGTTCGGGCGCCCATGCGACCTCGAACAGGCTGGCACCTTACTATGGATCCATAGTGAGCGTATCGGTGCGGGTGTGAACAATCACGTGAAGGCTGGTCCTGGCCCGGGACAGTACAATAAACACCGTGTAAGCCTCCCAAGTTGAGCGTATAAAAACATGCCACGGAGTAGTCTTAAATAAAACAGTACGAGGTAAATTCCCTTTTTGGGATAACCTTTAAACTACCACTAAATAAAGTATTCTCGGGTACCGTACCCGAAATACCAAGTAATTAACCACAATACGTAAAATACCAAGAATACGCCATACGGGTACCAAGGTATAGAAATACCAACTTAATGGTAGGTTAGGTGAACCCAACTATGATAGTAAATTATCATTTCCAAAGTTCACCCAAATACGGCCCCAAGGCCCGTCAAACAAATACAAGATCCAAACGCATAAATAGGGAATTAAAATAATTAATTCCCTAAACCCTCGAAAATAGGGTTGGTACGATAATCGTAATACGCAAGCAAAGTAATACATAAATCACCAATTTAATGGCATAAAACCCAAATGGAAATATAGGTCGAAGCCCACTAATTTCCATGGCCTAATACATTACCGAAACTAACAAATATCAAGTCTATCCGATAACCAAGTAAATACTACGAAGTACAAGGTCTACAGAAAATACGGGATAAATACTATACTACAGTCATTAAAAGTGTAGACATAAATTAAGTTTGCCAACAAAGTATAATAATAGTCAATTTAGGCATAGGCAAAACCATTTTAATAACTAAAACATATAAAAACATTTAATTTAAGTGAGGAAGGGGCCCACTCACAAATACCGAAGCCGGGAGTCAAAATGCACGTCCTCCGAACGCCACGGGTCGCCAAAACCTATTTTAGAAACCCACAAATTAGTAAAGTACACGAAATTACAAGAAAAACGGCGTTCGGATACCCGAAAACGGAGTTTCGGGGTCGGAAACCCCAAAACCGCCGCCGTGGGCCGCCGTGCGCCGTCGCACGCGCCGCCACACGCTGCCATTTGGCCTCACGCGCCGCCACGCGCGGCTGTGAGGTCACACGCGCCCTCACGCGCCGCCACGCGCCGGTGGAAGTCCACCACGCGCGGCCACGCGCCCCACGCGCCGGCCACGCGCGGTAACTGACGCCGTTACTGTTCCGTCAGAGTTAACGGAATATTCTAACGGCGTTAGAATATTCCGTTAACGCCGTTAAGTTTAACGGACGGAATATTCCTTGGAATATTCCCGGTCCGACCGGGTTGAACCGGTTTGCTGACATCAGCAAGACCGGTCTGACCGGTTCGCTGACGTCAGCGCCGGTCACCTTCAACCTCAGTCCGGTCGCCGGCGCCGCCGCCGGCCGCCGCCGGTCGCCGGTCACCGTCGCCGGAAAACTGGAAAAATGCAGAATGTCGAATTCTTCACCATTTTTCACAAATTTTATGTCGAATTGAAGCTGGAGATGAGGAGAGATCGAATTTACCTATTTGGGGCCTAAACTCGGTCGGAGTTGGCCGGAAAGTGGAGAAAAGCTCTCGGCCTGAAAATGTAGCTTGTCGATCTCGGCCAGATTCATACATGCAGGGCTCGATCGAGGCTCCAGGGACCTCGGGGAGTCATTTGGTGCACAAATCGAGGACCGTCGAGGTTGAAATCGACGAGAAAACTCGTCGGGAAAGCTCGGGTGTCCAAATAAATTTCTGGGGTTTTGGATTTTTGCAGGTTTCTGGGTTCCAAGAAATTGCAGGGGTCCAAGTTGGGTGATTGAAAACAACGAGGTCGATGGTGAGGTCGGAGGACTGGCAAAGTCACTGGATTTAGCCTAAGGGAGCTCGGTGAGGAAAGTAGGTGGGTTTGGGTGGCTCGAGAGGTTGGTTTGCAGAGAATGAGTGAGAGATCGAGTCAGTGACAGAGAAGAGTGGAAATTGAGATAGTGGGCTGGGCCAACGTGGTCCACAGAGCCCAAATTTAAACACAACCAATTAACGGAACGTTAAAAGATTAACGTCCGTAGAACGTTCATTCGAACTCCGAATGACGTCCCGTTCGCGTCTACGCGTTCGTATCGACGAGTACGTCGATAAAATACAAGTGGAAGCGTCGTACGAGTTACGACGCAAAAGTCAACCGAAAGGTCAACCAAGGGCAAAATCGTCATTTTGCACCTCCGGGAATAAAATAATATTATTCTCCGGTATGGGCTGTAACATTATAGGTCTTCCAATCCAACAAGGAAACTAAATAAATAAAATAATAAAATAGAAAACATAACCCTAAATTAAATAGTAAAATTCGCCTAACATCTGAACAGCCACGTTTTGGACCCCTAAACTGCTCCAAAACCGGCCCAATATAGCTGGATTCAAAGCTTGGAATATTCTGAACACTTCTCCAGAAGGCCACGAACCCATCTGAAGTCATCTTGGGCTCCAAAAACGCCATAAAAGCCAAAAACGTCACTTTTCAGCACTGCGCATCGCTCCTTTATTTTCTTGCCAGAAAATCACCGCTTGGTGGAAAAATCTGAAATTTTGACACGATCAAGATGAGAGACTCACGAACGTCCTCCAACTGGAATTACTCCAAAATTCATCCATTTGATCATGTTTTGCTCCAGATGAAATTGAAAGTCCTACATTGAAAATATAATTCAAAGTATCAAAATTCTTTCAAAATAGTAACCAAAATGTACTAAGAATAGGGTTAAATATATAATATAAAATATTCTCATCAAAGAGGGGAGGGTGTTTCCAAAGAGCCTTTGATGCCTAAGTCATAAAAAGAAACCCTAACAGGCAGCTGGGAGGGGAGGCTGCAGAGCATATTAGGCAATCCTTAATGATGCAGGCCAGTCTCTGCAGTCCTGCCAACTAGCATTCTTGAATGGCCCTATTGGTAAGAGCGCAGGCGGGCTGAACACCCAAGGGTAGACTTTAGAGAGTCGGTGTTCTGGCATCATTAGACCGGGTATGGCCCGATGGCAGGACATATTATGGACAACCCAAAGGACCCACAATATGTGTCATGGCCTGCCTAAAGGGCCCATGACTCGGACCATGGACAACCCAAAGGGCCCATGGTCCGTTAGTGGCATAAAAGGCCAATTATCTTAGAGCACACTACGTCACATTCCCTTTAGGGTAATTTTGTGACCAACTCACGACGTCATGAGTAAGACCGTCATATTGAGCATATAGTCTACGTGTCCTTCTCCTATTGAATGTGGTTAATTTATGTCTTCAGAGTACTGGGGCTACATTGAGAGGGGGATTTAATCTACCATAAGTGGGTACCTCCTATCTTTGACAAAAATAAAAAATAAATAACTAATAAATAAAACCTGTTAAAAACAAAAGAAAGATCGGGACAACAAGGACCAAAACCCTAGCAGTTGGTTGGGGTTTTTGCGTTTTAAAGACCAAATTGTGCGTGCGTTTTTTGCTCACCACCCTGAATTAGTGGTAATGATCATTATCCTACTTATTGTTATTAGATTAATTTAAATTTTGATATTTGTGTCTATCCACTATATATATCTCAAAATTTATACTTATTCAACAGTGATAAATACAATGGTGAGCATTGTTATCACTTAAGAGTAGTGTGCAAAAATATTTCCCCAAATTGTTTTTCATCCATTTCCATACCATACTGATAAAAGTGAAAATCCCCATTCTCTCCTTTTCTTTTTATTTTCAATTTACATCCATTTGGTCCCCACATGGCCACGAGAAGGTCAGAATCATTTCACTATCAAGGCACCAAATTTAAAAAGCCAGAATAAAATAAAAAGCAAGTGCCGTAGTCAATATATCACGATAATTCATTAGTGAAAATAACGATGGTTTTTATAATTGGATATATATCTCGTTAATTGGGGAGAAAAGGTTCATTGTCTCGAGGAGAAGTAGTACATGGCTTGCAATTGCTTAAAACCAAATCAATGATAGAAAGTCCTTGTAATTAACTATAGGATGCAATGCACAGATTGAATTGAAAAATAGTGGTTCTATCTACACACCTCTCTTTATATTTTACACTTTTTTTTTCAATTCTCAACTGTTACATAGAATGAATTGAAGATGATCAAATAATAGAACGTAACATGGGGTGTGTGAAAAATAAAAAATAATGTGTGGATAACATCACCCTTGAACAAATGGTAATGCTAGAAAGAGCGTCTTTTTAGACCATATTTTGTATACCATATGATGTGGCGGTTGATGGTTGGATTTATTATCTAAATCATTAAAAATAGAATCTAACCATCAACTGCCACATCGCGTGGTTTACAAACTATAGTCTAAAAAGATAGTCTTTCTAGCATTTTCCTTGAAAAAAAAATAATAAGCCTTTGCTAGAAAATGGGTTTCACAATCTTCAATGAACCTCTTTCTTTTTCTAGGTTTCAAAATGGACCTCACATTTCACATAACAACTTACATGATACATGTATATTAATACGTGATGTTTCATGTCAATAAAATGACGACATATGAATAAAAAATTACACATATCTTTTTATTGATACAAAATGTCATTGTAGCAATATATGTGTGTTATATAAGTTCATGATTGCATTTGCAAGTACGCTCTCTGTGGTCCTACTTTGGAAAACAAGCTATCAATTGTAATCGGGGATTATGGATGGATGGGGAATAATCCACTTTGGGCTTTTATTTGAACATGAGCTATACCAATCCTCTCTTTGTCTTTGTCTTGACTATTATTGACTTTACAATCCAAGTATTTTAACAGAAATCGACAACAGTTAATACAATGAACTTGCAGGGACGAATTGAAACTAAGGACAAAATCGTTGTTCCTCTAAATTAATAGTGTTATTAACATTGATTCGAAGGAGTGTAAAAAATGTTGGGAGGGAGAGAGTACATTTAACTTATTTAAATATTAGGAATGAGGGAAGTAAGTAATATGAATAAGATCAATTACTCCACGTTGATTCTATTCACGATTTTAAGAGTATTGAATTACTGATTTTAAAGTAAGCTCTCACATATTTATATGTGAAAGTAAACATGTGGTAAGTCGGGCATTGGAAAAATTCTCTTTCTTCTCACACTTATTTTTAGTAAAGTAAACACGTCATATAAACATAAAAGAAACAATGCCCATTGAAAATAAAATTAATAAAAAGAAAGATATATCTACTGCACAAATAACAATTTCAATAATATAATAAATTGTACATCGATGAGACAAGACTATTTTCTAGATAATCTGAAAACAGGAATGCATACAAAATTAGTTCATGAATTATGCTACTAACAGGCTCTACGTCACACAACATCTAGCCATAATTAGGTATTTAATTTATTATCCATGTGAATCAAATCTAAAACTTATTTGATATAAGGTGGATTTATAAGGTGGATTTGCTCAAATTTGAGAGTGTATTCTGGAGCATTATTTATTAGTTTCCAACAAGTGTATGTATGATTACTTTCGTCCCGCCGTATTTGGTGATTAAATGTGAAAGAAGAAAAATATGACGTCACTAAGCTTATGTTATCGTACAATTTTATGTTGACATAATGAGCTATACTTAATCATGGAGAAGATAGACACTTAATCTAAAATGTTTAAGGTGGAAAAATAGTTAGATACTATGATTAGGTGAGTAGTGTGAAGATTCATATTCAGTAGACATCACGCACTATGGTTAAGAACCTGATTCCAGAGGACCAAAGCAACATTTTTGTTTTCGGTAAGACAAAGCTACATGTCGGTTTTGACATAAAAGGTAAGAAATGGTATATGAGAGTCTGAAATGTAAGAAATGGTAGATGCTAAGAAAAAGCCTTAGTGAGAGTGAGAGAGAGAGAGAAAGAGAGGCAATGGAGTATATGCTAAGAAAAAGCCTTAGACAAGAGGACAAAGAAGCCGATAGAGCACTTCCTAATACTATTCGCCTTTTAAGTCTTTGCTATGACTAAAATGGAGTAGGCTACAATGCTTGCAAGCATTGAATGCTTACACCGATCTCACCATTAAAATGAGGGAGGAGAGAGGAGAGAGGGGGGAAAGGAGGGTGAGATTGGTGTGAGCATTCAATGCTTGCGAGCACTGTAGCCAGTCCCGACTAAAATTGTTAGTAGTTCTTATTGGTACTCCAAATATGTAAAAGTATTGAAAGAAAATATTTTGTTACACTATTACAAGCTTGCATTTCATCGAGAGATTTAATTTACACCTTGAAAAATATTGAGAGTTGTTAGCAACTTTTTCATTTAGATCATCTTTTTATATCTTCTCAATTCTTTTTACAATATTACAGTGTTGTTTGACGATCAAAACCTGTCTATTTTCTTGACTACCCTTTAAAGATTCCACACAAATATTGGAAGGGAATCTTGATTGTATGAAGTATAGGGAAATAAAACCCATAGATTGATATATATATATATATATATATATATATATATATATATATATATATTCAGTTAACTGAGTAGAATGATCAGAGTGCATATATTTCAGAGTAAAAATATTGTTCATATATAATTAAAAAGAAACGATAATAATCCTCGTTATCATATATCATATAAATAAAATATTCAAGAAATTGTCTGGGCGTAAGGTTATTTATAAAACGTAAAAAATATTCTCTTATGAAATTATTTCGCATAGAAGGCTGCATAATGGATGAATTTAAATTAATGAATGCAAGTATATTTGAAATTACTTTTATTGAAAAATATTGAAAAACTTACAAACTTTGACTGTTGTTTGAATCAAACAAATGACTGATGCATGAAATGAAATGTGGTGCTCGCAGGCATCCTTCTTGAAATAAAATTATAAGTGTTTGATACTAAATATAAATTTGATTGACTGTGAGAGTCTTCAGAGAATTTTCGAACTTGGTTCTTCTGCTGAAATGAGCTCTGATTTGAATGAATGAGGATGGCTTCTTAAATAGCTGAGGAAAGAGGCTTGAGTGGAGGCAGGATGATTGCCTTTTGACTGATTGAAGGGCATCTTTGCTTTCGGTGGAGTGAAAAACTTTTACTGTAGGATTAACCTTGCTCTTTACTGTGGATGAACAGTGCTTTGTCTGGATGATTGTTGCTTTTGACTGCTTTTGACTCTGAATGATGTCTTCTTTTGACTGCCTTTGGAATCACATGTTTTGACTGTAGTTTTCACAGATCGTAAGGATCTTGTGAATCTTCATAATCTGCCCATCTGGCTTTTGTCCAATTTTTGCTGGCACTGGCCAGTTGTTGGGTAGATGCTTCTGACTTTTTTGAATCTGAAGAGTTTTCTTTGTCTTCTTCTTTTTCTCCAGAATGTAACGCTGCTGCTTCTGCTAGTAGTCTTTGTGCTAAGTCTTTTAACTGGAAGGCTTTGTCACGGGACACAGGTGTTGATTTAGTGGACCGAGCCTTGCCTTTGGTGGAAGAGGATGGGCTGATGTCCTCCAGATGCTGGGAAGGCGAAGCTGGTTCTTGCTTTGGTGATTGACTGGTTGGCACAATGGGTGCTGAACTGACTGGTTGAATTAGGAATTCTTTGATTACTTGGCCAATGATCCGTTCCTGATTGAACCGATCCCACCATTTGACTGATCTGACTCTGTGGAGCTCGCCTGAGAATATATCATAATTCCATTTGAGAATCCATGGAACTTTGTACTTGGCCATAAAAAGTGCCAGAAGGGCAATTTGATGGTCAAATTTACTCCTGTTGAACTGCGGTTGGAAGTTAGTGTTGAGGATTGCCATAAGTGACTCTGGGATGATGACTGAAGTGGGGCCATGAACTAGCCACCATTGTGGAAACCACGCTGGGAAAATCATTCTGAATTTGTGGTCAAAGGAAATGAACCACGAGTGACTAAAATCTTCTATTTGGTGCAGGAATATGTTAGTCCATGCACGAATATAATCAAAATAATTATAATTAATATTAGGTAACTGAACATTTCTTGAGTGAAGTTGCTTGTAATTGTAAAGGGGCATGCCCCAATCTGCTTCTGTTAAAAATCGATTAATGTGCATAGAGTGATAAAGTAGTCTGACTGGGGGATGAGAAGAGTAAATGGGTTTAATGGCTATTGACTCCGTTTCACTGAGAATGGCTTGATAGAATTTGAGTGATTTGTAGGATTCAGTAGGGACATAATGAAAATTGGGGGGAAGGTAATCTTTTACTATTTTTCCCGGGCCTTGACCTTTTGGGACAGAGGACGGGATGCTAAAGAGGTATTCTGACGTTAATTTCTTAATATATGGAGATGACTTTGGATATAAAAAGGTTGACTGAGGTTGGGGTGTTTGACTGTCTGAATAAGGGTCAAAAGGAGCGACTAAGGCCTGCTGATAACTGGGTGACTGGTAGTTGCGCCTATGAGTTTTACTGTAGAGCCCAAGGTTATGAACCTACTGGTCATTGCTAAGGCTGAGGATGCGTTTACTGAAGAGTTTGGGCTTGACTCTTTTTTGACTGGGGGTAGTGTGGCGGGAAGTCTCCTTCTGTCCGCCATTTTTGCCCTGCAGGAATTCTCTGGTTAGAAAATCTGGGATGCAATTATGAATGCCTTTGATGTATTCAATGTCAAAATAAAAAATGCTTAAAATTGACTGCCATCGTGCAAAAATTTGTTTTGATGCAATGTTTTGGACATCTTTTTTCAAAACATGTTTTGCAGATTTACAATCGACTCTTACTAAAAACTTTTGATTTAATAAATCATCTTGAAATTTGCTAATGCATAATACTATAGATAAAATTTCCTTTTTTATAGTACTATAATTACTTTGAGCTGAATTCCAAACACCGGAATGAAAACGAACAATTTGTTCACTGGAACCTGGGGAAGTTGACTGTTTGAGAATACCACCGAAACCAAAATCGGAGGCGTCTGTTTCTACGATTTTGAATGATCCTGGAGTTGGAATGCCAAGACAAGGAAGTGTCTTAACATGGGATTTGATCTGTTTAACTATGGTTGTATGCTTACTGGACCAAGGTGTGGGTGACTCTTTTAACCTGTCAAACAGAAGCTTACACTGCTGCCTAAGGTTAGGATAAAATTCTGCTACGTAATTTAAAGATCCTAAAAAGCGTTGTAATTGAGTTTTATCTATAATTTCATCTGGAAATTTGTCAGCAAACTGGATTACTCGATCTATTGGTTGGATGGTTGACTGGAAGATGTTGTAACCAAGAAATCTAACTTTTGACTGGAATAGTTTAATCTTAGCTGCAGAAACAACTAGACCGTTAGACTTAATAATTCTGGAAAACATGTGAAGGTGTTTCCAGTGTTCATCAATTGACTTAGAATAAATCAAAACATCATCAATGTAAACAATCGTAAAATGACTATATTGATTAAATATTTCATTCATAATATTTTGAAATTCACTTGGTGCATTCTTAAGCCCAAAGGGCATAACATTCCATTCATAATGACCAAAAGGAGTAACAAATGCAGTTTTATATTTATCATCTTCATGTATTTGAATTTGCCAAAACCCTGATTTCATATCGAATTTACTAAAAACTACTGCTTGACTAAGTCGTTTAATTAAATCACGTTTATTTGGAATTGGATACCTAATCCATTCCAGTACCTCGTTGAGAGGTTTGTAATTGATTACTAATCTCGGAACTCCTCTTTCCAGCTCAGCACTCTTTTGAACATAAAAGGCTGGACAAGACCAAGACGACTTACTTTTTCTAATAATTCCTTTACTAAGTAAATCATGAATTTCTTTTTTACAAAATTTCATGATTTCGTGACTCATTTGGATTGGAAGTGCTTTAGTGGGAATCTTACTTTCACTAAAATCTTTAATGTAGGGTAACTTGACTATATGCTGTTTTCTATGCCAAAAAGCATTAGGAATGTCAGAACAAATCTCTTTAATTAATTTTTCTTGAAAACATGAAATGCTGTCTAATAAAGATTTACTGGAAAGTTGTTCTTCAATTCTTTTGTAATTAATTTCTTCTTTAAGAAATCGAATTTGCTGTGACTTTTGGTTTATCAAATTCATTGTTTTTGAAATACTGTCATTTTGCAAAAGTTTTAACTTTTTAAAATCTGTTTCTGTGCAGAAAGTAAATTTGATTTTTTTGTCCTAACATGCGAGTAGTAATGCAATCATGATGGACTTTGAATGGGTAAAGTAGTGCAATGAATGGTAAGCCTAAAATGACTGGATTCGAAATATTTTTAATTAAAACGAATGGGGTTTTAATGCAAACTGAATTTTGACAGACATGTGCCTTTGGTATTTCATATTTTAAATGCATAGGTGACTGATTAGCTGCACTAAGAACTTCATTTGATTTATGAAAATATTTAGTAGGAATTAAACCTTCTTGAATGCAATTTAAATTAGCGCCTGAATCAATCAAAGCAATGGTTTCAAATTGAAAATCTTCAATGATTATTTTTTTAGAATACCATTTTTGAATTCTAATTTTACTTAATAATCCTAAAATTAATTCTTTAGCTGACTCTTTAGACTCAGAATCTGAACTTGACGAAGTGTCTTGTTCTTCTTCTGGATTTACTAATTTCTTACCCTTGATGGTTTGCGTCTGAAGGTGACTAAGGTGTGTTCTAACTTCTATATTTTCTGATTTTAATAAACCTATTTCTTCTTTGATTTTATTAACTTCTCTCTGAAGGTCTCTAATTGTAACTTCCTTCTTTGGTTGACTAAACCGTTCTAAAGTTTTACTAAGACAAATTTTTGGGTTTGTTTGGGACTGACTCGGACTGGGTTCTTCCTGAGTTACTAATTTTTTAAGTTTCTTAAGGTAAAATTGTTTTAACTCTGGATCTTCTACTTTGCTAATTAATTCTATAAGAAGATCTTCCTGTTCTTCTTGTTTACTAAGTACTGTTATGGTTTTACAGCATCCATCAGTACATCCTATCTTAACTCTTGGTGAGGACGGGGTTGTGGAAAGTTGACTAGAGTTTGAACTAGAATCTGAATTTCTTCAGATTGACTTGGGTCTGTATCTCTTAATTCTAAGACTTGGATTAATTGATTTCTCTCTTCCTCAGAGATCTTCAATTGACTAATAGTTTTCTTGACTCTACATTTATTGGCATAATGCCCAAATTTACCACATTTATAGCATTTTCCTTTCTGGTCGTCATTATTTTTTGACTGAAATTTGTTTGAAAAATTCTTTTTCCATTTATTGGATTTTGGTTTTTCATAAAACTTATCAGGTTCAAAACGCCTATTTTTAAACCTATATTTACTGCGTCTGTGACTTGGATACTTACTATGACTTTTGAAATCTGTAGTTTTCTTTTTACTGGATGGGGCAATTGGAGGCAACCCATACTGTTCACAAAAAGTTCCTAACTCATATTTTGCAATTGACCTATCTTGATTAACTTGTTTAGTTATTTTCATATCTATACACATTTTCAATCCTTCCTTTTGGATAATATTGATGATATTTCCATAAGTAAGGGTTGAATACGGTATGATACCATCTTCGTTGATTAAAACTTGTCTAATTTTGTGAGCAAACAAATTTGGTAAACCATTTATAAATTTTTCTTTCCAAAATGGTTGATTACTGTCTTCTCGTAGCATGACTCTAGACATAAAAACATCTTTATACCAACGGAAATCACTAAGTGTAGGACAACGTAGATTACTAAGTTGATCATGTATTCTAGAAGTTACATTACTAGGTGTACCAATGAAATGTTCAATAATTGTAAAAAACAAAGTATTTACTGCATCGGAGATTCCTCTTCCAATGTTTTCATAAAAAATTGGAATACCTTCTACATCCCTTTTTACTGCATTTCTAATTTCATTTTTTGAAATTTCTGTGAGATGTTTTTCCCACCATGAATGTAACATACCTGTGAAACCTGTGACTAAAAGATCAACAACTTGTATTTGACTGAGATTATGATTAGTAATATAACTATTAGCAACCATGGACATGTGTTGCAATTTGTTAAGCACTTCTTGTTCAGATAAACCATCAATATTCCATTCATACAATTTATCAGACGAAACAGAAAATTGACTTTGAAAATTTCTTTCTTCAAACTGGATATCTGGCGGAGTTGGCCTTGGATACCAGTTTTTTACTAGACTTGTGGGGTTGACTCTCCTATTGGTGATTCTTTTTAATTCTAATCCTTGAAAAGCTTCTTTAATCTGTTGGATTGAATTAACTTCACTATCCTGGATTGAACTAGTTTCTGACTGGGTTTCTGCTGTTATTTCTTCGTTTTTTAAAACACTAACTATTTTTTCACCTTTTAACTCATGTAACATCCGATCTATTTTTTGACTAGTGGAAGTGACCTGTAAAGTTGTGGTTTTACTAGACGTAGCATCTGGAAAGTTAACTAAAGGTTTTTCTTTTACTGCTGACTTTGGCTGTACTAATTGGTCTATTTTGACTTCTATTTTGTCTAACTGTTTGCCTATCATGTGTAGACTTTGATTCGTGAAGTTGTTCTGTTCTATGACTGGTTTTAATCCACTTTCTTCTTTTGGAAGTTTAAATGGAGAAGCCAGTATGTGAGTATTGGATGAAGTAATTACTATGTTTTCTAGAGGAGGATGACTAGATGAAGTAATTGTTTTATCTTGTTTGACCCAATTTTCTTTTGTGATAACTTCAAGACGTTTATCAGATTCATAGTATTCTTCAACATAATCAAAGAACTTCAAACCTGTGTAAATGCATAAAATGTTTCCATTTATTGTAAATCTCTTCTTTTTGTTCTACATTATATTTATTCCTAAAAATGTTTCTTCTAGGAATGTTGACTTCAGCTGTTATGTCTTTATTTAACCGTTTCCAATTAATTTGAAAAGGTTTATTTAAGACTAAAAGCTGGGGGTTTACTTGAGTTGCTTCAAAATCTGAGGCTGTTGGGGATGTCTGTTCATTATCCTGATTTTGGTAATGTGGATGTGTGACCTGGGACTGTGTCCTAATTGAATTAATTTTTAAATTGGCTAAGTCACTAATTAAATCTTGTTCTCTATCTATTCTAGATACTGAGGTGGAACCAGAAAAAGAATTTCTTTCTCTGTTTGTAAACCTATTTGACTGTGATAACTCGTGCAGACTGACACTTGACCTCCTAGCTGGAGGATTAAAGTTAATTCTGACTGTGCCGTCAAAGTACTGTTCTATGTTATCTAAATTTACTAAGTTATTTTGTAAATTTACCGGTTTACTTTCATTTATTAAACACCAATCTGAAGGCAGATTGACTTCTGACCATTTGATTGTTCGTGGAACACGTATATTGGCATTTTCTTGATTTGTTTGAATTAAAAGTGTGTGGTCTCTAGGACTTTTGACTAAAGCTTGGAAATTCATGTTTGTGCCTGTGACTTTGTAATAAATTCTGTAGACTAATGCTAACGGTTGGACTCCTTCTAAGACTTCATAACCTGAAGTTTTTATGTTCAAAGTTAGTGCTTTTAACATGTGAGGGTCTGAAAGACTAACTGTAAGATCTGGAAAACAATCAAAATGAATTGGACCATTATAAAGACTTGACTCAATCATACCAAGAACACTATCACTGAAGTTTGTAAAACGTGCATCTCTAAGACATAAAAGTACTGAAGTGTTGAGACCTTTTCTTGTTAGTGGTTTTACTGCAATTTGAACTAGTCCAATATGAATATAATTATGACCGTCTTTTTTATGTGACCTAATTTGTTCAGGTGTAAATAACTGACAAGTTTCATGTTCTTTACTCAAAGCATAAGCTTTTTCTACTGTTTTAACATGATGTTCACTACGAAATGAAGTTACTGACCATTTTTTCTTATAAATTGACTTACTGGATACCTTAGGGATATTCCAGTCACTACAAGATTCTTCTGTACTAAAATCTAATTTTTGTTCTTCATTAACTATATCAGGTATTCTACTCATTGTGTTACTAGAGCTAGTGCTGGCAGTCGAATTAGATCTAAATAATCTACTAATTGTAGATGACTCAAAGTTTAAACCAAATAAATTTACCAGATTTTACTCTTCTTGTATCTATGGCTCTCTCTCTCTCTGCTCATGCGCTCCGCTCAGGCCGACTCCTACGGACTTATTGTTTGGACCACGCCTTACTGTTTAGGTCGAGAGATAAACACGTCAACAAAGGGGAGTAAGACAGATAAATTTAACTGGAAATAAACTGAGAATACAAATACGAATGAATAAGATTACTGAGAAATAACTTGACTAACCACTATATATATATATATAAGATTCTTCGTGTTAACCAAAATGTTTCGAGTGCTTTTACATTTTTGTTGGCAACATGCAAACAGTACTCTTCAAATGTGCATTCTCTCTATAATTTGGCGATTGATTGTTTAGGACTATGCTAGTATCAGAATGAGTCATCGGGTTCAGCCACACACTCATCGGATTAGGCTAGTAGTCATCGGGTTACTCTCATCGGGTTAGATTAGTAGTCATCGGGTTACTCTTGTAACCATTGAGTTATGGCTGCAACTCTCTGAGACCAGGTACTGGTTTAACCAGCAGATTGTAACAGTCATTTTTCCTTGATTAAAGAAAGATGACTGACTAGCGACTAATTAATGTCGTGTCTTGGTGTTTGTGTAATCTCCTTGATTTAAGGATTAGATTAAGCTTAGAATTAACCAGTCTCTAGGGTCCGTCGGTCATTAGGGGTTTCTCAGTTTACTTGTTGCTTTTTCCTTCTTCTATATGTAAGCATACTGATGTACATTGTTTTTTCTTATGAAATACAAAAATATCACAAGTTAAAATTCAACAACTAGCATTGATCGTGTTTGCCTTTTTCTCTGGAGAAAGGCCATACTAGATCAAATGGACGATGATCTAAGGAAAATGTTAGAAAGATCAAATTTTTTATTGTTGCCATATTAGTGTATCATTTAATGTAAACAAGTGATACGTCAATTAATGAATTTATTTTATTCGATGTTATCACATTTGATGTTACATTGTTACACCGATATAAGGCTTGTTTGGAAGTATTTTTAAAATAACTAAAAGTGCTTTTAGTAAAATTATTTTTGAGTTTCAAAAACACTTTAAGTGCTTTCTGCCAAAAGCACATAACCAGTGTTTCTAGCAGGAAGCACTTCAAGTACTTTTTCAATATTCATTTGCATTTTTACTAAAATTTGATTCCAAAAATACTTTCATTAAAATCGCTTTTAGTCATTTTAAAAGCACTTCCAAACGAGTATAATATAAAAATCTTTTTAGTATTTCTCGTTATCTAATGAAGGGAGAGGAAAATGTGATGTTTCCAATTGTATGGATAGAACCGATCCACGTAAGCCTATATGACCATTAAGCCAAAAAGGTAATTACATCGTCCTCTGAAAAAAAGAGAAAAAAAAAGAAAGGAAAGTAATTGTATGGTCCCTATGTTTGTGAACCAAAATCCAAAATCCAACAAAAGATAAAAGACGAAAGAAAAATGACAGGCTCTACGATGCTCGTGCTTCCACGATCCATGCTAAGCGTGAGTTACTGCTTATCGTGGGGCATGATTCAAAAAAAGGTCATTTCGCTTTTGGTCCTGAAGAAGGGTTTACATGTAATAGGTTTATTGTCACGTGAAGTTTTTTGTTTAATAATAAATTATTATGTGCAAGTTTTCTCTAGATAATAATGTTTTATTGAATCAGAACGACACGTGATGGTGAATACATTTCATGTAAATTGCTCTTCTGTCATGGGAGAGCAGCTTACATGGAACTAGTTCGCCGCCACATTGTGTCCCGATCTAATAACACATTGTCATGTGGAAAAAAACTTGCACACAACAATACATTATTGAACAAAAGACATCACATGATGAATCTGTTGTAGATGTCACACTCAGCCAACTACTACAAGTCTACAAAGTCACAGTACGGAAGATCAGTAATTACAATGAAATCTCATGGGCATTTCTAGGTTCTGATTTGTTTCGTGACATGTTAGTGCGGGGGGGGGAGTTTTGTGGTGGTTTAGCACCTAGCTGTGGCTTGAGCATTTTTCAATGGTATAGGCAATAAAGCATGCGGAATTTTACTATATAAAGGTTTACGTAATATTATAAAAAAAGTTTGTCACTTTAATGAATTAGGCAAACAAAATCGGTAATTTTATATTTTATTATTTTTTACAAGAAATATTTTATTATAAATAAAGATGTGGGCCCAATTTGCTTACTCATGGTGTAGTGGGCAATATTGCATTTTTTGGGAAAGTCAGCAAAATTTGCATACTCAATTGTGTATATTATTGGAGTTGGTTTTTGTCTACATGGTTCATCAAAATGCGTTTGTCTACTCAATTAACTATACTATTGAAAATGCTATTCAGTCAAGGTACAACATGAACATGACATTTTCCGAACCGGATGCGAGGACTGGCTTGATTTCAACACCAAATTAAGATCGGACAGTCCATGTACCACCAACAGGGTTTTAAAAGGTGAAATGGGCAACTCTTGCTCCAGTTACTGAGCGAGTATGAGTTACCTAGAAGAGTGTTGCTATGAATAGTTACTCTTGTGCGAGCGCCTCATACGTTAATGCCTGGTGGGATTGGCCTAGATTAAGGACTTACAAGTCCTTTGCTAATGCGTTTTAACTATTTTACGTGTTAGTGTGGTTGTTTAGAAATTCCGTTACAGTGTATCCCTACTGCATGAAAGTCATTTTTCCACTGTATATGCACAATTATAGTTAAAGAAGAAAGTAAATGTAACTCCTTTTTATCACGTGACAACATTAAATTACTTAGGGAGGTCATGAGTTTAAATCTAGTCTATAAGTAGATGTTATGAGCAGAAATCTCATAAACAATAGCTCATATAACTAAAATTCTAACAAGAAAAAATTGTTTAACCGAGAGTCAAATCCACAGTGGAATGCCAGGTAATAGAATTTGAAGGCATGATGAAACCCCACCCGATACGTCAGTTTGACATGGATTAACGTTGGGACTACCTGTTGTCAAATTTGACAGCAAACAAAGTTGTTGTCATTTTATTTATTTTTAATTATTTATTGTGTCGGTCTTAGTAAGGGACCAATCATAGATTGTGAATATTGCTTTTAATTCTTTTCTTTATATAACCAGGTCTTACATTTATTATTGTAACTGCAAGAAACATATGGGTTGGGAAAAAAAAAAATTTGACATTGCCACATAAGCCTTCAAATTACATTTAACATTTATCTTTTAACATCTCTATTGGAGATGCTCTAAGTAGACAAACTGTGATCATAATATTTTTTGTTGCAAATTATGTGAGGTTTTTATAAAATTGAATAATTGATAAATAAAGATTTTTTTTGTTTTCTTAATAAATTAGTGTTAGAAGTTTTTCACCCTCTATCTTTGGCTTTGAGGTCGGTGGCAATCCATCTCGCTCTCTTCCCTCTCTTTTCCCCTTCTTATTTCACCTATATTCTGATATTCAAACCATCTCCTCTGGTTGTGGTCTCTTTTTCACTCTAGCGAGAAGAGTCTTCGTGGTTGTGGTCATTGTTGACTTTGCCGATGAGAGTTTTGTAGCATCTATGATTTATGTATTAAACTCATATTTCTCAGCGGCGCCTGTGTTCAAAGTTGAGGTGGAGGTTTTTTTGTTTCTTGTAGTTTGTGTGTATTGAAAAGGACTATGAGGAGAAAGCTCGACATTTGTTAGAGATTGCTCATATATAACAGTGCTTCTTTTGCTCACAATTGCAAGATAATCATAGAGTGGTGTGTTCTTGATCGTTCTTAATAAATTTTCATTTGATCTAAAAAAAGTGTTAGAAGTTTTTTTTTTTTTTTGAAAGATTACTTTTAGTAATGATACGAGGGTTCATAGTGGAAAGAAAAATCTATCACATGTCTTGCAACTCTTGTTGCAGGGAGATTACAGTGTAGGGTCGTCTGACATTTCGGGGGCCCTATGCGAATTTTATAAAGGGGTCCTCTTTAAGTAGACTTCCAAGGAAATATTTATTTCAAACAATGTATTGGGTCAAACTTCAAAAGTACGTACCATTAAATGGTACGTACTATTGAATAGTTTAAGATTCATTTGGAGTTCACTACAAATTAATCTGGACCATTCAATGGCTGTACCATTAAATGATACGTATCACCGAAAAATTTTCCCAATGTATTCATGCAAAATTCAACAATCAAAATTGTGACTTAATGAAAGTCAACATCTCACTCCAACTATTGAATAGTCTCACTTAGGGTGGGCAAACGGGCCCTGGACCCGCGGGTCGGGGCGGGTCTACACGATTCGGGGCGGGGACGGGGCGGGTCCAAAAAATTTAAAGGAAAAACAAGGTGGGGCTGGCCGGGTCCACGAAATTTGCGGGGCGGGGCGGGTCCAAAAATATGAATAAACGGGCCCCCGGCCCGGACCTACTAGAATGAATTTGAACCATTGATTTGAGTTCCCCTAAAGTCTTACAAGTTTGCATCTGCAAGATCCTCCTGGACCTCCTCGACTCCTCCAGTCCTCCTTACTTGACACACAGCACAAATAGCTCATCCTCACTCTCTCCGAAAGCTCGAGCTTCGTCATTGACTGAGTATTCGACTCCAAAAACTGTAAGATTCTTGATCTCTTTCTCAATTCTTCGAATTATGCTTACTTTGATGATTTGATCCGTAAGATCTCAAATTACAGTTCAGCGACTTCATCCAGTCTCTCGGAGTCCAATGACAGAGGTAACTGCGAAACCTCTGATCTTTTGAGGAGCCCAAGTCCCAAAAGGTTTTATTCGAATCCCTAAATCCCTAGCACCCTCTATCTATTTCGACTCTCACTCCCACTCTCAGTCTTGCCGTCCTTTTGCACCACCACCTCCTTGCTTCCATCGAATCTGACATTGAAGCAGCTCTCCAGATTCCTCCCTCACTTTTAGTCTTGATCTATGTTTGGTTTCTGAGAAAACTCGGGACGAAATTCCCAAGAATTTCAAAAGGAATTTCAGAGGATTTTGTTGAAATTAGGGTCGTGTGGTATTGATGAAGGCTTGTGAACTGTGAAATTGATTAAGGGTTCAATTTCAGAGGATTTCAGGTAGTTTTGGGAGTTGAATCTTTATTCTTGTTTGGTGCCCAGTGGACTTGCGAACTATGAAATTAATGAAGGCTTCTCAGTTTTATTTAGTTTTTACAATTTAATTGTTTAATGGAGTTTATTAGGTGTGGTTGTTGACCAGATTATTAACTCCATTAACACTAATTTCGCATGTATGTGTATATCTACATAGGAGATTCTGAATGAAAAAAAACAATCATTCAAAGTTTTGATATATTTGTATGCATCTCTGCCTTTTGTGAGTTTTTGGCCTGGATATTGGGTACTTTAGGGTCTTCTTATGAGTTATGACCAAACTTATTTTAAAAATAATTTGGACCCGTGGATCCGTAGGACCCGGCCTGTTTTAAACGGTCCGGGTTAGGTCCGGTTCCATTTTCTAAATATATAGGATCCGCCCCGTCCCGCCCCGTTTGGAAATGAAACGGATCCAATCCGGTTCCTCTAATTTTGGGCCCGGCCCGGCCCGTGCCCACCCCTAGTCTCACTTATTTGGGATTTTTCTTTCCTTCAACTGCGATGAAATTATGATTTAGGGCGCCCATGACTAAAAGGGGGAGATACGAAAAGACGCTTTTTTTTAGGAGGAAGTAATATACAAGTTTATTTTTTATTTTTACTTTTTATTGTTAAAGAAAAGTTGAAAATTAATATAATAATTATAGGCTTCACTTAACCAATTATGAAATGTGACTGAAAAGAAAAATCAAATTGTCATAAGTAAACTGAAAACTTTTTATTATTTTTTATTAGAAAATATATATTTGTAATATATATAGGAGGATGAAAATTTTTAAGGCCCCTTAGAAATTGGGGGTCCTATGCTGAGACACCTTTTGCACGCCTCTAATGCAGCTATTGTTATAGAAAATTCTACGGTACTTATCCCTATGCCATATTTATATTATTCAATGGTCAGATGTGAAAATCGTTGACTTACAAGATCACAGCTAATTGCTAAATATGTCACATCCCAGACCGACTCAGCCGTAGCACGATATTGTCTGCTTTGGGCCACGCTCTCACGGTTTTGTTTCTAGGAACTCACGAGTAACTTCCCGTGGGTCACCTATCTTGGGATTGCTCCAGCCCAAACTCGCTTAACTTCGAAGTTCCGATGGAATCCGAAGCCAGTGAGCTCCCAAAAAGCCTCGTGCTAAATGGAAGTGGGCATGTACATATAAGGCACATCACTCTCTTTCCGTTAGTCGATGTGGAATATCACAAAATAGTGTAAATATGGTATAAAGATAAGTACTATAACTTTTCTAATAGAAATGGCTAAGGCTTCCAATACAAATAAGTCTTATTATCTCTCTAATAAAATGTTATTCAATGTGGTTTCTTTTAACATTTTTCATATGGAAAAAGAGGGAAGGAATGTCATGCTCAATAACGTGACCTTTGGTGGATGATGACACTTCTCCTTAGGGTTTACGTTAGCATCTCTCTTGCATAATGCACGAGAAAACCTAATATATATTGGTGTTACAATATTCTTTTGCTTTTGGCAAAACATGTTAACATTATTATTTTATTATTCTTTTAAGAATTTTTCCTGGGCATGTGACCCTACAGGAGATTAGTCATTAATGAAAAAAATAAGATTAAAAGAAAATAAAAAGATTAAAGAAGAAAAAAAAATGTTTGAAAAAGTCATTGATAGAGAGGATCACCACTTTCCCCATTAAAAAAGACCCACTGGCTAGCTACTGTCACTGACAACTGACCACTAAAAGAAAAAGGAAGGCCAAAGAATCATGGATGAAAGAACCAATGTGAATAAATCGTTTCTCTTTTCTCCTGATATTTTGATAAAATTGTGATCTGGTGATCCAACTGGCTTGACTACCCTTGCTAGTTTTCTGTATAAAATATGCATCCCACTTAAAAGATAAAAGCAAATTAGTAGGGGAAATTGACATGTTGCCAAACCCTTGTCAGAATGCAGGTGGCGCTGTCACATAGGCTACGTGAAAGCCACTACTCGTAGATAGGGTTTTTTTTGGCATTAATGTTTTTAGGGTTTCATTAGAAAAATCTTGGGTGATACGTATTATTCAATGATACGGCCATTAAATGGTCCATATTAGTTTGATCCAGTTTCATTAGATTTTTCATTTTCTTGTTGTACGGATGCATGGTTGCGCACAATTATGTGTTTATCTTTGATTATGTGTTCTAACTTCATTTAATTTTCCTATAGTTACTATTTTAGTCGAGTGTGGGTTACAATATGAGCATGATTACATTGCTGAGACTTTTTTGGGCACTTCGAAGTACTCGATGCTTTAGATCTTTGTTTAAAAATATAAAAATCAAAATTTACCGATTAAAACATCCGAAGCACCCAAAATTTTTTGTACATAGCTTCACTTGCTTGGCATGTCAACTGATGAGCTGGGTTACAAGTCAAGGCATAACATACTTAATATGGCAAAGCAAGGCAAAGACTCCACCAGTTACATACCCAAATACACAAAAAGAAAATGAAAGTTTTTATACAATAATTTTCAATATATCTCGCTCTTATTGTGGTAGCAAAAATCTGCCGCTCGCAGATTGACGAGGAGTGGGAGGAGTTTGGTCAATGGATCTCTGATACTTAAGTCTGTTTCTCTGAAAAAAGATTGAGGGCTTGATTTTGTGATTTTGTAGCAAAAACATACTAGAATTTGGTGGAGAATAACGACTATATACAGTGGAGGTGGCCGACCATGGGGTGTGGGATCACGCGTCCTATGTCAACTTCCAGTTGCCCAGTGAATATCATCTGTATGATGGAGAGAATTAATTCCAAAGATATATTTAATTAAGTAAATAATATCTTGAAATAATCTTTGGACAATCCTACTTGAATAAGGTGTAAATTCCTTAAATAAAGGAATATGCCTTAATATAGGAAACTAATAAAGAGAGAATTTAGTAATTAATTTCTTCTTAATTTCCTTTTAATTATCTCCTTGCCATAGGCAGCGAAGCTTGGAGAAACTGTAGTCAGTAGCTCAAGGAGTCTTGACAAATGAGCAGGCCGTGGAAAGAAGTGTGGATTTGGCCATTTAATAGGGGTAGTCTCGTCAATAATAAATAATTATCCATGTGTTGGTTTCGTGATTTTTCAGGCTATTTTTAGCATCATAAATGCCCTCACACCTGTTATGCTGCCCATAGGAGGTGCGGTAGGTGTAGAAAACCTTAGTAGAATTGACTTGCCAAAAATAAAATCCTCGACTGCATCAAATTTTGAGCTTTGACTTGGAGTAGAAGTCTTGTGGGTGATGGAATCCAAAAGCATCAAATTCCCCGTGGCGAGCCCAGAGCGAGCAAGGCCCAAGCCTTGGGCCACATCTTAGAGCAAGACCTCAAATTTTTATAAGTGTTTATATAGAACATAAAATAAAATAAAAAAAGTTGAATTGAGAATTTTCACGTGAGGCCTCCGCTTCCTTGACTCCTCAGCGTCCTCACTTTGTCAAACAAAACAAAAATTTTCCAGGTTTTTCTTCATCAATCTCCTATGATGTAGCCTTTTAAGTCTCAATCGAGTCAATCCTACCGTTGGTATGCCCGCAACCTACTATTGTTCAGGTAATTTTTCTTTATATTCTGTTTTTCAATTCCATACTCTCCCTACTCCATCTGCTTGTCTTTGACTCTCTCTCTATTCAGTTCTTGACTTTGCAATTCTAAATTTCCTCTTATACTCAATCTGTATTTTTAATTTATATTTCCATATATCAAAAAACTATATTGGAATCGATTGGATTCTGGAGATTGAATTAATTTAGCAAGACTTGGATTCTAAACTTTTACCAAATCAGGTTTTATCATTCCTTTTTCCATATTTTCAGTTTATTTTATTTGATTGAAGCTTTGATTTGTTTGTAATTTTTATTGTAATAATTATGCCTACTAGGAAATTCGAGTATGGGTATGAAAAGCTTAAGAAAAAAAAAGAATTGAAAAACTAATTTAGTCTCAAAGAGGAGCTCTTGATAAATTTGTTATTAAGAATACATAAAATATTGTGGAAAATAGGGTAGAAGAAGTTTTTCAAAATTGAAACTAATAGAATCTTATTTACAATCAACAGTGTCACAAAGTATGTTGAATGGATTAGCCATGCTATCTATTGGAAAACGTATGTTAGAAAAGCTTAAATACGAAGACATAATCGATAAATTTGCATCTCAAAAAGCAAGAACATTGATTTTCTAGTGAGAACTTAGTAATTGATATCTACATTGTAAATTAAGAGTTGGCCGCACATTAACAACCAACTTCTTGCTTAAAAGGGCGACGTTAGGGGCTCCATGGTAGCTCTACTGCTCTAGTTATTGTAGTAAGAGTGATCTTTTTACCCTACATATCAATTTTTTTTTATCTGATAAAAGAAATTATAATAAGGCCTTATTTTTTATTTTTGCCTTAGGCCTCAATCTCTATTGGGTCGGCTCTGGTGTGACCCAAACATGTGGAGCTTGTTCTACGACTGTGAAAGTAGTGAATGCATACCAGGTGAATGTGAAAACATAAGTCACGTGAGATTAAATGCATGATCATGCCATGTAGAAAATCAATGTTTCGAATATCGTAATTTATGAAACAAGTCATAATAATAAAGCAAGTGTAGGCATGACCATAAAAGCATATTCAAAACCATTCATTGCTACATATATATAAACTAGGTAATAAAACCATTTTTAAAACAAATATCCACTCATAGCCTATGGGTCTTGATCCTGCAAACGCTTGGATGTACGGTCACCTAAAAATAATTTAAAGAATCGACTTAATAACTTTCCTCAAGTAAATAACCCTTATTGGTACAACTAATTAAATACAACGAGAACATCTGTCCGAAAACATCTGTCCAACTAATTAAATAACCCTTTTTGATATCTGAAAACATCTGTCCACCGCTATGGAATTATTCTGTTAGTCGACAAAATATTTCGTTATACTTAAAGGAATATTCTGTCAAAATCGAAATATTTTGTCATCAGATAGAATATTCCGCTAGTACTAGTTAAGATTCTAAAAGGAATATTCCTGAAATATTCTAATCTGGATTCGAAAATGGGTTGGGTTATCGGGTCGGAGCTGTGTTAAGATCAGGTATGGGGTTGCGACCTCGTCGGATTCTGCAAATTTTGGCCGAAAAACACATAGAGTTCAATAAGCTTCGAAACTCAACCATTTTCCACGATCTTTATATAAAAACGAAGCTCAGAAAGAAAGGAATAAGATTATACCTATTATGAGTCCAAAAAGTAGATGGAGATAGCCTAAAACTAATCGAAACTTTGCCAGAAACTGAGGAATGTTCTTCCCCTTCGATCTGCGTAAGTTCTCAACCATTTCAGACGCGTAATATATGAAAACTCATCTACTCAACAATACCTATCTAATGGTGGTGGTTAGAGACCCTACCTGTGCCGAACAAATGAAAAAAACCATCGGGAACAATTGTGGTGGCGTTAGACCTTTTCGGATCAACATATGGGGTTCCAATTTTAGAAAACAGAGATTGGGATTGATTTCGTGGTGAAAGGATAGTGACAATGGTGGTGTTTTGATGGTCTGGGATCAATGGAAATCGCGGCAGGGCCATTGGCTTTTTTTTTTGGTTTGTAGGTTTGTGTGTGTGTGTCAAGTCGAGAGAGAGAGATGAGAGGGCATGGGGGAATTAGGGAGAGAGAACAGAATTAGGGTTTTATTTTTAATTAAATACTCTCCCAACTTCTGGGAAGGAAAATAAGTAAAATAAAGGAAAAATTATAAAATCTGCTACTGATATGAAATTACTATTTTGTCCTCGAACTTTGAAAGTTCTGTAAAATATTCATTTAAGCTCCAAATTACGCTTTGCTTGCGCCCACGCTTTCGTATTGACGAGTACTATAAGAATACGCTACTGCCACGAGCAAGAGGGTCAACAGAAGTCAAAATTCACCCTTTTAAGGACATTTTGGTCATTTAACATAGAAATTTAGGGACGGGTTGTAACATGATCCTTCTCACGTAGTTACGAAGGGACTACTTTGGATCCTTCTTGATGATGAAAAGGTGGTCAGAATCTTTCTTGATTGCACGGTAGGACGAGTACAACTTAGTGAAAACAAGGAAAGCTCGTTAAAGTTCCGGATGGAACGTGGTGCCAAGGTGTGGAACTGATCTTGCGCCTTGCCTTGCAAAGTGGTGGCAAAGATCTTGCACATGAGCGCATCATTACTTCAGTAGAGGACCATTGCGATGCGGTAGTGCTTGAGATGTTTCTCCGGGTCCTCATCTCCTTTGAACGGAGTGAAGTGAGACATAGTGAACTTGCGGGGTGGCTCAGTCCGCTTGATCTCGTCAATGAATTGTGACTTGCCTATGTTGGTCATGTCTCTTCGAATACCCTCGTCTGCTGTCTCGATGCGCTGAAAGTCGTGTAGTCGCTCATTGAAGAGCCTCTCCACTTCCTCATAGATTTGCCTTTGTTGGGGTTGTGGCGCCCAAAGTTGCCTCAATGATGATTTGCTGGTTTGCGTTGCTCTCCCCGACAGTCTGCTTGTTTGTTTCGCAATTGCGAGATGTGCTTCTCATCTCTGGCTGGCGAGCGGACTGCTCGTGATTACTCTTGGCGTTGAGTGCCAGTTGAGCTCAATCTTGAGTTAGCTTAAAGTTCTTCATGTTTCTTTTGCTGCCTGCTTTGATGTGAATTGGAAGGAGCTCCTTACGAGCCTAGTCACAAGTCGACATTGCGCTGGGATTCAGATATTGAGTGTCCATCAGAGCAGATCCAACCGAGAGTGCACATCGATTTGCGGGCCAAGCAGAGAGTGAATGCTTCTCTAGGCACCCAAGCGGAAGCGAGCATTTTCTTGGGGGCCAAGACGAAAGTGCACACTACTTGAACACTTAGTTCGTGATAGGTTGAGTGGCTGCTTGCCAAGACGCCTTTGGAAGGAAACTTCGTCTTTAGCTCTTGTTCTGCTTTAGGACATCTTATCGGTAGCGCATCGCATCTCGATGTGTTTGAGGATTTGGCTCACTAAGGTGGTCTGCTGCGCGAGCGCGCTTGTCAAGGCTCCGACCTGTCGGGCCATGCTTGGATCGCCATTGGTAGCATATGGACTTGTTGATTGGCATCACTGCGAGTGGTGGAGATGTAATGAGCAACGGGTACAAAATTCGAGTCAGGACGGGTCGGTTATGCAAGAAAACGGGGTAAAGAAACCTCGATTCAACCACCATGTCCAGTCTGAGCTGGATCCAGTCCGGGGATGTGGGCTCGGTTTGGCTGAATTGGCATTGCAGGCGGTCTAGAGTCTCAAGACCGGGTTGGATGCACTAGAGCGCTGGTTGACCTGTGGGTGACTGGGCTGGAGCGCATTGGGAAGCTGCTGTTTAGGCTTGGACCCTCTGGGCAGCTTGAGGTGCAACTGGGGTTGGGTCAATCCAAATCCACCCATGCCCAACCCGATTTCAAACCTGATCGGGTAGGTTAGAATGAAGGAAAAACCTCCCCAAACCCAACACGATCATTTATTGGGTTAGGTTGGGTTGTTGCCTTGCTCGCCCATGCTAACCTAAACCCAACCCGATTTTGAGTCCGAATTTGTTAATGCATATATTACCCATCTCACTTCATATTATATAAGTTATGTATAAGTTTTGGAATGACTATACTTGAAGTTTATTGTCGGTTTTCATATGGATAATGAATGATAATGTTAATTTTACATTTATTTTGATTGAAGTTTTGATATATGTCTTGTAATTTAATTTCAACTTTGAATGGTTGAAACATTAGAAATAGTCTCCAAGTTGTTTGCTTTAACTTTTGTGTGGATGGTGATGTGTAAATGGAATTTTAACTAATGTTGATGTTGTTTGGTTCAAAATTTGAAAAATCATGCAAAATAAGGTGTTGTAAGATTGAACTCGATGAAGTTGGGCGAACTCTAACCCAACCCGAATAAACCCGAACTCGACTAAACCCGCATGAACCCGAACCCAACCTAAACCCAAGTTGTAAAGGTTGGTTATGGTTGGGTTGACCATCTAACCCGTCCAACCCACTCGAGTTGCACCCCTATGAGAAGCTAGGGCTGCTGCATTCTGGGCTTGGGCCTTATGCCCTTTCCTAGTTGTTTGATAGGAGCATATTTATGCGACTTAGTTAGCTTGTTTTCTTGCATTTACGTAGTTAGTTATTGTTTATTATAGTGATTTAAGCTATTTTTGTGTGTTTGTAGGTTCAAATGGCAAGTGAAACAAGAAAGTGCATTTTGGTGCTTTTTAGAGCAAAATTGAGCTTAAATGGAGTGCATGCATATGGAACACAATGAATGGACGAATTAGGAGGTCAAAGAAGGCTAGGAACCTGTTTTGAAGATGGAGAAATTAATTCAAGACATTGACGATAAGGAATCAGTTACAAGGATGGAACATTATCTGGAACATTATCTAAACCTTATCTTATCTTATCATAACCTTATCACCATCATTTTCTACCTAATTCCAGCTGCAAGGGAGATTCATTTTCATGTAAAGACATTTGAGAACCTGAGTTTTAGAGGACCATATTTTCTCCTAAAGAGTGAAGTTAGAAGTTTGGAAGACGAGCAGATTGCAAGAAAGTGGAATCCGAGTGGAATTTGGACCGTGCTATGCATAACTGCCAACTTCGACAGAGTACCCAGAATTCCTCAGAACGAATCACGTGTCGAGCCATATATGGTTGGAAAGCTCTGGATGTCTAATTTCCACAGGATCTTACAGATTACGATTCGGATGCTTCTAGAAATAGTTATCACTGTTGCAGTGAAGGAAGGTCAAAACAGGAAGATGAGTCCTAGTCGGATTGGGATTCAAGGAAGAAAACGGGACAGCTGTTTGTGCATGTTTCTGGACTTAATTCAGATGGATTAAGGAGTTCTAATGAAGTCTAAACTCTCTAGAAAATCGTTCTTTAGAGTCCTTTGATAATGCAATCAATTTGGGTCGCACAGAACATAACGAGAGATCAGTTTTGGGACACAAGAGCGAGAAGTCAGAATTTGAAGATTGGTGCCGCAGCTTTGGAGGATTCTAGGTGTCTTCAATCTTTATTTTTGATGTTTAATGTTAATTATTTCTATTCAGTTGTAATCATGTGGAACTAATTTCTTTTTAGTTAGAGGCGAATTTGAAGCCATGGACATATGTTTTATATGAATTGATTTCATCCAGTTATTGTTTCATGAATCGTGAATGTGGTTTATTTCTTTGTTTTATTAAGAACTTGTTTATGTATGTGGGTTGAGGGTCGACACTTAATTTGCATGCATGAATTTGATGCTATAGTATAGGGGAATATAACCTAATCGTTATGAACTTATATTCATGAGTAGTAAAGATCGCTTGTCACGATTGTGTTAAGTAAACCCTAGGCTGGAATAACATGCTTTTCATAGTTATGAATGCCTTGTCAATGCTTATGGTTTCCATTGAACTTAATGATCTTTGTTAAATGGCTCTATCATGCGTATTCCATAGTTAGGGAGTTTGATAAAGAATAATTTGGTTGTGATGCGTTATCCATTCAATTCAATGAATCTAGGGAAATCTGAGAATTAATTCGTTCAATACAATTAATCTGGGGCATTGTCGTTCATGGTTTGTCAAAATAATAATTGGAAATCGATTCATTTGCATATGTTTCATGTGTGGAGAAGGGCCCTCTAACTAGCCTCTCACCCATTCAATTCACTCAAATTTGTTTTTATAAAGTTTATTTTCTAAGTTTTTGTTTTAAGTTTCAATTTCGTCAAAATAAATCCCCCTTTTCTTAAGTCTTGTTTATTGAGTGAAAACCTGTTTTCTTTTAGTCTTTTGAGTCTTTTAAGTTTTATTTTCGTCAAAAGCAATTGTTAGGTCTAGAGTTGAGTCTTTTTGATTGTTTCTTGCTGTTTTTAGTGTCTTAAGTTAGTTTTGAGTCTATAGAGTCTAGTTTAGTGTTTTTGAGTCTTATGTTAGTTGATTAGCATCCCTAGTTAATCCCCGGTCCAGAACGATCCCTACTTGCAGCTTTACTACAATTGTCAACAATAGGGTTTAATTTGTGTGTCAAGTTAATTTTCACATCATTGTTGTCGCAGCTTGAGTCGTGATGCCTAAAGCTGTAGCCTTTAGGGTTTGGCTTGGAGCTACAACCATTGTTGCAGTGGTGCCCGACAGAGGGCCTTGCTCCATGCTCAGTCGGGCAGAGCGGCGGAGTGGGGTCGGGTTTCCTTCGTGTCCATGCACGTAGGGCGTGTCATTCGTTGTAGTTTCTGAATTTTCAGCCATGTTCTATTTTTCCCAGGGACGAATCAAAGAACTTTTAAAAATTTTAGTGATTGAGAGTGTACGAAAAAATAGAAGAGGGGAATCCAAAAAGAATTGCGAGAGCTTGGTTTAGATTTGTCTCAAGCTCTCAATGAAAGCACCAATTTGTGGTAGCAAAAATTCCCTGCGTGTAGATTGACGAACTTGTACCTACAAAACAATAAAACACCTTTGATCAAGGCCAAAGATCACGCACACCCAATGAGTCAGCAGGAAGGGGGGAGTTTCACTAATGGATCTCCGATGCCTAAGTCAGTTCTCCAAAAAGAGTGAGTGTTTAGGGCTTGATTTAGCAATAACGTACCATAATTTGGTAGAATGAAGGATATTTATAAAGAGATGGTCGACCATAGAGGAAGAGAATTCGTGCCACATGTCGTCTTCTAGTCGGCCATTGAGAGTCATCTGTTGGATAAAGGAGGAAATACTTTCAAAGATTTATTTAATTAAAAAAATAATATCTTGGAATTATCTTTGGAGAATCCTAATTGATTAGGATGAGGATTCCTTGATTAAAGGAATTGGTCTTCAAGTAGAAAATTATTAAAGAGGGAATTATTCATTAATTTCTCCTTAAATTTCTTGCATTTATCTCTGCTGTTGGCAGCTGAGCTTGGAGAATTCATAGTGAGCAGCTCAGAACATCTTGATGGTAAGGGGGAGGGCCAGGTTGTTAAAATCAAGAAAATGGAATCGGACCTAACCCGAACCGTTTGAAATGGGCCGGGTCCACGGGTTCAGTCTGTTTTTTTTCAAAACAAAAAAATTTGCAGGAGCTCGGAAGTTTTGGAGATTATATATATGAAATTATATATGTGAAATTTCCAAAAGACAAAAATTATAGTTTTAATTTATTTTGTTTCATGAAGTTCAAAATATATACATGTATTTCTTTTTTTCTTTTTCTTGGCAAGACATATACATCAGTATCTTATGTTGTGATGATTCGTCCCTAATTTTATTGTATTTTATTTGCCAAATGTGTGAATTGACCAAAATACCGCTGAATGAGCTAAGTGGAAGTCCTACATGGATGTTTTAACTCTTTTTGAATTTTGACTTCTTACTCGTCTTATTATTGTAATACTCTTCACTACGAATGCGTAAGCGTGAACATGACGTGTAACAGAAATGTTACGTACGTTTTAATCCAAAGGCAAAATTGTAATTTTTGCACCCACGGGTGTTTTGTTTCGAGAAGATTTTTATTTTCTATTTTGGTGAATTGGGATGTGTGCCTTGAGGGATCCCATTGTCCCCTTCTAATTTTGGTAACCTTTCAATCTCTCTCAGACAACTCTCTCTCTCTCTCCCTCATTTTTTCTTCTTTCTTCCCCGTAAAAAAAAAACTCACACTTAGACAAACAGTGGCCACGCCACTTCCTTCGAACCGAGCCAAACCATCACCACCACCTTGTTCATCTCAACTCACTGAGCTCAACCGTACAAACCAATTGTCCAAACTCCCCTCCAATCAACGGAAAAGGCACACGGAAGAACCGGGCCTTCCCGGCAAGTTTCTCACAAATTCCAGCCAAGGTGAGACTTCTAACCACCGCCATTAGCTTCCTCTTGTTGAGCAGATGAATTTTCATACTAAACTCGTGTGTTTTGGAGCAGATCCGACCTTGGTTTTAGATCGAGACTTTCTGGCCAATTTCAAACCATTCCAGATCACTTTTTAAACTCCAAATAGCTATACTCTTGTTCTTCTTCTCTCTAGCTTCATTTTGACATGTAGATTGTGTAAAATGGTTGTGAAATGAACAAATTACGAAGCTTTGAAATTTTTCCAAAAATTGATGAGTTTCAGATGGCGCTGGTGACCGGCTTGAGTTGATGCGGTGTCCGGTTCAGACTGACCTGAACCTGATCCAAGCCCATTCGTGACGGCAGCAAGCCGGTTTAGACTCGGTCCAGACCAGGTATATTCTTTTAACGCTGTTGGGAATATTCTATTAAATTCTAGCATATTCCGTTAACTTTAACGGTAACCGTTAAGTATTCTGTAAACTCTAACAGCGTTAGATAAAGCCGTTAGTTTTGTCAGCAGTCGCTCGTGCCTGGGTGTGATCGACGCATGGGGGCGCGTGAGAGCGCGTGGGGCACTGTGCCGACACTTTTTAGCCCCGTTTTGAGCAAACAAATGGAATTTCAAGTGTTCTCCTTAGTGTTTATGAACTTTGAGTAGTTTAATGATTGGTGTAGTTATTTCCCATATAGGGGAGACTTATTCCTAGGAGTATGGAGGCCAGGCATGGCAAGGTGGCTACTACCCGACTACGTATCAGTGAGTGAGCTGTATTTATGAAACTTGTATTATTTATATTAGTTTCCACTATGGTTTTGTGAACTATTTTCTATCATACCATACTTTTACTTACGAGTTTAAGTATAAAGAATATTATGTTGAGATTTGTGAAATTGTGACGGCATGATCATATGTATTTATATTTGCTCATCATACATGCATTCACCCGGTGTCTAGTACTCGTTCGGACCAAAATCAGCCTTCACGTGTATGTTCACATCCACACTGTTATGCTCACCTTAGATCCATTATAGGTGCCAGCCTGTACTAGTTTGCATTAGGCAGCTAGGACTCGTATATGCTGCGATTAACGTCAGCTTCACGTGATCGTAATATTGAGCATATATCTATTACACCTAGCCTGTTCCATGTAGCTACTTTCTACATAGCCTTGTGTGTCTACATATGTTGATGATCATACTATTATTATGTTGAGATATTTGTGTTTACCCATATCTTTGGCAGTTGTGCTTTTATATTGTTTTGACAATTTTCATACTATACATAGTATACTTTTGGAAAACTATACAGGTTTTTACAGAGAGGGGTTACTTATGTTACGAAAAGCAAAGGTTTTAGGAATGGTTATTTTTGCCCACTCACACTTTCTATTTTGCGCCCCTCCAAGACTTAGTAGATGGACTTGTGGATAGCGAGACTGTTCTGGTTGATGTGGTAGAAACTAACACACAAATTAAACCCTTTTTTTTTTACAATTGTAGTAAGTGTAAGTAGGGATTGTTCTAGGCCGGGGATTAGGAGGGATGCTAATCTACACTAAATGAACTCAAAAACATAAAACTAAACTAAATTGACTCGAAATAGGCACTAAAGGGAAATTTGGACGAAAATTGAACTAAAAAGACTCAAAATACTAAATGGGGGGTTGTTTTGACGAATTTGAACTTAAACAACTAAACTAACAAAAACGAATGAAAGGGTACAAAATAAGGTAAATTCAGGGGGTGAAAGGCTAGCTAGAAGGTCCTTCTCCACACATGACACATATGCATACAAATCGATCTGCAGTTATTATTCCTATAAACCATGAATGACAATGCCCCAAGTTAACCGTGAACTACACTAATTAACCCTCAGATTTTCCTAAGTTCATTGAATTGGACTCAGCGACGCAACCAAATTATTCTTATCAAATTCCCCATATGAACTGCATAATAGAGATATATATCAATGATCATTAAGCTTTGTGAAAATTATAAGCATTGACATGTCATTCGTAACTATGAAATGCATGATACTCTTGCTAGGAATTTACTTAACGCGATTGTGACTAGCAACCTCCACTACTTATAAATATAAGTTCATAACTATTAGGTGAAACTCCCTTATATTTTAGCATCAAATTCATGCATGCAAACTAAGTAGGCCTCCTTAATCAACACACAAGAATAAGTTATCAATCAAACAATTAAGTAAATTGCATTCATGATTTATGGAATAATAACTGGATGTAATCAATTCATATCGCATATATGTTCATGGCTTTGAATTCTCCTCTAGCTAAAACAAAATTAGTTCCTCATGTTTGCAATTAAACATAAACAACTAAAACTAAACATTGAAACAAAGATAGAATACACATAAAACCGCTCCAACAATTCAAAGGTCTTGAATAGCTAGCACGGCTTCAAGCTCTTCTTCTCCTTCCTTCCAAAGCTGCGGCACAAACTGTGTTTTTCTGATTTTTAGGCTCTTGTGTGCTGGGGTTCTGTCAAATTGGTCTTCTTTTGTGTTTTTATGCATCTTCAAGTGATTGAATTATTCAAGGACACGATTTTAAGAGAGTTTTGACCTCCTTAGGAATCCTTATTTTATCTTAATTAAGTGTAGAAAAACGCACAAAATAGCTACCACGTTTTCACCTTGAAACCCAATCCAACTTGGACTTTACTACATGTTTCGACATTTCATCACTAAAACAGTGATAACTAATTCTAGAAGCATCAAAATCGAGATCTGTAAGATCCTATGGAAACTAGACATCTAGAGATTTACAACCATATATGGCATGACATGTAATTCATCTTGAGGAATTCTGGGTGCTCTGTCAAAGTTGGCAGTTCTGCACAACATTGTCCAATTCTCACCCGAATTCCAATTTTGCAATTTCCTTGTCTTCCAAGCTTCTATCTTCACTCTTTAGGAGAAAATAAGGTCCTCTAACAATCAAGTTCTTAAATGTCCTCACATGAAAATCACTCCCCCTTGCATATGGAATTCAGGTGGAAAAGGATGAGGATAAGGTTAGGATAAGATAAGATAAGGTTTTGATGATATTCTTCCCTTGTAGCTGATTCCTTATCTTCAATGTCTTGAATTAATTTCTCCATCTCTTTAGCACATTCCTAGCCTCTTTTGAACTTCAAAAACGTCCATCCACCTTGCTCCATTCATGTGCTATCCATTCCAAGCCCAAAACTGCTCTAAAATGCTCTAAAATGCCCTTTCTTGCCAACTTGGCCATTTGGACCTACAAACACACGAAAATAGCTTAAAACACTCTAATAAATAGAAACTAACTGAGTAAATGCAAGCAAAATAGGCTAACAAAGTCACATAAATATGCTCCTATCACTGGTGTTTAAGACTTCTGCACTAGATAAATGTAGGATTTTCTTCTTCTGCTAGTATGTTTCGTCTATCATACTGAACATCGCCATTTCGATTATTCTGAACAGTGGAAAAGAAATGAAAATTCAAGTCAAATGATGAATTTGAAATCCTTACTGAAGCACAGGACGAATTGGCCATCCAATTGAGTTGCAGGTCAAGATGATGGTGGTGGTGGAGAATGACAGCAAGACTGAGAGTAAGGATGATGGTGGAGATGGTGGTGGAAGTTAGAGGTCGAGATGGTGGTGGAGGTTCGGCTGAGTGTTCCTGAACACTCACCTCACTGACTCAGTTGATCGGCGATTTTTCACAAAGCCATGGATGAACGACAAAGTCTATTTGGATTTGGAGGCTGTGAGTGCGATCTCAAGTTCTGAACTAGATTTAGGTTTTTGTGATTTAATATCAATAGTGGACATTTAATCTCATTTAAATGAGATTAAATAAATGGTTGATATTAAATTAACTAGGTTAAGGTCGGGGCCCCGTGTGTTTAGATTTTTTGACCCGCCCCGCCCTGTTCTATCTTAAAAACATTTGAACCCGCCCTGAATCGCTTGGACCAGGACCGATCTGTGGGTCCAGGGCTCATTTGCCCTCCCCTACTTAATGGTTGAGCAGCGCGTGATAGAAAGTCTGGGCTTCGCTATTTAATAAGGGCATTCTTGTCAATAATGAATAATAGTCCACTTGTCAGCTCCACAAATTTCTGTATTTGAAAAAATTATGAAACAAAAGATTGTCAAGCTAAATTATGTATAATGCCTCAAAAGAAAAATCTCAACACATAATATTCATTCCAAACAAACTTCTTGCATAAAATCTTCATTGACATGTAGAAGATAAGTTTATAGTAGTTCTTATCTCTAAAAGGTTTTGAAGTAGACACTTGCACTAGGAACATTGTAAACTTAGGTAATATGACTTTGGCTTTTGAAATTTTGCAGTATGTTTTAGTGTTCTTTGAGTGGCAACTTGTTTGATTAATTGAGTTAGGCCTCCAAATATGTATTAGACAAGAAATAAAAAAATATTATTTGTACAACACATTTAATCAATAGTTATGGACATGTATTTGTTTCATAAATACTATTACGTGTCAAGCTTGAATGATTGAGCCAAGCTCAAATGTACTTTAAGCTGTCTCATAAAAACTTTCGAGTTGCTCACGAGCTTTACGAGTCGAAATCATGAGTTCAATATATTGAACTCAAGAATTGTAATCGCTCTCATAGAACTAAGTTTTTAGCCCATTATAGGAGTTTGATTCTTATAAAATTAAAGTCAACCTCAATTTTTCTAGTCCACTATGGAAGGCCGAAGAAGTATTTTTTTTTTTTTACAAAGAAAAAGTAGTATTGTAATTTTTTTTTCAATTGACCAAACTGAGCAGAAATCACATTCCATTGCCAAGATACCTTACTATAAAACAAGTTGTTGAATAGATAAACAAAATACTTGAAATAACTAAATTATCCATCATATAAAACACACTTAGCAACCTGATCGACATTTCAGTTTTCCAAATCCATATACTATAAATATTATCGATATTTTTTCTTAACATACTATTAATGTCGTCGATATGGGGTTCATATTTTTTTAACGTCGTCCATATATATTGTCGTTGGTATACTGTCAATACAGTGTCCAAGACAGAATATGTGGTTGAGCACCTTCACCAGAGAGCGAGAGAGAGATAAAGGGGTCACAAGTTGTCAATTTTTTTTAACAAAGAATAATTTTTATACTCTAAAATGCTCTTTGTCAATTGAATTTTTTTTAGTAGAGTGCTTATTACTTGGAACAAGAGAAGTTATTAATAACAAAAGCAAGAGAAAAATTGTGAATAAGATCAACTAGCCTAGTTGATATTACTCGTGATTTTTTTCAGGTATTTAATCCATGATCGACATTTTTTTTATTCCATATGTGATAGTAACACAAGTGAAGAGACGTCAAGAATTGAAATAATTCTAATATGCATGATGTAATAAACACAAGAAGTCAATTATATAAATGACTTTATATAAAAATTATTTTTATACGATATTCTACTAAAAAAAAAAGAATTTGGGACTAAACAAAAAGCCAATCATAATAATTACATTTGAACTCCCTACTCAATGAGAGATTCTTGTGTGTATCTGAAATACAAATGACGTCGCATATCAATTCAATAAAAATTTGCCACATGTACTTTTTAAAGGAAAAATAAAGTATCTTTTATAGTTGGAGTTAGTATTCCAATGGTTGAGTCTAGCTATAAATAAAAAGACAAGTGTCAAGCTTTAATTGGTGTGATGCACAATTGACATGGTGTATCAGATACACACAATAAACTCTTTCAATCATATGAGTCGACCTAAAACCTTCCATTTATATATGAGGATAAATATATCTAGATTCAAGTGCTAATAGCATGTGCTTTATTACTCACATCATCGTTTTACTCCCACGATCCAAAGTTACAAAGCCTAAAACCCTAAGAACAAGGAAAAATCCTTTGTTGTCAGCTCCTTCCTCTGGCCTTAGGGTAGGTGGCAATTCTTGACAATCTTTTTTTGTCTCTTCCTTCTCTCCCTTCCTCTTACTTTTGTTCCAAGGTGTAGAATTGTTGCCGTGAATCATTGTAGTCGTTGGGATAGTTATCGTATTTTGGCCTACGCACGCAACCAACACAAGGTTTTGGCTCTAATTATTACATTCAATATGGGTTTGGAGCTACAAGGTGCGTCAGATTGCATCGAGTTCAAATTTAGCTGGTGTGAAACTATGAGTTTAGCCAATACGACACTATGAGTCTCTTCGGGGGATGTGGAGTGGGGACACTATTTTATCCTTTTAGTCTGATTTTGTTTAATAATTTTGAGAAACTCACTAGGAGTTTACTAGCTTTGGATTTTTCCTTTAGAATAGTTCTTTCATTTTAGTTTTCATCTTGGTGTGTTGGATTTCTTTTAGAATTGTGTGTGAAAGGGTGGAGCTGTTTGATTTACTTCACTCGATGTTTTGGGGTCATGTTGGTGGTTAGGTAATGCGGTTAAACCCACGAGTATTGTATTCTCTGCCCCAATATGCTTTGAGAGTTTTTATTCTCAAACGATCTCTGTGAAACATGAGATTTAGCAATTATATTGTTCCTTGTAATCTTATGATTCCTGATGATCTCGACTTTCAACGAAGTGTTTGAAGTCTGCTCATTGCTCTGCTATTGGTCATAATTTATTGTAATTTTTCAAATCTAATTTGCAAGGACCCTTGTGGGACTAAATTATTTGCAAATATGTATATGTAGTGCCCTTTATTTACATAATTAAATTCTTTGGGATGACGCTTTACCGCAACAATTATGCTTATGTACCCTAGTGCGGGTTCGATCCCCACCGATTTCCCTTTCCCCCAACAACTAACTATTTAGCCTACTAATGTTATTGCTCTACTAAAAAAAAAGAATAAAATTTTTAAATAACTTGTAAATATTAATTATGTTTGGGTGGTGATTTTAACACATCATTTTTTACCATGTGCACACCCTCTATTAATCTTGATTGTTGATTTTACTCTAATTCTTCAATCTATCGGCTAAAAACTTGAGGAGTATGTATTAGGGGTGGGCACGAGTCGTGAAAAATGGTCTGTTAAAATTATTTCTCATTATGTTTTAATGATTTCATACGGATATGTAGTGCCTTTTATTTACAAAATTGTACTTTATTATTATTTTTTTCATCTTTAACATTTACTTTTATATTTTATTTTTGTCATTTTCCTCCACATGAAATATTTTAGTATAAAAAAAAAGTGGGCCTTAAACCCTGTTTGGTATTGCTTTTTTGCACCAAAAGATGTTTTGCTTTAAAGTTAAGTAATAAAAAATATTTGGCAAAAATAAAATATATTGCTTATTTTTAAACAATAGCCTCCAGACAATAACTTTTAAAAGCAGCATGTAGATTGCTTTTAAAAGATGCTTTCATAAAAAGCAAAGACCCTGACCCAAATATCCAGGTGGACACCGGTTATCGAGGCGTGCTGACCATCACTCCGGAGGAATGACGAAGTCATAAGAAATTAATAGAGAAATAATGAAGGAATGTAAATCAGAGTTATGCTAAAATTAATAGAAATACAGAGCGAAAGTGTATGGTGCGGGTTAAGACCCATGAATACACAAATATCAGAGCTAGAAGCAGTAGTTAAAAGATTATTCCCATCCCGTAGGATGGATATAGCACACAACTGAAAAGAAATTAACATACTTCCACTGAGGGTAAAAACGGTAATATCAGCAACAGCCACGCAGTCTCATCTACCAACTAAGATCTAGGTCCTGGAGGGGCGAAAAACAAAGGTGAGTGGGCCAAGTACAGTTTTATAAAACCTTTTCAAAAGTTTAGAATAACTCCTCGCTGTAAAACCCGTAGTTTACTGAAGATATAAGTTTACTAACAGTACTGGTAATAACGAAATAAACGGGCCTACGCCCACAAGGATACGGGTAAAAAGATATCAACAGCAGTATAAAACATCACACTACTTATCGCATAATCAATGTACACAAGTCATGCAGAAAGTAGCTACATGACAGGCTGGGTGTTTAATAAATTACGCTCTAGCACTACATGCACGTGAAGCTGGCGCTAAGCGCGTCACAACAAGTCTAGTCACCAAGACGACCTAGAACAGGTTGGCACCTACGATGGATCCAAAGTGAGCGTGTCGGTGCGTGTGAACATACACGTGAAGCTGGTCCTGGTCGGGACAGTGCTAACACCGTGCAATATGCGTGATAAGTAATAATTTGCTAAAACGTATAGACATGCCAACATTTATACCAAAAGCCAAATAAACATGAGTACTAAGTCATAATAGGCTAGATAAAACATTTCACAATTTTCATAAAACATGGCATGCTATACAAGTCATAAAATCACAGTTAAACACATAATAATATAATATTTGGAGTAAAGAAAGAGCCCACTCACTGGTAAGTAGTCGGATCGTAGCCTCCATACCTCGCTTGAGCTCGTAGCTCCTCGGGATAGGTCTCACCTATATGGGAAGTTACTAAACTAATCATTAAACAAGTATATTCCAATTTTAAATAAGGAAAAGACTCGAAATCCCCTTTGTTTGCTCGTTTCGGGATTTGAAATCGTTGAAAAAGTGGTTCCTGCGCTGCCATGCGCCGCCACGCGCCGCCACAAGGCAGCACGCGCCGTCACGCGCCCACACGTGCCCTCACGCGTCCACACGCGCACTCACGCGCTCGCACGCGTGCCCACGCACCCACTGTTCACTCGCCATTAAAGTTAACAGCGTGTCGTTAACTTTAACGGAATATTCTGTTTGACTGACGGAATATTCTCTAACGGCGTTACAGAATATTCCGTCACCATTAGGGAATATTCCTTGACGATGTTAAGGTTGACACGGAATATACCTTTGGAATATTCCACCGGTTGGACCGGATCTGCTGACGTCACAGACGGGGTTGCTGACGTCAGGACTGGGTTTGATGATGTCACACCTCCGGTGACCACTGCAACTTCCTGCCGCCGTGCGCCGCTCGCCGGTGCCGGAATCTGGAAAAACTCGCCGGAATTTGGAATTTTTCACAGGTTCTTCATTTCTCAACCATTTTTCACCCAAAAGGTGTCAAATTGAAGCTAAGGACGAGAGGGTTTTGAATTTACCTACTAGGGACCCAAAAAGTGGCCAGAGATGGCCGGAATTGGCCTCGAAAGAATCGGCCAAAAATCGAACTCGTCGATCTCGGGGTTTCCTTCACATGCAGGCTCTGGGTTGTGTTCCCAAGGCTTCCAGGGATGGTTTTGTGATGGTTTGAGGTTGATTCGAGGCCTGATTCGAGGTGTTTGGTCGAGAGAAGTCTCGTTGGAGAAGTTTTGAATTTTCTGGGTTTTCTAGCACTGGTTTTCTGGGCTCGTCGAGACTGGATTTTGCTGAAGAAGATGGTGGTGAAGCACACCAGTGCAAAGTTAAACTGGGCTCGGGTGTCCAAAGTAAAATGGTGTATTTGGTTTTCTGCAGGGTGGTATGCACAGAACTTCTGTGTGTGAGTGGGTTTGGTTTCTGCAAACTTGCACGCTTTCTGTGCGGGTGGGTGGTCACAAGAAGGAAGGCAGAGAGTAGTGGAGCAGAGAGTAGACAGAGTTGGTTTGGTTTGGTGTGTGAAAAATTCACACGGTTTGCTAATTTTAAAGGCACCAAAAGTGCACAATCACATGCATGCAAACAGGCATGCACCAACATAGTCTGAACTCAATAGAGGTGCAGAGCACCTTGTTTCAAATGAAACCACGGGAAGACAGCCCACAAGTTCAATCCACTGTTTCAGAAAAATACCGCAATTTGGTAAATTACCAAATTGCCCATGTTCGTAACTTGTTCGTTGCAAGTCTGAAAATGTCCCGTTCGCGTCTACGGGTTCGTAACGAAGTGTACAAGCTGAAAAGTACGCTAAAAGTATGGAAATAAGTCGATAGAAAAATAATTGTCCACGTAGGACTCAATAAGCCTCCAAGGGCATTTTGGTCAATTTACACCATCTGGGAATAAAGTACAATAAAGTTAGGGACGGGATGTAACAAAAGTTAAACCTTTAATGAATATTTTTAATTCCTGTAATACCCTAATTAGTTTTTAAAAATGATATATCCTTCTACACACATTTCCTTCATTGGAAAACAAAGTGACCGCTACCACCTATAACTACTAACTTTACATCACAAATGCCATCGTTGCCCCCACCACGGCCACCACAATTGTCACCACCGCCACCGCCACTGCCACCGCCACCGCCACCAACACCACCATCACCACCACCACCACCACCACCACCACCACCACCACCACCAACACTACAACCACAAAAACTAGCACCACAACCACCATTACCACCACCAACGTTGTTGTCATTGCCTCTATAATCGTCACCACCACCACCACAACCACGATTGCCACCACAACTGCCACCACTTCCTCTACCACCATTATTACTTATGCACCCCAACCACCACACCTCACTTTTGGCACCACCACTATACCCTCAATTGCCGCTGCCATCAACATCACTACTGCCGCCCCCACTACCACTGCAATCGCCATCGTCCCCACCACCAACGACTACAACCACCAACCGTACACTACTACCTCCATCACCACAACTATCGTTGCCACAACCATCGCCAGTGACGTCGTCGCCACCACCACCACAATCGTCAATTGCCACCACTGTCTCTACATCCCAACTACCACACCCTATTATTGGCAGCACCACCATACCTCTACCATTGTCGATGTCATCACCACTGACATCACCGTCGTTGCCATCACCCGATTAATATGTCTATTTTTGTCATTATATACAATTATATCACCTTTACATTAAAATTTACCAAACATTTTTACATTGTTTTTCATACCCAGAACACTTTTATAAATACAGTTTATCAAACACTCAATTGCTTTATTTTACAGCTGATTATTCTTAAAGCACATTAGAAGCAGTTTATAAAAAAAAACACAACAATCTCAAACATGCTCTTAATTTGCATGTTCATGTTGAAGTAGGCAATCTTGCCTACTTTGAGTAGTATGCAAAATTTGCTTACTCAATTATCTACAACATTTAAGCTAATATATGGCACATCAAAAGGAGTTTGCCTACTCAATTGCCTATACAATTAAAGTGCTCTAAGAGGTGTGACATTACTTTCTCAATATGTGAATTTATCTTTTTAAAAAAATAAAGGAATTGAGAAAGAGACAACAACATTGCTTATATTGACATTTTCCTCGTTCGAAATAGTACCTGTTTAGTGTTAGCGGTCTACGTACTTCCGAGACTGATGAGATGGACAGAACCCCACGTTACGACTCGAAAACCACAGATTTTATCAATTAAATCTTTTCCCAACCAAATTAATGAACATTGCCACACTAGTTTCAAACGCTATTTCGCGATATATTTGGAATTTATTGCCAGTAAACGAAAACCATTTCGTGACTTTAAAATCCCATATCGCAATCATGACCTGTTCACTGTGTCACGTGATATATAATGAATTTGTACCGTGAGTAGCCCAGTGGTATCTCTCGTAATATTTCACAAAATCTGGGGTCAAACTTTTGTGGGGTCCGTCCGAGAGAGCTTGTCGTTTATTAAGGGGATATGATAGTAGTGAAAACCGCTTTCCAGGTTGAGTTCACCTCCTTTTCAGGTTAGCATTATCTTAATTTCAGCCGTTGATGTATTCAGAAAACTCAAAAGTCAAACTTGTTTGATAAATCCAACGGCATGGGTTGCGGGTACACCATTTACTGCAATTTATTTGATTTCTGCTCTAGGTCTGGTTCTACTCTTAGCCGAAGGACAGTTGTCAGCTACAGATTCCGCGCCGATGAACTCGACAAATGTAGCCGGCTAAGTGGGGCCCACCTCCATTCGCATCTACGCATAAGTCCGTGTGCAGATCATGTGAAGCTATCACAAGGTACGATAACCTATTGGTTGATAAGTAGAGGAGATTGATAAGCAAAATGGCGTATCATCCTCCTTATCTGTCGCCTCCTATAAAAATCACCCATTTCTGCAAGTTTAATGTCTCCTTTTCTCTCTCTCAATATATATAAATACAAAAATTTTCTGGAGAGAGAAAGAAAGAGAGTTTACTATAAGTTTCTAGAGAGAGAAAGCTTTCTCCGAGCTCTGTCTGTCTCTCTCCTCTTCTTCTTCTGGATGTGTGGCTGTTTGTTCTGATTTGGTTCTCAAGGTGCGAGCTTCTCTCTCTCTCTTCTGGAATCTCAACTTTTAATTTTTCTCTTGAAGTTTTTATTTTTATTTATTTTTTCTTTTGGGTTGATTTTTTTGGGGTTTTTCGAATTTTCGAAACCTTTTTCTTTTGCATCTTCGATTCCCACATGGGTCTTGAAAAAGCTGCTTTCTTTGCCTCTTTGATCCCCAAAAAAGTTCAAAAAATTGTTTCTCTTTCGCTTAAACCTGAATTTTATGAGTGAAAATATCTGAAATTATTGGCAAAAATGGTGTTTTAGCTTTGTGATCTAGTTCTGGGTATGTTCCATTTGAATTTTTTTTTTTAATTTTGATTTTTGAGCTGTTTAAGTTGACCCCTTTTCATATTTCTGTGTAATTTTTAATTAATATTTTTAGTTTTTGCAGATCTAGTTATATTGTTAGAGATATTTCTGGTTTTGGAATCAAAGAGGGGACGGTCAAGATGTCTTCTCTGAGTAGGGAGCTTGTGTTCCTGATCTTGCAGTTTCTCGATGAGGAAAAATTCAAAGAGACTGTTCACAAGTAGGGCTGACTTCTTTATTTTTAAATTAATTTTTTTAATTAATGCGTTTTTACTGGCGTAATTGTTGATTATGTACTGATATATTGCGTCATTAATTGCCTTTATGGTGTAAATACTAAATAGGCTAGAGCAGGAATCTGGGTTTTTCTTCAATATGAAATATTTTGAGGATGAGGTGCATAATGGCAATTGGGATGAAGTTGAGAAGTACCTCTCCGGGTTCACTAAAGTGGACGATAACCGCTATTCCATGAAAATCTTTTTCGAGATAAGGAAGCAGAAGTATCTCGAGGCATTGGACAAGTAAGCTTACAATGTTTCGATTTCAGTTCATTGATAACTTTTGTGGGTTGAATTGCATGATCGGTTTTGAGGAATTGTATGGTTGAATTGCATGTAATGTGACTGTTTGGACTTTATAGGCATGATCGGTCCAAAGCCGTGGATATTCTAGTAAAGGATTTAAAGGTTTTTGCCACATTCAATGAAGAGCTTTTCAAGGAAATCACTCAGCTCTTGACATTGGAGAACTTTAGGTATGAGAATTCCGTTATATGACTAAAGTCTCTGTAGAAAACAGTTGTAGCAAATGTACTAAAAAATGGTCTCTTGCATTATAATAGGGAGAATGAACAACTATCCAAGTATGGAGATACAAAGTCTGCCAGGGCAATCATGTTAGTTGAACTTAAGAAACTGATTGAAGCGAATCCCTTATTCCGTGATAAATTGCAGTTCCCAAACCTTAAGAATTCGAGGCTACGGACTCTAATTAACCAAAGGTAATTACTCTGAAACCACAACTTCAGTTATATATAATATTAGCTGTGCACTTCATTGTGACTTATGGATATTGTTGCAAATACTGGTCTTGCTTTGATGTTTTCAACGTATGGAAGGAGTGCTTTGTCTTCCGTTGCATTCAGAATGAAAATTTCATCAAGTTGATAGCACTAGCTAATGAGTTTATCGTTTAAGTACATTGTCTATGTGGCTAATCAAAAAGTTGGTAATGGCTTGAATTCTGTGAAAGCAAAAAGCAGTCATTAGTATATGGTTCATTACTACATAGCACAGGGGCCTGGTGACAGTTGTACATCACTGCTTGATTCCAGCTTCTAGTGTCAGGATTCTTTTTTCTTGTTGGTGAACGGTGTCAGAAGTTTCCACACACCAGTAACTATCATTTGTGCAAATTGTGACCTTTCTGGTTCTGCTGAGAGAACTAATTTTCCTTCTGTAAATTCAAGCTTAAATTGGCAGCATCAGCTTTGTAAGAACCCAAGACCAAATCCAGATATAAAAACACTTTTTGTGGATCATTCATGTGGACAACCGAATGGTGCGCGGGCACCATCACCTGCAAACAACCCACTGCTTGGATCCTTACCAAAAGCTGGAGGGTTTCCTCCACTAGGTGCACATGGGGTAAGCAATCTAGCTTAACTGTTGATACGCTAATTAAGTAGACACTTTGTTATTATTAACTATTTGTTGATGTGCTTGGCTTTGCATTTTCAGCCTTTTCAACCTACAGCAGCCCCGGTTCCAATACCCCTTGCAGGTTGGATGTCTAATCCTTCCACTGTTACTCATCCAGCAGTTTCTGAAGGAGGAGGTATTGGTCTTGGTGGTCCATCAATAACAGGTATTGCTTTTTTTAATACTCAAGCTCTTAGTTTTCATTTATCATGATCCTGATAAGATGGTTTTTGATTGTGGTGCTTCATGATCCCGATAAGATGGTTTTTGATTGTGGTGTTTCATTGCCTTGTATAGCTGCCTTGAAACATCCAAGGACTCCTCCAACTAATCCTTCTGTGGAGTACCCGTCTGGGGATTCTGATCATGTTTCTAAAAGAACAAGGCCGATGGGGCTGTCTACTGAAGTATGTACATACTTGCAAAGATCAAACTTTGAATGGTGATCGCTATATTTGTCCTCATTACCTTTTATTTGTATTTGACAGTTTGTTCTTTCGTGCAGGTTAATCTTCCTGTTAACATGTTGCCAGTAACATTTCCAGGGCACGGTCATGGTCAAGCTTTGAATGCACCTGATGACTTGCCTAAGAATGTCACACGGACTTTGAATCAGGGTTCATCTCCCATGAGCATGGATTTTCATCCTTCACAGCAGACTTTGCTTCTTGGTTTGTGTTTTTTAAGTAGCTCCTTATATTTATTTGTATACCTTCGGGCTCTACAGCTATGTTTGCTAATTGGTTTTTTTCCCTTAGTTGCTTGGTGCTCATAATTGACTGTAGATTGTTCTCTATGTGATGCTTCAGTTGGTACCAATGTGGGGGACATAGGGCTGTGGGAAGTTGGATCTAGGGAGCGACTAGTTTTAAGGAACTTCAAAGTATGGGATCTTAGTTCATGCTCAATGCCCCTGCAGGTCTTTCCCTTTCTATCCTTGTTCATATTTGACATAGAAAATTGTGTGCACTGTATTTTTTGTGGATGTATGAGTTGGTTGACTGAAAAGTAAATTTGTCTTCGTGAAATTCAGGCTGCTTTAGTTAAGGATCCTGGTGTATCTGTTAACCGTGTGATTTGGAGCCCTGACGGTGCTTTATTTGGTGAGCATACTGAAGTAACTGTGGCAAATGTGATATGGCTTTATAATTATTTAAGGATAGAATTAGATCCTAATTATTGTATCATTTGCAATCCAATTATAGGTGTTGCTTACTCAAGGCACATTGTTCAAATATATTCTTATCATGGGGGTGATGACGTACGACAACACCTAGAGGTATATACTGAAGATACTCTTTCAACTTTTTCCACTTTTGTTTTGTTATATCTGAGTTTTCTGTATTAATGGTGAGTCTGAAATTACTGTCGTAGATTGATGCACATGTTGGAGGAGTAAATGATCTAGCATTCTCCCATCCTAATAAGCAGCTTTGTGTGATTACTTGTGGGGATGACAAGACCATCAAGGTTCGTTAGTTGTCTAACATGTTTGCTTGTCTCATTGGAAGAGCGTTTTCTGTTCCTTTCTGATTTCCTTCAAAAATTTAGGTGTGGGATGCTACAACCGGTGCAAAACAATATACTTTTGAAGGTCATGAGGCTCCAGTTTATTCTGTCTGCCCACATTATAAGGAAAACATTCAGGTGTTGTGGTATTTTATTTTGGTTTTTCATTCTTACTAATTACACCTCGTGTTTCTGTCTCTGGTGCCCGTCTGTCCTTATCTTTTGATACTCATTGTTTGCTGTTATCCTTCAGTTTATCTTTTCAACAGCACTGGATGGAAAGATAAAGGCTTGGTTGTATGACAATTTGGGATCTCGAGTTGATTATGATGCTCCTGGTCGCTGGTGCACAACCATGGCTTATAGTGCTGATGGTACAAGGTTAGTATACTTAGCTCAGAGTTTCCTTTTTCCTTTTGCTGGATGAGCAAACTATATGGTTATTTATTTCTTTTCCTCGTTTTTCTTTGGCGGTGGGTTGCAGGCTATTTTCATGTGGGACAAGTAAAGATGGTGAGTCATATATTGTTGAATGGAATGAAAGTGAAGGGGCTGTGAAGAGGACCTATCATGGCTTTCGCAAACGTTCTTTTGGTGTTGTGCAATTCGATACTACTAAAAACCGGTTTTTGGCTGCTGGTGATGATTTTTCTATTAAATTTTGGGACATGGACAATATTCAACTTCTGACAACTGTTGATGCTGATGGAGGCCTCCCAGTAGGTTCATTTCCTTTAAGTAAATTGAAATAATAGAATCTAAAATACCAGCTGCTCATCTTCTTTACCCTTCCTAATTCCTAGGCAAGCCCTCGTATCCGCTTTAACAAGGATGGCACTCTCTTGGCTGTTTCTGCCAATGAGAATGGGATTAAAGTTTTGGCAAATGCAGATGGAATGCGGTTGTTGCGAACATTTGAGAATCATCTTTCTTATGATGTGTCAAGGACCTCTGAAGTTGTGACGAAGGTATTTTTATTAATTTTGCCTGCCTAACATATAATTAAGCTTATCCTTTATTAACTTAAGCATGCCTAACACTCAACCTCTTTCAGCCTGCAATAACCCCAATTCAAGTTGCTGCTGCAGCAGCAGCAGCTGCTAGCAGTGCTGGACTGGCTGAAAGAAGTGCATCTGCTGCTGCTCTTTCTGGAATGGTTCGTTGTAGATTCTTATTCTTTTGTGTTGATTGGACCGTCATTATTTTGCTTGTTTCTAATTGCATTTTGATATGCAATTACCCTCTCATGGTCATTTGTTGTTCTCAAGTCAGACTTCTTTTATTATATGTAAATTAGAGTTTAAAAATACCTACACTTATGATTCTTTTAATTAATCAAACATTATTTATACCAGAATGGAGATGCTCGGAACTTGGGGGATGTGAAACCTAGAATAGCTGAAGAATCCAATGACAAATCAAAGATTTGGAAACTCACTGAAATCAGCGAACCATCTCAATGCCGTTCCTTGAGGCTACCTGAAAACATGAGAGTGACCAAGGTATGATATTTGCTAACTGCCTGTATTCTTGGAACATTTCACGTCTATTCATGGATTTGTATGTTCTTGGTCTGGTTTATGCTTTTCATGGCACTTTATTAATACTTCATTGTGTTCTATGACTTACTGTGTAAATATTTGTATGTTGTAGTCTTGGAGCATTTACTACAGTGTACAACTTACTGTGTGTGTTCATCGACGAAAATATTACGACCTTTTTCTTGGCCATGATCATATGCTTCTCGGAGTGAATGATTATTTCTGTTCATAGTGGTTTATATATGAAACAAATAATAATTTGTTTTCAGAGTGGCGCTTCACATGATTTCAAACTTCAAAAACATGGAAGTTAAATTAAGACAAATTCTGTACCAGGAGCAACTTAGTTATAACTTATATATGACCGTTTGTTATTATGTCTTTATCATTCAATATGACAAGAATGCTTCCCACTTCCTATATTAAGTACAGGTTGTTCCCAATGGTTTGATTCATCGCATTTTTACAATTTCTTTTCTTGGGCTGTATCAATGTGGTGACTGGGACAGGTACCTTCTGTCTGCAATATAGTCTCATTAACTTCCTTGATGTTTACAGATATCGAGGTTAATCTATACTAATTCTGGAAGTGCAATTTTGGCATTAGCATCAAATGCCATCCATTTGTTATGGAAATGGCAGAGGAGTGAGCGTAACTCTACTAGCAAGGTGTGTAGATGCATAGTAGTTTCCATCAATCATTTGATGTTTTTTTCATCATAAATTTAAAAGACGAGCCTCATAATGCCAAAACAATTTTTGTACCCTTCAGGCAACTGCTAGTGTTTCACCTCAACTGTGGCAGCCATCAAGTGGGATTCTAATGACCAATGATATTACTGACACAAGTCCTGAAGAAGCTGTTCCTTGCTTTGCTTTGTCCAAGAATGACTCTTATGTAATGTCAGCATCTGGTGGAAAGATTTCCCTGTTCAATATGATGACATTTAAGGTAGAGCGTCTTAAAAGTAGTTAGCCCGGTTTTTTCCCTTTTTCCATTTTTCATCTGACTAATCACAATTTATTTTTGGCGAGTGCAGACAATGACAACTTTCATGCCGCCGCCACCTGCTGCAACATTTCTTGCTTTCCATCCTCAAGATAACAATATTATAGCTATTGGAATGGATGATTCTACAATTCAGATATATAATGTCCGCGTAGATGAGGTATGATGACATACATATGCAATTTGTCTTGGAACTTGCTGTTTGAGATGGTTCTTATTTAGTTGTAATTTTCTTGGTGCAGGTTAAGAGCAAGCTTAAAGGCCACTCTAAAAGAATAACTGGCCTAGCATTTTCTCATGTACTGAATGTGCTAGTTTCATCAGGAGCAGATGCTCAGGTATTAAAACTTAATCAGCTTTTGTACCATGAATTGAATCTGACTCCCATATATCTTTCCTCGACAAGTGTGCTATAACCGAAGTAAAATAATTTATCTGAGGCATTGAAAAAACAACTGTTCATGTAGGTTACTTGCAAATTTATGGTATTTTATTACTACTCATATCTTATAAGGATAACGGTGTGTTCTAGTTTCTGATCCAACATGCATTCATTTTACCTTTTCAAACTTGTTCAGTAAAGCTTTCCAGTGACTCCAGTTTTTCTTTTTGAAGAATTAATTCAATTGTTAAATTTAGAATTGCCCCGACATATGCATTTCTGTAAATGTAATCAGGTCCATGTGAAAAAAAAAAATACTGAAATCACTAATGTTCGTTTGGTTATTATCTTTTTTCTCATTTCTTCAGCTTTGCGTATGGAACTCTGATGGATGGGAAAAGCTGAAGTCCAGATTCTTGCAGCTTCCAGCTGGGAGAACAACAGCTTCACTATCAGACACGCGTGTACAGTTTCATCACGACCAGCAACAGTTCTTGGTTGTGCACGAGACTCAACTTGCCATATATGAAACAACAAAACTAGAATGTGTAAAACAGGTAGATTTGTCTCTTGGAACATTGTTGTGAAGATTTATCACCCTCCCTTATAATTGTTTTTTTTTTTTAAATTAAAATTATTTTTTCCCCTGCTTTTTAGTGGGTCCCACGTGATTCTGCTGCACCAATCTCTCATGCAACATTCTCGTGCGATAGCCAGCTTGTATATGCCAGCTTTTTAGATGCAACCGTGTGTGTGTTCAGCGCTGCAAATCTCAGACTACGGTGTCGTATTAATCCTTCTGCTTATCTTCCTGCTAATGTCAGGTAATTCCCGCTCTCGATTTCAATGGTGCATTAATTTTAGCTGAACCTTAAGTGCACACATGTTTTACGCACTATAATTTGAGAGATGGGCATAAACTAAACAATTTAACATGATTCTTAGTGCACTATAATTCCAGATCCATGTGATAAGAATATGGATGCGCCTGACTGATTTATACTATAACGTAATCTAGTGGTATAGCTAGAACTTTCACATATAACGAATACGTAATTTGCAATGTTTTGGTAAAACTAAATTAGGTTTGTGATAGCTGTTGAAAATTCCAACCCTTTGGTTCCCCTTTGCCGCAGTTCTAATGTCCAGCCCCTCGTGATTGCGGCGCATCCGCAAGAAGCAAACCAGTTCGCATTAGGACTATCGGATGGTGCTGTTCATGTCTTTGAGCCCCTTGAATCTGAAGGCAAATGGGGTGTGGCTCCACCAGTAGAAAATGGGTCAGCAAGCAGTGCGCCGGCTACTCAAGTTGGAGCTGCAGGATCGGATCAAGCACAGAGATGATCAAGTGGCTGGCAGGGCACAAGTTCTTTTACATGCTTGGCTTGCTGGCCTATTCCAAATACAGGTATGCTTTTACATTCGACTAGTTTCTATTTTCGATACGAGCAATATATTTATTCGCTGATCAATCCAATCTGGAGCAATCATTTGACACTTTTTTGCCTGTTTTTTCTTGACACGTTTTCATTTTGCGTTGTTGCAGTTGTGTTCTTCATGCAATGTAATTTAATCGAGGAATGATGTGCAGATATGTAGATTTAACAAGTTGGTTCAGAATCTCAAGTAAGGTAAATGCAGTAGGAGTATTGGCAGTGAAATGTATTTAAATTATGTGTCAGAAATGAAGAGTTTTACATTTCTCCGGTATGCTTTTCTTCCAATTGATGATCATGAATATAATTCTAGTTAAATTGCGTTGCTGTCATGTTTTTCATTTGTCTTTCCTCCGTCGTTAGCTGGATGTTAGACTTAACCTGCAAGTCATTGTTGGATAATAAGATTTCAGTTTCTCCTTATGTGCAAAATAGGGCGCAGCCTATGAATCTTTGATACGAGTTCTGTTGCATCAGTGATAATTTTCATCCATGTTCTTGTGTGTTTGGAAAAGATCAAGTGCACCGAGAAAAAAAAAACGACATAGAACTTGTACATGTACCATAAAAATGCATACCCTCGTACAAGCGCTACATACCATGCCGGAAATTCAGTTTTTACAGGCACTACATAGGATTGTTTTTACAATGTGAAGACAAGTTAGATCACAATTTGTACACAAGCTTTTTCAGACTCAACTCCATACTAAGAAAATAAACTCCATGCCGGAATTCAAATGAATTTGATGTCCCGTCGGCATATATAGATACGAAAGAAAAAGGCTTTTCGGAAGTTTGTCTCGTGTCACATTCACATTTTGATCCTCTTTATATAGTAAAATTGAAAATAGCTTTCATGAGTTACTTAAGGGAAATTTTACCCAAAGGCGACGACGGACCCTAACTTTATGCATTTACCTATGCACCCGAGGTCCCATATTGGATACCTCGATGAGCGAGCATAGTCGACTCCCAAAATCAATTTGATGGGAGTGCAGGGAACAAGAAGCAGTGGCGCCAATGGGACAGCAGCGACGAGATTGTTGCCAATGACCTCTACAGCAAAAATAAAAACTGAAATAGTGTCCCTAATTTTTAAAGTCGTGATATGTTGGACATGGCCAGGAAATTTCAAATTAACTTCACAGGAAAGGAGACTTTCAGACTTTGAACAACATCAGCAGCCAAGTTTGAATTGGCTTCTGTTTCGGGCCACATATCTTAACTGGTAAGACAATGATGCCCTGACCAATCCCTTTGTTGAACAATTCTTTAAGGTCTTGGGGAAGATCAGCCTGTTATCCCAGAGTAACTTTTATCCGTTGAGCGACGGCCTTTCCACCCGGCGAGGAAATAGAAAAGAGATGTCGGAATACCTTCCCGAAGAAATTATAATCCAAATTCTTGTTAGGCTTCCCGCCAAATCTTTGATCCGGTTCACCTGTGTCTGCAGATGTTGGAACTCCCTCATTAAGCACACTAGCTTCATCAACGCACACCTCAACCTGAACCTAAACAAAACCAGCAATAATAATACCCCTTCGATCCTTCTCAGGCACTGCCCCAAGGATCCCACAGTCGAGCGCTATTCTCTACATTTAGACAATGACTCCTTCCAAGAGCACTCAAAGCCAGAGCTTCCAGTTCAGAGCTTCAACGAGTGTTTCCGAATCGTGGGCTCGTGCAACGGATTACTCCTCCTCTCCGACGATTACCTTACAGACACCAACACTTGTATTCTGTGGAACCCCTCGGTTAGAAAGTTCGTCACACTCGCAAAGCCTCATGCGCCAAACTCGCCCTATTATTCTGTTTATGGGTTCGGCTTTGATTCGAAGAACAACGATTACAAGGTAATGAAACTGGTGTATCTCCGCCGCGATGATCAAAGCCAAGCTTGTCCTGAAGTTGAGCTCTATTCACTAAATTCAGGGTCTTGGAAAACCATTACAGCAGCAGCTCCGAATTATGTGATCCCTGAGACAATTTGGTCTCAAGTTTTCGTCGACGGAGCTGTCCACTGGATTGCGTCTTGTCGAAAAGAAAATGGCCTCCGCAATGTAATTTTGGCATTTGATGTGAGTGGTGAGATTTTTAAAGAGATCGAGTTGCCAGAAGATTTGTTAGCGTGCGAGTTGCCGACCAAGTACATGACCATTTCAGCTGCTGGAAAGTCTATTGCCGTGAAGCACTACGATCACAAGAGACATAGTATTTGGGTTATGAGAGAGTATGGGGTGGTGGATTCATGGACAAAGCAATTCTCTATCGACACAAATGCGATCCCGACGACTGTCCGACTAGTACAGGTTATGGGGTGCCGGAAGAATGGTGAGTTCCTGTTAGAAATGTACGACTTTGGAGGGGTCTCTCATGATTCTAAAAACAACAGAAACCAACTTGTAGGAATTCATACAGATCCAGGGTATTCATGTATTGAATACTACACGGAGAGCCTAGTTTTACTCGATTCAACAATCGTCGACGAAAACTAGCCAGGAACAGGAAGCTTTAATTTTCACTTTTCATTGCATTACAATCTCCTTGTATGTGTGCGTCTGTATAAAACTTAGATGCTGTACTCGGAGTTTATAAAACGCATACAAATCACTGTTCAAAAATAATTATTATTAAATAAAGTTGCTTGTATCTACTTCTTTAGATGCTGTACAAGGAAACAATCGAAAGCTGCGTAACTTCAAGCCGATATATACAACAATCATTTTGATAGAATGCCAAAGCTTTTAGAAAGAGATAGAAGCGCCGCGCATAGGAAGCTTATCCACATTTTCTTCCATGACAATTCGATGTCGGAAGAAAGCATCACATGAAGCACGGAGCAAATTTCTAAACCTCTAGTTCTAGACAGATTTGGAAACCCACACCCATTTACCAGATGTTTTCCTTCCGTAGTGTTTTTATCTGCTCATGCTGCCAGAAGCTTAATGTTACAGACTTCGATTACCTTCAGAACTATTCAGGCCGGAAGTTTACCAGGTTTGGAAGGTCAGTTGACTGAAGCTTCCTTATTTCGTTTGCTGTTACCTTGCAGGACTCCAATGTCACAGATTTCAAATTCTTCAGCGTTCTCAAATGCTTGAGTCCAGAATTTGTGATACGGGAATTTGATACGTTTAGAGAGATCAATCCTGTCAGCCCTGCATTACCATACAAGAATGTGACAATTAAAGATAATAATGACAGTAACCAATAGAATTGAAGTTTGAAGTGTCCCGTTGCTTTACAGAATCAATATCCGACCAAGGGTTTATGGATACGAGTGCACTCTCAGAATCCTTTTGTTAGCTTTCTGATACTGCCAGCTTTAAAACTTAGGCAGAGAAGCTACGGAAAAACCTTAGTAATACGTAGTTTTAGATACTACGACAATCCAATGGCTTGGATTATTACCTCCAATTTTAAAGGTTAAAAAGGCAGTAGTATCTAGTACTACATGTTACTAAGGTCATACCCGAGAAACTATAACTTGCCTCAATTTTTTCTAAACAAACAAACAGGTATGCCTTACTAATACTTGGAAGGCACTCCAACCAACCCTCTCTCCCTTTCTCATGGCCATCAAGGCACGTCAGGGTTGAAAAAGAACGCATGCATGCAATTGTCATGGTCATGATTGCAAAACAAACAGACATTCCCAGTAGCTACGAAAACTATGAAAAGTCAGCTAATTACAAGACAGTATATCTCAAGAAGACAGTCACCAATTGAAAATAAAATTTTGACCACATACTATCCTCCAAATAGATACCGGCATTGTCAACAATGGGTATACATTTATATCCTCAGCACTTAAAATTCCCATGTTTGCCTCGCTAAAATGGTTCATATCTCAAACACTAGTATGCTACGATTTAATAGCCAACATAAACCAAAGTTTGAGAGCATACCAGAAATCAACTCCAAGGTTTTATCGGACAGGTTGTAGTTCTGTGATAGATTCAGTAGGGTCAAGGATGAAAGATCTTTGATATTCTTTATTCCAGCATCCGTCAGTCCTCCACCACATATTTCAAGGGACTTCAGGTTTTTGAAGCCTGAAAATTGCAACACAATGACGAAAATTGACCTAGTTTAAATCTTGGTCAAAACAAAACTTCAAACTGTTTTCTGAAAGTAATCTGCTACACTATGACCAAGAGCCTCAAAGATTAATAATTAAAAGACCAGCATTGCCCATATTATTTCCACATTCTGCAAGACTTACCAACAGCCTTTAGCATGTTAGTTATGTACTTCATCTGACATAATAATGCAACTATCATACCCAAAAACTTAGAAATCTAAGTTATCAAATTGTCATTAAAATGATAATTTGACTAGTGCTCTATAACTATATTCTCCAGTATATTTCATCTAATTTCCAAACCAAAAAAATACATGTAAGGTCAGTTTGATGAACCCAACTCTAGTGTACAAATGTTAAGCCTGCTACTTCGGCTGAAACAACTTCCAGATACACTAAGAAAATAAAGAATGGTACTCGTCACCCTGGAATATAAGGGTAACGTCATCCAAATCACAGTTCTGAACATATGAAAATCTCGTCACTCTGGTACTATCAATTGGCCATTAGTTTTTGGCTTTTGGCTTGTGGGAATTACGGTTTTTGTGTCTTTTTGATCTAGTCACAAGTCCAAGTGATACGTCATATAAAAATAACCTTGAGATATATGTGAATGATGCCAGATTCTGAATAATTGATGGCAAACTTTTCTTAAATGTGAATTCGATGTGAAGGCTTGGTCATTGTATTGTGATTCGCCTAAATCTAAACTACCCTGCATCACAACGGGCTTTCCAGCTTCCATACAAACTGCACTTCAAAATGTCAATTTTGAATCAGCAGATCCAGAAATGCACCAAGCAGTGGTTTGTGTGTATGTCATTAATCAATAACTCACATGTGGCTTAATTTAAGTAAATGAACCATCACAGTGTTAACATACTTCGCAGATAGTTTGTTCCAGAGTCTGTAATTCGAGCTCCAAATAGATCCAGGTGTGTCAATCCAGTCAAACCTGCATCCAATAGGAAAATACGTGTAATATTCATAGACAATCAGATTGCTTGCTGGGCAGTCATAAACCTTGGAAAGGACCTCTGAAATTTTGTCAGGAGGCAAAACCTAGTTAACATACTACTATACATCAGAATGCAGTTTTCATCTAACCATACTTGTAAGAGCTGCCAGTCCAGTATCTGTAATTTGGCGGATATCCAAATTAAGGGATTTAAGAGATGAGAGCCCAGACAGTTTTCTTAAACCACTGTCGGTTACAGCAGTGAACGAAAGATTTATACTTTCAAGATTAATTAAACCTACAAAAAAACAACAATCAGATTAAGGAATAATAAAATCCACAAACTAAAACTTAACAGTACAAAGCATAGATAATTTACCAAAAGTACAAACATGTTCACTTGATGGCCAAGACAATTTATTAAAAAACTACGGATAAACCAAGTACAACTAAAACTACAAAATTCTCTGTTTTAAATTCTGTGCCTGTGTCTTTGTGTGGGTGCGCAGGCGGGCGGATGGGGCAAGAAATTAATCAAATTCTGTATGGCCACAAACCATAAATTAAAGGTAAACATATAACCTGACAGATGGCGAAGCCCACTGCTTCCAACTTCAGTATCTGACAACTCCAAACTTTTCAAATGTTTAAGGCCTAAAAGCATATGCACAAATACCAGCATTCATCAGAGTCTAGGGTGGAAAGTAGAAGAGAGGAGGTACCCTCTGAAGATTTTTATGCTCTAATTTCATAGGCATGGCTATAGAATGGAAAACTACTCAAAATATGTTGCCGTACTTAAAATTGTAAGCATGATTCTAACCCAAAATATTACACTTCTGCAAGTCATGCCACCAAGATACAATATAAGCAGAACCACAATGCAAACTCCTGAAAGTGAGTTATAATACGGTTCCAGTACACATTCACCTAGATGGTTCTTTAATTGGGTACCACAGGTTGTATTGGGTGTTAACAATAAAAAAATCAATGGTTGATATTGTTAAAAATTTGAATTGACAGTAGATTCAGCAGCCGCCAAGAAGAATTTAATATGATAATTTTATTTATAAAAGCTTATAAAAGAAAGAAAGCCACAATAGATATATTATTTTATCTGAGCACTGCCCGTGTAGGGTCATTTTTGAAATTCGCATAAAATCATTAAAGGTTCTACAGAAAAAAAGGTCATTAAAAGACTTTAAGCTTGAACTCAAATTCCTCTATGCTGGATAAAATAAATAAATAATAATTCCTCTATGATACGAAACATAAGTGGAAATTAAGTTACGGATGAAAAAAAATGACAAATACAACTGTGTATGGAAACTCTTGTGTCGCCAAACATTCTGGAAAGATTCCAGGTTATGAACATAAACATAAAGAGCAGAAGCTATCAAAGTTATGCATCTTCTTAAGACTGACCTGTCAAGTTAACCAGCCCTTCATCTCCAATCTTACATGAATCCAGATTCAAGCTCTCCAAATTTGTCAAACCTACTTGAAGCAAGGCCAAAATCACAATTAAAAGATATACATATATTACACAATGGAAATGATGGGATCTGATATTGAAATCAATATAAAAAGGAAGAACAAAATCCATCTCCCTGAATGAATTAAGAAACTACACGGTGTATGCCTCTGCCGAGCATAGATTTATTTCTAATTTAGAAGGGCTTTCTTTATTCCTAAACTTTCTCTACTTTTGAGTAAATGCCTAAAGAAAGTCCAACATCAAAGGTTCAAATGCAAACACATCCAAGAGTTAAAAAAAGAATACCACCTTTTAAGTGCACCAGACAAGCATCAGAGATGTCATTGAACCCCAAGTTTAGTACTTTTAAGTTCCCAAATCCTGCAGGGTATGAGGTATGCTGCGATTTCAAGCTCAGAGATACACCAACATAAAAAAGTATAACCCAGCAAGCCTCTACGTAGAGCGTATTCCATGACTTCAACAGGAAAGAAAAAAATGTCTTTAGGTCATTTTAAAACTACTTACGGGAGAACTTCTTGCATCCTTCATCAGTCAGATAACATCTGCTCAGATTCAGATATAGCAGGCCATCAAGAGCTGGTAAACAAGAAACCCAGATAAATATCAGGCCCAACCAAAGCTAGAACAAAAAAAATACGTACTTAGGTAGTGAAAAAAACAGCCAAGAGTCTTCGTATTATTATCTGAAATTAGATTCCCGATCTTTTCTGTGCATAATGGGGGATATTCAACACGCACTATCGTTATAGAACAAGAAACATTTTAATATGCAAGAAGAAAGCTTTTCATATAGTTTAATATATGATTTGGCTATTCAGGTTCAGACACATACCGGGCCCAAGCTAATTCTTTGTTCTATTAGCATTTCCAAAAAGTAAACCATCACTGGACATAACAGAAATGATTACACACATAATACAATCGCATAGATATGGTCAAATACGAAGTCTAATTTATCAACCTTATCAATGAGACAAGGATTACATAACACGCAACGACCAAAAGAAGATTATAATGGCTAAGAAAAAGTCCGAGTACTTCAGTCTACAAACCTGCAAGTGAGTCCAAGCATGCAGCAGTAACTGGGCATCCCTCCAAGTTCAAAAGAGAGAGATTGTGCAGACCTGTCGTAAGATGATACAGACAGTTACATGGAAGGAACAGCCACAAAATTACGACTTTCTAGCTAACACCACCCATGATATCCAGTAGGTAGACTAGAATATGTTATTTTATTAACAGAGACAACAATTACTGGCATCCCATATCGATGAAATACTAAAAGGCATAAAGTTTTTAAAACAGGTGCAAGTAGAGAAGCCCTAAGGAGTACACTATACAATCACAACAGTATCAAACTATAAAAGGTCCATAGGTCCATAGATCCAAAATTATTACACATGATTTCTCCTTGCAGCACAAAGATGTAAGTTGAAGATAAATGAATTACAAAAGAAAATACCTTTCAAGTAAGTAATGCCAAAATCAGTAACCTTACTGCAGCAGATTTGTAAGCATTTCAAATTTGTAAGTCCTGAAATACAAATGAAAAAAGTAATTCACACAATGTGCTGTAATAGAAATTTAATTCACATTAAAAACCAAAGCACACACAAACATGTATGTAAGTTTTAAAATGTTCTCTTCTTGAAGACTGGGATAAAAAAAATTGATGTGAAAGACAGATCTCTGCATCAAATTTGGCATGGATGCACTTGATTTGCCAAATGTAATTATAATAGAATGACTTCCAGTCGAAGTTGCTTCGAATTGGTACTCTAGTTATGCTCTGTATATTTCCACAATTTGCAAATGGAATGAAGATGTGGAACTGAACTTGAACAGCTTGTGGGAAAAAATTATCACCAAAGACGGATCAAGGGGGGCACAAATTCTTAATACAATATGCAACTATTAGACATGAGTAACACATTTCTGGGAGAGAGAGAGAAGCAGGAAGAGGTGAGGGATTGGTCTCAAAGTCTGTCATCTGTGTCAAAGAGGGAAGCTAAGAAGTCATATCAGAGAAACTTTTCAATAGAAGCGCCAAACACCAGAAATGTAAGATTAAGGCCTACATTTCCTTTTCATTGTAAACAAGAAGGAAACCAATATGTATAGTATATTACCTGAGAGAGGTTTCATGTCAGCATCATCTATAGAGTTACACCATTTGATATTAAGAGACTCTAGTTTTGTTAAGCCTGTAAAAAGATTTAAATGAAATATATTAGAATAATTAATGTATTCAAAAGTAATAAGAATGGTGGCATGCTGAGGTGAAAGCATTATCTACAACTTAACTACCATAGTTCATTTTCAACGTGCATCACAGGAAACATCATGGAACATATTATGGTGAATAATCAGACATCCAATACAAGAGGTTTGAGGACCTTTGGCCTGACATATTATTACGAACTTCTCCTAGAATAGTTTCCAGTGCGAAATTAAATTCATAGGATATATGAGTAATTCAAAGGAAAAATAGAAATATTTGATAGGATCCGTTTCGGAAACGTATACACATACAGGTCCAACCTCAACTAGAATACTGTCATACATGCGCAAGTGTTTCATCTAATGGGCGACACATCATTTACATTATTTTTGTATGTACATTAATTGAGTGTCAGCTAACGATATCATCACGTTAAATGGATGCCCAACTCATATACCATAACAATTCATATTATTAGAGATGGGTGCTAAACTGTATAGGCAATAAAAGCACCAGCTCCAACTGTGTTGTAGAATAAAGAATGCATTGAAATATGCTTCCTTTGAGAATATTTTCTCATCATGTTCAAGAACATAGAAAAACTATGTACAACCCTTTGAATATGATTGTACTTTCTACACAGCACCTTCAACAAAGAAAATAATTCACTTTCCAGATGACTTCATTTAGAGGCAACATACCTTGGATATGAACAAGTCCTCCATGGATCCCAGGGCATTTCTCCAAGTCCAACTTCATCAAGTTAATCAAACTAGCAAACGCACTCATTCCATGAGCAGTAATTGCACCGTTTCTTCTAAAACTCAAGTTTGTCAAGCTAGACAGACCTGAAAGAATCAAACAAAATCATATGAAGAACCTAAACGATGGCAACCAACTCTCATAAATATTCCATTTGCAGGCACAGGAAGAAAGAAATACAACAATGTTGAGTATAAAGAAGCAAGGATTAACAATAAAAGAAAAGGAAAAATAAGAGTAACGGTGTTGAACCAATAATGAATGCTTTGTAAGTGTGGAAAACAAATAATCTTGTACAAAATAATTGCAAACTCCAATTGTGCCACACAACATTCATCACAAAGAAGTATCAGATGACATGCCATCCCTCCCCAACCATACCTAATTCTTCTCTTGCTTCTCAAATTTTTTTCTTTAACAAAAGGCTTCCTAAATAGTTCTAGCTGATAAATAAAAGGATGTGCTATTCCAACAGCTATTTTGGCAGGCCACAATGGCTAACAAAATTCTGTGCACGGATATGCTTCATCTTTTAGCCAAAATGGCTTTGGGAATTGCACTTCAGCAAAAAAAAAAAACCATATAAACTGACTATATTGTAAATCGATTTAATACTAGAAAGAAAACCTATCAAAGAAACAAAAATAAAGATAAGGATGGATTACCACTGATATGTCTCAGACCATGGTCTGATATGTGGTCACAGTCATTAAAATTTAATGCTTGGAGACTTGTGCAATCTTGGAGATAAACTAACCCATTGTCGGTAACATCAGAACCAGAGAGATCCAGAGAGAGTAAAGATGACCCTTGTGAGGAGATGACATCCATCCAACTATCATTTACACCAGGGTATTCTCCCAAGTAAAGATCCTTCCAAACAAATGAAAGAAACTTCCAAGGTCAGCATGACAGACTAACAACAAAGATGAACAGGACGACACCAACAGAACTTTTTTATAAAGAATTAGAAAGGTGATTGCCAGCATAACTAATAAGAGTTACCTGCAAAGCACAATCCCGAAAACCTTCAAACAAAACATCAGTAAGGCATCCGGAGTACACCAACTCATTAATGATCTGTTGACTGATATCTCTTGGGAGCATGGAGAAACTGTTATATTTATTGATGTCCTGTAAATCAAAGAAACAATTGCAATAAGCCAAAATATAGTGAACCTCAGTCACAAGTACAAGATAGAATCTGAAAAGCAATTACCTTGCATATTTTACGAATGCACAAGTCCATGAGAGAAGGACCATTCCCTGTGCCTGGTTGAATATCTACAACAGGGCGGGTAAAGGAGGTTGCTAACCACTTTGAACTCCCACTTTTGGAATATCTTCTAGAAACCCCTCTCTGAAAATCATCTACATCGTCTCGGTGGTCTCTCTTCCTAGAACAAGCTCCCCCCATCAAGAAAATATCTTGTAACCAATATATCTTATAAAAACTGAATCAGAACACTATCCCTTCAATTGCCAAACTTGAAACGTTCATTATAACCCTGTAAAAGCAAAGGGTAAGTACTCAGTACAGTATCAATTGAGCTTAAAAAAGAAATCCCCTCAAGCACAACTCATCAATTTATTTAATGAACATTACAACATGTAAAAAGGCAGTCGGTCCGAATTCTAGCGGCATTAGAGTCTGAAATACAGCTTCAATGCACCAAAGTGGGCAAAATCAAGCTGGTGCTTGTTTGTGGTAGAACAGAAAAAATTAAATCTACAAGAAACCAGTGTTGATGCATAACGAAAGGTCCATAAATGCCCCCCACCAAAAAATACGAAAGAGAAAGGAAAATGATTGTCCTGATTCCTTTTGCAAACTATGTGGGGTAGTAAACATGAAACTTTCTAGTACTCAGTTTATAAACAAAGCCATATTCTCCCCAACCTTTCTTACAAACATCAACATGGAATGATGAACAGGAGAAACCGAAACTAAACAGCATTGCAGCTAAAATAGACAACGAAAGAATCAATCACGGCAAAGAATGTGTACTTTTCAAGTATATAGAAGTAAATATGGTATCTGTTAATCTTAGACATCAGTTTAGCAATAAACGCCTCCGCAAACACTGAGGCACATAATTAGTGAGCCCTGATTTCCGGGTTCAAGCCGAGCATTAGTATCTGTACTACAAGTTTTACTGCATTCGGCGTCCTAGGGGCCCCAGTTTACGCACACTCGCAACAACCAATTAATTTCTGTGTCCATTTGTAATTCATGCTGGAGTGTTTTAACCAACTGTCAAAAGGGCAGAACTTTGGGTCATATATTTGATTGCCATTAAATAATTTCCTTTTCATCTTCCCTTATATTCGACTAGTTTCACTTATTCGATCAACACAGAGAAAAGAAGTACAATTTACAACTTTTAGCATTTTCATACTTCATTTTCTAAATTTTCTGAGCAAACAAACAGAACCCGTCATCGACAACGAAAAGGAGATATGTCGCGTGTGAAAAATACGTATTTTCCTCAAACGAACTCGTTTTTCGTGTTAACGAAGCGAACAAAAGGCTTACAGCAGAGGAAAATCACTTTTTTTTTCCGGGAAAATGGAAATTATTCCACGGAAACGAAAATTTTCCAGAGAAACAAACAAAAGATGAATAAGCAATTCAAAAGATAAAAGCGTTTCTCCAATCGTACCTTAACCCGATCATGATTTTGCAGTTTGATTCTCCAGAAAAAAGTAAGACGATAAGAACTCCAAAAGGTCTCTGTTTTAGTGATTTCTGGAGAGAGAGAGAGCTAATAAGAGTGACGGAGACTGGAAGAAAGTGCGAGGTGGCGTACGCCGAACCAATACCCGAACCAACCGATGGGTGACACGTGGGGGGGTATTTAGCGGAGATGGCTCCAGCCTCCAAGAGGTTGATGTGTCGTTGGTGAACCGCCGGATAAGGGGCAAGGAGTGGGCCGCAAGGCTGAGCATTATCCATTGAGAAGATCCGGGCCCACTTGTGAATCCCTTAAAGCCTTGGAAGTACGTGCATACACCCCTTCACAAAAGTTGTAGAGCTTGTCATTAAGAACATTTGTATTTTTTTTTTTCACATTTTTCGCACTTATAAATTAATTATTATAAATTTTTATTAATTTTGAATTCCTCCCAACAACACAATTCATGACACAGCCCGTACCGGAGAATAATATTATTTTATTCTCGGAGGTGCAAAATGACGATTTTTCCCTTGGTTGATCTTTCGGTTGACTTTTGTGTCGTAACTCGCACGACGCTTCCACTCGTATTTTCTTGTCGTGCTCGTCGCTACGGACTCGTAGGCGCGATCGGGACGACATTTGGAGTTCGATTGGACGTTTTATGGACGTTAATCTTTTAACGTCCCGTTAGTTGGTTTTGTGTTTTAATCGGGGCCTTGGGCCCATTGAACCCAATCACCTTTTCTGTCTTCTCCCTCAGTCTCTCTCACTCGGTCTCACTCTGTCTCACTCTCCCTCTTATCCCCGAGAACCAAACTTGGTGATTTTCACCGTGAATCACCACCCTCCAGTGAGCTAAGCCCCAAGCCATCCCTAACTCACCAAATCTCAACCCTGCAAACCCAATCCTATTCTCAGACCAAGAAACCAGCAAGCCCCACTCGATCTCATACTCGAGTTTGAACTCCGGCGAGCTCGAGAAAATTTCCCGACGAGTTTCTCGTCGAAATCCACCCTAATCTCCCTCGATTTGACTGCCATCCACCTCCTGGTGACTCCTAGTATCAGTTTCAAGCCATGCATGCTCGATTCTGGACTGGAATCGAGGGTCTGGGGTTCGGCCAAATTCCACCCGTGAGCTTTCCTTCGAATTCTTGGAATTCAGGCCAGTCTTGGGCCTCCATTGTGGTAAATCCTGAACCCCCTCGACTCAAGCTTCATTTTGATACCTATTTTGTAAAAATTGGATGTGAATTGGCTGAGATTTTAACATTTGAAGAATTCCGGCAAAAAAATCCCAGTTTCCAGCGAAACTCCGACCGGTAGACGGCGGCCGGCACCGACGCCGGCGACGGGAAAATTGTAGGGGGTGACCGGCGCTGACGTCAGCAAACCGGTCAGACCGGTCTTACTGATGTCAGCAAACCGGTTCAACCCGGTCGGACAGGGAATATTCCAAGGAATATTCCGTCCGTTAAACTTAACGGCGTTAAAGGAATATTCTAACGCCGTTAGAATATTCCGTTAACTTTAACGGAACAGTAACTGTACAGTAACCGACACGTGTCACGGCGCGTGGGGCGCGTGGGAACCTTCCAGCCGCGCGTGGCGGCGCGTGAGGGCGCGTGAGACCTCACAGCGGCGTGTGGCGGCGCGTGAGGCCAAATGGCAGCGTGTGGCGGCGCGTGCGGCGGCGCACGGCGGCGGTTTTGGGGTTTCCGACCCCGAAACTCCGTTTTCGGGTATCCGAATGCCGTTTTTCTTGTAATTTCGTACACTTTACTAATTTGTGGGTTTTGAAATTAGGTTTTGGCGACCCGTGGCGTTCGGAGAACGTGCATTTAGACTCCCCGGCTTCGGTATTTGTGAGTGCCCTTCCTCACTTAATTTAAATGTTTTATATGTTTTAATTATATAAATGGTTTTGCCTATACTTTAAATTGACTATTAACTTACATATTGACAAACTTAATTTATGTCTACACTTTTAATGACTGTAGTTTAGTATTTGTTCCGTATTTGGTAGATCTTGTATTTCATAGTATTTACTTGGTTTATCGGATAGACTTGATGTTTGTTAGACCGACTCGGTAATGTATTACGCCATGGAAATTAGTGGGCCTCGACCCATATTTCCATTTGGATTTATGCCATTAAATTGGTGATTTCTGTACTACCTTGTATGCGTATTACAATTATCGTACCAACCCTATTTTCGAGGGTTTAGGGAATTAATTATTTTAATTCCCTATTTATGCGTTTGGATCTTATATTCGTTTGACGGGCCATGGGCCGTATTTGGGTGAACTTTGGAAACGATAATTTCCTATCATATTTTTAGGTTCACCTAATCTACCATTAAGTTGGTATTTCTATACCTTGGTACCCGTATGGTGTATTCTTGGTATTTCACGTATTGTAGTTGTACTCTTGGCATTTCGGGTACGGCACCCGAGTACACTTTATATTTATAGGTTGTTTAAAGGTTATCCCAAAAAGGGAAATTACCTTATACTGTTTATTTAGAAATACTCCGTGGCATGTTTTTATACGCTCGACTTGGGAGTCTTACACGGTGTTTATTGTACTGTCCGGGCCAGGACCAGCCTTCACGTGATTGTTCACACGCACCGATACGCTCACTATGGATCCATAGTAAGGTGCCAGCCTGTTCGAGGTCGCATGGGCGCCCGAACTCGTTGTGATGCGATTAGCGCCAGCTTCACGTGATCGTAGTACATGAGCGTAACTTTGTTTATACACCCATCCTGTTCATGACAGAATTTATCTGTATGAACTCGTGTGTCTGCCTTGCCTAACCGAGCATTTATCTTGTAGTTGGATTGTGTTATTATCTCGGATTTTCATTGATGCCACGGATGCTACTATTAGATTTACAGCTTTACCGTATAACTTTATCTTACGAACTTTTTGACAAATTGTTTTATGCCGAACGGTGGCTTTCTGCCCGTTTCGGACGGTAAGTATATTTTCGTACTTACCTTGTTTTTCTACCTACTATATTAATACGTTTCTGTAACGGTTTTTCAACCAAGTACCTGTTTTACGGCGAGGGGTTAGTATTTTCAAAAAGAAAAGGTTTTTACAAAAACTAACTATGGCCCACTCACCCTTTTGTTTTGCGCCCCTCCAGGATTAGCGGCTTGGAGTCGTTGACGTCGAGACCCGATGGTATGAAGATGTTCAGAATTTCCTTGTAATTGTAAATTTCCAGTATTCTGTACCTTGTACGACTGTTATTGTATTCAATTGTTCAATTTATTCCTTATTTTATTCAAATTGGCTTTCGTCACCTTACGTGGTGTCGGCCAGCACATCCGACTTTTGGGTGTCCACGTGTACATCCGGGTCGGGATGTGTCAATTCACTAGAGTTTGGTAGGCGTTAAAAATCCAAATGACGATGTGATCATCATAAAAGCGTACAGTTTGTTTGTATATTATTTTTTTTTTAACATTTGTAAATTAATTTTTATTAATTTTGACCTCCTTCCAACAACAACATTCACGAGGGTTTAGAGGGCGTTAAAAATCCAAACGACGATATAACCATTGTAAAAAAATAAAGCTTGTCATTACGCATGTTTGCATATTGTAAAAGCATAGAGTTAGTCATTACGCGCATTTGCATTTTTTTTTACATTTTTCACACTTGTATATTAATTATTATAATTTTTTATTGATTTTAAACTAAAAAAAATACTATTCAAGAGGGTTTCAAGGGTTTTAAAAATTCAAACGGCCATATAACTATCATAACAATCTAGAAAATATGATCACGAGTGTTTGCATATTTTTTTATCATTTTTCACACTTGTAAATTAATTATTATGAATTTTTAAATGTTTAGAAAATTTTGTAGGAAAAACCAAATAATATTAAAAAATTCATAATAATTAATTTATAAGTGTGAAAATTGTGAAAAAAAATGTGCAAACGCTCGTGATCGCATCCTCTACGCTTAGACTATGTTTAAATCCTCATTTGGATTTTTAAAACTCTTCAAACCCTCATGAACAGGGTTTTTTATAAGAGTTGACATGTTACTTTACTTGACAACAAGTTAACTTCATAAAATAAAAATAAAAGAATAAAAACTTTAAAAAATCACCCAATCCCCGCATCTCCCCCACTACCTAATCTCGTCAGACACCCTACCTTGCTGCCATATGTCTTTTCTTACATTTTTATAGACTTTTTTAATTTTTATATCTTTTTGTTGGATTTAATCAAAAATCCAAAAAGGAAAATAAATAAAAATTAAAAACAAAGTCACACATCCCTAACCCTAAACTATTATTTAATCTCTTCAAATAAAAAATAAGAGACTCTTAAAAAAAACTATTATTTAATACAAAAAGTGAAATTTCACAAAAAAAAAAAATTCCCAAGAAGAAATTAGAATTAGATGCCTTATTCTAGGCATTTGTAGATTAAACATTTATGCTTTTTTAGTTTTTGATTAAGTTTTTAAAACTTTTGATTAAGATGCTCTGACTTGAGCCACTCTAATTTAATTGAATTTAATTTACATGTCAATATCTAATATATATTTTAAATAATTTCAACTATATTTAAGTCTAAATTTTTTTTCAAATTGAAACGTACCCACACCAAATGAAAACATACCCGTGGCAAATGAAAACGTACCAACGTCAAATAAAAACGTGCCAACCCCGAATTAAAACGTACCCAATTATGAAACTATATAAAAATGAATATTTCATCATTTTGGTATAGTCTAAATATATGTTAATTTGATTCATAGATAATGCTCTAGATAATTTTATTTTTTGGTAGATAAGTCTGGAATAACTTTTAATTAAATTGGAGATAAATCTTAATTAATGTAGATAATGCTAAATTATAAGGATAAATCATATAATTTTGAATTAACAAAAAAGGCAATTGGACTTTGATTAATATAAGAATGTTCAATAAAAAACCTAAAAGGCACATACGTTTAGTCTAGAAAATTTAAAATTCAGGCGTGTATATCAAAATACCTCAATAATTTAAGAGGATCGTAAGCCTCTTTTCATTTCTTTTCTCTCACTCTCCCAATTTAAAAATAAAAATAAAAAATTTAATTCCAAAATAATTTAATGGGATCGTGAGCTTCTTTCCTGCACTTCAACCTCCATTTTAGAAACCTTTAGCAATCTCTTTTCTCTCACTTTCTCGGGACTGGCTACAGTGCTCGCAAGCATTGAATGCTCACACCGATCTCACCCTCCTCTCCCCCCTCTCTCCTCCCTCCTACTTCCTTTTAATGGTGAGATCGGTGTGAGCATTCAATGCTTGCGAGCACTGTAGCCTACTCCCACTTTCTCAATTGAAGCAAATCACGTCCCGTATTCTTGGGGTTATATTGAAAATCCATGGCATTGGTCTGGAAAACACAAAAGTCTGCCTTCTTATCCCACCACCACTAAATCTCTATCCCTCTCTCCAGTGACATACCACCACCACCACCACCACCAACTCTTTCCTTCTTCTCTGGTTCCATTAACAACGCATATCCTATCTGCCTTCTACACCGCGTCATCTATCTCTCCCCACCGCAGCACCCGACAACCTCTCTCCATGGTTGGTGTCGTCGGCCTCTCCCCACCACCGACGTCGTCGACCTCTCCCAACCACTAAACGTGGGACATAAGAGAGAGGAAGAACAAATAGTACGTTTTTAGTGCCATCCACCGACCGGTAAGCCTGTCTCCTTCTTTTTCCTCAAATCTTTTTTCCCAACCGTTGGATGCTTTTAACGGTGAGATGAGTGTAAGAATCCAATGCTTGCGAGCATAGTAACCAACTTCTCCAAATTGATCTGGTGTTAGTTTTGGAAATAAATTTGTTCCCATTCGGAAATTCCACTTTTTGCTTATAAGCGCTTTTAATAACAACACTTTCTCGTTATAAGCACTTTAAAAATTTTAATAAAAATATAAGTGTTTCATAAAAAAATACTTGAAGTACTTTCCGTAAAAAGCACATAATATATATATATATTTTTTAATCACTTCAAGTGTTTTTTTTAACACAAAAACACTTTTAACTTTCCATATCAAACATGGTCAAAAACACTTTTTCTGAAAACGTTTTTAGTTATTTTAAAAGTATTTTCAAACAGACCCTTAAATGAAATTAAAGTTAGAATATAGGTAATCGAGTAGCTACAAAATATTGTTAGGTGTCACGCATGGCTTGTGGAATTAAATTAACATATTAATTAATTTCACTACCAGCTTTAGCTACGCTTGGCGAAACACCTTGGCACCAAACAACTCAACATCTTCAACGACTCTTAGCTGGCAATCAACCAGATCACCAGCAACTTTGATGCTAAGGATAGTTCCATAGCAGCTTATCTTGCCCAAGCACAACTCTTGCTAAAGCATTTCTGCTACCATATCACTTAAGTCCCTCAAACTGAAAACAACCATGTTGATGCTCTATCTCGCCTCACCTCTGCAGTAGATGACAAGATTGGGAGGAACATCCATGTCAAACTTCTTGAGGCACGAAGTACTAATGCCATGGAAGTATGCAACCTTCAGCAAAGTAATAGTTGGATCACTCCAATATATAACTTTCTCTCCCATGGCACCCTTTCAGATAACAAGGTCCAAGCCAAATGAATTTGATACAAGTATGCTTACTACCTGATTGTCGATGGCCAACTCTACATGACACACCCCGCCCTCGATACCCACGTGGATACCGAGTTCGGAACGTGTTGGGCGACACTCGGAAGTGACGAAGCCATTTTATGCATGACAATGAAGGAAATTATGAGATTTATATGGGATTTCTAATGACTAGCATGCTATACAATTCGAAATTCATATGCATAAGTAATCTGAAGCAATTTATCAAAGCAATTAGTCATGCAAATCCTCTTTAAGAAGCATAGGTTTATATTTGATGCATCAAAACAAAATAAGAACAAAGTGGAGGTTAAGTTTCATTACCTTCGATCTACTTCTTAGACCAAGGATGGAATCACCTCCAAGCCCTTTGTTCTTGGAACTCCTTGAGCCTAGCTTCCTCCTTGATTCCTCCACCTTGAATGATTGCCTTCAATAGATTTCTCCTAGAGCCTCCAAGGTAGAAGGCCTCTAAAGATCCCACACCTACACTAGTAGTGGAATGGATGATGGATCATCAAAAGAAAGCGGAGATGAAAGTAGCTATCCCTTCTTTTTGGGAAAAATGTGGGGCCGGCTGTTTTGAGAGAAAAAGGGGAGAGTTTTGTTTTCCTTTTGGGTTGACTAACTCACACAAAAACCTTTTGAAAAGTTTCATTAAACTTTGCATATATAGATGAGAGAAGTGAGTCAATTTTTGACTCAACACTCACTCTCTTTCTTTCTCTTTAGGCCGGCCTTAGAGTGTTGTTTTGGGCTTTGGGCTTTTAATATTTCAAGTCATCTTATGCTTGAATAAAAGCCCAATGGGCTTAAGCCCAATGGGCCCGAATAAACCCGAACATTTCGAAGCCCAAAACGATCTTTCATCGCCTTATGATTTCATTAGACTTTCTTAATTAATCATAAATACTTTTAATTAATCCAATTAATTATTTCCATCATTCATATGTTGTTCCACCACAAGAGTGTATTCGGTGTACAATCATTTTAGGTTCTAATTAGCAAGGCAAGGAGGTGATTGTATCAACTAATTGACTGGGCCTTAATCCAATCATCATGAATTAAAAAAACTTACTTTTAATTCTCTTCTTCTCTCGATGACTACATATTTAATCATCTAGAAGAACCCACAAGCCATGAGTGACATCTAAACATATATCATGGTTACCCAAGCTAATGTAGAAGTTTGTTCTAAGAGAACTATTCAATTGGAATTACAATGTAATTCGATCCTTCTCTAATACAATACTCTCAATCACATTATTAGGTATGGATACATAATGTCAAACCCCTAATGTAATTATACCATGTTATATGATTCAATCTGAGTCGTAAAAGAACACTTTCCATCATCACTACGCTCATTACTTCCGGCCGAAGATTCCCGAATCATATCTTAGAGTATTCTTCCTCTCGTAACGAGGATTAGAGATCCCTTGTTGATCATTCACTCTGCCTCCATGGCTAAGTAGCTTAACCCCAACTATGCCGCGGGACACCCTCAAGATTGGGGTGACTTTGACATAGTCAAAGATCAATGATTCCAACCACAAGACAACTATGATGTCTCGTGTCAAAGATTACTATATTATTCCAATCAATGGAGTTACTTGCTTGACATGTGAGTAGACCTCCATGCAAGTACTCCCTTCGATTGTATTCGTGAACTCATTCCCTTAATGAGCACCTACATACTTGTCATAGTGTCATTACACGAATGGCCGAGACTCCATCCTTCCCATTTGAAGCCGACATAGGTGTACGCATTGCCCATGGGATTGTCACATCCCTCCGACAATCCCATGACCAGAACATTTTGAACATCATGGTTATGAGAAGAAGGTCTCATCTAACTTCATTAGATTACTTTCCATCAATCCATTGTTCATGGATTCACTATTTGGACATATCAACTATCGAGATTGTCCTAATAAGTGACTTTGCCCTTTTGCCGTATTTAGGGTTATCCATACATACACAATGTCCCGAAAAGTTTCTTCCAAAGATTGACTGTGGCATATTTCCAACACCCCACTTGCACTAAAGTCAATTAATAGTGCATTTCAAAGATGCTATTCTAGTGAACTTGAGCATGTAGGTTAACTAGGTTATGTATTAATCCTTTTAGCTTAAAAGGATTTTGCTTATTAAATGCTTCAAAACATTTAATGATGTCTCTTTTCATTTGTGTTCAAATATTTGATGAGACCTTGAGTCCATGGCTTGAGCTATCGCCCCATTACGTAGTACCTTACTAACGACCTTATGGTTAGGATTCAATCATTGGTTCTAAGTGAACCCCGTCTATTCGAAACACCTTTTGAAGCAGCTTCAAAACTTTAATATATATATGTCTTAACATATAATCTCGTTTGCATACTATATGCAAACATTGCTCCAACTATAATCATTGTAGTAAATTATTACCAACAATTCATTCATATGATTAGTTCTTCATCCAACATGAAGATCCATTTGTTAAAATGGGTACTTTCACCTTGGTTGATAACCTAAGTGAATCCACGCTTCTAGAGTCTCACTCGACATTCCTTTTCTTAAAGGTAATAATATATACTATCTCGCTGCCTTGGTTCTCGATCCTCGGGATATATCATTATCTCCAAGTGATAACCACTATTATTATTCACCTTTGGATATAATCAAAACAAGTCCATACTTGTGTCCTTTGTGATTTTAGCGACAAATTCTTTATAAGGGTCACAGCAGCTTATATCATATGTAGAAATACTTTCTCAAATCTTCAACATTTGAGATTCATATACCCCATATAACATCATTTAGTCCATTTTAAGTCTTTACTTCAAAATTGACCGTGTCACCATTTGTCATTCTCGAGCAATATATGTATTCCATTAAATCTATCGAATAGATTTCATTCACTACATGTTGCTCAAAAGAATGACATCACTCCTAATCAAGCTTTATTGTAACTAAGCATTCATTCAAGACATTAAGAAACATAACACTTATATAATTTCTTGAATTGAATGCATATAGCTCCCACTAACTTGTGTTGGATTTATTGACAATCAATAAGATCCATTAGCTTATCGATGATGTCTCAACAGCTTTGAGATATTCAACAATTCAAGTTAATCACAAGTTATTTAAATGAATTTACACAAAAGAATTGCTTCAAGTACTCTCAATATTGGATTAAATCTAGATTTATATCCAATACTCAAATGTGTGACTTGTTTTGTCAAGTCCCTTCATTTAAAACATATGGTGTCAAACATCATATTTCAAGTTTTAGTCATACTAAGACTTTAAAGTAGTCATATAAGAATTATCCAAATCATTAGTGGAAACATAGTCTCCTACTAAGGATATGGAAATTCAACCATACCTCCTAGGTGGTTGATTACCCTTAATCAAACACTACTTAGAGCATTATAGTTACAAGAGATGCCGAAATCGATTGTCTTGTCGCTAAAACTATATGTTGTGACTCATTTTTTGAAACTATTCCCTTTTGTTTCATCATCTTGTCCATTTGCTTTGTTTTCAGCTTGTTCTCATAAAAGAGAATTATGGACAACTTCCCAACATATAACCATTTTATGTTAGGCTGATCAAACCAACATTCAGGTTATTCTAAGAATGCTTACACAACATAGAATTTTACTCCATTCGTAGAGCTTGAGGCCTTTTAACAATTAAAATAACAAGCTCATTAATAATAGTCATGTACTATTAATTTTGGACAATTATAAACCAATCACATTCAAGTTTATATCCTTTCACCTCCCACTCGCTTTCATGACCTTAATGAGAAATCGTATTATACATTCAAAGTGTATAATCTAGAAATAAACGGGTAGAGGACATTGTGGAGTAGCTTAATTATTTTTAAGCTTATTGTTTCCAATTCCACAAAGTTGATGTCTTGTCATTAAGTGACAAGAGATCTTTAAACATTTTATAGATTTAGACACTTCATACTTGGTTTGATCACTTACACATTTGGACATTTAAAACAATTATGAATGTCCAATTAGTTGTTCAAAACTACTAGTTGATCCAAGAGTGATCTTGGTTATTGTGTGGTTATGATAACCAAATATAAGAAACGCTTTATGTATCATTTAGAATACAACAAGACAATATTCAATTCATAACACTACTTAGTGATTAAATATAGAAGGCATTCATCATATTACATTGATATGATAATTTAAACATTCATAATGTTTTAATACATAAGAATTAGCTCCTACATTAGAGACTAATTATATACCTTACATAGTAATCTCAAAAGTGGGTCTTCCATCATATGAAGCCACATAATAAGTTCTTATCAAAATAAGAAAGTTTAAAGACAATCTTTAAGCGCCTAACAAACTTCCTAAGTAGTTAGCAAAAAAATAAGGGCCGAACTCTTCACCCATATTTCCTTTGCTTGTCCATCTTCTACTTGGCTCCTTTCCCCCACCTACATACAATTGCATAGGTGATTAGCATTTTTATATCAAATATAATAATTAGAAGATCTAACATTTAGAATTGAAGATAAGAACAATAACCATACCTTGTGGTTTGTCCTTCGTAGATGCAAGGTATGACCTCGCAATTCCTCTTCCAATGCCTGCCTTTCTCTACGCAGTGGCAAACCCCTTTGGGTTCCTTTGCCTTTTCTTCACTCCTCCTTGGGCCTTAGGAGTGGGTGACTTCAACTCTTTCCCTTTACCTTGCCTTTCGGCTTAGGGTTTGGGGAGGATGGCTTGTTGTGAGCTACCGCTAGAGTCCCCACAACGTTCTCTTTCTTCATAGTTTTCTCGTTACTGGGCTTATGCTTAGTAACTCGTAGAGAGTACTATCCATCTTATTCATATTGTAGTTCATTACAAATCACAGAATGAATCAAAGAGAAGCCAAGATGAAGTCCTGGCCAATTCCCGTCATGGAGTGCTCTAGGGCTCTCCAATTGTTCAATGAGTCCAATCATCTTCGCACATGTTGATGCACTAGAGCTCCCTTGACCATTTTGGTTCACAAGTTCACAGACAAGGTCAGCCGACGGTTGCGCATCCCTTCACCATATAACTCCCTAAGATGGAGTATGATGGAGAATGCACTGCCCATGCCCCCGTGCCGTCTCTCAGCCTCCTCATTCATGGAAGCCAACAGATAGCACTTGGCTTGTGTATCATCCTCAACGTGCTTGTCAGCAATTTAGCACGTTCTCATCCTCGCTGTCTGCCAAGAGGTATGTGAGAGGGAGCCTTGTCTAGCACGTAAACAATCTTCTCCAACGTTAGGAGAATCTTGATATCATTTCTGCACAAGATGGGAAATTGTACTCCCTCAAGGCAATGCTTGTTTAGTATCTTTGATAGCGTGCTTCCAACCATATCTAAATACATAACAAAATTAAATAAATTAATTTTATTGTTGAATAAGCCAAACGATTTGGGTCTTTAAAAACGAATGACTCAACCCACTATTTTATCAAATCCCATATCCTCAAAATTGGAACCCGGAGATTTCAAATAAAGCTCCTAGTGGATTATGGGAGACTCACTATTACCAAGCCCACCTCACAATGATATGTCGTTGGCTAGCAAAAAATAATAATGAGAGGGTACTCATTACCCATTCACAACAACCTCTTGTGATTACCCATCTTTTGGCCTCTAGGAATAATGCCTCACAATGATATGATGTTGGCACTATTACCCTTAGTTGTTTTACCCACCATGTCCGGTTCGTGATAGGGGTCCAAGCATGACTCCCTCACGATGATACGATGTTGGCCATACTGATCCTACCTTACCACATCAAATGTTGAAATAGACCCCTCCCGAGTATAAGCACATACTTTGCACTCCCCATGATAGGGTGAAGGTGTGTATGAGTCATAAACGATTGGAGCCTACCATGTAGGGAAGGCCACGTAAGAAGTGTTCAAAACACCTCTCCGCTTTCTCAACCAATATTGATTGTAATTGAGGGGTTTTTGAGGTCTCATCGCTTTTATTTATTTAATCATATTACAATAAATTGTGTCCTTTGCAAATACTAGTTATTTATAGGCACTTTGAAGACTATGGACATTTGCAGGTTAATTCAACAACGAGCCAACATTGTTGAATAAGATCTAGGGAAGCTATCGTTTTAATTACGTGCTTTCAATCCACTTAAATATTTTTCATTGAGCCATTAGAAATGAAAGACAATCATTCATTGCTAATTAGTTTGGACCCAACAAATCTTTAATCTCATGAAAAACTCCTTTTAATATCTATCTTTACCAATAGTTAAAGAACCTCTAGTCTAGCAATAGAGGGAATCAACTAATGAGGTAAAGAAGTAATAAGAATTACAAACCGATTTGTACAAATTCCAACAAATTACATATACTAAGAGGGAGAGAAAGATTAACGTCTAACGTGTTGAGGTCCAATTGAAATAGCAATTAAAACACATTCCCATGGTTCAAACAATTTGAATTTGTCGGCCTTACTAGTAGCTCAATTATCGTTTAAGGCGTATGTCCATAGTCAACCATTCTACTAACTATTTAATCACATTAAATAATTAATTGAAATGCAACAATTATCAATTAGATTTAGTACATATGGGCATAATTGTATGATGAGTTTAATCTACAAACAAAAATAAATATCAAAATATTTTGTCCTCAAGAGAGGTGGGGCCAAAATGCAAATACTTAAAGTTATGGTCAAACCGCAAATACTTAAAGTAAATACAACTTATTTAAATTTGCAAATAGCCCCTAAGGGACCCACTAGGTTTGGCCGGTTTGGGAGTGGATTTGGAGAGTAAATGCCAACATTTTTCTACAAGCAAAGGCCATACTTTTCCTTTGTCACTCAAATGTCCTTTTTGACTTTAAAATAAGATTTGGGTATGGGCAAGGTAAGGCTTCCAGTCAAAACTATGATGGTGCAAATCTTCAAACATTTTGATAGATAATTTCACACCCAAAACAGAAAATAAAAGTATGAACAAAGATATGAACACCAAGAACAAAACCATGAAAACAATTTCAAGATTTGCACTTTCTTGGTGATTTTCAATATCAAAAACAAAGTGACAAGGGCTAGACTTTCTAGTTAAAAGTGTGTGTGTAGTACAAAATAAACACAAACACAAGCCCTAAAATCCCCCCAAAACCGTGCCCCCTACACAAAGTGTAAAGCCCCAATTTTTTGTTCCTGTAACTCACTCTTCACTCATGCATTTAAAACACTTTTACATGCATATCTTCTTCAACTCTTGAATCACATTTTTTCAACAATTGAAAAACAAAAGATAAACATACTTTGAATGAAGAAATATTATGTCAAACATAAAATTATAACCTATATATATAAACTAAAAAGACACAACAAATATAAACCTTGCTCTTGATACCACTTGAAGGAAATTATGAGATTTATATGGGATTTCTAATGACTAGCATGCATATACAATTCGAAATTCATATGCATAAGCAACGGAAGCAATTTATCAAAGCAATTAGTCATGCAAATCCCCTTCAAGAAGCATAGGTTTATATTTGATGCATCAAAACAAAATAAGAACAAAGTGGAGGTTAAGTTTCATTACCTCTTGATCTACTCTTTAGACCAAGGATGGACCACCTCCAAGCCCTTTGTTCTTGGAACTCCTTGAGCCTAGCTTCCCTCCTTGATTCCTCCACCTTGAATGATTGCCTTCAATAGATTTCTCCTAGAGCCTCCAAGGTAGAAGGCCTCTAAAGATCCACACCTACACTAGTAGTGGAATGGATGATGGATCATCAAAAGAAAGGGAGATGAGTAGCTATCCCTTCTTTTGGAAAAATGGGGCCGGCTGTTTTGAGAGAAAAAGGGGAGAGTTTTGTTTTCCTTTTGGTTGACTAACTCACACAAAAACCTTTTGAAAAGTTTCATTAAACTTTGCATATATAGATGAGAGAAGTGAGTCAACTTTTTGACTCAACACTCACTCTCTTTCTTTCTCTCTTTAGGCCGGCCTTAGGAGTGTTGTTTGGGCTTTGGGCTTTTAATATTTCAAGTCATCTTATGCTTGAATAAAAGCCCAATGGGTTTGGGCCCAATGGGCCCGAATAAACCCGAACATTTCGGTAAGCCCAAAAACGATCTTTCATCGCCTTTATGATTTCATTAGACTTTCTAATTAATCATAACACTTAATTAATCCAATTAATTATTTCCATCATTCATATGTTGTTCCACCACAAGAGTGTATTCGGTGTACAATCATTTTAGGTTCTAATTAGCAAGGCAGTGAGGTGATTGGTATCAATCCAATTGATCAGTTTTAATCCAATCATCAAGTGAATTAAAACTTACTTTTAATTCTCTTTCTTCTCTGATGACTACATATTTAATCATCTAGAAGAACCCACAAGCCATGAGTGACATCTAAACATATATCATGGCTACCCAAGCTAATGTAGAAGTTTGTTCGGAGAACCTATTCAATTGGAATTACAATGTAATTCGATCCTTCTCTAATACAATACTCTCAATCACATTATTAGGGTATGGATACATAATGTCAAACCCCTAATGTAATTATACCATGTTATATGATTCAATTGAGTCGTAAAAGAACACTTTCCATCACTACGCTCATTACTTCGGCCGAAGATTCCCGAATCATATCTTAGAGTATTCTTCCTCTCGTAACGAGGATTAGAGATCCCTTGTTGATCATTCACTTGCCTCCATGGCTAAGTAGCTTAACCCCAACTATGCCGTGGACACCCTCAAGATTGGGGTGACTTTGACATAGTCAAAGATCAAGGACCTAACCACAAGACAACTATGATGTCTCAGGTCAAAGGATTACTTACATATTCCAATCAATGGAGTTACTTGCTTGACATGTGAGTAGACCTCCATGCAAGTACTCCCTTCGATTGTATTCAGTGAACTCATTCCCTTAATGAGCACCTACATACTTGTCATAGTGTCATTACACGAATGGCTGAGACTCTCCATCCTTCCCATTTGAAGCTGACATAGTACGTACTGGTCTATGGATTGTCAGTATCCCTCCGACAATCCCATGACCAGGAACATTTTGAACATCATGGTTATGAGAAGAAGGTCTCTGCAGTCTAACTTCATTAGATTACTTCTTCCATCAATCCATTGTTCATGGATTCACTATTTGGACATATATCAACTATTGAGATTGTCCTAATAAGTGACTTTGCCCTTTTGCTGTATTTAGGGTTATCCATACATACAGTCAATGTCCTGAAAAGTTTCTTCCAAAGATTGACTTTCAGGGCATATTTCCAACAGACAACACTTAAATTATACAATTTAAATTGTCAAATAATTTTCAGGATTTATTACAAATATGCACAAGGTTCAGAGCGTAACTAATATAAAGCAACGGAAACAATTATAGAGTCAAGCTCCTAAAATTTCTATCCATAACATGGATGAATATTATTAAAGAAACTGAATGAAAGATAAACTCCCTACATTATCAAGAGGAAACCAGAGCCGCCACGCTATGCCTCAACGTCACTAGACGCACCGCTACTAGGTCCTGAAGGGGGCGCAAAAACATAAAGGTGTGAGTGGACGAAAAAAAAAGTTTTTCTAAAGCTCTTTTCTCTTTTCGAATATAGTTACCCTATGTTTGGAAACCAGTATATATATAAAACCATACTACATATACATTGGTCAAATAAAACTCATCGAGTAGAAACATAAATTCATAATATTTTCTTGTACGAGATAAATTCATGGTAAAACACAAAAATTCAGCTTATCACAATATAAACAATTTTTTCAAGATATCACGATACATATATACAACAAAATATCACAAGATATATAAGCAATCATCCATGTACATGTTGAGGGACCTCCCCCTAACCATGGACAAGCTTTTTACATTATAATCACTTTTGTACTCCTAGTACCACACCCATGTAAGCTCTTGCGCGATCAGCGTGTCACACCCAAGTCTTTATGTTGAGGGACCTCCTCCAAATAATAACCACAAATGTAAAGACAAGCTTGCACTAAGGTATTTACCGGACAATACCCCTAGAGTACAGTGCGTGTGACCCATACATGTGAGACTTGTCCTACGCCCGTGAGACGGTACTAAAACGTAGTGAAAGCATACCAAGTGTGTGAAAACATAGACATTTGTCGGTGTAAAATGCATGATCATGCCCAGGTAAAAAATTCGTATCTCAAATATCACATTTTCATAAATATTCAAGTGTCGTATCAAAATACGTAATCATAAAAAGTAAATCTCAAATATCAAACATGTATAGGCATGATCAAATCAATGTTTCAAAACCATAAGTAACTATATATTTATATATATACTAGGATATAAAACCATTATGTAAAACAAATGTCCACTCACAGATACTCGGGAGTGTAATCCTCCTGGGTGTCGTACTCCTCAAAACGTCTAAATGAATGTTGCCCTAAATATTAGTAAGAAAAAGAATTACAACCTTTCTCAAATATAAAGTAATCCCCCCTAACTAAAAGAATATAAAAATACTATTGTTATAGGAAAAACGGGCTTGAAAAATGATTCCCGTAGTCCGAAATTGTGTATGCCGCCTTGCACCACCGCCAGTGCCGCCACGCACCGCCAAAAGGCTACACGTGCCGTTAAAGTTAACGGCATGCCATTAACTTTAACGGAAGATTCGAAATCTTCTAACAGAATATTCTAACGGCGTTAACTCTAACATCGTTAGTCAGTTAACGGAATATACCTGGGACAACCGGTATTATGTCGCCCTCTTCCTCTCACTAGTCACCGGAGCCGTCGCCAGCCGCCGTATGGTTCGCCGAAATTTGGAAAATGAGGTCAAAAAATTCCCGATTCTTTATAATTTCGTATCTTAGTCAAATCTTAACCAAATTGCACGATTTTTATGTCAAAATGAAGTTATTGAATAGGCGAATACATTCGTACCAATTTGGGGTTGAAAAAGTGGCCGGAAATGGCCTGTAATGGGTCGGAATATCTCGGGAAACCACCATCTCCGTTCTACCTAAAAATTGCACCAAACATCACCTAATTTATATCGATTTGAACCTACTCAATGATATAAAGCTAATGGTAATGGTCTCGAGCCTTACCTAGGTCGAAATCGACATGAAGCTTGCCGGAAAATCTTCCTTTCGCCGCGGATCTCAGTTCGGTCGATTTGAGTTTGAGTTTGACAATTTTGAGGCTAGGGTTATGTTCAGGATGATGAGGCGATCGTTCTGGTTGTGATTGTGGGTTGTGGTTCGACAGAAATTCAAGAGTCCCGAGTTTGTGGGATTCGGTGCATGTGCAAGGTTTTTGTTGAGAGAAAACAAGAGTCGGGGAGAAAGGCTACAGGAAAGGGAGAGAGAGTGACAGCTTGAGGAAAAATAACTCGGTCAAAACCCCACTCAGAAAAACCCTAGTAAAATATTGACGTGAAATTACTAAAATGCCCTTGAACTTTGAAGTCCCGTAGATTATTCATTTTAGCTCCAAAATCCGCTCTGCTTGTGCCCACATGTTCGCATCGACGAGTACTATAAGGATAATATAAAAGAATAATTGATACTTGTCATGACAAAAAAGTCAACACATCCTCTATGGGGTATTTTGGTAATTTCACAACTATGCGTGAAAATTTACATGGAAAAATTAGGGACGGGTTGTAACACTACAAGTGAGGCTTTTCCCTTCCATACTTACGATGCCTCACGCCCATTGAAGCCGTCCTTAGAGAGATACATAAGGGAGTTTGTAGAGACCATGCCAGATCTAGATCCCTCGTGCACAAGGCCTTTCGTCAAGGATAAATAGGCCAACACTTCATAGAGATATCTCGCTCTTGAGACAAGTGTCACCATTATACACACCCCCGCTCGAGCCTTTTACACTCATGGTCAGCCATCGGCCCTTCGCTTAGTAAGGTCTTGATTTGATCGACCCAATGCCTTCGGGTAAAGACAAGGTTTGATATGCAATCGTGGCTACTTCACAAAGTGGGCTGAGGTGGAACATTTTTGGCAACAATCACAGAGGCAAAGATAAAAGAATTCGTGTGGAAGAACATCATTTGCAGATTTGGCATTCGTAACACCATTGTCACAGACAATAAATGCCAATTTGACAACAAGAAGTTCAGGGTCTTTTGCTCTAAGTATAAGGTCAACCTAATCTTCACTTCTCCATCTCATCATCAGTCTGACGAACAAGTTGAAGTAATCAACAAGATTATCAAGCACATGATGAAGACAAGCTTGGACAAGGCTAAGGGATGTTGGCCATATTTTCTACCACAAGTCCTTTAGTATATAGAACTTCCTATCGAACCTCAACATGCGAAACTCCATTGTCACTTACCTTCAGTACCGAGGCCGTCATCCTGGTAGAACTTAATCAAGCCACATACCGTATCAAAAGCTCAGTTGTCACGCCCCAGACTTTGGGTCTGTGAAAAAAATTAACCCTGCGCCCGGTGCTCGAAATAAATAAAGAAAAATAAAACTAAAAAATAAAATATAAACTTTGACGAGGGATTTAAGGTTTTTGTTTATTTATGTACACCCCGTAAGGGTTTTCGGGTTATTTAAAATATCATAAAAGTTTGTATTTTATTTTTCTTTATTTATTTCGCGCACCGGGTGCGGGGTTAATTTTTTCACTGACCTCAAGTTCGAGGCATGACATAATGGTACCAGAGCTCAGTTATTATACACTCTCAAGACAAAACTGGGAAGTCACTTAGATAGGTGAAACGAAAAGGATCCACGAACCTTTGCGTTCTTGTGGATATTGATACCTACTTTGTGGTATCTGTTGTGTCAAGTCTTTGGTTTAGACTTGAGTTCATTCGAGTGAGAATTAAGTAGGGGCTTAGTCAAGGGTAGTATCATCAGTGGTTAATTCTTTAAGTAGTTGATAGAAAAGTGGTGTCTTTTGTTTTATTGTTGTGTTTAAGTTGAATTTTACCATCCTTATGTGATACATGTTACTTGTGTTGTGCCTAAATATAATTAGAAGACCCCTGAGCTTGTTCCCTCTAATTATTGGTGGCACTCTTAGAAACTACAGTTACTTTATGAGGATAGTTAAGGACTATGTACCTTCTATTGAAGTTAAGTAGATGACTATGACTACTAAACTTATGTTTGCTTTGTTTCCCAAACATCAGCTCTCAAAGGAAACCTCTAGTAAGAGATTTGGCTTAGAGTTTTCAGTCGAGTTTGTTTTGGAGGGGAGAAACTCTCTTAGTTAGAAACTTGAAGTCGAAGTTTGGATTACCAGAGTAGTCATTCATTCTACTAAGTTTCGGAGAAGAAACAAATCCACTTGTGTGACACATTCCCATTCGGAAAAAAAAAATAGTGATGTTAAGTGACATTCTCATTCCTACACGAGTTTGGTATTATAAATGATGATTCATTCCTATACAACTTTAGGTTGTATGATGAACTAGTTAAATTTCATTCCTATAAAACTTAGAGTTGTATGATGAACTATTTCAATCTCATTCCTACACAATTTTGGATTGTGTGATGAGTTTGCTATAATGTCATTCCTACACAACTTCGGGTTGTGTGATGAATCTATTGAACTTTATTACTACACAATTATTGATTGTGTGATGAGTTCACTGAAGGTCATTCCTACATTACTTCGGGTTGTATGATGAGCTAGATGAAATGACGAACGACATGTGATGAGAATAAGAGAATTTGAATTGTAGGCCGAGTGGTGGGTCACAGTTTCGAATGATATAAACAATCGAGCCATTAAAAATACCACTTGTAGTTATGATCCCATTTGGAAAATACAGTTTGGGTTTGGTTATACTGCCTCTTAGTATAAATACTTTTCATGAGACAGTCATTCAAGGCAATTGGAGTTGTGACTGTGAGTTAAACTTTGGGATTTAACTTTAGGTTCTCTAGGACTAGGTTTCTAGCTGATCTTCTCCAAGTTTTTTTGCTTGTCCATTTTCTCCAATTTCTTCAATTTTGAAACATTCAATGCTTTCACCCAATTGAAGAGGGTAGAGCCCACTATTTTTTATTTAATTTTTACCATAAAAATTATTGTGTTTTTTTTTTAAGTTGATCTATTTTATATTATTTTTTATCCATATAGCATAATTGACTGCCACGTCAGCAAATATGGAGCCTTGCATTTGCCATGTCATCATTTAATAGCCAACTTAACAAATTTTTTAATGGTTGTACGATATTGATACGAAATCAGGAGTTGTATAAATTGAAAAAATTAGAAGATGTTGTATGAAATTGAAATTGGACGAAAAATTGAGGAGGTAAAATGTAATTTGCCCCAAATTTAACCAACATGTTCAAACATCTAAATTCAAAGATAGTCACCTTTAGCGAGTGAATATGAAGAACCGAAACCACCCATTCAATTTCATAGTCATCTTTCTTGCAACTTGCAAAACAAAAATTGTCAACATGTTTCAGAAAACATAAACAAAAACTCCCAAGTCAGCTTTGAAGGTGGATTCAACTACCTTCAGTGCATTTGAATAAAGCCTAGGACCTTTAGCTTAAATACCTCATACAATAAGAAGTTACTAGCTTCAACCCTTAGTAACCGTATGGTTCTGAATGGAAGTGCTGAACAAAAAAGAAAATTATATCGTCTCCCAGTTCATGGGATCATGAAGGTTAAAGTATGAGCCCAATTACCAATTCCATCTAGCATCTCCAATGGACAACAATAACGAAGACACAATTTAATTGCAAAGTTCAAAAGTAGCTCACCTTCAGCAAACCTCAGTAAAAAACGATACACATCGGACAAACGAAAGTGAGCACATTGCTTCAACCCTCGTGTAGGTTTCGAACGGAAGTGTTGCACAAAATTCATTTTATATGGTCTCTCCAAACCTTTTAACTTTTTCACCCTTCACACATTAGCTTCAACACTCGTCAATGACAACAGATTTGAGATAAAAATCAAACTGCCACCTTCCTACACTAACAGGCTACAGAACCTGTGACCCATAAGCCTAAACCCACTTCAGCAACCTTTCTCAACAACCTGTCGACCATCAATAGCCACGGCTTCGTGTGAATTAGATTTTGACACCCTGCCTTCAATTGCCACAACCTTCTAACAACTACAAATAGAAGTCTGCCCAATAGTTTTCTCTTCCTCTCCAACTTCTGCTTTTGCACCAATTAATGGCCTAACAACCCAATTACACGCCAACTCGAAGCCCAGCCCATACGCCTGTGGAGCTCTTCCATTTTGTGCTTCAGCAATCACAATTGTGAGTCTGCACCCAAATGGTTCAACAGCTTCTTGAAGCTCACAAATTTTGAGCGCACCAACATAAAAGCTTTCGCCACAAAACCCACAAATCAAAATCCCAGAAGCTCGCATATCCAACTCATTCCTTCAACAACTTGGATGTCACGCTTCCCGAATCAGAAAGTGTAGGATTCACAACCCTTCATGTACCCACCACTGCCTCATATCCAAGAACAACAAGTCACAAAACCCACCTTCAGTAACCCGCATATATTGACAGGATGAAACGATCTTCGACCCATGTCACCTCTCTCTGCAATAGCGTCGTGAAACCTAGGGGAAGTAATTTCATATTATGTAGTCCCCAACCCTTTTTGGAGGAAAAACAAAGTGGGCGATGGGTTAAGACCTAACAAAGCCTTGGACCTATAAACCTATGAGAGAAGAAAAGAGAATAAATCTTGGGTTGAATTATAACAAAGAAGAGGAATATAGAAGTTTTTTTAAAAGGGTTTCTGATTTTTCGATGACTCGACATAAATTAAGACACCTCATTTGGTAACCATTCTTGATTAAAAATTTGGGGAACTCCCATCATATGCCACCATACTCCGGCACTCTAGAGTTTTGTGATTAATTGATGACTGTGATTTTACAAGTCCACAACCAAGAAGTTATTCCTCACTCGGGAACTTATGGGATCATTGTTTGTACCATATATAATTGACCTCAAAACCACTGAGTACCGGTCAACTATGAAGCACCATGAATCTACTTAATAGTTCCTGCTGAGGTACCCCTATCGAAGAACACGAACCAACCCTAAACAAGTAGGAGTCACTCATTGAGATAAGCCACACAATAGGTCAGTCATAATAATTTGGTTTGAACTCACATTCGACGAGAATCGAACCTAATACCTTTCATTTACAAATGAAGAGGAATACCAATAGACGATTGTAGTAAGTTGCAATCCCTTAATTGCAATTAAAGGAAATTGTAATGGCCCCTGAACTCGAAGTCAATTGGAGATTTCGTTCCTAAACTTGTCAAAATGTGGAGCAATAGTCATTTCAACTCCGTTAAACTTCCGTCAAAGTTATGCACGTGCTTGTCACGTAAGGATAAACTAAAGGGCAAATAAGGAAATCAAAAGCAATATGGGGCTAAGATTTCACGAGAGGATAATTCCAAAATTTTAAAATCAAATGGAAGAAGTCATGACCTAATAATTATGGAATTTGTTTTGTCTTCTTCAATCAAGGCATGTTCACTACCACAAATTAGAATTTGCACCAAATTGGTGAGCTCAGATATTTGAAATCAAACTTTGCAAATGTTTTTAGATTTTGCCTGTGAGGGTTTTGGGGCGGTGTTGTGGAGCCAAAATGCTGCCATGTGGAAGTCCTCCTCATTGGAGTTTCCGGTGCCGTGCACGCCTCAGAAGTTGTAGATAAGCTCGAGTGTAGTCAGTGCGTTGTCGGCCTAGGCTTGCGAGAGTTGACTGTTCAAGTAATTGGCAAGGAAATCTGGCATGACTTGAAAGAGGAGATCAAGGAAGGGTTTGCTGATAGAGAGGTAGGTGTCGGAGTTGTTCTTTGTCGATCCAATCGGGGGTTTATTGGCCATGTCAATTTGTTTGTGGCCTTTTAGTAGGACACAGGCAAGAAACAATATGTTGGCTAACCGCTGGATATCACCTTCTTTCTACTGGAGTTCTAGCAGGCTTCACTTCTATTCCTTTGGAGGAATCCTTATGAGGCCTTTTGTGTTGGTGTGTTTGTCAGGCGTGCCACTATTGGCTTCTACCAATAGAATGATGTGTTATTAGATTCGGTTAGATTATGTTATAAACGTGTTAGATACTTGCGCCACAAATAATATAACTTCCTTACAAAGGATTGAGGCTTTATTGGGTAGCCTTTTTGTTAGGTTCTTTTTATTGCCTTGCTTGTTAAGGACTTTTAAATATCTCTCGATGTTACACCAGAGACTGCTAAGATGAGGTTTATTATAAACTGGTTATAACAAAGCACACCACTCTTTTGCATGCATGAGAAAAGTAAAGACTGAAATTAAAGACATAATGTAAAGACAAGAATTGAAATACTTGAATGTAAATACAGAAAGTAAAGACATAATGTAAAGATAGGAATTGAAATACTTGAATGTAAATAAAGAAAGTAAAGACTTTAAAGTAAAGACATAAAGTAAGAACTAATATTGAAAGACTTTATGTGGATAAAGGCGCAATAATATTACATGTGATGGTCATTTTAGATTGATAAAACTCTCATCAGATTGGATATAGATCCATCGGGATGGTTTGAAAGCTGCTTCTTTGTAAAGGGAAATAATCAGACACTTTGGCCTAAGATTGGTAATCGATACTATCAAATGGAATTGATTTGATTGCAGAGCTTAATTAACTATTCCTCATAGAGGTTAGGGAGTATGATCATAGGATTCTAGTCTTTGATTCTCAAAATCACGAACTACACAGGTAGTGTGAATGAGATGACAACATATAGAGATGATATCTATATCTGAGAGGGCTCAAGGGATTTCCTCAGTAGGTTGTTTTCTGAACTTAAGAGTTCTGTTTTTTTTTATTGTTTGAGTGTCCTTGTCTTTGAACTCTTCCTTCGTTTATATAGACCAGTTGGAGTCTATACCGTAGCTGTCAAATCCCCCTGTGACCGTCTTGAAAACTCAGTGAGGTGAGGTAAGGCTTAATCAGGAAGGCATAAATAATATCTCTGATCAGCCTACTCCCACTGAAAGAGTTTTTTATGTATAGACTAATTTCCCTCCAAAATGTCGAGTGATTTGCATTTAATGCTGTCAGTGGAGAGAGATACAGGCCTTCCTCTTTTTGTTCACTGGCCTGGGTTGGGCCTTTCCTCTTTGAGGCCCAAGCCATTTACCAAAACCAGGTTTTGGCCCAGTGAATATTTTTAATGTAAACACAATTTAGTTGAAATTGGAGACCATCAGGTCGACGAAGGGGTCGTCAGTGGAAGGTTTGGGTTCTAATGTTTAGCTTGAGGTGGGTGAGGTTTGGTTGAGATCTGAGGACCAAGAAGACTTGACTCATTTCCTCGTGAAGGGTAGTTCATTTCTTGTATTTGCCTTTTAAAGCAGGCTCACGTTACACACACGTGCTTAACTTGGATACAAGTTTTAACGAAGTTAACGAAAAAGACCAATGCTCCTTATTTTGACAAATTTAGAGACCAATGGTTGTCACAAAATTTTATTTCAAGAACTATAGCTGCAATCGAGTGAAAGTTCAAGAACCATTCCTCAATCAATCTAGTCTGCTTATTCGAAGGATGTACGAAAAGAAGAAAATTGTTTATAAATTTGTGGGCGCAAATACAAATAAAAGATACTAATTAAAAAAGAAAAAACAAAACCGCCCAAAAGAAAAGAAAAATGAAAACAAATCAAGCGCGTGGATAATTCTGAAAACAGAACAAATCCAGAACTACCATTTTGCCGCCGTATCAGTCTATCGCCTCTTCACTCTTTAACCTCACATACACCCTCACCTCCTTCTTTCTCTCTGAACCCCACCACCAGAGCGTCGCCGTTACGCTCCCATGGCTTCGATATCGGCGGACATCGCCACGACCCTCATCGGGCTTACTTCTCGCCGCTCCACCCTACTCCCCCGGGTCGGAGCCGCAGCAGCCCTATTCCCCCTGACGTGGAGACCGAGAACTTTCCCACACTCCCAAACCCTACGGTACTCGACGTCGTCGTTTCGCCGAGCCCTCGTCGCCAAGCCCAACCGAGGCTACCGAAGGTTCACTGCGGCTGCGAGCAGTGCAACGACGTCGCAGAGCGAGAGCTCCGACGTTTTGACCCAGATTGAGCCGGATAATCGCATCCCCGCCACCATAATCACCGGTTTCTTGGGCTCCGGAAAGGTTCGATGTTCTATTGATATTCTGTTTTCTGCTTGAGCTCGCTAATTTTGTTGCCGGTTGTATCCGGAGTTTCTTTGATTGAATGCCGCCATAATTTTTGTTATTTACTGAAATGCACTTGTGAAATGGATTGTCAGACGACGTTGCTTAACCATATATTGACTGCGGAACACGGGAAGCGAATTGCGGTGATTGAGAACGAGGTATGAAGCTGGGAATTTGCAGTTTATTGTTGTTATTGTTGAATTTTTATTGTGTATGTGGAAGTGTGAGATTGTGTTTATTTTGCAGTATGGTGAGATAGACATTGATGGTTCGTTGGTTGCTGCGAAAACCACTGGGGCCGAAGATATTGTTATGTTGAATAATGGTTGCCTTTGCTGCACTGTGAGGGGTGATCTTGTGCGGATGATTGCGGACTTGGTCAATAAGAAGAAAGGGAAGTTCGATCATATTGTAATCGAGACTACAGGTATGAAGTCTTCAATTGTCTGAATTTGATTGGGCCTTCTGGTAACTATTATTGAACATCATGTGATTTTGTTTCCTTCTTATTTGTAGGATTGGCAAATCCAGCACCAATCATTCAAACATTTTATGCTGAGGATCAGGTTTTTAATGATGTCAAGTTGGACGGTGTTGTAACGTTAGTTGATGCTAAGCATGCTGTTTTTCATTTGGATGAAGTTAAGCCAAAAGGAGTTGTCAATGAGGCTATAGAGCAGATTGCTTATGCTGACCGTATCATTGTTAATAAGGTACACTGATTTACTATGATTTATTTGTGGATCTAATTTATACTGCACTGCACTCAAATCGACTCCTTGTGATTCTTGAAAACTGAAAATAGTGTGGCCATAATACTTCAACATGAAGGTTTTCTATGTGTTTTTTATGTTGTGGCTTTGTCCTTGGGGCATCATTAATTGGAAAAAAACTTATGTTCACTTGAAAATGATTCCAGGATTATGCATAATTTATTTATGATTGTTACAGTTTTTGATATAATGCCTGAGTAGTGTACTTGTCCATTTTTGCCTAGACCGATCTTGTTGGTGAGCCAGAAATTGCTTCTTTGGTGCAACGAATTAAGGTCTGTTCCCTTTTTTTTCATTGTTTTTAATTTTTTTTCCCCATTTCATCATGCTTGCTAATAATCAGCCCATTGAACAAAATGTTTTGTCTTGGAAATAGAATATCAATGGCATGGCTCAATTGAAGCGGACAGAGTTTGGGAAAGTTAACCTGGATTATGTTCTTGGTATTGGAGGATTTGATTTGGAGAGGTAGTCTTTCACACCCATTTCATCGTTGTTGGGTTTAGACAATTCTGTCCTATGATTTTTCTTCTTAGTGGACATTACTGCCATTTCTTTAAATTAGGTTCTCCATGATGATGCATAATGGTAATTGTTCTGTACAATTTGCATGTGAAAAGAAAGGCAGAGTATAAGTTTTTAATAGAAGTTTCCTGCAAATTATGCCTTTATCTTTGGGCATCAAACTACAATATCAATTGAATATTTGTATCTTTGCGCTTTTGTAAATATTCATTTCAACAAGTAGGAACATTGAGGGGGACTCATGAATCTGTTTGTAAAAGTAGTAAATGTAATCGGACTACTCATATTTTGATTAAAATTTCACTCATATGGGTCTTGGATCGTTGATGGAATTTTTGTTTCCTTTCCTTTTCATTTTTTTTGGTTTGCGTTTCTTCTAATCTCCCTTTGTATACTACTTTTGAACATGTGTTGTCCACCATTGGTACTGATATTTTGTCTTAAATTTCAATCATATGGCTCCACGTGTTAATTTTCTTTATTCTTCTGTGACATTACGCTGTTTCAAATTAATGTATAATGCTCTAGAACATGCTTCTATGCTTCATAATTTCACACCAAATCTTGTGTTTGGAGTTTGATATTATATCCTAATCTTTGCTTTAATCTTGCCAGGATAGAGAGTGCAATTGATGCTGAAGGTGAAAAGGAAGATCATGACCATCACCATGATCACCACCACGATCATGATCACCATCATGATGAGAAACACGATCACAAGCATGGTACATCTTTTTTATCTTTTGATGGTGCCTTGTTAAATAATTTTTTTATTACCAATTACAAGTTGTTTTCACTGAGAAATATGCGTTATTTTTTATACACATTGAGCATGCTGATGATGGCTTTGTGGGTACTCTTGTTCATCCGTTGTCAAATTAAAGCTTAGTAGTACTCGCAATCTGTTTGGTGCACACACATAAGTGCATTTCTGGAATCTTGGGTCCTAGTAGGTGGTGTTCTTGGAGATTGAGAACAATCATTATTAGGTATGCTTGAAAATTATTGGCGGAGTGGTACGTTTATGTTTTAGCTTTGAAGCTCAGCTGCAGGTTTAAGTTATGGCATCACTTCTGAACCGAGTCCTCTGCTTTGCTGAAACCTTTACATTACATCTCTATGTATGCTTATGGTAGGCATATAGATCTTCTTGCAACTAACAAATACTTTTTAAAACATTTGGGTGCAAATGGGAGGGCATTCAGTGGGTCCAGTTATACATCTATGGGGTATGATATGTGGATGCTTAACAATGGGTGTCATAGAATTTAGGCAAAGCTCGGAAGTTGGTCAGCTTCCTATAATGAGGAATTTGTTTTAACTTTACACGCCATGTCGACAATAAACTATTTCTTTCTTTGCTAGATCATAATGATATCTTCTACACTTTAAAGGACAAAAGAAGATATCTACTCTGCCATAAAATAATATCTTCTCAATCTCCTTTACTTTGAGTTCAGCTTAATCAAATCTTTGAGGCTTCAGTATTCCTTGGTTTCATCTTGCTCTTTTGTTTCTATATTTTCAAATGCATTTATTTCAATGGGGTTTTCAGTGTGTAATGTAAGTCCAACTCGGGGGCAAGAAGTGTGGTAGTATGCTTCTTGAGGGCAAGAAGCATGACTACCTTGGAGTTCTGTAGAAGTGATTATGAAGTGTTTCTCTTTTGCTGCCTTGGGTGGAAATTTTAACTTCAAAGAGCGTAATGACTTAAGTGCCTCCAAATTGCACTGGCATCCCTAAATCTGTGGGTTCTGTGGTTTCAGTCCTTTGGAAGTGGCACTAAGAGAGGTTTAAGGAACTAAACATAGCCGAGTTCCTGTCCAAATAGCACAACTTTTCGGACTACTATGCCCCATCTAGTTATCTTAAGTTTTCTCTTTCTCCCTGTCAATTTATTTACCTTTTTTTTTGGCTTTATTCCTGTAAGAAAGGTACTGTACTGCATTAACTGCTCAGCAGCTCACTCTTTTCCCTCCTACTCCAGTTATCCTATGTTTTCTCTCATGCATTTCGCATTTCTTGGTTCAAATAGATAATTTGTTTATTTATTTGCTTTTTAACATGGTTACTCATATTGTTGCTTTAGTTGGTTTCTGATTCGATAGTATTTTGAATTGCTTCAAGAGTTCCGATCTTCCACTAAAATTGTAATTTGACATTGCTACTACTTTTTTATATGGATTTATGAACTGATTTTCACAAGTTTGACACTGATATGCAGATCATCATGATGATCACCACGCCCATGATCATGTTCATGATCCTGGTGTTTCTTCTGTCAGCATAGTTTGTGAAGGGAGCTTAGATCTTGAAAAGGTTGGATCTCTGTTTCGTCTTATTTCGCAATATATATGATAATTGCCTCTTGTGTCTTTTATGTTGACCTGTTGCCTTTGAATGACACAAGTACACAGTTGATGGCCAATTGCATTTAGTGTCTTTGTCTGGAATGTATGAAAGAAAACCTGGCAAAGACTCCACTGATTTCGTCTTAACTTAATTCAGGCTAACATATGGCTTGGTACGCTGTTGTTGGAACGAAGCGATGACATATATCGTATGAAAGGTCTACTATCTGTTCAAGGAATGAATGAGAGATTTGTCTTCCAGGTGAGTAATCCGTGAAGTGATAATTATAATCACTTAGTCAACACTTACATATTTGAAATTGAGATAATTGGTATGAGAATCTCATCGGTATAAGCATCTCCTTTCCTTTATCCTGAGCATTGCCTGTGAGGACAATTACAGTTTGAATTTCTGAACCTTGGTCTATCCGTCGGCTATATAATAATTTAGCTTCCTGCTCAACCTTAGGGTTGAAGCTATAACTTGCTTGATTTTATTTATTTATTTATTTAGAAATGCTCCGGTAAGCGTTGTAGTTGTCTTATATGATGCTTTAACTTGACGTCTTTTTTTAATGTATTTGTTGAATCATGCCTTTACTCATCTGATATTCTTCTTGCATGCCGAAGTTCGTAGTTGGTGATGCTTCTGATAGAGAAGTTAGATATTTTTGTAATAATGTTTTTTCGGTTGGGTAACAGGGAGTTCATGACATATTCCAAGGCTCGCCTGATCGGCTGTGGGGCCCCAACGAGCCAAGAACGAACAAGATTGTTTTCATTGGGAAGAACTTGGATGCACATGAGTTGGAAAAGGGTTTTAAAGGCTGTTTACTGTGATTGCTAACAAGGCTCGGTACTTTTATTCGTCTCTTTCCCCCCTATTAAAAGATTGAACAAGGGATGATTGAACATTATGATGTACATGTGGTGTAGGCGGAAACAGTAAACGAGAGTGACGGTAGAGAGAATCATATGATGGAAAATGCTTTATTAACCCGAAAATTGATTTTGGTGGGTGCTTAATATATTGAACTGTAACAATTTGAGGAGAACAGGTGGAGGAATTAACATGTAGAAAGAAGGATATGTAATGTAGGCTCTGAGGTACTCAAGCGTAATTTACCTTTTTTACATGCTAGAATTGCCACCAATTTCATGCCCTCGCTCGAGTCATAAGCTAGCGCTACTTAGCTCCGCGAACAAGCATCCACCTAGCAAGCTTAATAAAACTCGACTTCTTTTTATCTTAGTCGATGTGGGACAAAGGACAACAAGAAACAAGGTTCTTATATCCTAACTATTGGACCAGGACGTTGCCTGCACATAAAATTGTTCCATCAAGTTAATCGTTAAGATATGTAGGTTTTTATCTATTCCGTTTTCCTTTCTCTTGCACCGAATTTTATAGGAAAATTTTCATCATCTTTGCGAAGTTACGGGGTACCATGTCGAAGGAACTCGGCAAAACGATTTCCATAATTTGGAAAGTATATAAAATAAGAATAATCTTCTTGGGAAATTACTAAATCATTGCTCAAAAGTCATGAACTGCATCTCATCTCATTAGCCGTCTGAAAAGTGAAAGTTTTCGAATTCACAGCTTTCATGGGGAAAGTTTACCCAACATATATGATCTACACTAAAAAGTTACCTTAGTATCAGAGTTTCATAACTAATGATGTGTTTTCGCAGCGTTAGATTAAACATATGAACGATTAAGACCAAGATTAAGAATTTAAGAGCAACATCATTGGTCTCTTCTGCTGCCAAACATAGCACACTTCTTGCTTCAGCATCCCAATATCAACCCGCCCGTGAGTCACTATTGATGATAACAGAAGTAAAACTGCAGTCCACAACAAAGCAAATTCCGGCTTCAATGGCTAAAAAGTCTAGGTAGCACCACCACTGAACAGCAACCTTCAAGTTGTTGGGGGCAAGAGCAGACGTCAAGAGCCTCTGATGATTACTTGTTAAGTGCCAACAATACCAACAAGGCCTCTCATCTTTCATGGTTTGACGACGATCACGCTAACAACACCACCAACTCCTCTTATCTAAGATTTTGTGCTCCATCCCTGGGGGACTTGGAAATCCCTCACCCAAACTTTGCCTAAAGGAATTGTTCATGAACTTAACAGGATTAATTGACAGTAAACTGTTAAACATTACATATAACAGTAAACTATATATACATATATATATATGTATATATCCTTAATCTGCTTCCAGACAATAAAGTTGCAGATACAGTAGAACAACATTCAACTACTCAAGAGAAAGAAATAGATTTGACGAACAGGAATGTATCATTAATTTACTTACTTCCTAGCCTTCAGCTTCACTCCAAACAGATTTCTTCATCTTCCGTCCTTTCAGTCCCATGGCAGTGGCTTTTCTCCAAATCCCAGTGCTTCAGACGAGGAAAAATTTCCCTCAACCTTGGCAAATCTATTTCCAATTTCCTCAAGTACTTGAGACGCAAGATTTCTACCGTCCACCCTGCGCCAGTCTCCCCATGATCTAAGCTGGAAAGTTCTCCACCCCTTATGTACAGCTTCTTCATATTTCCCAGTTGGCTCGGTTTTAGCCATTTTGGTACGTGCTCTAGGGGGATACCTTGGAGGTCCAACTTTTCTAAATTCGGCGGAAATGAGAATTCTTTGGACTCCTCGACAATTTTTTCTTTTAATGTGGGAGAAACCACTCCCCATGATATTTTGAGACGGCGAAGAGATGAAAATTCGTTCAACTTCTTGAACTCCCCTTCTTCAACTACAGCCTCATTTCCCATGTGTATACTGAGCCGCTTTAGCTTCTTCAACTTGACAAGATTACCAAGTTTACAGGGAGTATTTTTCGAAGATCCTATGAGAAAACCTTTCAGGACTTGGAGGGAAGAGAGTTTCTCAAGCCCTTTTGGCATGCGTTCAAGCAAGTAACACTCTGACATATCCAAATGGGTGAGCTTCCTCAATGCAGAGATATCCGAAGGCATCGTCTCTAAGTTGTGACATGCTCGGAGATCTAGAATCTCAAGGCTGATAAGATTAAGGATAGAAGAAGGAAGTTGGGTAATTCTTGATATTCCTCTGAGGCTAAGATACTTCAAGTGCTTATTCTGAGCCCCCAAACCTTTTAGAAATCCCACATCTTCTTGGTTCACATAATCTTCATCATCCACCTCAATGTGCTGCGTAGCCTTGTCCTGCCATCGCCCAAGTTGAAGAACCGCAACCTTCTTCAACTTATTAAGCCACTCTTTCTTCAAACCAAGATACTGCTCGTTGACATTGAATACTGTCAACAGATCGTCCACCTTAGGGCCATCATCACCCTGACGAATTTGATTATTAAAAACTAAGCATGCACGCCTACAGGTTGAGGTGTCATAGGATGGCATCCTTGGCCATCTTGAATCAAAGTGAAACAGCCTAGCTTCGCTGGCCAAGGAGATCAACATACGACGGATCCAAGGGTTCACTACACAACTTTTTACAAATGGACAGGATGATGCAGTTGGGCCAGTTTGATGAATCAAGCCCTTTCTCATAAGTTTTTCAAATATATCTTCTCCTACCTCTTCCGCTGTCTTCTTTTGGGTGGATGTGATGAAGCCCTCACCAATCCACCAGTAAATCAGAGGCCTCTTCTTCATCACAGAACCATCCGGGAAGATTGAGAACGAGAGGAAGCACAGCTTCAACTCCATGCTCTCAAGATCTTCATAAGTCCTCCTTATATTAGCCATGGCAGGAGTCTCGTAAATTCTGTCCTCCAGGCCCAGCTGTGACCACTCGTGTGACATCTTCTGATCTAGTCCTGACTGATCGACCTTAGACCAATGCACCTGTGACTCTGGAATGGGTTCTCGGGCGGGCATTTTCTCCACTAGAGGGATTGAGCCTTTAATTATCTGATCGACATTGTCTTTCATGAGAAGTAGGGCCTTGTCCATTTCCTCTTTACTGCTATAAGTGGTTTCAGCTCCCGAGATAATCTTTCCAAGGCGGCGTTCTAGGGCAGTAAATCGCTTCGACAGAGTTTGATCAAAGAGCTTCACTTTGGGTAGCAAATCCTTATCTTCCATGAGGTGAAGCTCCTTTTCAATATCTTCAAAGTGCCTAACTGCTTCAGGATCTTTGGCCACAGCCTTGGCTCTTCTCAAAAGATCGAGCAACTTGGGCATGGATTTCTCCGAATCCATTGCGGTTGACATTTGCAATGTCTGAAAAGGTGTAGCAGCTGCAGAATGAGGTGTGGAACTGAACAGATACAACCAATGCTTTTCCCCTAAATCATCACCTTTCTGCCAATGCACTAAAATCATCAGCTCCCCTTGGTTCTAAATACAAAACCAAATTATGCAAAATAACATTATCAAACGATACAAGAGCATCTCCGGTGCTGGGGTGTTAAATGGGGCGCTACCACCAGTTTTAACACTCTTTGTCACCGTTCATGCTCTAAATTGCGGTGGTGATGGTCAAAAAGAGCGCGTACATAAACACATCATATCCGGTTCGGGAGTTGCTAAAACATTGCGTAGACTTACACATTTTTTTACATCTTGAAGTGGGGGAACCCCCATTTATGATTTATCTCCACCCATCGGAGCAAAAAACCATTTACATCTCCATTTTTCTATCCGGTGGTGCAATGGGGGAGCCTAAAACCCGCTTTAGCTCCCCGAATTTCGCTTGTCCAATGCATCAAGAACAACGAAACAAGATGGGATGCACCAATCCATGTACACAGGGCAAGTGGTCGCTGTACATTTTATCTTTCTTTTTATTTAATTTTTTAATGCAAATTCAAATCATTCAATGCTTAGAAGAAATTAAACAATTCAATGCTTAAGAACTTAAAGAAATTAACTGCATATCAAATCAACCAATTTCTGAAAAAGCTGATTGTTATCTTACCAGCAGAGCCCAAGTAAAATCTCCGCTTTAAGTTTCTCTTTTGCTGCTTTCCTGCTTGATCTGCAAAGTCAATTGCAATTTTCCTTCGGTCATGGAACGCCCATCCCCCTCGGAACACCGACGCAGTTTCCGCCGTGGGAACCCAGTTGAGTTGCTGAAGCCACCAGCAAGGAATTTCCGTTTTGAATTGCTGAAAGCACAATGGAATGGTTAAACCAGAAAGGAATGCCAGTTGACTTGGAGTGCAAGTGGACGAAAGTACCCCTTAAATAAAAAATACTCACTTTTTGAAATTCAATAAAAAACACTCATTTTAACTTGTTTTACAAATTTGCAATTCTCTCTTCAACTAGCATTGCCATATTATATTGTATTGCTATGATGCATATATTGTGAAGGGTCTTTCTAGTGTGCTCCGGGGTAATATTGACTCTGGTTTTGGAGTCAAATTGGTTGCTTAATCCACACCATTAAATGTTTTAGACCATCATCCAACAATTTATTTTTTCCGGAGTAAAATTTACTCCGGAGCATGCTAGAATTTTTGATATTGTGAATACAATGTCCATATAGTATTGAGATATCATAAATATTGTTAATACGTTATCTATATGGTGTAGATGTTATTGCTATGGAAACATTATCTCTACAAGGGGTAATATACTAAAACCACTTGTTAAAATGAGAGTTTTTTTTATTGAATTTCAAAAAGTATATTTTTGATTTAAAGGGGCAAATTATGAGTTCTTTTGTCAATTTTTTAATTTTTATTAGCATTAGTTACACTTTACACCCTGAAATTAAGTGAAATTTTATAAAGGACCATAACTTTGAAGCATCTGCAGTATTTGCCCTCCATTGCCATTTGTTTGGCCAGTGATTAATAGATTTATTTAAAAAAGGAATTGTTTTTTTAGTATTTTACCACGACAATTCCTTTTTTAGTATTTTTAAAACAAAATATATACTTTTGATTCATGTCATTAGTAGAAATTCTTACTTTCATCGGTGTAGTTTTAGTTATGGTAATTTAATCCTTCATATGGAGGGTCACTTGTGCTCAATTTGGAGTTTTAATGACTTAAATTTGATAGTGATGATTGGTTTGGATATGACTATTCATTATATTAAAGGTATTTTAAAGGAAGAAATGAATGACAAATTCCTTATTTTGTCCAAGTTGGTTACTCGTAAAGAAAAGATATCCCTACTATCCCTACAAAAATGGTAGGATTAAAAGGGACAACTATTCTTCATGAATAACCTTCAACTTGGACAAAATAAGGAATTTGTCATCCATTTCTTCCTTTAAAATGCCTTCAATATAGTGAATAGATAATGCTTGTGTCCCCCACTTACAATTAACAAATCTTTACCGTCCGAACATCATAATCGGAACCTTACATTCTCTTTATCACCATCTAAAGATCATATATGCAAAAAATTATTCAATTTGGAGATCTTTTAGCCATTCATATGCATAAAACAAATGGATGGTTCATCATGAGAATGCTACTTATTACCAAAACCGTTGATTGATTTAACATGTATGGTTGACTAAACGATCTCCAAATTGAATGATTTTTTGCATATATGATCTTTAGATTATGATGAAGAGAATGAACAGTTTTGATTATGATGTTCAGATGGTAAATGTTCATTAATCGTAAGTGGGGGACAAGTAAGTCCCCTCATAGGGGGACACAAGCATTATCCATAGTGAATAGTCCTACCCAAGCCAATCATCTCTATCAAACGAGGCCAAAAAGTCATAAATAACCCTCCATATGAAGAACTACCCAGGGAGGAGTTAGGAATAGGAACAAGGAGAAGCGAGAACCACTTAAATAGAGGAATCGATTGTATTTCATCTATTCACGGGTATTTTTCTTCTTTTTTTAATCAAGATTTAGTTGGTGTTCAGTGTACCTCATTTAAAAAACTCTTCTTTCTTCTAAGTACTTGTCAGCCTGTAACCCCCCTTTGCAGCTTTCAAGCAGGAGTGCGCTAGTTGACGGAACTATGAATAAGTGGGCCTAGCCCATCAAGCGTAACATAACTATCATCTAAGCGCATGCATGGTTATTTCGTTAAATAATTTTGATCAAAATTAGTACGTGTCATAAACTTTGAATCATAAATGTTAGATCTAGTGACATGTGCATGTTTCGTGTATAAGCATTTTGGCCACTTTTTTTAGGTCTTCTGACTTTATAATTCCGGCGTTCTCTTACACAAGTGGGAGACTTAACCATGTACGCCACCATTACCCTTTTCACTCTTACACGCCCCACCACCATCACCGCGACCGCCACCAACACCCTCTACCATCATCCTTCATCATCGCTGTCGTCGCCACCACCACCCCCGCATTCCAACCATTGATGCCGCCACAACTAGTACCGCCACCCTTACTTCCACGTTATCACCATGAGATTTCCATATCCATCAACCTGACTCCCACAATCACGTCACTACACCCACCTCTATTACCTCGTCACCACCATCATTCCCATTCCCACCATCATTGTTATTGTAGCAACAATTACTGCCATGTCATCACCATGACATTTTCATGACCGTCAACCTTACTCCAACCACCATGTTGTCACCATCACCACCACCATTCTCACCACCATGGCTTCCGCCGCCACTAGCAACTACCATCTCTTATTTATTAATTAACACATTAAATTCCATATTTAAATTGCATTATACTTTTGGATTAACCAAACAAGAAACTTTATAAACTCTATGAAATTAAATTCCTTCATTTTAAAATTCTTTAGTAATCTCAAAATTTATCATCTAATGCACTTCAAATGTCGAAATAATTGTGCACATGCTGCCATTATGTAGGAAGCACTTCAGCTTTCACTAGAAACCCATCAATTTAATTTTAACTCGCTATCAACGAGAATTCGAATTTAAAATTTAAAAAAAAAATACTGGTATATGGTAGTAAAGTAGTAATACGTGACTTCCTACCATATGCAGTTAAAAGCTCGTTTAAACTAATACTTGTTTGGTCAACGACGTTTTTGATTATACCTTTTTGTTGGTCAATGAGATTTGATGCCTAAACCAATGGCGGGTTTTTCTTCTGCTCCCTCCTCACTCAATTCACAGAATTGAACCCAAGCGTCCACAGTTGGACAAGAAGAAGAAGAAGCATCAATGGCGGTGGACGTTGCAGAATTCCAATGGAGAAAGTTCCTGCGCTCTCTCCAAGACGTAGAGTCGGAATTATCAGGTTCTATTTCCATCTCCTACTTCAAATTCATCGAACATCATATCTCTTCCTTCAAATCGATCAAAAATGCCGCCAGAGAGAGAGATATAATGCCCCACCCTCCTTACTCCTACTCCAAAATCATCGATTTTCTCTACGACCTCAACGACGCGTTGGCCGAGTGCCGAATCTTCGCAATGGAGTGCAAGAAGCTCTTACCCTTCAACCCTTTTGCGTATTACTTCATCCAGAAGATGAATAAGCGACTGGTTGGATTGAGGAAGGAGCTGGAGAGTTTGGGGGGCGCCCCGCGGCAGGACGATGACGGCGGAGATTGTTCGCCGGAGAAGGCGGAACCGCCACTTTGTCCAGTTGTTTATGGGTTTGATGAACAGGCAAAGAAAGTTGAGGACTTGCTGTGTGGGGAGGGCTCTACCCAAAGTGGGTTTAGGGCGATTGGGGTGGTGGGGATTGCTGGTGTGGGTAAGACCACCCTGGTGCAGAAGGTTTTAGAAATGGAGAGAGTTAAGGGTGAGTTTAATCCTATAATTTGGTTACCCTTTTCGGGTTTGAGGAAAGAGGAAGAACAATTTAGTAGGTTCAGCTTTGAGACGTGCATTCTCGATAATTTGGGCCAAACTCTGGATGGGAGGATTGTTGGCGTTGGTAAGCTCTTGGAAAGGCTCAACCAACTTTTTTCCGGCAAGAGGTATTTGATTGTGTTGGATGATGTGCAGTGGCGCCACATTAACATTGAGGATCGCTTATGGCGCGGATTGCCTAAGGGTAGTGGCGGTGCGGTCATTGTCACTAGTAGGTTAGCAGAAGTGGCTCTAAAGCTGGTGGAAGAAAAGGACTTGATTCATGTTAAGCCTTTGGGCGAACAAATTTGCTGGAGCATATTTGAGGAGACTATGAAGCATAAAAAAGAAGTTTTAAACATGTCACATTACGTAACTTTGGGGAAGATTAAGAAAGAAATTAAGGATCAATGTCATGGTCTTCCATTGGCTGCTAAGGCGCTTGGAGAAATCATTCCGGAGCAGATTCGTGAGATTGAGTATTCTTCTAAACCCCTCTTTTTGTTTGATGGGTTCTGTATATTTATGGGTGAATTTTTGTATTTCATTCTTCATTTTAACTCCTTTATTGTGATAGTCTTACATATTGTATTGAATTTCGTGGAGTATAGACTAACGCTTAGTATTTGATGCTTCTAAAAGGGTTTTATCTTCTAAATCCTTAGCTTGCTCTACCTTGAATTCGTTTCGAGCTCTTTTACATAAGATTATAGCGTGATTCTTGTATTTGTTAAGATTTGGTTCCCCCAAAATTCAGATTTACATGCAATAAGAATTCTGCGGATCAAATTGTAGGTCCAAACGTTTCTTGAAGGAGATGTATATACCTGATGAATTGCTTAAACCTGATTTGGATGTTGAACCTTCTGTCGATATACCAAGCTGCCCAGTTTTAGTGTTTGTTGATATAAAACATGAAAAGCTTGGAGAACGACTCTATAACGAGTTTTGCTACCGTCTTAATAAAAAACAGGTATTATTTTCTTTGTAATTGTCTCTCCTTGAGGAAAGGTACTTTGAAATGATTATTTTAAAAATGAAATCTGAACTTTGTGATTGTAAACATGCTTAACTTGGCAGTGTTCTAAATATAATTTCTTTCCTAGGTCTTTGCTGTGCTGGAAGAGAACTCTGATTCTAAGAGAAAAATAAAGGCAGAGGATCCTGAGGGCGTGCTAAAGGAGGTTTATGGTACTCTACAACAGCATAAGAGTAAAAAATATGAGTTTGCTGATGATATTCAAAAGAGGATGAGAATTATAGTGAGTAACATGTTAAGTTTATCCCATATAGCCAATTGTTCAACACTTTTTCTTCCTTTTCGTTTTTGGATTTTTTTTTTTTGTGATTTCAGCAATTTCTGACATACATTTTGGATATGTTTTCTTTAATTAATCTTTTGGTTGTGCAGTAGCTGTCTTTCTAACATATATTTCTTTTCAGATTGTTGGTGGGGATGATGTGGTTAACTGGATTCTCGGAGTTATTTGTGATCTGAAATTACCAGAGTCGCCCTCCATTGTTCCGATATCACAGGAGACTGAAAATAACATCCCACTTTCGTTTGGATGGGTAGGACATTTTTTTTTGTTTATGAAAACATCTTTCAAGGGATCAATTCTTTCTCTTCTCTTGTTGTTGATTGAGGTGGGTAATAGGAATATGGTGAGGTTTTGGGAAGAGTGCTGGGTCGGGACAACTTTGAGCCAGCACATGATTCCAGAGCATGATTTGATAACTACTATAAGTATATACAGACATGTATTATTTCCAATGTGTGTGGTTTTGGGGCTTCAGAAGAGGGTCTAATTTCATTAGCACATTAGAATGAAACTGAAAGTGGCTGTTACCTCCTTCTGCACTTTCTTCATCTGCTTTCTGTTAAAAATATGGTTTTGCGAGGTCAATATTGTATGCTTCTTTTAAGTTATGATTTGTTTGCTATTTTGCAGAAGGAGCTTAATGCTGATCGTCAATCAGTGACATCATTCCTGTTTCAAGTTGAAGAGGCACAACAGATGAAAACAGACAGGTCTAACTCATATTTATTGTTTTCTTATGAAAAACAAGTTGGAAGTTGAGGAAAAGTACAATAACCTGTTTTAGGCTTATTTTTTGATGAGGCTTGAGACCGTTTCCAGTAGACAAACAAGCCAAACTTGTGTATGCTTTTATGGATCCCATAATTAAGTTCTAAGAAGATTTAGAAATTGAATCGTGTTGGGTTATATACAGGGCTTTTTTTGCGGATGGATTGTATCGAATCAGAATTACATGTGTATGTGAATTGCATATTTGTTATAGGCTTGCAGTGGTAATCTTATGTGATTATTATTGGGTTTCAGCTGGCATATTCTAATTAAGATGAAAGCTACTCAAAGTTCTACAGCTCATCAAGAAATACCACACTCTTTGCATTTATTTCGTCCTGTTCACAAAGGGGCTACAGAAACTGAGGTAACCAAGTGCTCAATTCTTTTTAATATATTTTCTCGATCTTTGATCTTGATTTTATTTCCTTCTCTTCTTCAAACATCCTTTACCGTTATAATGTCTTTGTAGAGAACACCTTGGCAGTAGAGAAAACCATAATGGTAATCAGAGGCATGTGCTGACGTTTGCACCACACATGCTGATGCCAGCACTGTGGAAATATAATATTGCATGGACTGCACCATGTTAAGTCAATCGTGTTAAAAATGCAGATCCCACTGCAACCTTTGCTTAAGTGGAACAGCAGGTTTTGAACTCTGACTAAAACAGAAAGACTTCTAAGCCTTCCTTGTAACTGAGATAAAATGTGTTCACCATTACATACTATCATTTATAGTAAGAGAAATATTCCACCTCCCTCCTACATGCCTCTAAGTTTCATCTTCTGTATTTGTGGAAGGTTGGTATTGGGTCCTAGTAGACCTGATGTAGGATCCTTGGATCCTGATTATAGCCTATGTTCAACGTATCTTGAAATTCCAAATACCCTTGACTTCAAGAACATGAGAACACAAACATGAATTCATTAAATTTTATATTTTAAGCAAACAAAACTGCTTAGGCATCCAAAGTTTTTATGGGTTTGTTTCAGACTGCTGTAACAATAACAAGAGGGCTTCCAGATATCAACAAGTCCTTTCGGTAGTGTTTGGATGAAATAGAAAAATGTGCTTTTATAGTGGTTTCTGGAGAAGCACTTATTGCTTGCCGGTGAATATATAAGAGCACTTGGGTTACTACTTATTACAGAAATATTTTATGCGTTTCTCGAAAACTCCCACTAATTAGAACACTACTAAGTAAAAGTGCTTTATACAAAGTCTCTCAAAGAGGCGAGGGGTGCCTGTCGCGGAACTTAAATCTTATTAACATTGACAAGTTTGATATTGCTTGAGCCTTTTCTGCCTTGTCATGGTGGTAGGATCCTTTCTTCTTAAGGCACACAAGAAGCTGGAGCAAGAAGGCATTAATATGGTTGGTTCCGATTTATTTTGGAATGATCATCAATAATTAGTGGGTGAATCAAATGGTTAGCTGGAGTCATGGTGAAATCTTTTGTGAACACCATGACTCGAGGGATACAGTCCTGACTTGATTGTACTTTGAATTGGTGGTTGGTAAAAGAAGTTTCAACATGCTTATTATATTTCCAAGAGGTGTTGCAGTATTGAAGGACCACAGTTCGACTTTCCTATTTGAAATCAGTACAACATATGAACAATCTGCTTATGAAATCCTGTACTTTTTCATTTTTATTTATTTCTCCTTACTATCACTTCTCATTTTTTAGGATAATCTCAAATTATCAGGAGGATTCTGGAGCTATTTCAGCTTGGGTAAGAGTATATATAATGTAGCCACCAAGTTTTTGGTTTTGTGTTTTTGTATTTTTATTTTCCTTCTTGATCCTGTCAGATATTCCCTTTTTCCATGCATTAATACATAGTTATATACTTTAGTTTTCCCTAAAAAAATCAATTTTGCAAGAAATCAGTAAAATAGGAAACTTTTAACCATTTGATTATCATAACAACCGACTGCAATTTATTTGATTACTCGCTAGATGTCTAAATGCTCCATGAATGTTAAAAAGGTGTTCTGAAAACCTGATTGAATATGAAGTACTCTGAAAAACCTGATGGAATACAACAAAACTGATGGATGATTATGCGGAGAACTAAAAATCAGTACAGAAGCAAAGGAAATAGTAAAGACTGCCAATAAAGCATTAATAGTTCTTGTAGTCAATATATATGAGATAGGTGCATGGACCTTTTAATGAAACTTTCTGTATTCTAATAGGACCAGGGTTCCTGATTTATAGTATTTTTCCAATGAAAACCAAATACATTACCATAAACATCTACAAAATAAACCGACCACAGACCAGGGTTCCTGTTGTGTTTATGTTTATTTTGGTACGAGTTCATCATCTTCTTTAGTTGAAACATATCTATATTTTGGTAACTTTATATTCTTGTTTTCTTGGTATGGCGTTGATAGAAAGTTGGAGTTCATCTTATGATATTCCAGTTTAATGACCTTAATAAAGACTATAAGTACAGTGTCTTGTCTATTTATATGCCAACAGGAGTTGATGCTCCAAGATCGTTCGGAGCTTACTGGTCTACTGCCAGGTAGTTATTTAGCTTATGTTCATGTAATTTAGAAGTTGGTTTGAAAAATCTTGTTATATATTTTGTAACTGTTAGTGATTGTGTTACTATCATTCTGTGTGTTGTTTAAGCACTTTAGACAGTCACAGATGTGCTTGTTAGATTTCTATCAAAGGAAATTGACAAGATCTATAGTCATGCTGATGACAAATGCATATTTTTAAGTTCTGATATCTACCATTGTAGTTTTAAGTTTATTAATGTATTTTTTTTATTATTAGAAGGGTTAATCTGTTAGTATTGAAATTAATGTATTCATTGTAGTCTTAACCCTTCAAGACACCAACAAAAGCCATTAAAACTATAGAATCCCTGGATCGGGTTCGGTTCATGTTGATGTCAGCTTTAATCATAATAAGCCTTCACCATGACCCACAAAGTTACCCTGTTGGAGTCCAACAGACAGCATTAAACACACAAAAACTGTACAGTAAAGACTACATGAGCTCAATCTTCAAGTTGAGGACTTAATTTATGCATGTCCCTGGTCTTTTTCATGCTTGTCACATTGCCCATTAGGTGTCAAAATTTAGTCTATTGGATACCCTGTTTGTATTGCTGGGGTTGAAACTACTATCAGTTTTTACACTATGATTTTGTCTCACTAAACACTTGATTCATTTATATTTTAAGCCAAGTAGAATACATAATGTTACTATGAATAGTCATTGAAAGTTGAAACAGGCTGGTTAAGGAGCAGATGTTTTAGGTTTTTTGTTATTAGAATATTCGTCTTTTGATATTAATTATTTCTCTCCCAAACAGGTCCTTAAACTCACTTGCAAAAGTAAAGGTTATAAAGCATGGTCAGTTGGTATTACTTAAAATTCCTAGCGGGTAAATAATCAAACTTTCATTCACCTTATTGTTGTTGCTTTTGACTTGAACACATCTTAAATCGATTATTCTATTGTGTAATTTAGTTTATTAAAATATGTTGTTATGAACCATGCTTCTTTCTCTCATGTCAGATCTCACTGGTTTGCATGATTAAATGGAGAAAAAATTTTCCTTACTTTTCGTTATGGCGTCTTCCAGCCATTTTTCCTTTTTCCCCCTTGGATTTGATAATTTTTTTACTCCAAACAGATGGAAATTTTCATTAGTGTATCAACTATTGATGAAGCGACTATGGACTATTTCCCCTATCTTAGCATATTTCTGCCATTGTCAAACAAACTGAAGGACAATGCTCTGTACACACACACACACACACACACATATATATTCTTGTATTACCAAGCCATCTTTTTTCATGATCCTTTCCTTAGTATCAGTATAATTTTTATTATTAGATTTTACTTGAGGGAAATTATTGATGAAACGGGTACAATGTTTCAATCTTTCAATAAAGTTACCAGTACTACTAGAAACAGAATAATGATTTTCACAAGTTTTGAATTTCATTGTATTTTTATTAGTATCAATTAAATATTTATGCATCCAAGTGTGCATGGACAAATGGACAACAGAGGTATAAAATCACAAACGTGCATACTGATGCAGAATTCTTGCCATCATTCTAAGTTTCTCTTTGGTGTACAGAATCAAGTCAATTGTTTGTCTTAACTTGCCAAGCGAATTAAATCATGGGGGATCATCAAATAAGAAGAAAGATCGAAAAGTGAGGTTCTTTAGTTTTTAGCTTTTTATCTTTTATTTCTGTGAGTGCACAGTTAATGATTTATTTTTTTCATAAGAATTTGCAAACAGTGTTCTTCATTATTTCCTTTTACACTCATGAATTAACACTTTATTGGTTGGAATTGAACAACAGGGGTCAGTCATAAATGATGGACTTGTTGAAATTATCGGTCTGAAAGATGTTTTACTGGCTCAGAATGAACGTATTTTCCTTGATCAGGTCTTATATCATCTTACAGTTATGTTTAGACTTTTAGATTGTTTCTTGCTTTTGTTCTCTGTAGATTTCCTAGTTTTATGGACATTATTTAATCTGTAATTTGTAAAACTACCCAAATATTACACATATGCATCAGGCAAGAAAAATATACCATAAAGCCAAATTGATTTTTAGGAACTTGATTTCAGTACTTAGTTCTTTATGTTCACGTCACGTCACAAGGGAGCAAATTTATGATCTGAGTGAGATACAGTAGCTGATTTTGAATTTGCCAAATGAAGTCGCCGATGAATGATTATTTATCTGTTATCTTGCATCTGAATGAGAAAGAAGAATGATTGTGCTTTTCCCTCTTCTGTTAGGTACAAGAAATTCGCTTCGAGTTTATTAAGGGTGCTGCAGAATCTGTAAACATGAGGATTGATGGAGCACCATGGAAACAAATCCCACTTGATGGTATTATAGATATTAAAATCTCTTGCCACTCTCAAGTCAACATTCTTGCCAATGGAGATTGCCCAGCAAAAAGAAGTATGCCTGACTCATCGGAACCCTGTGCTTCTGGAACCGATGATAATAAAGATAAGTCAACTGATGAAACTAACAATGCTAAAGATAACTCTAAAGCGCGTATGAAGTTTGGTCCAACAAAAACTTTCAAAATCTCGTAATCCTATAGCCATCGTTCTATGTAAATCAATTTGTTGCACGACTCTGATCCTATTAGTCTATGTAATGTGTTTTCCAGAAACAATGTGCTACTGCATCTGGTTATTCGTCCTACTTTACTGCCATAACTCTTGAACTTGTCGGGTTTTAAGTGGAGAAAAAGAAAAGTGGTCAATCGATCTTAAACCATGGTATATATTATTTTCGGTTCTGTTTACTGAAGTTTGGATTTGCTTATAAATTGGATTCAACTGGCTATGGAATGTATCCGTATGGTTTCTTTTGCTGTTATCAATTGGTTATGATGGGGATCCAGACCCAAATCCTCGATTTGCTTGGAACGAGGTTTGTTTTCTTTTGGAAATTTCGTACCCTGACAAATAATTTGGAGAGAAATGAGATTGAATACTAAATGCAAACACTTTTTTCGTGTTATATATCGTGGGTGTTCAAAATTATTCTGTATTTATCAACATTTCTGCTTTGTTCTTTGATTGGTTTATCAATTGTTAATTTGGTGTTGCTTCCTTTTGGTATTAGTCGATTGGCAATTTGGAAGAGGTTCAAACAGTTAATATTCTGTAATTTTGTTCTTGAGATTGGAATCTATGTAATTGACTAGCGTGCCCGGTTCCTTAAACTGCAAGGCAGCTACCGGTAGTTTTGCAGTTTTCGGGACTCGCCATCTGAAGACTTAGATTTCCTGCTGCTAATTAAGCAACAATCGAGTCTATTCCAGGTTTTAGCTGCGGTTTATGTCTTCATTCAGTCGTATCCAAAACAAGCTAAGGATCCCCACACTCCCTGTATCTTGCAAGCTTCGATGGTCTAAAAGGAACCATGATTACAATACGTGACAAACAATCCACGGTAACTGACATTGTGGATGAAGGCGAGCTGGATGATGTTATTGTGGTTGTAAGTATGGTATGCTTATCACTTGTTTGAAATCTCCAAAGGTCTCGTGTTTGGCTTTCGCGAAGGCAATAAGAGCGGTGTTTTTGTCCTTGAGAGAACCTCTGAAGAAGCTTTTAAATTAATTGCAATTGAGCTCAACTTTATGTATGAAGTAGCTCTGTACACCAAAGCAATGGTGTTGCATTCCAAGCTAGGATGCGTCTTCCGGCTTATATCCTGCATTGCAGTTTTCATATCCCTTTTCTTCTTCTTCTACAAATTAGAGAAACGTGATTTTCAAGAAGCTGCTGAGAAGTAAATCCATGCTAGCAGGTGATCCTAAAATATGATCACAGCCTTGTAGTATGGCACATTGCCACCGAGTTACGCTATAACATTGATCGGAGAGGACATCGTGGACGCCCGCCTGCACGATGGTCCTTGAGGTAAACACACAAGCTAGACCTGGTGCTGGTGCTGGTGCTGGTGCCTGCACGATGTCAAAGGCACAACGGAACATCTAAATCCATCCGTATTGTTTGATGCATGACATGTATTCTTATGAAATTTAATTTGGATTTTTGAGTAATGGGTTTTTGTTTAGTTTTTATTAGGCTGTTTTCCCCGAGGCCCTTAGTGAAATTTGGTCCAGCTTTCGATTTTAAACAAAACAAAACAAAAAAGTTTGAAATTGATTTGGGGTTTCTGAAGGCTATTTTTTACCATTTGAGTTTTTACATTTACCTTTTGTATTGTTTGTTGTATCTCCATAGTATGGGGAATGGAAAGTGATGGGGCAGTGCGTATGAGACTGCATTTCAGGTTTCCAATGTCCGAACTTAATAAAGTGAAAGAGCCTGATGCTGAAAACAACGATGCAGGTGAAACAGAGGAAAATGATTCTGATGACGATGAAGATGTCGACGACAACGAGGACAGTGATGATAATGATGAGGATGACGGTAACGATTCAAAAGAAGAGAGTGATGATGTCGAAGAACATTCCGATGATGAGGTTGAGGAGGCTAATGGCGATGGAGAAAGCGATGATAGACAACGAAACTTAAACTTGTAAAAACCATGCCAAAAGAAAAATAGAATCATGCCAAAGGAAAAACATAACCAAGCCACAATAATCAATCTCCACGGTTCCCATAAAACAATGATAGACAACGAAACGAAACCTCGTATCAATAGAAACAAATTTTAAGACGGGCGGACAACTGTTAACTGTTGATGCATGTGGACTCTTAATTGTTTTTTAAGTGTGTGGACTTTACTCTAAAACCAATGCAAATCAACGGCTGCCAATCATTCATGGTCTATTAAGCATAAGCATATGCACAATTACACATTATACCAATAGGAAGATTATGCACAAGCACAACATTCAATTCTACACAAGTTGTGCTACCACTTTCATCACATGCTTTAAATCCAACACAATTTACACACCAATTACTTGTCATCTAAGTTCCAAAATAGCTTCACTCGGGCAACTTCCCGGACCGGAAAATCGCGAACTTGGAAACCTCCGAGTAACGAAACCTAATCCCATTCTCCTCCAACACCTTCTCCAAAACCTTCTTATCCCTGTCAGGATTGGAGCTCTCGCACTCCAGCTCATAGCACGTCCCAAAATCATAAATACTCTCGTCCACCTCTACCTTCAACCCCTTCCACTCATACACACCCCTCACATTCCTAAACCCACCCAAGCACACAAACCCTAGCTCCCCAACCCCGTATTCCTCCCTCACACGTTTTAGGATGTCGGAAGATTCGACGGCCAAGAGCCGCCATGGCTCTGCTTCGCAGACACGGCCGAGGACCGGGTCGAAGGGCTCTTCGAGCTCTAGGACTCGGCTGACGCCTTTGGTGATGACAGGTTTGGCCTTGAGGGAGATGACGCAGCGCCGATCGACGTCGTAGAAACGGAGGCGGAGGATGGCGAGGTTGGAGGAGAGCTCGGAATTGGAGCCATCGAAGAAGATGTTCTCTTGGATTAGGGTTTCGGAGTGGAAGGGGGAGAGGAGGTCGGTAAGCTTTTGGTGTGCGGCGGCGTCTGAAAGGCGGAGCTTCACTTCCACTTCCATTAATTGTTTTGGGGATCGCTGAAGGAAGGAGCAAACGAGTGAACAATGTCTTCTAGTTTGTTGATAATTTGATATGGAAGCATACGATGGTGGGAAAATGTAGTCGAGATTTTTTTATGGACAAATTTCAATTTTGGTCCCACTAGTTTACTTCAAATTTCAATTTTAGTCTCTATAGTTCTTTTTAGAGGCAGTTAGATCCATGTTCAAAAACTTAAAATACAAAGGTTGTTCTAAGCATCACAATGGATCGACAATAATTTGATATTGAACTATCATTTATGAGAATATTAAAACGAGAAGAGGAAATTGACCAACCTTAAGAAGGAATTAAACGCCCCATATGTGAAAGAGCAGGGTTTTTTGATATAGACCCAGTCAACACGCATAACTTTAGTAAAAAACCCTTTTCAATTTCTTTGTCTATTTTGCCCTCCATTAACCTATAAGAATTAATTAAAATTTTTAATTTATGTATTCTTCTTTTCCCTAATTTGAAATTTTGGATTTTGAATTAATAACAATGATAATTACCTATGACTAAGATATTCAAACTCTTATTTACATATGAAAAAAGATTAGAGTCTACGTGTGAAAAAAATACTTCGCATCCTTATCGACCCTATAACAAAGCTACAAAATATTGAATATTGTTATCTACTTGTCGCACTTCCCTACCTATGACGAAGATATTTAATATTATTATTATTTACCTATAACAAAGATACAAAAGTTGAACATGTTGTCTACTTTTAGTAGTTATTTCCTTACAATAAAGATGAAATTGAGAAAAACTTCATCAGAAAATATAATATTACAAATATCATAAAAGAACATTAAACAAGAGCAAAATTTAATAGCAAGGGTAATACAGTCATAAAAAAGATAGTCAAAGGGTTTAACATAAAAAATATCAAATTTTTGGGTTTTCCCTAAAATATGCTAAGGTTTTTGGGTTGATATTAAATTTTCTATGTGAGGAGCATATGTGATTTATCTATCAAGAAAATGATCTTAAAGTGAAAGTTGCCCTGCATTACAACAGTTGTTAACTACGGGTTGGTAAAATTGTCTTTACTAGTTATCACTACAGTTTAGTAATATTCTTTCTTACTTGGAAGTGAGATGTCTTAGATTCGACTACCGTGAATGGCAAGTTCGATACTAAAGTATTATAGTTGGTCTATTGTGTGTCTTGGCCTAAATCCTACACCAGCTAGTTTAAATACATCATTAAAAAAAAAAGTTAAGTGCTTTGACCACCCAACCTTTAAAGTTAATTTTAAATTGGTCTTATCCTTTTAAAATATTCCAAATAAATATCTACCAGTTTGAAAATTTGATATCTATAATCAGTAGTGTTAAGTGATAGCATCACTAGCGTTAATTGATGACGAGCTAGTGAAAATGTCCTTTAGTATATTTGTTTATGTCATTACTTAACACTCCTAAAAACTAGGTGATTATCTGTACTTAACCCAAACAAAAAACTATAGGCACTAAAATAGACCTTGGGGAGTCAACTATGGGTAGACTCGGTAAACAAGTTGTATTTACCGTGTTCGTGTTAACACATTATCATAATGGACCGTTTCATGTCAACTCGTTAAAATAACGGTACAAAATTTCAAACTCAAACTTGGCCGGTTAAAATAATACACGAACTGACCAGTGTCACTCGATAAGAAGTTTTTTCAAACTTAAAACTTAATTTCAAAGAGGCAACACCCAACAACAATACCAAAAGATCAAACTATAATTTTCTAAAACTTAATTTCAAAGAGGCAACACCCAACAACAATACCAAAAGATCTAACTATAATTTTCTAATCATGCACTAAAAAAAATTATTCGTCTTTCCAAGACCAAAAGTTAGTGATTAGAGTTGTTGGAATGAGTTTGACACGACTTGATAAGGGTAATATATAAGATTATTAAAATAGTCATGCTTTTAACAGGTACATGTGACACTGAACCAACTTATTAGTTAACGTGAACCCAAGCCTTCATCTGAAAATTAAATTTTTTATGTCGTATTAACGGGTCGTGTATGATAATGCCATGGGAATCAAAAGTCAATTTTAGCCCTTCTTGCCAAATTATTCATTACCAACCGTACGATTGAATAAACAGTTGAGATAGGATGGGTCTTTCAAATGGCAAACGGGTAAATAAAATCCGTTATAGAAACCGACCCTGTTTCAGCAAAAGAAGAAAAACCCACATTTGGATCTTCAAAGCTTCGACTCTGCATTCAAAACCAAACCCACTCTCATTCTTCGCGGACTCACCAAAACTCGAGCAAAACCGCGGGATATAGGCCGAGTCAGACTCACCGAAGAAAACCCATCAAATTCATTTGGTTTTGCAGAAGCTGTAGCCGTCACGCTCCTTATCTTTCTCTTCTGCTGCTGTTACTGTAAGTTTTCCGTCACCTTCTTCTTCTGCTGCCGCAACCCTACTTTCTATGTCGCTCTCGTCATTTCATTAGTTTATGATCGAATTGGGGATTTTTTTTAGTAGTTTTGTGTAAAATTAGCTCAAGTCGATAACCTTGTTGCTAATTATTGCATAAATTGATTAACTTTTGCTTTCTTCAGTTTTAAAACTATTAAATGATTGCTTGTGTAAAATTATGCACATATTTCATAAAGGTTGAGTAGAGTGATATCATTAGTGGGTTAAATAGTCAGTTGTTACTGTTAGGGGGGAGGGGTATCGGTGATCGAATCCCCACCCACATCAGACTGCATAGGGATGATTGCTTTCCGCGTCAGTGGGCTAAATTATGCATATATTTCATAAAGGTTTTGGTATTAGGATTATTGGGTTTTCTTTAGTTTTTCTGTTTTGGATATCCTAGGTCTTGAGTATTTAGTAATTGCTGTAGAATTTTGTTCTACTGCAGGAACTTGAACCATGGAAGAAGATGATTATTCTGAGTATGTTCCAGTGGCGAAGCGACGACAAATGGAAGCTCAGAAGATTCTTCAGCGCAAGGGGAAGTCGTCCGGACTTGAGGAAGAGTTGGAGAAATCAAAGCTTGCTGAAGCAAAACCTAGCCTTCTTGTAAAAGCATCACAGTTGAAGCGTGACGCTCCTGAGATTACTCCAACTGAGGAGATTGTGCAACAAGAGAAGGAAATGATTGAGCACTTATCAGATCGCAAAACCCTCATGTCAGTTCGTGAATTGGCAAAGGGAATCACTTACACGGAACCTTTACTAACAGGTTGGAAGCCCCCACTACATATAAGACGGATGTCGAGCCAGCAATGTGATTTTATTAGAAAGCAGTGGCACATCATAGTTAGCGGCGATGATATTCCACCACCTATTAAGAATTTTAAGGATATGAGATTTCCTGAACCGATTCTGAAGATGTTGAAAACCAAGGGGATTGTTCAGCCAACCCCCATTCAGGTGCAAGGTCTTCCGGTGATTTTAACAGGGAGGGACATGATTGGTATTGCGTTTACAGGTTCAGGAAAGACATTGGTTTTTGTGTTGCCGTTGATTATGATAGCATTGCAAGAGGAGATTATGATGCCAATTAATCAAGGTGAAGGGCCTTTTGGATTGATTATATGCCCGTCAAGGGAGCTTGCAAGGCAGACTTATGAAGTGGTGGAAGAGTTTCTGCTTCCTATGAGAGAGGCTGGATATCCAGAAATAAGGCCATTGCTCTGTATTGGTGGAGTGGATATGCGTTCGCAGTTGGAAATTGTGAAAAAAGGTGTCCATATAGTTGTTGCTACTCCTGGGAGGTTGAAGGATATGCTGGCAAAGAAAAAAATGAACCTCGATAGTTGCAGGTAAGGACTGCCATTATAAAAACTCGTCATTATCTTTAGGTGTTCTGTCTGCAGTTTTATTACTGTTATGTTTAGCTGCAAGGATAATGATATGAAACAACACTGCTTTTTCTGGTACACATTACTGAATCCCTAATGATTTTTCTCTAATTTTGACTCTGAAAATTCTGTGTCCTTACTATGAAGCTCATACATTGACGCAATTGAATTATGAGGATTTTATTTTCTGGGTGGTTACCCAATTATTTTAAGAATGCTTATGTTAATTGGTTGTTGCCCATTAACAAGTGTTTATGAATTTTCTTGCTTCTGTCTAATACATTTAGGTTTTGAACTTTTAATACGGTTGTGTAATTTGGCTGTTTTTACTTATTGGGCATCCTAATTCCTAGGTTTAAATTAAGATTCTAGCCATGAAATAAAATCTTTGATTTGGAGAAGCTTTTATGATAACAGCAAAATCCCTGTCTAACAGAGCAGAATAGCTTTACTGAGTGACTAACACTGCTTTCATTTGCAGATATCTAACTTTGGATGAGGCTGATAGATTGGTAGATTTGGGCTTTGAGGACGACATAAGAGAAGTTTTTGACCACTTTAAAGCTCAGCGACAAACGCTCCTATTTTCAGCCACCATGCCCGCAAAAATTCAGAACTTTGCTAGAAGTGCTTTGGTGAAGCCTGTAACTGTAAATGTGGGAAGAGCTGGAGCAGCAAATCTTGATGTGATTCAAGAAGTTGAGTATGTAAAGCAAGAGGCGAAGATCGTTTACCTTCTTGAATGTCTACAAAAGACCCCACCTCCAGTTCTAATATTTTGTGAAAACAAAGCTGATGTGGATGATATTCATGAGTATCTTCTGTTAAAAGGAGTGGAAGCAGTGGCCATACATGGAGGAAAGGATCAGGAAGAGAGAGAGTACGCCATTTCTTCTTTTAAGGCAGGGAAGAAAGATGTCTTGGTTGCCACTGATGTTGCCTCAAAGGGTTTGGATTTTCCCGACATTCAACATGTCATTAATTATGATATGCCACCAGAAATTGAAAACTACGTTCACAGGATTGGACGAACAGGAAGATGTGGCAAGACTGGAATAGCAACAACGTTTATAAACAAGAATCAAACAGAGACAACACTTCTTGATTTGAAACACCTCCTGCAAGAGGCAAAACAAAGGATTCCACCCGTTTTGGCTGAGCTTAATGATCCAATGGAAGATGTGGATGCAATTACAAATGCAAGCGGGGTTAAGGGTTGTGCTTATTGTGGCGGCCTTGGTCATCGTATCAAAGATTGCCCCAAACTAGAGCATCAGAAAAGCATGGCAATTGCCAGCTCTAGAAGGGATTATTTTGGATCCGGTGGTTACAGAGGGGAAATATAAGATTTATGTATACCCTCTTCACTGTTCACTTTAGAAGCTGAAAAAGGTGAAACTTTGATCCTTTGTACTCTTTTTTGTTTATTTATGCATATGTACTTGAGCCTTTCCCTTGGCATGAGGCGTAACTTTAATTTGTTAGTGCAAGACCTTTTTCTGGATTATCTCATGTCTTATAGATGTGTACATATTTATTTATATCGGATATTGGAAAGAATATCTTTGAACACATTTTTGTATTGCTGTGAGCCTCTTTAATGGAAGAGTAATTGTTGAAACTAGTTTTACTTTGTCAACGTACCCTGTTTAATTTAATATGCAGCTGTTAGAACAATTTAAATGGAGATTATTGTCTGTTTAATTATGATATGACAGTGAAATTCTGGCCAAGAAAAGAACAGAATATAGTTTCATATAATGATAGGACGGAGATTCGAAACATGGCGATTTCAGATACTATCTGGTATTACATATTGGTGGAATCGTCTATCTAGTTTACAGTAAAATGCATCACATGAGCAGTCCACAGTATTAGCTCTAAGATTTCTGGTGACAAGAGATGGATGTCTGTCTTGGCGTAAAATATCTGACAAACTAGCTCCCATTCTTTCATCCTGTTTATCCATCAAATGCTTTGAAATCAGTCGGCCAAACATTTCAGCATATGAGTGCTGAGAAATGATGAAATTCTGTTACAAACTTCAGTTAAAACCAATAACTTATATATGTTTTCAGGATATTGCATAATTTACCTGTGAAAAGTAGATACTTGTATTTCCATCGATAGACTTGAGCTCTATTGCTGCCAAATATCTGGTGTCAATTTCTAGCCTCTGAAACTGCTGATATATCTCCTTCATCAACTTGTTTCTTTCTTCTGCAATCTCCAAAATTTCTTGCTTCATAGTTTCAGTTTCATCTTCAAGAACCCCCAGTCGCCCGTTTAGTTCTTCGACTTCACCAGTGCACACTACAGCCTTCCCCTTACCGGAAACATTGAGGGCCTTACCTCTTGAACAACCACCAAGCAGCAGCGTTTTCTTCTCTGCCTTTTCAGCACCTGAAGTCCTTGAATCCTGCCATGGTTTTTTACCACTTGACACGGGCGCCAAACTGCACTGAGTCGATTCCCTTTCCTTTCCTATCCTTTGGTGCACCAACATAGAACCATTGTCAATTCTTTCCTCACTACTGCTTGCTCTTGCACAGTTGATTCTCGAAAGCTCATTCATTGATGAACATATTTCGAACTCAGGCGTAACAATTTCCATTGCAGAAGTTACTTGAGAGCTTCCACAAGCCATATGAATTTTACGGTCTCTGACTTCCCCTGGAACTTGTTTTTAGTTAAATAAAAATTGGGGATGCAATAGATAAGAGTCGGTTAAAGGACATGTGGGGAGTGAGTGATTGATTGCTTCCATGCTTTTGCTTCACTTGTAAGAATTGTAAGAAAGATAGTGGTGTTTGTTTGTGGAGTGTTATCATCTGTTATGGCCTATGGATGCGTACTTCAGAAATTGCAGTACCGAGAGAGAGAGAGAGAGAGAGAGAGAGAGAGAGAGAGAGAGGGAGGAAATTGCAAAGCAGTTGCAGAGAGTGTCCTTTTCTCTAAATTTGCCCTCCATTCTTATTGGGAGGAAATGTCAGCAAAATCCAAGCGTAAGTTTTAAGCAAGCCCTTCCCTCCCTTCTGAATTCTGATAAACAAGAAAATCGTCAGCTTTGTATAGTGGGCGATTTTGGCTCCATTCCAATTTCCAGCAGAGGCTGCCTTTTGTTTTTTTTTTATGCTGAATTTCTACTACTTCAGAACTTCTAGTCAAGTGATCAACTAGAACCAAAGCTTCAGGAAATTTACAATCAAGTCCTTCGCTTATTTATTTCCACCACCACAACAAAAACAATGACCTTGTTGCTAGCAAATTACATTTTGCACTCTATATTTATGTGTAGGGTTGTTTTTTAGCTAATTATTTTTACACCCTTTTATGTTTAGGGTGATTTTCAAAATAGGCAACCGAGTAACAATCTTCTTACATTACACCATGATGTTTTGATTTCGAATGAATTTATGTTTACTATCCATATGAATGTCTAATCATCCTTTAAATTAATAGCGTAGTAAATGTGGAACCCCTTTTTGGATTGCACAGAAGCCATAGTTGCACCATTACAACCAAATAGTGTGACTGGTTCTCGTTTTGAGATGCAAAGGATCGAATAAAGAGAAACCAAAGCTCCATAATAACTATTTTTGGTCCGTGTGGTGCTAGTGTGGGTTCCACATCAACAATAAACAGGTCCCATGATTGTCACATCATCATTTAAATAAAGGTCAGAAAATTAAACTAGTAGACAACAATTTAAAAACATCAATGTGCAATGTGAGAAACCCACCTGATCCATTTTGAAAATCACAATAAACATGATGGGGTGAAAATCACATCTTCTGACAGAATCCTAACAAAAATACTAAATTGATTTGCGACAAACAATTTTAAGACCAAATTGATTCGCGACAAACAATTTTAAGGACGACATTGATTTTAAAATTGAGGGACTAAAATAAAGAGTTAGGTCAATTTTAAAGACCAGTTGTGCTAAAAACCCCCTTTTCGATTTTCATCCACACACACACGTATATTCTTAAATATAGCATAAACATATGCTGGCAGCTTGTGAATTAGATGGGAGGGATCCAGCTCCAGTGCATTGAACAAAGGACCTGGAGAAGTGGCTACATATCCAGTCAAATGAAGAGAAAAAGAACAAAGAGGAACCTGGAGAATAGAGATTTGACATTTTATTGTACTAAATACACAGGTTGGTTGCCTACTCCATGTTTTATTAAATTTCGAAACCGAGAATAAGAAGCATTGATACAGCGTGTCCGCATCGACTTTCATCTAATTTGTGCAGCAGGGATGTAGATGTTTTTTACCCTCCACTTCCGATTTTCATCTTGAGTAGATACAAGCGGAAAAATCGAAGGGAAACAAAAAGAAAGAAGAAAACGAGGCCAGCTTAACTTTAGTCAATTGGCACTTCAACCTCCATTTTTAGGCCATAACTACCAAGAACCTGCATCAGATACAAAGCCGTAATGAAACACGTTAAACGCCTTGTGAAAATTTCAAAAAATAAAATCACACATACGTATTGCAGATGTAAAAGGTATATGAAACTTCCATAATCGCATTATTCATATTCAATGTCTCAGGAGCCATCTGGAATTTGAAATTGGGCTTATACGGGACGATAAATAGTATCACAAACAAATGCATACTCTTATAGACCTGCAAGTTTGGTTTCCATGTGTAGAGGCAAAGGTAATCAGGTGATTATTCATGGTTTATAACTGGGAAGGTACGCAACCAAATGCTCGACCCAAGTGTCTAAAACCAAGAGTTCGCCCTGAAAGATATAAAATACTCGTGCATTTGACTAAACTTCCATCTCTATGCCGGCATTTCCACACCATTCTAATCAGTGACTCCTTTTTCTAGCTTCTGGGTTGGGATTAAAACTTTACTCAAAAGATAAATTTCTAAAGAAGAAGAAGAAATTTACATTGCTGTAATACTTGGAACCCTTATATGAGCACTTTAATATTCATTAATTAGTGGCCATTGGCAACATACCATAGCCAGGCTTAGCATCTCACAGCTACGTGAAGACTGAAAACTATGTTCAATTTTATAATGGAGGCTTCTGTAACATGTTCAGTCCACAAAATATGAATTTCTGCAATATGTTACATCATCAGTTACTTACGTAGCGGCCTACTTTCCGAGTGTCTGTAATGCAACAGTTTTTTAATACTTCCTTAGGAGGATAACTTCATGAAGCAAAACAAAACACAAATAACTGCACTTGATTTTTTAGCACAGACTACCAGGTAATGGAGATATTCAGGGTACTAATTATTGTATGCGTCATTGGGCGTTAAGATAGCGGATAAAACAATGATGTATGCTTCACTTTCCTTTGTTCTTTCTAAGTAGTGCAACTTTTGTTATTGGACTAAAGGGCAACGCAATTGATTGTTAATATAACTAGACAATGCTGAAACATTTTAAACGGCATTCAAACAATTCAAGGGCTGTAAAACGCTCTACTTTGACTTCTGCTGTTTGGCTAGGCTCCATATAGACCTCTAAATAGCCAAAGAGAAACTTAATATAGATAAGCCTCAATTATCACATATCTTTGGACATAAAATCAGCCGCTGTAAGATTTTTTAGCTGGATAAGTTTTCTGAGAGTTTCTCTCATGCTTAGAAAGGAATCGTATGTCCTCCTTAGTGTTTGACAGGAGAAAAAAAAAATTATATAAATAACAGCCACGTCAAGTTTGGCATCATTAAAAGCCTAAGGAAGTTCTGAGAAAGATATAAGCCAGCAAGCGTACACATTGTCTACCCCCTTCTCTAGTGATAATTGTTGTCACAAGAAATATATGACAGTAAAATGTAAAGTACCTTAACAAAGTCATCTGACGTCAAATAAGATTGCCTTGTATACCCTGCTTCTTGCAAGACTTGAGTCAACACTTTCTGCATTTGAAAAACCGAAGTGAACATAGAGCACAAGCGAAGTTAATGATTTGGTCCTTGACCACACAGCATTTCAACGAAGTGTGATAAGCATGCATGAACTGTAGATAACTAGACTTAAAACAACTTATCAATGTATCCTAGTTAGGAACTGCCAAAAAACTAAACGAAAAAACGGGCGATGGCAAGACCAAGACCTAGGACCCACATGTGTAACCAAACATTGCATACCTCATAAGTTCAGATATGAATGACGAATATTCCAATTTTATCCTAAATAAATAGTCTGAAAATATGTTACAAGTTTTGGCCAAAGAAACTGTGAAAGATGACTAGATATTTGCGATGACACCAAATATCACTATGCAGCCATAGTAAGTTAGTAACAAGGATAAGTACTTTCAGGTTCTTCATCAAACTAAGGTAAGGGCACAACTTGATGATACTCGCTGCAAAAAAGTCACCAACTGATATCTTGATATAAAACTCGTTATCCACCAATTAGGTGAGATTCAATCAAAACCATCAACTCTTTCTTGCAATGCTATGACCAAATGCGCAAAGAGAGAAAATAGGCAAAACCATGAATTTACCTCTCTTTGCTCGTCAGACAGGAATGAACCTGACAAATCACACAGCACTTCTAATATATCATTGAAAGACACCTTTCCATTACAGTCTGAGTCGTATACCCTGAAAATAACTGAAAAAGAGACAATGTTAATGTTAATGTTAATTCACCACACAAACATGTTCATTTCCTTAAGAGTGCAGGGTTTCCCTAATTGTCATGAATACAAGAAAAATACATAAACACGTGAGTGATTTTCAACATCAATAATGTACACAAAAACACAAGTAGTAGTCACTAGGATTGCCCAATCCTTAGGACAGGCAATAACTCGTCTAGAACACTCTATCTAAATTGAACTCAAAATAAACCAAATAAATTTGACAACCGTAAAAGAAGCAGTTCACCATGAAACATTAAACTTAGTGTGACCAAAAAACTTACGTTCACTTTTTTGCTGCATACTAGCTCTAGCACTGAACGCAGACAAGAAAGCCACAAAGTCCTTAAAGTTCAAACCATCCACCATCTTAAGCAACCTCTAAGGAAAGAACAAAGGAGAGCAATAGGTTACGAAATGCATACCATGTGCATTACCAATGAAACGGAGAGGGAGAGGACTAAACAGTCAAATATAAGCTCAGCATAGCAGTGGACTACCTGAGAGAGTGGATTCATCGCAAACTCGGGCACCGATAGGAATTCATCAGCCGAGATAAAACCCTTTGCATTCCTATCTAGTTGGCAAAATCTTTGATACAAGGATACAATTTCTTGCTGAGAAACTGATTTCACACCAAATTCAGAGCATTAATAACAACAATTGAAAAAGGGAACAAATGAGAGACAGAGAGAGAGAGAGAAATACAATAAAACAACAAAACAAAAACTTACATAAATCATTGCAGTGTTCTTGTACTTCTTCAATGTCGTACTGAGTTAGCATGGATGAGGCACTCCCCATTGGTTTTAACCACAAAACAAAAAAATTTAAGCAAAACAATAAGAACCCCTTAAACACTTACACCTGTAAGACAAAACCCAGAAACCAATAATTAAATAAACACTAATTTCCCACTTCAAAAGATTTGGCTGCAGTGTTTGGCAGCCGAGAAAACTTGGCGGGCAAAAGCAAGATTAATCTAAACTTGTCTTATCGCTAAGATAGTTTATTTTATTAATTTCTTGGGAAGCAATTCAGTATAGAAAGCTTGAAAATCAAATCAAAAGGGTCATTACCAGAATTCCGTGTTTTCTTTTTCTCGGCAACCAAACAGGAAGTGAGAATAAATAGGAAAAGGAAAGAAAAGGTACCTGGAATTCTGAGCCAAATGAAATGGTTGGAGGCTTAGATAAGATGATGATACGATTTGTTGGGGAAAATATAAGAGATGAGCTATAATTTGTCAGCAACGATACACTTGAAAAACAGACATTGTTTTTGTCTTGGGAAGTGACGACGACGAGGTGGTTGTGTTTGGCTAATGGCTAATTCCCAAAAGAGTTCGTGATCGTTGATGCATCGGTAAATATTTCAGCCTAATGCCATGTTAGAATTAATTTTTAAACACGGCAATTGCCTCTAAACTACGCTGATATATTGAGATAGAATTAAACACGGGTATAAGAAGACCAACTTATAGAGAAATGGGTTCACCGTCGCATAGTGTTTGAGTCTAATAATAAAATGTCATGTCATATGAAAAAAAAACTTACATGACATTGCATTATTAGATCGGAACACCACAGTGACAGTGAACCTATTTCATGCAAGTTCTTTTTTGGAAAGGGGACAAACACAATTTCTTCGTCAACTAGTCTAACTCACATCTGCCAACAAGTAATGTTTTCTTATAAAATAGGTATTACACAACATTTCTATGCTAGCAAACTTCTCATGTGAACCTTCTTGTTCTACCTTTTCGGCTTTTCTTCTCATCATGCATTGTTGTTTGATAATTGAAACTGTCTACTTTCTAGATCAACTTTTTAATGATCAACTCTACAATAAATCAACCAAATCACAAATCGTTTAACCGTTCAATTAACGTCGTCAAAATTTTAGTGTTTAATTGAGAAACATGATTCGTCTATTTATTAAATAGAGTAAACGATTTCAAATTTAATTAACTGTTTTTTTTGCAAAGGAGGTCTAAAAAGTAGACGGTTTCAATCATTAAACGACATTGCAAGATGAGAAGGTAAGCATTTGCATAGAATAGAAGTCCGGGCATGACAGGGTACAAGTACCTCCATCTTGTTTCAAGTCTCAAAGTTGTATTCATGTATGATGTATCTAGTGCGATGTCATACACCGAAACATACTAGAATTTTCGCCCAAATTCTTTCCAATGCACGACGACTTGACAAACCTTTGGCAACTCAGGTATTATAAAAGAAGAAACAATGATTCAGGTTTGAGTTGTGGATTTCAATTAAAAAGCTGTATAGCTTGAACCACAGCATATTGAAAGATGAAAACATACACAACTACATCACTAGCAGAAATAATACTCCATCTTAATACAAAAAATGGTCGAGTAGAACAAATTCGACAAGTGCTCACAGCAAAGGGAACCCCGACAGCATCCAACCTTTGCTTTATTAGAGACAACATATACCATAGTTTTAACATGCGTCAAGATCCCGGCACGGAGGAGGTTTGGGCTCACCGAGCAATGTGGTATTTCCTCCTTCTGGACCGCACCTAATACGCTTAGGATTCTGAGTACCATGCTGGAAATGTGGAAAATTGGTATTACACTTCATAGCAACAATATAGATAATCTAAACAAGAGCCATCAGCAAGGAAGAGGGAAAGTTTCACAATAAAACAAAACCTAGTTTCCTTACCGGTGGCTTCTCGCCCTTTTTTAACTTCTCGACTATTTCCACAACTCGTTCTGGAGTAACATCTTCCTGAAATTGACATAGCATACAAATATAAATTCCAAAATTTTCTGATCAATAGTATATAGTACATGAGTAATAATAAATTTATAAAGTCATGACTCACGTAATAATTGTATGCATATCCCTCCGATCCATTGGAGTAATCAGCGACTGTAATCATGGGAGCATTCACACAGCATCCCTGTAGACAATGAACGACTTATATCAGTTCATGCATCACTCGTTCAAAATGAATAGCAATAATTGTTGGAAAGGAAAAGAAGTGGGTAAAAAGACGGTCGAAAGAAGTTATTTATCTTAGTTAGGACCACAGGCTGTCAACCAAGGAATAATGCGAATAACAGGATGGTGAGGACTAGTAGTGAAATTCCATACGAACATTAACTCTTAATTTGTGTTGATATGAGTCTTTTGTCAGTCGGAAACTGTAACTTAAGTCTTCAGGCACCTGCCTTACTAAATTTAATCACTAGACGTTATAATAAAAGTTTATGGACCACTACTCACCAACGAATCTATTTGTTTCTACTGTTATTCTTATCTTACTCGAGATGAATCACGCAAAACCAGTGCTAAAGACTAGCCAAAAGTGGAAGGTTTAGATCACTAAACAGTTAAGAACAGACTCACCATGCATTCCATTTCTCCAACAGAAAATAATCCATCCTTGGTTACTTCTGCACAAGGTGAAAACAAAGTTTACTTGTACATGCCATTTTATCTTAAAGTGGTGTAAAATGAAAAATATTAAAGGATTTCAAAGCCATATATACTGCATAAGACTCACCATTGCGCTTCACTCCTAAATGTTTCAGTAAAGCTGCTTCAATGTCTCGTGAACCACGAATCATACATGGTGTTGTGCCACAAACCAAAAGGTGGTACTTGCCCACCTAAAACCAATCAAAGAAATACACATGGGTACAGGAATTGGCATAATGACAAAATGATACATAGATAATAAAATCTAAAACTTTCTTACCTTTGTCCGATTGAACATTGAGTAAAATGTTGCAACCTCATATACACGTATAGGTGCAACTTCTATTACCTTCGCTACCTGGGCCATCCAAGAAACAATAAAAATAAGTTAAACTGTTCATGTAGCCTCTTTAATTTCCAATAACTGGAACTTCAAATCAGCACAACAATGAGTTTTTTAACATGTTAAGCTGTGAAAAAATATTATACTCAACGACCAAATTGCATTTCAAGAGCAAAGTTTGGATCTCACAAATACGTGATGCAACATAGGGGTAGAACTTCGCTTAGACCAGTCCTACCAACCTGAACTTCAAGGACAATTGGTATATAAAGCAAATACAGATGTAATTTCTTAACCTGAATTAAAAGTTGGACAATTCTTAAACTATTGGGCAACGCTTAATTCAGGTTAAGAAATTACATCTGTACTTGTTTTATTTATTAAATGTCCTTACTTGTTTGCCTGAATTTCAGATTGGTCGGACAATTGGACAAAGTGGATACTTAACTTGGACAAGCACTGATAGACACTAACCCTCTAGGCTGCTCATATCCATCCCTAATGCAGAAAGAATGACACAACACATAATGTACACCAAATTCATAAACAAATCCTCACGGATAGATGAACAATTGACCAAATAGACAACCAACCTAATTGAACAGAAAACTTATGCAATAACAACAGACAAATAGCTAGCCTGGCAATTATAGACAACAATTAATACTGCAACAACACAATCTAAATATCAGTGTCCAACAAGTTTTCAACTAGTTAAATAAACCGAAAGCAGCAACTCTCATATGCTGGTTCTGCGACACATTCATATATTCTAAACTAAGAAAAAATGTCTGACTAGAATTATCTTAAGGTATTTAAAGCATGACCTGCAAACAGACAGCGAAAAATGCTCAAGGAGTTTCTTCAGTTAAGGACTTTCAATATTTTAACTCCTGCTGATTACTTCTTTAGGAGTGATGACAGCATTATTTTTCTGCTGTAAAATCCTACAATTAACTAGAGCCAATGAGTCTTAGCCAATCACTCTGATCTCCAGATTTGGCTCCTTTTGAACAAAACACACATGAATCTTAGTTTGATCTAACAATATGATTCGAATTGGGCTTGCAAATAATATATATACAAACACACACACATGCATATAACAAGAACCAAAAAACATAAAGTACAATTAATACAACGTTAATAACTAGGGGAAAGAAGAAGGTGTCTATCATATACTTCAACACATTCCAATGAATCTAGGAAAAAGCGGACCTCAAGTAGGTATCTATCATATACTTTTCTCTTGCAAGTCCCATAATAAGGTTAAGATTTTTAATTGTTAGATCAAATATGGACGGTTGAGGTGCATAGTGGGTGAGAACCGAAGCACCAATACATACCATATGGTCCATACCTTCATTAAGACCTAATTTAAAGACCCTTGGAGAGTTTTCTTATGTGTATTTATATATACATATATAATCCTAATAAAATTAGTAGTCGCATTAAGTAATAACATCTTGTGTATCAGATATGAACACCACAAATGCTAAATGAGTCAAGTGCATGTTGAGATGCTACTAATCAAAAGTTAGCAACTTGTGAGAATGGCACTATAAACAACTATGTGTATGTTTAAGTGAGAACAATATAAACATCATTCAAAACAAGCACTCATGCAAACATACTGCATTCATTGCTGAAACAGGGAGCCACCCTCCATGCTGCTGCTGTGCCAGATCCAGCAGAGGAATCACTGCAGACTGCTTGTAGTTGGAAGGATAATGGGATAGTATCTCTTTCGCCTGAAAGTGGAAAGATGACATCTTTTAGAACTCAATAAACATAAAACAATCTTGCAAGTACCAAGTAATGGACATAATCAATGCTCATGGTCAAACAGCTTATATGATGATGACATCATATGAATCAGCAAGAAAACTTTTGAAAATGCGATATATAAGTTGGGGAGATTTAAACCTTATGGGATAATCCAATTCTAGCAACTCAACTTAGCTATGCAGTTGGACGTTCAACACCCTCTGGGCTCTAGTAATACGTAAATTCAAAACTGAGCATGTTTGAATTAAGGGTGCTAAGAAAACATTAAACCTTTTGTACACATCTTTGCTTAAATATCTGGGCTTGTAATGTTAGACTTCGATAGCTCAACCTAAAGCACACATTGACAACCCAATTACTCAATCTTTCTCCTTTTTTGTTCTTTCGACAACTACACATCTTTCGCCACAGTTACTGCATTGCATCGCCATTGAATAATATGCTAATACAAATTACAATAAAAAGGGGAAAATCACAAACAACAAAACAAAAATCAAATTTTAGATAAAGAAAAAGTGAGAAACTTTGGATTACCTTCTGCTTGTTAACTTCGGAGAACTCCCATGGTAGCTCCGGATTGTTTTCCGGCGAATCAATATGCTGCTCGAAATTTCAAATAATCCAATCCGTTTAATTAATACATTAATTTCTGAAACGAAAATACGTATAAATGAAGAAATGATTGGAACTCACGTAGTTGAGGGCGGTGGAGAAGGATCGGACAGGCTGCGGAAGATTCAAAAAAGAAAATTTGTGAGATTAGGGGAGTGTTTGGGAGCTGAGAAAATAAAGAGGGAAAATGCGAGAAAGTAAACCTGAGTGAAAATCCGACGGATCTCGTGGAGCCGATTGGAGGCGAGGCGAGCCAGCATTTTGGAACAGCTCCGAAGTTCAAAGGGGAGCTACGACGTAAAGCACAGCGAGAGGAGGAGGAGAGTTTTGGGACTTCCGATGGAACCTGAAGCTGATGAAATGGGATGCGGAAGAAGATTACGGACCGTTGGATCTTGTTGTTTGGTTTAGATGATCAGGTGCTTCGCGGCAGTAGTGACACTGAGCGAGTGAAATGGCATGAAAAATATGGGCCTAATGTTGGTCAATCGAATGGATTCTAGTTTGGGCTCAGTTGGTTGGAAAATGCCCTTTTTTTTTTTTTTAACAGAGCAATATTCTAAATTACATTAATTTACCGAGAAAATAATTCAAACTTAAATGCAAGGAGGCGAGCACAAGCTTAGATCAAAGATAATTCAAACTTAAGTGCAGGAGGGCGAACACGCGCCCTGACCAACTAGTCTAACTCACATAAGAGTTTTAACTCAAATGAAATTTAGGCTCATTATTCTAGTTTTTGTTTTGGTCATTAAATTTAAGAATTGTCCAACTATAACAATGAGGGACGCTTTGGTTTTGTAGAATTGGATTGGCGTGGTCCACTATATTCAAAGTATGTTGGTAGAAGAAATTATAAAAAAAGAAAGGATTAAAAGGACAAGTTTCCTTCATGTAGTCCTCTTCTAATCCCTTCAAAAAAGAAAAACCATTGACGTCTATCTTGAATATAGTGGGCTATCCATTTTAATCCAATCCTAGAAAGTAAGCGAGGCTAGGTGTTAGATAAAATGTAACATGAAGGATGAATGACATCAGCCAAAAATACAAATGATGAAAGTTTTGAAAGGGTATTTTTCTGTAATTGTGGAGAAGCTAGATAGTAGTTGACAAAGAATTAGCTTCTCTCCAACATATTTTTGCTGATAAAACAGTGAATGAACTTCCAACACCAAACGGATCACCGTCCGATTGAGCAGAAAATGGATCGACACTTCCAGTTGTTCTCTCTCTTTTCTTGTTATCTGCTCGACTCTTTCCGTATTCTATTGTCCTCTGATCACCAGATTGTAACATATAAAGAGACTAGTGTGGTTACTTAATTTTTTACATGAGCAAGAACAAGGGTCCAATATGTTCCAATAATTGTACTTACCACCGGCAATTACATTAATAAGTTTTGAGTCACCGTTGCAGGCAGACTTCCCAGCTGAGCCGCTTAATATGGCTGGTATTTCACTTCTTCAGGAACAAGTTCGACTAGCAAAGTGTGTCCAAGAAACGATTCTCAATGGTATAGAACCACCACCACTTTATACTTCTATAGATGCAGCGAGATGCATGGTAGTACTGATTTACACAACTGCGTTCCTTCTCCCTTGTCTCCGATTCCCTCATCAATCTCATTCTCCTTTCATCTTCAGCGCCAAGCACAGAGCCGGTACAAGTACAGAAATTTAAATCAGCACTCAATTCCTGGGACTGCTTTCAGGTGATCATTTACACTTAAAACTGCATAGTTGCTCTTGCTTTACTGCGGGTGCTCCGTTCCTGCAAGTGTGCATTCAAGAAAAAATAACTTTCCCCGTCTTCTTAAGCAAGATTGTAGCACATGGAAAAACAGTATATATAAGCAAGTGATCAAAGGTCATGTAGCAATTAGAATACAAATAGAGGACATCAACTTATCAAGAGCCAACTATAATTTGATTGGTTTTAAAGATGAAAAAAGAAAAAAAGGGCAAAGACGATCAGAAACTATAATACTTGACGACAGTACCTTCAAATGCTGTCCATGTCAGATGCTCTAACTCTGCAATTCTAATATTTAAATGAGTAATTCAACTGCTGTGCAATGCAAACTTAAACTTAACAGCATGTTAAACCATTTCCTTGTCAATGTGCAGTGAAAAGCAACAGTTAATAAACATTCAATGAAATAAGATATGAAGAGGACAACAAAGGCATGTTCTGCATTTTGGGCAATAGGTCACGAAATGCCCGATTCATTTCTAGACAGTGTTCACAAAGTCAGGAAGGAGGTCTTCGAACAACCAATGCTAAGCATAAAAGAAGCACTCAAAAGGAGTTGAACATTTTGGAACTTTGGAGGGTATGGGGGTAGCCAGACTTTGAGTTTCCTGACGTATATCCAAAAGATAGAAGGAAGCCTAAATTTCCCAGCTTCCTTCAGGTGCTTGCAGGTTACCCTTTTATACGTATTGTTGAAACAACACGTGAAGATAACTAAAGAATCGGAAATTATTGTCCCCAAAAGGAGGAATACGTTTGGCATTTTTATGAGTTTATTTGGTACATAATAAATTCTCATGACAGATCAACCTGTTATTGACCTGATTCTTAATCTCTCATGGTTTGTATGAACAGACCAGACGAAGCTGATATTTTGCAAGTAATCCCACTTACTGTATAGAGAAATTTGTAGTAGTCTTTCTTTTTTGCATGAGAAGATCACGCTTCTCTCAGTTTCGGCTCAAGTATACGAAAAATCTACAAAACTCTGGGGATTCTAATTCCAATAGTTTACTATAGTATACACATTCGAACCCACAACCATTTCAGTTTCTTTTCCACGAGATTGCATCTGAAAAAAAGATGGCAGTAGATGGACAAGAACGAATCAAATGGTTCAAGATATTAATTAACGCCCAACACTACTAATAAAATATATATTAAACACAAGTAGATCAACCTTGAATGTGAAAGTTCAACCAGAGCAAGCACGTTTCCATTAATTAATTATGCTAGTAATAATAAAGAATTTGAAAAAATGTCTTATGTACTTTAAATATATGAAAGCATGTGCCACATTGTGCCAGGCTGCAAGGCATCTGGTCTGAGGTATCAAATCCAGTGGATGATTCACAAAGTCATACATCAATTATTTGAAGGAGTAATAATTGAACAAGTTAAAACAAACAAAAATAATAATTGAAGAAGAATGCCAAAACAAATTTCCAACGAAAATATGTTGCATTGCTGAACAGTTACATTTGGTCAACAACTGAGATCATCATCCTTATTTTCAGCATACTAATAGAAGAAAAAAGAAGACGGGGATTTTCTTCAACACATAAGCTGCAATTCTAAGCATACATATAGATGCACAAGCACAAGTTCTTTTACCATAGAAACACAACATGTTCACACATTGAGCATATTATCTTGGAAATACAGAAGCAGAATTCAGAGGAGCACCATTTTCGTGACCTTTCTTAGGAGCCTCATCGCGTCCATTTTGAGTAGCAGCCGGAAGAAATTTCTGCGGCTGGCCAGGCCCTCCTTCTCTTGGAACTCCTGCTGCTTCTGCAGTCCCAAACAACTGCTTCCTACAAACCTCGTGCAAATGCCCAAACAACTCTTTCTTAAGAGCCTCAAACGCATTGTCCAACCTCTCCAACTGCTCCATTGCATTCTTGTTATACATAAACAACCCATAATACAAATCGAAGCTATCCCCAGATGTGTTCTCCACCAAATTCAACAATGTCTCGTACCCTTTTGTATTGATTGGTGAAGACTCCAACTTAAACTTCTCCAACACCCTCCCCATTGTATGTGTCACAAATTGTGACCCTGCCGCATACCTATCATGTTCGGCACACGACATTTCAACCATCCTACACCCCTCCTTAGCAAAAAGGTCTAGAAATTTCTCACACCTATTGAGCCTAAACCCACTATTCCCAATCCGAACTTTATCATACACAAAAGGAAGATTAACCCACGAGTTCTTCCCACTCTCTGGTCCAAACATTGGGTGGGTGCAAAGAATATCAAATTCGACAGGCAAGTACTTCAACAACAAATCTCTCGGAAATTCCTTGACCGAAAGAACGTCAACAAAAAGAGTGTTTCTTCTAAGCCTCTGAAACGGGAACGATCTGATTACCTTTTCGGTGGACAAAATCGAAGTGCACAAGATAACAACTTCTGGGTGTTGCTCGCAGAGGTCATTGGGGTCGTTGTAGAACAAAACGCCGAGGTTCTGTGCAGCTTTGGTGTAGTCGGAACGGGATTGGGCGAGCACTGTGTGGCCTTGCCGGACGAAGGTTTTGGCGAGGAACTGACCGAAATTTCCGAAGCCAAGAATGGCGATTTTGAGAGCGTTGGATTTGTGGAAACGGGTTTTGATTTGGGATTCGTAGTCGAAGGGCTGAGCTGCATCGATGGCTCGGATTCGGAGGCGTTGGGGATGGAGGTGGGTCTGGTTTTTGGGGAGTTTGGGAGTGGAAGGAGATGAGGGGAGAGAGTGAGAGATTGAGTGGGAACAAGGGTAGAGATTTGGAGGGAGAGGTGAGGCTTTGGTTTGTGCGGAAGAGAATGAGAGCATATTGCTGTCGATCTTTTTGCTCTCTTTGCTCTCTTGACTTCTGAGAAAGAGAGAGAGACACAGAAGGAGATGAGAGGCTGTGGAATCAAAACTTTTACTTGTACAACACCTTAAATAAGGAAAATTCTTTAGTGGTACGTACCATTCAATGGTACGGCCATTGAATGGTCCAGATTAATTTATAGCGGGTCCCAAATGAATCTTAGATCATTCAACAGTTCAATGGTACGTACCACTGAAGTTAAACCCCCTTAAATAAGCAAACTTACATTGTGTGTGGGGGTGTGTGTGTGAGAGAGAGAGCGCGCGCATATTTTGTGTTATTTTCTTTTCTTTTTCTTTTTTTTGGTAAATAGTTTATTTTATTTTTCAAATGTTAGAAACGTGCATAGTTGCTCTCATTTTTTTATTAATTTTGTTATTTATTTTAACTTAAATAGGGTTATAATTGAAATTTTAGAAGAAAAAAAAAGTTAACACGCTATATTTTATTAATAATATGTACAACAACTTAGATCCGACCGTAAAACTACAAGAACACAAGATCTATCAGCTTTCATCGAAGTTGGATTTCGTCCACGTTGGTGTAGTTTTCGTTTTCACTATATAATGAAAAGGATATAAAAACTTTGTACCTTAACCAAAAGCACCTTAGTAACTTTTATTAATGGTTAAGACAAACTCAACATCAAATCACCACAAATAAGACTGGCCCAACCAAAATAATGGACGTAGTCTCTGATTTTACCCCTGACGGAAAACCTTGTCCTGTTCATTTGGTCTGTTTCATTTCAGATAAATAGATAAAAGAGCTTTCATACATTTTCTACAAATCTCATATTCCTTCTTCTCTCCGCAATTTTCTCATTTCATTAGCTCAGTCGCTGATCTTCTTCTCTGTCAAATCAACGAGATCCCTCTCTCTCTCCCTCACTCCATATGCTCTTTGCGCCACTCACAGCGTCAGACCAAGACTTAAATGGTAAGTCCTCACATTTTTTCTCAGGAAAATTTCTGTTCGATTCTTTTGATCTTTGTATTGTGTATTTGGCTGCTGAGAAAACCGATTTTTGACAAAAGTTTTTGAGTTTTTTTGTGAAATTTTGCAGGCTCTGTTGAATCAACAGACCATGGATTACCCGAGCTTCAAGCTCGTCATCGTTAGCGATGGTGGAGCTTGTTTGCCTTTCCGATTCATGATTTGTTTGATTTCTGTAAAACATTTCGATTTTTGAAATTTTTTTTAAGTTTATTTTTTGTTTGGACAAATCGATTGGTTTCTGATCTCAACCGAGCCAAATACAAACCGTCTTGCTTGGAAAATATGGAGTTTTGATTTTTAATTTTGGTTAAGGAGCTTAATTCGGTGTAGTTGTAGAGAAATGCATAAAAAAAATTTAAATTAAATTTTTTGCAAGCTTGATCGAAATTGTAAATACGAAGTTTGGATTTTTGAGTGATTAGGTAGTTGTAGGGTGATTCCTTATGATATCCATTATGTTGTCGCAAATCAATTAGGGCTGTGGAAAGGAACTAAGGGTTAGGGTTCTTGAACTTTGTAAGAATTATTCAAATGCAAATGCATCTTAAATTTTATGTTTGGTGGTTTGATACAGCTTAAATTTTATGTTTGGTGATTCCTCATACTATATACATATAGGTTTGTATGTATAAGTTTTAGATGTTGGAGTTGCAGGTGAAACTCTAAGATGGAGTGGAAGATGGTGCAGCATCTAGATCTACGACATGTCGGTCTCAAATCTGTTTCAACGTCTACCCACAACCAACCGCGTAAAACCTAGAGGGGCGCATAGTCAACTAAAACCTAGAGGGGCGCAAAATAGAAAAGTGTGAGTGGGAAAAATCAATAATTTTCTAAAACTTTGCTTTTCCGAAAGTACTAACCACTTGCTATAAAAACCCGTAGTAATTCTCAAAATCATACTACATAGTAGGTATGAAAAAACAACGTAAAAGTGGAAAATCAATTATTTTCCAAAATGGATAAATAACCATAAACTTCGATATAAAAACCTTCAGTAGAAATCAACACGTGGAAATTCAACAAGCGAAAACCAAAAGTATCGCAATCTTCCATGGCATCAGTGAAAACATGTAAATCACAAAATCACATATAAACAACAGGGTACGCTCATTAGGTGATGCAAACACACGAGCTCATGCATAGATATTCTGCCACGCACAGGCTGGGTGTAATAATCTACGCTCAAGTATTACATACACGTGAAGCTGGCGCTAAGCACATCACGAGTTCTCGAAGTAAAAACAACTAGAACAAGTTGTCACCTACTATGGATCCAAAGTGAGCGTGTCGGTGCAATGTGAACATACATGTGATGACACACCCCACCCTCGATACCCACGTGGATACCGAGTGCGAGCGTGCTGGCCGACACTCGTAAGTGACGAAGCCATTAAATGCATGACAACACTTAGGGTAACCAAAATTAAATTGTATTAAAGTTGTAAAATCCAATGTCAATATGCATATGGTTCAGAGCGTACTAATGTTGAACAGCGGAAAACAAAAAAATGAAACAAGTTCCTAAAATCTCTATCCATAACAGGGATGGATATTATTAAAGAAACTGGAAGTAAAAGATAAATCCCTACATGGTCGGGATGGATGATCAGAGCTGCCACGCAAAAGTCTCGACCTCGCCGGATGCACTATCACTATGTCCTGAAGGGGGCGCAAAAACAAAAGTGTGAGTGGACAAAAATCAAAGTTTTCGCAAACCATTCTCTTTTCAACATATTAACCCCTGTTTGAAAAACAGTAATAATCGTAGAAATGTACTATCATAGTATAGTTCAAAAGATACTTTAAACGTATACTGAAACATATCAACAGATATAATACTCGTAAATCACAGTTCATAATTCCAATAATATAGCAAGGAAAAACCAACACAGGGTATATGCGCGATCACCCATGTACGGGTTGAGGAACAGCCTCTCAATCACCGTACAAGCACTTTACGTTATCCATTAATTTGTACTCCTAGTACCACACACATGTAAGCACTTGCGCCGCAGCGCGTCACACCCGAGTCCTTACGTAGTGGGGCCTTTTCCCCATAAACAACAATAAACGTAAGACAAGCTTGCACTAAGGTATTTACCGGACAATACCCCTGGAGTACAGTGCGTGTGACCCAAACATGTGAGACTTGTCCTATGGCCATGAGAACGGTACTACAACGTAGTGAAAGCATACCTAGTGTGTTTGGAAACATACATACATACTCATGTGTATAGATATAGGAGCCAAAATCCCATTCATAATTCCCAAATATCAAGTATTGCATAAATAAATATTTCCCTCAAAACCATATACTAAAATATCATTTAATATTTATGCAAAAGTGATATCGAAGTATAAAACATTTCATAACATATAACCATACTTTGATAAATAATCCCAATCATCAAATAAATTCATTTCCCAATATAGATACCATAAATAAAACAATTATGGTTGTGTAAACAATTATCAAGTATTGCATATATATTTATAAATAAATATATATAAATAAACATGCTTTGGAAACCATTTAAAACCATGTATAAATCAAATTCATATCCATTTCTAAACATAAAAATCATTTAAGAAAGCAAAAGTCCACTCACAAGTGATCGGGAGTGAAATCTCCCTCGGTGTTGCCCTCCTCGGTGTGCGGAGTCGAAGAATTACCTATTTAATATTAGGGAACAAATTAGAACTTCCCTAAAATAAATTAAAAATAGGCCTTAAAGAGAAATACCCCAAAAATAAAACTATTTTGGCGAAAACGGGCTCGAAAAACGATTTCCGGAGCCCGAAAACCCTACAACCGCCGTCCACCGCCGCCGCACGCGCCAGGAAACGGTCGGACAAGCCGCCACGCGCCGGGAAGTGGCCTCACGCGCCGAGAAACGGCCGGACGCGCCCCCACGCGCCGGAGAGTGGCTTCACGCGCCGGCCACGCGCTGGCACGTGTCGCCACGCGCTGGCGCGTGTCCCCCACGCGCGTCACGCGCCTGCTGACGTCAGCACCGTTAAAGTTAACGGAATATACCTTTTCTGGACGGAATATTCCGACGCCGTTAGGAATATTCCGTTGTCGTTACGGAATATTCCGTCTCCTTCTTCCTCCCGCCGGTCGCCGGAGCCGCCGCCGGTGCCGCCATCTGCCGCGGCCTGGTTCGCCGGAATCTGGGAAATTTAATACCGATTATGTCCCAAAACTTCAAACATTCATAACTTCTTCATTCTTTGTCCAAATTTGACGTCCCATATATCAAATTGAAGGTATTGAGGAGTAGAATGTTTTCATACCAATTTGAGGCCGGAAAAGTGGCCGGAGATGGCCTGAAATTGGCCGGAAATCTTCGGGAAACCCTAATTCCGTTCTCCTTCAATACTGCACCAAATTGGACGTTCTTTATATCAATTTGAACCTACTCAATCCAATAAAAACAATGGTGATGGTCTCGAGGCTTACCTTGGTCTGGTTTGCACAGAAAATAGACGGACAGTTTCCGAAACCGTTCCGACTTCGGTTTGAACGCTCGGGCTCGAGTTTGGAGATTCCAAGATCACAGTCCCGTCCAAAATGACGAGAGGATCACGTTGGTATGAATTTTGGGCGACGGTTTGGTGGTTTTGTGATTCAACCAAGATTAGGGTTTGTCGGTTCGTTTTTGGCCGAGAGAGAAAATGGGAGAGAAAGAGGGGGAGGGGAGTTGGAACGTACAGAAACAAGTGGGGAGGGTTGGCTGCTGTGCAGCCAGCCAAAAACGTTCGTAAAACAAGTGGGTAAATTACCAAAATGCCCCTACACTTTAAAGCTTCGTAAAACGTTCGTTTTAACTCCGAATTGAGTTCCGCTTGCATCCACGCATTCGTATCGACGAGTACATCAAGGATATGTAAAGAAATAAATTTTTACAAGTCGCCACGAAAAGTCAACAAAAGTCAACATTGACCACTAGGGGTATTTTGGTAATTTCACAAAAATTTTGGGACGGGTTGTAACATGTGAAGCTGGTCTTGGCCCCGGAATGTACTATAGACACCGTGTAAGCAATCCTAATTGAGCGGGTATATATGAAAATATGCCACAGGTAAAGTCTCGTATCTTAAAAATGGGGTCTAGTATAAAGTGTAACGTTTCAAAGGTAAAACACAATGATAAAACTTTCCGAAGAAAGATTCTCAACAATGTCAACACATAAAACATTTGTGTTAGCGTAAAAAGACAAGATATCAAAGCAAGTATAAATACTGATAATTCGCTAAAACATTTGAATTTCAAATACCAAGTAAGATAACAAGGCATAACGGAAAACTTGTTTCACATTCATACGTAATATATAATTTTAGAAAGAAAAGCCCACTCACAGTGACCATAGTCGTAATTCCTTTGCTTGTACTCTCTCCGCACTCCTCGGGTTGTCACTCCTAAAGTAAAATAACCACATTTAATAAATTAATAAAAAACTATGAAGAATACGGAGTACGGAACTCAAATTAAGAGTTTCGGTGTCTGAAAATCCAAATACGCCGCCGCGAGCAGCAGTGCGCCGCCGTACTGTCTCACGCGTCACCATAAGGTCCCACGCACAGTCACGCGCCGGCACGTGCTCTCACACGCCGTTAATTTTAACGGCGTGCCATTAACTTTAACAGAATATTCTAATGACGTTAGAGAATATTCTGTAAACGCCGTCAGTTAGGGAAAGGAATATACCTTTGGAATATTTCCAGTCCAACAGGATCTAGACCGAGTTACTGACGTCTGGACGGGGTTGGCTGATGTCAGAACCGGGTTTGCTGACGTCAGCTCTTCGGTCGCCGCTGCAAATTCCGACCGCATCACCATAGCTAGTCGCCATCTGCTGGTCGGAATCTAGAATTTTCGCCTGCATTTTTTAAAAATACATAAATTTGTCAAAACTCAACCATTTTCAACGTACAATATGTCAAATTGAAGCTAGGAAGATGAGGAACTCGATTTTACCTAATTGGAGGTCAAAAGGTGGTCGGAGGTGGCCGAAAAATGGCTCGAAAGCCTTGGCCCGAAAAGTGGCCATTTCCAAACTTTGATTTCCAAGTAGATTTTGAGCATGCATAGCTTAGGTAATTCTCTAGGACTCACGAGGATTCGATTGGTGGTCACCACGAGGCCGATGGTGTCCCAAGTCGACGGGAAACCGTCAGGAAATGTTGTTCTTGTCGGAGCTCCGTGGTTCGTCGATTCCAGTTCGATTTTGTGGAAGTCGAGGTCGGGGATAGGTTCATCATGGAGAGGGGGTCACAATGGTGGTGATTTGGTGGTGTGGTTTGTCAGGAAAGGTGGCTTCGGGCGTCGTGGTTTGTGTAGCTCGGGAAAGGGAAGACGGGAAAGAGAGAGTTGCAGAATGAGAGAGTGAGGGAGAACACGAGGATAGAAAAGGGCCCACTAGGCCCAAATCCCAAACTACAAAATGCCATCCTCATAAAAATTACGGGAATGCCCTCGAAATTAACGTCCCGCAAAAACTCCGTTCGAACTCTAAATTTCGTTATGTTCGCGTCCATGCGTTCGTAACGACGAGCATAACAAGAAAAAGGTAAGAAAAGGGTCGTACGTGTCACGACACGAAATTCAACCAAAAGTCAACTATTGCCTAACCAGGGGCATTTTGGTCATTTTACACATTCAGGAATAAAATGCTAAAAATTCCGGGACGAGCTGTAACACAAAACAAAACCAAAATCCACACCAATTCTAATACACAATCATTTGCATTTGTGGTTTGGAATTTGGTATGGTATTAGACCCAAAACAAAATCAAAATTTACCCCAATGCTAATACACAATCATTTGCATTTGTAGTTTGGATATGAAGATTTTAGAAATAGTCGGCATATATATATATATATATATATATATATATAATTTATAAATCAAGTTCACTAAGTATAAGTGTAAATCACATTTAAAAGTATAGGCATAATAATACTAATTTCCAAAACCGATAAAATATAGCCAAGCCACATACTAGTAAACCAAGTATAAAATATAATACTAAAGTTCACTAATATAACAAGATAGATACCGTTTAGAAGCATAGGCATAGCCTAATAATAATTCCAAAACATGTCAAATATTTAATTTAATAAGGAAGGGGCCCACTCACATAAACCTTTGCTGGAATAGCCCAATTGTACGCTCTCCGTACTCCACGGGTCGCCAAACCTATTTTAGAACACCCACAATTAATAAAGTATTCGATAATACGAAGAAAACGGTGTTCGGAAACCCGAAAACGGAGTTACGGAGTCGAAAAACCCAATACCACCACCGTGGGCCGCCGTGCGCCGCCGCACGCGCTGCCACGCGCTGCCAAATGGCCTTACACAGTTGGCATATATATATATATATATAAATAGTCATGTATATTTGTTGAATTTTTTTTATTTTTGAAATTTACTATACAATTAGACCCAAAACAAAACCAAAATCCACCCCAATGCTAATACACAATCATTTGTATTGGTCTTTTGGATATGAAAATTTTAGAGACAGTCGGCATATACTTTTGGAAATAGTCGACATATATAAATATAATTAGTTATGTGTATTTGTTGAATATTTTTTTATTTTTAGAATTTGGTATTGGATTGACCCAAAATCCACCCCAAGCTAATACACAATCATTTGCATTTGTGGTTTGGATATGAAGATTTTAGAAACAGTCAGCATATACTTTTGGAAATAGTCAGCATAAGTATATATATATATATATATATATATATATATATATATATAGTTTGTGTATTTGTTGAATTTTTTTTTATTTTTGAAATTTGGTATGGAATTAGACTTATAATAAAACGAAAATTCACCCCAATGCTAATACACAATCATTTGCATTTGTCGTTTGGATATGAAGATTTTAGAAATAATCGGCTTATATTTTTGGAAATAGTTGGCATATATATAAATAGTTATGTGTATTTTTTTAATTTTGGTATGGAATTAGACCTAAAACAAAACCAAAATTCACACAAATGCTAATACACAATCATTTGCATTTGTGGTTGGATATGAAGATTTTAGAAATAGTCGACATATATTTTTGGAAATAGTTGGCATATATATATATAAATAGTTATGTGTACTTGTTGATTTTTTTTTTTTGAAATTTGGTATGGAATTAGACCCAAAACAAAACTAAAATCCACCCCAATGCTAATACACAATCATTTATATTATGTGTTTATTATTGATTATTTTGTTTTACTTGTAGAAATATTTTAGCTATTTTGATCATTTTGTTTTACATGAAGAATCGCAAAGTAGCAATTTTTTAGTACAATAACGATGCACTTTTGGTTCATTTGTCTTCATATTGTTGCTAGGTCATAATGTAACATCCCACAAAAAGTTTGTTATAAAATAATTCCCGGGGGGATATTTTGGACACGTGCGTGATTATTTTGTACACAGGACCTTATAATTTTACTGTTTTGGTGGGTGCACAATACCCCCAAAACCCAAAATATCTCTCTCTCTCTCTCTCATTCTCACCGTATGTGAACAGTGCACGTGAACTGAAATCACCACCATCTTCGTCTCAACGCCCTGGACTCAACGGTGCAAACCGTTTGTCCAAACTCCCGACCGTTTGACGGGAAAAGCACACGGAAGAACTGAACCTTCCAGTGATTTTCTCACCATTCTAGACCGAGGTGAGGTTTCTAACTACCACCATTGGATTCCTCTCATTGAGTAGATGAATTTTCATAAGTCGTGTGCTTGATTTGGTTGAGTTTTGACATAGATCGACAAAGCTACAGTATCCGCGGCCTTCGAGGAAAATACAGCCATTTCTTAAGCTTGTACGACCAAACCAAAGGTACACCATCATTCTACTCCTCTCTAGCTTCATTTTGGTATAAAGAACGTGAAATTTGGCCAAGAAATGAAGAAGTTATGGAGATTTCAAAATTCTCCAGAAACTGGCCAAAATTCCGGCGACGGCGACAAGCGGCGTCGGTGACTGGCCAATGACGTTAGCAGTGACGTCAACGATGATGTCAGCAACCGGTCTAAACCGAGAATATTCATTTTAACGTCGTTAGGAATATTCCGTTAGATTTAACGGAGATGTTGGAATATTCTGTTAGATCTAACGCCATCAACTGACGCCGTCAGTTGACTGGCGTGTTGACCCAGCGCGTGAGCCGCGAGTGGGGGCGCATGGGACATTATTTTCAACTTATGTTGATTCGAGGCGACTCGTGACGACGCGTACTACCTAGGGGCAATATGTATGGTATTTTTCGAAGTGTTTTGGACCTCCGTGTTGAACAAACAAGGGATAAGTGTCGTTACTTAGTTTAATTAGTAACCTTTATGAGTTTAATCATTATTATAATGATATCTCATATAGGTGAGACTTATCCAAAGGACTATCTGGGCTACCCAGGACAAGGGGGCTACAACCCAACTACTTACATGCGAGTGAGTGGGTCTTTGTTTTGATAAATATATTATTATGTATGGTTTTCATTGTTTTCTTTAAATTGTTAGCATGACTCATATCATATGCGATTGTTGGAGGTAGAACATTCGTATTATATTTGCCATAAATGTTTCTATATTATTGCTCATCAATAGATGTAGAACACCCCAGGTATCAGTACTCAGTCCTATGGCCAGGACTAGCCTTGATGTTTGGAGATGTCTCTTCCAGTACCGCTACGCAACTTTGGATCCATTGTAGGTACTAGCATGTTCTAGGTTGCACTAGGCAACTCGAACTTGTGTGACGCACTTTGTGCACATCGATATGCGTTAGACTCGCGTCATTGTATTACTCAGCGTATTACTCATATACCTAGCCTGTTCCTCGTAGCTTATCTACTTGGGCTTGTGTGTTTACATATGGATGAGCAGTCAGTCTAATTTTTAGGGAGTACCTGTGTTTTGAGCAGTCTGTCAGATTTTCGGGGAGTACCCGTGTTTTGAGCAGTCAGTCTGATTATCGGGGAGTACCCGTATTACTATTATAGTATTTTGAGGATCATACTGGGGAGTATGACGTATTTTCAAAAACTATACATTTTTCCAGCGAGAGGATAGTATGCTCTTAAAAACAAAGTTTTATCAAACTTTGCTTTTTGACCCACTCACCTTTTTATGTTTTGCGCCCCTCCAGGACTTAGTGGCAGATTTGATTTCCAGTGAGACGTGGGCTTGCTTCGGCTGTGGTTAGTGGTTCTGACAGTGTCTCCGGATTATGTAGGATTTGTTCCTACTTTTAATTAATTTCTACTTATCCATCCTCACGAGGATGTGAATGTTTATATTCCTTGCACTATTTACTATACTTTGACTGCTATGCACCTGTAATAATGGGTTTTACCCCATCACCGCACTCTTACGTCTGCTTCCAACTCTAAATCTATTCACTTTTTCACATATACATGCATAATTGGCTTTCGTCACTTAACACGTGTCGGCCAGCACTTCCCGACACCTGGCGTGTCAGGATCGGGATGTGTCACATAACAAGGCAATTTTAAAGCTGTTCAAGACAATTGATTTGTTGGTATATAACATAACTAGATGAGATATTGCTACTATGTAATTTGAGTGATTTTATTTGTAATTTTAATTTTATATGATTTTTTTTTTTTTGGTTGAATTGTCAAAATTTTCAAAATTTGCATTTTATTCATGTTGCTTCATTATTAGGATGTATTATTTGATACATGAATAATAAGAAGTAGTGATAAGTATAGCTTGTTTTTGTAATTTTTGAAGAGTCTAATACAAAAATGTTATAATCAAGAGCATTGGGCTAATTATAAAAAAAAAATTAATTTTTTTTCTCATTGTCGTCTTTGGACTTTAACGAGTTAATGGCATATTTGTAAATAATGAAAGTTTCAATTATGATACAAGGATGACTGCGTCAGTGGCATTTTTGTCATTAAAAAGTGACAGTTTTGGGCTAACAGAGTTTGAGTTCAGTCAGGGGCAGATTGGAAAAAAAATTTAGAGCTTGTGTGTTAGCCTTTGCTTCCAACATGTGAGCCTTTCATTTTTGGGCTATTCTCCAGGTCAAACTTCAATGCTACGTACTGTTGAATGGTTTAAGATTCATTTGGGGTTCACCGCAAATTAATCTGGACCATTCAATGGCCATACCATTCAATGGTACGTACCACTCAAGATTTTTCCCTATTCTCCTCTAGTTTGTGTCTTTTTTATTAAAGTTTAAGTTTTTTTTATTACAAAAAATTATTAAAGTGTTTTTGGTTAAATTTTTTTTTTAAATGTCTGTTTAATTAAGGCATTAATTGTACATAGAAGTTTGAGCCTTTGGGAGAGTAAATTAGTTCAAGTTTTGGCTACAATGAAAGGTCATCCTAAAATAAAGGGTTTTTATCACCCACGGGCCCTGAACTTTTCACTCACCAGACTGATTGATGCCTGAACTTTAAAACCGATCACATAGATGCCCAGACTTATAAAAACAAGACTTTGTGATACTTCCGTCCCAAATTCCGTTTTCTCTCTTGTCAATCTAAATGGTTTTTATCGCACGGGCCTGAACTTTCACTCACCGGGCCCGGTGGATGCCCGAACTTTAAAATCGATCACGAGATGCAGACTTATAAAAACAAGACTTTGTGATACTTCCGTCCCAATTCCGTTATCTCTCCGTCAATTAAGAGGGTAAATATGTCATTTCGCACCATATGTTTGATGAAATGACCTTTAAGGCATTGATTACATGGTCTGATCCTTTCCCTCCTTCTCTTTCCGATTTTCCCTCCCAAATTGGTTGAAATTTCCCTCCTTTTCTTATCATTTCCGTCCAAATTGGTTGACCCAACCTCTTAATATTCTTCCGTATAGAACATTCAATTGATAAAAGGCTATGCCCAAGTAAATTAATTCGATGAATCAATAATTGATTTAGGTCTATTTCATCTAAGAACACATATTGCTTTTGCTTTATTTTGTCTATTTCAACCTTCATTTGATTTAGGTCTATGAATTCTTAAGACTAAGACAGTATGATTAGTTGGTATTATGACTATTATGATATTTTAATGATATTATGGATTTTTTTATGGATGCTAATTTTGTTATGTTTCTTATGTTCTCATTTTTATTTTTTGGGTTCTTTAGATATAGGCCCTTGTAACTCTTGTTTCCTAAACTTAAATCCATCTATCTTTAAACATCCAAATAAAACCCAAAATTCAAAATTGTTGACATGTGAAAAAATAAGTAACATATTATTACAAATTATTTACAACTTATGCCACAATACCCTAATTATGTTAATGAAGCAATTTAACATTTTAAAATTCAAATAGTAGGTGCACTATTTGTGAGAGTGAAAAACTGTATCATTTCAAGAGTTGACTTCCCAATTATAAATTTATGGCATGCAAATAATTTACTTATACTTTTTATCTAAAATAGAGTTAAATTAATTTTTAATCAAATAACATGCCTCTGTTTTTGTACTAATTAATTTACCTATATATAAATTTATCTATGATTAGCACGTTATTTATTTTTGTAGGTAAATTATTTTGCATGTATTATTATTTTATATGCAAATAATTGACCTATATTTTTATGTAAAATATAGGTAAATTATTTTGCATGAATTTTTACATATATTAGACTTTTTTTTTTAATTATATATGTGTATGTGTAAAATAATTTACCTACATTTATATGTAAAATATAATCTTCGTGACATTAATTAAGCATGTATTATTACATATTTTAGGCATGTTTTATTGTTCTTATATATAAGGCAATGAATTTATAACATTAATGTTTTTTTTCTTTTTGTAAAATCATTAATTCTCCCTTACAATCCGTATGGAATTAATTATGTACATCAAACATTCAAATATGGGTATTTTAGGCATCTAAAAAATTTAAAATGTGTAAAGTCAAACATAATTAATGAATTTGCTTATGTGGAGTCTAGTCAATGAGTTATAATCGAGTAAAAAACTTATGTTATGTAGAGAAAATTAAATTTCAGGGACTAAAGTCACATTTTCAGTTATTTTTTTTGTCTTTTTATTCAATTTTATACCAACATGCAAATCACATTGGCAATTTTGTTTCATTCAATATTTCAATTATTGATTCATCGAATTAATTTACTTGCATCTAAGAACAATATTTCATTCAATATTTCAATTATTGATTCATCGAATTAATTTACTTGGGCGTAGCCTTTTATCAATTGAATGTTCTATACGGAATGACATTAAGAGGTTGGGTCAACCAATTTGGACGAAAATGATAAGACAATGAGGGAATTTTCAACCAATTTGGGAGGGAAAATCGGAAAGAGAAGGAGAGAAAGGATCAGACCATGTAATCAAGGCCTTAAAGGTCATTTCATCAAACATATGGTGCGAAATGACATATTTACCCTCTTAATTAACAGAAAGATAACGGAATTGGGACGGAAGTATCACAAAGTTTTGTTTTTATAAGTCTGGGCATCTCTGTGATCAGTTTTAAAGTTCGGGCATCAATCAATCTAGTGAGTGAAAGTTCAGGGCCCGTGGGTGATAAAAACTCATTTAGATTAACGGAGAGATAACGGAATTGGGACGGAAGTATCACAAAGTCTTGTTTTTATAAGTCTGGGCATCTCTGTGATCGGTTTTAAAGTTCAGGCATCAATCAGTCTGGTGAGTGAAAGTTCAGGGCCCGTGGGTGATAAAAACCCTAAAATAAAAGTGAGGAGTCATTTTACGTAGGAATAGAAGAAATTGTAGCAACGGTGGAGTATAGGTCCAAAAATTCTTGGGTGCTCCGGAGTACGGGGTATTCCGAATTTTTTAACCGTTGGATCTTGATTTTTATATTTTAAAACAAAAATCCAACGATTAAAAAACCCGGAGTACCCCGTACCCCGGGGTATGCAAGAAAGACTCGTATAGGTCGTCAAACGTTTTCTATCGTGGCATGCACAGGTGTGCTATTGTGGGTCCCACATCAAATAAAAATAAGAATAATTTTAATTTTTATGTTAATTATTATAAAAAAAAAAACTGAAATAAAATAAAAGGAACTTTAAAATCAACCAGACCTACCAATTATATAATCACCACCTCACCTCAGCCCGCCCAGCCCTTCCATGACAAATCAAACCCCATATGGAACATAGCTGCAGATTTTAAAGAGGGACGACGCCTGGGTTGGGTTGGGTGTCATCGGAAATGGGGGAGGTTTGGGCAGAGGAGAGAAGAATGTTTGGGTTGAGTGGTGAAAGACTGTGGGCAGCAGGTTGGGGTTCAACGGAAGTTGGGATTGGGGTCGGCTGGATCGTTGGTCAAGGTTTGCGGGCGAGCAGGGCGTGTGGCTTGTGGGTTGGGTCGAAGGAGGGGCCGCTGGAGAAGACAGAGAAAAGGGGAATTGGTGGTGGGGTGTGATTTTATTTTATTTTTAAAGAATTAAATTTAAAATATGAGAATTGTTATTGACACTTTAATTTTCTATATTTAAAAAAAAAAAAAAACATTTGTGAGGAGTGTAAAATGAGAATTTTAAAGTGTCAATAACAGTTTCTTTAAAAATAAATTATTTCTAATTCATGTGGCATCAAATTAAAATAAATTAATTGCATACTATTGAATGTAACATCCCGTTCAAAATTTAATTTATTTTATTCCCGGAAGTGGGAAATGACGTTTTTACCCCTGGGTTGACTTTTCGGTTGACTTTTGCGTCGTAACTCGTACAACGCATCCACTCGTATTTTCTTGTTGTGCTCGTCGCTACGAATGCGTAGACGCGAGCGGGACGTCATTCGGACTCTGAACAAGTATTTTACGGGCGTTATTTTCGGCATTTCTCGTATTTCAAATTGGGCAGTTTTGTCTTGTTTGGGCTGGTGCCCAAATGTCTGCAGGCCCATGTGGGCTTATCCCTGAAAATCTGGGATTTTGTCTGCCTTTGAACCGAGTCTACCTCTCCCTCTCTTCTTCTTCTTCCTTTGTCTGCAAACTTCACCAAGCCGTGGCCAATCTTGGCTTTTTGGCTTCACCTTTTCCTCACCAAAGCAAACCCAAAACTATGCTTCATCACCATGAACTCTGCAGCAATCTTTTGGCTGCCCAGAAACCGTCCCCGGTGTGAACAAGCAAATTACTCAAGCCACCCCGTGGCTTGAGTTTGGTTTCCCTTCGGTTTTCCTTGAACAACTTTCACCATTTCTCCTTCTTTGGTGCTCAAACCCAGTCACTAGAGGTGACTTTCAACCCAGTTGGGCCCTGCACTGCATTTCCCAGATTCTGGGAAATTTTCCGACGAACACCAAAAATCGAACTTGGCCATTCTCGGTGTTTTCGACCTCGATGGTCCTCCCTGTGACCACCAAACCACTCCTCGAGGTCCCTGCAACCTCAAGCGAACCTTGCCTGGCCGAGAATCGGAGTTCTGGGAATCGGCCATTTTCCAGCCGAGTTGCTTCTTCAAATTCAGGCCACTTCTTGCCAGTTTTTGGTCCCCATAATGGTAAAATCTTGTTCTCCTCATCTCTAGCTTCATTTTGGTACTTGAATCGTCCAATTTGGACTTAAAACGAAGAAGTTATGAAGCTCTGAAGTTTTACCCAGAAACCGGCCAAAATTCCAGATTCCGGCGACCGGCGCTGGCGGCGGCCGGCGGCGGCGACCGGAATTCTGGCAGGGATGACCGGCGCTGACGTCATCGGACCGGGTTGGACCGGCCTTGATGACGTCAGCAAACCGGTTCAAACAGACATGCTGACGTTAGCAGACCGGTCAACGCTGACGTCAGCGTTGACTTTGACTTTGACCGGCTCCCGCGTGAGCCGCGCATGGAGCCGCAACTCCCGACCTTTGAGCCGCGCGTGGGTGTGCGTGGAAGGTCCTTTTTCGAATCTGTTTTCACGGGGCGACTCGTGACAACGTGTACTACCTCGGGGTAGTACGCATGATCATTTTTGAGGTGTTTTGGACCTCCAAATTGAGAAAGCAAGGGATAGGTTTAATTAATTCGTTAATTCGTTACCTTTATGAGTTTAATCATTGTACCGGTGATATCTCATATAGGTGGGGCCTATCCAGAGGACTACCGGGGCTACCCAGGACGGGGTACTTCGACCCGGCTACCTACAGGTGAGTGAGTGGGTCTTTGTTTGATAAATGTATATATATACGTATGGCTTTCAACGCTTTCTTTAAACTGTTAGCGTAGTTGCATATCATTACGTTTGTTGGAGGTAGAACATTCGTATTATATTGCCATGCATGTTTTCATACTGTTGCTCATCAGTAGATGTATACACCCCAGGTATTAGTACTCAGTCTTGTGGCCAGGACTAGCCTTGACGTTTGGAGTAGTCACTATCAGTACCGCTATGCAGCTTTGGATCCATTGTAGGTACTAGCCTGTCTTAGGTTGCACTAGGCAACTCGGACTTGTGTGACGCACTTTGTGCACAGCGCTTAGCGTTAGACTCGTGTCATTGTAGTACTTAGCGTACTTCTTTATACCTAGCTTGTTCATTGTGGGATTTAGCCCCTTGGGCATGTGTGTTTACATATGGGTGAGCAAATCAGTAAAGATTTATCGGGGAGTACCCGAATGTTTTCGTGATAGTATTTTAAGGTTCATGCCTACGGGTATGACGTATTTTCTCAAACTATACTTGTTTTCAAACGAGGGGTTACTAGACTTTGAAAACAACGATTTTTATCAAACTTTACTTTTTGACCCACTCACCGTTTTATGTTTTGCGCCCCTCCAGGTTAATTGGCTGGGAGCTTGTGACGTCGTTGGCGCGGTGGTATGACAATGTAGGGATGTTTCTACGTTTGTATTTAATTTGTATCCCTCACTCTACTCACACTGTGTATTCTTTTATTTCTAAAAAATTCTTCCGCACTCTGTTCTTACTATTCATTCTTAAACTTTCTATTTGGCTTTCGTCACGCTAACGCGTGTCGGCCATCACCTTCCGACACCTGGCTCTTTCGGGATCGGGATGTGACATTGAAGACCAATGCTCCACTTTTTGTTAAATTCAAAGATTAAATCTAATAAATTTTTAGTTCGATGACTAAAGCTACAATTGGATTATAATTTAGGGACCATGCTATAATTTCCTCGTCATCCTCCATAGTAACAAGACAAGGGTTTTGCCCTCCCTTTTTACATTGTCCGTGGGCTACACAGTGAGGCTCAAAGTACAACAGTATAAGATGTTATGCTATTTATACTATTGAAATTGGGGACTTGTGCATATTTTTATGCTAATGTTTTGGATAAGAGGTTTTCAAAGTCTTAGGATTCGTTTGGAAGTGCTTTTAAAATGTCTAAAAGTGCTTTTGGTAAAATTATTTTTGGGTTTCAAAAGTGCTTCAAGTGCTTTTTGGAAGAAGCACTAATTATTTGCTTATTGTAGGAAGCACTTATGTTGAAAATATGTTCTAAATTCAATTATGAGATGATACTTTGTAGGCATTTCATATATTAAACTAATGTAGTTTAATCTAAAGGTTAAAATTATTGTTTTAAAGCCATCTCATTAAATGTTATGCACCTAAACAATAAGTCCAAGAAATATGTCGTTAAAAGAATGTTCTAAATAAGTTTCTTGAGACCTTTCTCTTTTGTAGACATATATCCTAAATGTTCTTGATCATAGGATTGCCAATTGGACGTTGACAATCCTAATAGATCAATACATGCTAAGTCTTCTCATCAGAGAGTGACTAGTCTCGAGTTATTGGTGTGGATGACACGAAGACAAATATGTAGGTGCTCAATAAGAGAATGAGTCCACTGAACACGATCAACCAGTAGTTCTCATACTCATGTCTTATGAGAACTCACTAGTTAGGATAATCCAAAGTAGTCATTTGACTTGAGGCATCACAGTTGTCTTGTGGTTAGGTCCTTAATTTTAGATTATGTCAAAGGCACTCTTATATGGCAGGGTGTCCATGGTATAGTTGGGGTTGAGCTACCTAATCATGGATACAAGTGAATGTACAACAAGGGATCTCTAACCTTCAAACTGTTAAGGGAGGATACTTTATGATATGATTAGCAGTCTCTGGCCAGAGCACGTGAATAAGGTTTAGGAAGTATGTTCCAAATCAAATTCACATAAATCATATAAACAAGTGAGTCACATTGGATAGTAGACATGAGTAAACATTCAACTATCAACCAAACAATATGATCAAGAGTATTGATATAGAGAAGGACCATATTGCATTGTAATCCTAAACTGAATAGGTTATGTACTTCTCAAGCTTAGCTTGGATAGTCATGACACGTTATTAAGTGTCACGCATGACTTATGGAAGCCCTGAAGATTAACTAACATTAATCTTCACTAACGGGAGAATTGAAAACAAGTTTCAATTCACAATCGATTAATAAGAGTTCTAGTCTCCCACAACCTAGCTAATGAGAACCAAAATGATCATACACCTTATAAGGTAATGATTGAAGAATACAATTGAGTAGAGTATGTACATTTAAATGGTTTAATTGTTTATGGTTTGATTAATTAAATGTTAATTAATCAATACGATAAAGTTTGTTTTCAACCTCGGATTAGTTTTGGGCATCAAAGCCCAATGGGCTTTGCATAGTTCAAGTCCAATAACTTAAGTTGTGCGACAACATAAAATCAAATGGCTCAAAGACCCAATGATACCCCAAGGCCGGCCATATGGTGAATAAGCTCATATTTACACTTTTGCCACTCTTTGCAAATTGGCTATAAAGTGTAAGTTATGATTATTATTCACATTAAGTCAAAATGTAAGGAAAATAAAAAATTGCTCTCATTTTCTCTCCCTTTGGGGGAACCTCCATGAATGGAGAATCTCAATTTTCTTCATTCATGGACCCACCCTGCCCTGCTCCGTTATTCCTTCAAAAATTTTGGACCCACCTTGTACACACCCTGAACTGCGTGGACCCACACCGACCCACAGGTCCAAGGCCCGTTTGCCCACCCCTAATTTCAACCGTGCAGAGTTTAAACTAAAATACAAGAAAATACTAAAGCTGGTACCAAAAGAAAACAAAAATATTATAAAGGTTGTTTTATTTAAGAAAAATATAATAAAGGGTGTTCAATTTTAAAAAAAAAAATACTATAAAGGGTGTTCGTTGTTGGACTTGACCCACTTGGGTGTAGTATGAGCATTAGTTAATTTGGGTTATAATCGAGTTGAATTCAGTCTGATTAATTGGGTTGGGTTGGATGGGGTTGAGAATGAGCGAGCAAAGGATCAACCAAATCAATGAACAGGTTGAAATTGAGGCGGGTTATAACTAAGAAAATCCACTTGTTCGGATTTAAAGTCGGGTTGGACACGAGCGTGTAACCCAAAGTGCACCCCTAGAGCCCAATTAGATGCCTCATCATTTCCGTTTTGACTAATATTTTGCAAAGATGATTGATTCAATTGGTGTATCACTAGCATCCAATACGAAGAAAGTAAATGTAAACATTATGTCTCATGCTTTACGGGTATTGGCAAACCCTGTTAATATAAGTGAATAAAGTTGATTCAAAGACCATAATTTGGGGAAAAATGAAATCTAGAGTTCAAGTTAGAACCCTATTTTCATAGGATATTTCATTTCATTTCGGTACATCTAATCTTCGTCATTAATTCTCAGAGTTCGCAATTTAACTGAAACGCTACCTGAGGAGGGATGGATACGGGATACGGGATACTGGTACAAGAAAAACAAAAGTTAATAAAACCTCCGCCCTCCGGACCAAAAATAGAACAAAATGATATGTAAGGCCATTTCCCCCCGATACAATGGCCATCATACACTCCTTCCCTCCTCAAAAGATCTTGAAAAGTAAGCCGCCGTGAGTGGCGAAGAAGGGAGCAAACACGAGGGACTCCACAGCCATGAGCTTGATAAGGATGTTGAGTGATGGCCCTGAGGTGTCCTTCAGCGGGTCTCCGATGGTGTCACCAATCACTGCTGCCTTGTGTGGGTCTGAACCTTTCGGGCCAAGGCTCCTTGCATGCTCTGAAGCACCAGCCTGGAAACGAAACCCCAAGAAACCAAATTAACCGAAGAAATGTTTCAAATTTAGTAACCAGAACTTACTAACACATTGACAGGGGAGGGGGATTCAAACTTAGGACCTCTTCCAACATTGGGAGGAGAAATACGACTAAGAGGTAGTAGGTCAGAGAATCTGAATGAAGAAGAAAGAATCAACTGTTTACCTCAATGTACTTCTTAGCATTGTCCCATGCACCACCAGTGTTAGAAGCAGATATCGCTATCTGATAGACAGAGAAATATATCCAAATCAGTAATCGGAGATAAGAATGGAACGTATGTGCGCGCGCCCGCGCGTGTGTATTTGATTCCTATATATACATATTTAGTTCCTAAATTTCAAAATGATTACCGAAAATAAATAAACCAGCAATCATAGATATGCCCAGTCTTCTATGTTCAACATTTACCTGCACACCGGAAACAAGGGAACCAGCCAGAACACCAGATAGGGTCTCCACGCCAAAGAATGTTCCAACAATGAGAGGTGTAAGAATGACAAGGGCACCAGGTGGAATCATCTCCTTGATGGATGCATCAGTGGAGATCTTGACACAGGTAGCATAGTCGGGCTTAGCAGTACCCTCCATGAGACCTGGAATGGTATTGAACTGCCTGCGGACTTCCTCAACCATTTTTAGCGCTGCACTTCCCACACTCTTCATGGTCATGGCAGAGAACCAGTAAGGAAGCATTGCACCCACAATAAGTCCAATAAAGACCTTTGGGGTTAAGACATCAACGGTTGAGATTGCTGCACGACTGACGAAGGCGCCAAATAGAGCCAAAGACACCAGAGCAGCAGATCCTATGGCAAATCCCTACAATAAAATAATTCATTGATCAATCAGAAAGACCCTTTCACATGTGAAGTCAGGAAAAAAAAATTAGAAACATCCAAGCACAATATAACTCTCGTAGGAGGGCATTTTGAGTTAGCTAAGCACTGTAAAAGTAGGTTCCATAAACACGAGCCAAGGAAAACAGAACACGAAGCAGTAATAAACAAAGAGCGTTATATTAAATATGGTAGTCTTAGCAGATCAAGTTCTCGAACTACTAGCGCTGATAACTGTGGCAATATATAATATCAAATCTAACTGTAGGACATTGCAGTCAACTTTCAAAACACACAGGCATACTCTTTTTGAAAGAAAACAAAAACAGTATACTATGTTATTTGTGTATTTTTCAACTTCAGAAACAGGCCAAACAGAAGAAAACAGGTATCTAATTCACACTGAAGGATGGCTTGCACAAGCGACTAAGACGACAAGCTACAGGTTGCTAAAAGGAAAGACACATTCTGAAAGTATATCAATTATACCTTTCCAATAGCAGCAGTGGTATTCCCAGCAGCATCAAGAGCATCAGTTCTCTCACGGATTCTATGGCTCATGCCAGCCATTTCAGCAATGCCTCCAGCATTGTCACTGATGGGCCCATAAGCATCAATGGCCAACCCGGTAGCAATGGTGCTCAGCATCCCAAGTGCAGCCACTGCAATGCCATACATAGCAGCAAAGCTAAAACTAACATAAATACTGACTGCAATGGCAAAAATTGGAATGATGACTGATTTGTATCCCAGAGCAAGCCCAAAGATAACATTGGTGGCAGCACCAGTCCTGCAGGAATCAGCAACATCTTGCACTGGGCTGTGAACAACATAAAAGGATGAGTCAATACAGGAAGTGAAAGTCGTAAAAGAACAGCAGTATTGTCAAGTATATTTAGTACCTGTATGCATTGCTAGTATAATACTCGGTGACGAACCCAATAATGAGGCCAGCCCAAAGACCAACAGCCACACACAAGAACAATTGCCTGCAATGCCAAATTACATCTATGACAAACTTAAACAACATGCCAACTCAATGGACAGCTCATCCATGGTACTCAGCCTAAAAAATTAAAGAGTAGTTACAACTTGATAGCTGACAATAAAATAAACCTTAATTTTGTGGTTTGGCAATTAAAAGGAAACACGTGTCTGAACTTACCAGTTTTTAACAACTTTCTGAACTCCAAAATTGAAAATTGTGAAGGATGACGGCAGAGCAACCCAGCTAACAATTGCAATTCCAACAGTCATGAGAACAGTTGAGATGATAAGCTGCTTTTTCAAAGCAGGTTCAATTTCCTTGACAGCCTTGATCTCAAAGAAATCCGTGGCAAATAGGGTTGTGATTAAACAAACAATGATACCCACAGAACTGATGAGGAGAGGATACAACATAGAGGTGAACTCATGGTTGATTCCAAATGAGGAAATGGAAGCAACAACTAGGGCAGCACAAGATGATTCGGCATATGAGCCAAAAAGATCAGATCCCATACCAGCAATATCCCCAACATTGTCACCAACGTTGTCAGCAATCACCTGAAAATTAAACCAAAAACTTGAATGTTAAAACCCCATTATTAAATCCCAATAACACAATTTAAGAGAAAAATTGATATTGCTTACAGCTGGGTTTCTTGGGTCATCTTCAGGAATGTTTCTTTCAACCTTTCCTACCAGGTCAGCCCCAACATCAGCAGCCTTGGTATAAATACCACCACCGACTCTCCCGAAGAGAGCCATGGATGATCCACCAAGACCGTAGCCAGTGATGGACTCAAAAAGTCCTTCCCAGTCATCACCATAGTACAGCTTAAAGAGATTGATAGTAATGAAAAGTACCAAAAGACCATTTGCGGCAAGGAGAAAACCCATAACTGCACCAGACCTAAATGCAGTAATAAAGGCCTTCCCAACACCTTTTCTGGCTTCCAATGTTGTCCTAGCATTGGCATAAGTGGCAATTTTCATGCCAAGAAAACCAGACAGGACAGAGGTAATACCACCAAGTACAAAAGCTACAGTGCTGAAAATTGCAGTTGCAAGTGCTGGCTTGCAGGTCTTTTCGGCATCATAGGTGCAGGGCTGGCTCTTTGTGCTGAAGCCCTCCACCGACCCGAGGAAGAGGAAGATCAGGATTGCAAAAACAACCATGAAGACCCCAACATACTGATACATAGTGAAAAGAAAGGATGTTGAACCTGTACAGCCACGCATACGGAGCTTATTAATTAATAGGAGATGCATATAAAATGCTAAGAAAATCTACCTGCAGTCTAGACATATATAGAAACAGCTTATTTCCTAAGAGCATAACACTGTCTGAGCATACACTTGGATTATAAACATCTAAATAAATCCGAACTCGAAAAACCAAAAACATAAAAAAGGTAAAGGACCAAAAAGCTGGAACCAGCAGTGTCTCACTCTATCAGTGCTAGATAAGTAAAACTAGTAGTCCATCACTCCATGTTGTTCTGAAGGTACTAATCAAAACGACACACAAACCCGACTTCTCGTTGTACATTTTTTTTTAATTTAAATTTATTATTGTAAAGGGGAGGGAGGAGGGTTCAAAACTATTACAATAATTTAGGGGAGGGGGGAGTTTCGAACCCAAGATGCATGGGTGGAAACCCAACACCCTTTCCACCAGGATATTGGACCACACGCAACTTCTCATTGTACATTATCATGTCGACTCACGTAATTGTATGTCTTGTTAAATTTTATAATATGTGCCACCATTAATGCCCCTTTCCATGACATATATTTTTGGTTTGTGATCTATACTTTAAATAGTCAGAATGCCGTCCTTAAAACGCATACTTTGCTCAACTGCATTAGCATGTTAAACTATACTTTAAATAGTTTCAGATCCATACAGCTGCTAAATTGCTAATTGGGGGAAAAAGAAAGTAACTCACTAAATATCTTTGTATAAGACAGAATTATTTCACAGCACTAGCACAATAATTCAAATCAGGGAAAAAAAAGAACTTTAATTTATAAACGACAAAAAAAATAAATCATGGTCCCCACAATAACAAATTACCCATAAAACAAGAAAATAAAAATAACCTTAATTTTATACTGTAAGATGCCCTACCATATGCTACAAGATATTGCTCAGGTGCGCGACACGTGCTGTGCACACTACAAATAACAATAACACCCAAAAAACCAAATGACACTATTGATATAGGACAAAATTATTAACTGCGATTTATCACAATAACAATAAGGTTGAGAAGATAAAGCTGTATTAGTAGGATATTCTAATTTCTTCCCAGTATTAAACTAGATCTGGATAATTAAAATAAACAATAAAAATTAAACGTATGTTAAATAAAACACAAAAGCAGATCTTGAAAAAGACCCAACTCAGATATGCAATCCAAAGCTCAAAGCTTGAGCTAACATAAACCCTAGAATTCCATGAAAATCCATTCAATTTTAACCAGAAAGGAAAGATAAATCAGGGTTTTTTGGGTCTTTCTCTCACTCCTAAGACATTGTTTGGCTGCCGAGAAATTGCAAGGGCAAATTTAAACTTTTATTGGAGTAGATTTTGACACACAAACCAAGTTTAAAGTGACAATTCGATTGAACTACTAATTATTTTCCGTCCAATTTCTCATTTTTCTCAGCAACCAAGCACTAGCTAAAGCTGTAAATTTCTGAACTTTCCTTTCATTTCCTGCGTTTTCTGAGCAAACAAACAAACAGCGTAAAGCTCCAACACTGTTGGAGGACAACAAAAAATCCTAACACTGTCAAAAATCTAAGAGAACCACCAGATCTAACAAAAAACTCAAAAGATCTAAAACAAGCTGAGAAATTTAAGCTCTACCTTCAGAGATGGCGTTCTGTATCTCAGCGCACTTAGCGACGACGTTTTGGTCATTCAAGCCTTCCTCCTCCTCAATTAGGTAGTCATTGTAGCCGTTCTTGTTACTGTTGGGGCCAGACGGCTGCGCGTGGCGCTCGGGCGTGACCTTCACGCGCGAGACCAGGTACCACTGGACGAGCGAGAACACGATCCCCACGACGGCGGCGACGGGGATCACAATCTCCGTCGCAAGGGTTGAGAGCAGAACCGCCATCCTCGCAGGAACCCTAGCTTCGCCGGTGTCCGTACGCCGGAGAATTTAAAAGAGAAAAAGAGAGAGACTCTTCGAGCTGCTGTTAGCTTCGGAGAGTGAGTGAGAGATAAGAGAAGATGGAGAGCCTTTCGCGAGAGGCTGAGGTGGATTTTATATTCGGAGAAATGAGGGAGATCAAATATTCGAGGAGCATAAAGGTGATGATAATATGTGATGCGGCCGTATTGTATCGTGCAGATTGGGGAATCTGGACCGTTGTTTGGAATTCGTGTTGTTTGACTTGACGGTGGGGATTGAGGTGTGTGGGACAGCGGTGGATGATAAAACGGGAAGGGGTAAATCGAAAAAAAAAAAGGTTTATCGCATATTTTCGACGCATAGATGTCGGAATCACTTTAGTGATGAGTTGGTTGTTGCCGTATATTAGAGGAAGGTATGGCTGCTTTGCAACTGCAGGATTCATGATGCACCCAATTGAGATTTAACCTTATGATATAATGACATCTCATCCGATGGTTCAACAACGTATTTGTCATGAAATGGACATCACATTCCTCATTGTTTTTGTATTTTTATACCCTTATACGAGCGACAGAAAAATTGAACTCGATATTTTATAAGTAAATGTTCTTAATCACTTTATTATCATTTAAATGACATAATGTTAAGTAAACAATTTATTTATATAGACAGATGACGAGTGAAATAGTGAATGATGACATATTCTTATAAAAAAATAATAAACACATATTCTTTTTTTGTCATACACATCCAGAGCGAGACATTAATAGCAACATGAGTTATTTCAGTAAAGTATGGATAAAATTTATAGTTATATTCTCTTGCAAATTGACTTTACAATTACGCACTAGCATATATTAGGCAATCAAACTCAAACGGTCAATTTAACTAATGATCAAGTGAATTTGTGTACACATCGATTTGTAATCTAAATCAAATAGTTACCAATCTTACTTCGGCAATTATGTTGGCGTGTTATATCGCTAAACTTTAGATTTAACTCTCAATGATCTACCAACTACTTCTTGATCTAAGTGGTATTTCTAATTCTAAAATTTGTGACTTGTTTGTCAATAACTACTGTCAAAAGATTTAAAATCGTAACTTCTTCTAACAAATAAAATAAACTAACTTAAGATTACTATCTAAATACTTTTTGGTACAATTAACATTTTACTTATATTTATAGCGCGACAACGAAACATGTCAAAATAAATATTTAGGTAATTTCTATTTTGATAATCTTTATTTTTGTTCTATTAGTTGTATTTGTGAGGATCAACTTGGGATGTTCCGGTATAGATTTATTATTGTTTAGTTTTGTTTGGGATGTTAGCCCCGTTTTTTTACCAAATAAAAAAAAAACATGTCCAAAATAAAGAGAGCAACTTATATGGAACGTGTTTATGGCCACGTGACATTCCAATCTAATAAAATATTGTCATGTGGAGAAAAATTTGCACATAACAATACATTATTGGATACAAGAAGTCACATAATATTAGACTCGTTCCATGTAAGTTCTTCTCCAAATAAATATAAAAATAAATCTTGCAATTTGCGAAGCCATTATTTAGTTGCTACAAAATCTATGATGAGCATGTGATTATAGTAGGTGGCATTCATTCTCGTACATGGGAAAATGCCTATTATGTGTGGTCCTCACCCCACATTTTGAATTCAATGGAGCTCTTTGTTTTGAGAGCAACTTATATGAAACGTGTTCACCGTCACGTAACGTCCCAATTTAATAATACATTGTTATGTGGAGAAAAATTTGAACTTGACATTATATTATTGGATACAAAACTCTACGTGGTTATGAACCCATTCTATGTAAGTCTTTCTTCTTTGTTTGTTAACCAAGTACAGATTATTCCTTTGTTAGTTGAGCATTATGCTAGTATGCTGGATTAGCAAGTTTAAATCATGGAGCTGGTGTGATTAAGTTATGGTGGGGAGTGAAGCAGCGAAGAGCTGCCCATCCAGCTGCATTTTAGTAAGTTGAGGATATTGTGGGTTGTTTTTCGAGCGGATGCAGGGAGTCCTGACGTCGCGTGAGTTGGATGGCGTGCAGAGTATCCTATCGGATAATTCTGATTTTTCCTCCATCATTTTCTTTTTTATTTTTCTTTTCCTCTATATCCACTCAAACAATATCTCTCATTACACTCCAACAATATAGGGTTTTGAATTAAGAAGTGGCGGATTATAAGAGAAATTATCTAAACACTTGGGGTCTGGCTGTGGTGCTACGTAGCACCACATGCTACGGCCTTTTAATTTTATTTATATTAAGTTTTTGGAAATAATTTGTCGGTAACCGGTTAGAAATTCAATTGCAGCCACACTATTCCCTTCTGCGTTGAATCCCAGCTACACCGACACCACCTCGATAGGGTGGAAAGAAATTCAATTCACCCACCCATTTCCTTCTTCGTCGAATCCTAGACACACCTACGCTAGAAAGAAATTCAATTCACCCAGCCATCATCTTGTTTGGCGAATTGCAGATCCTGTTTTCGTCATCGAATCCTAGGGTTTTGTTAATCTCGCAGTAGGAAATGGCGTGAGACGACGAACGAGAACTCAGAAAAAATGGAAGTGGAAAGACAGAAGATCTCAGTCCCCTTCTATCTCTCCCTCTTCCTATCCAAAATTGAAGTAAATGCAGAGAGGCCTTGATGTTGTGATTGAATGGATGCATGAAGTGATAGAGAATAAAGAAGGATTGAATTGAAGACATCTGAAAAAAGAGATTCGATGGTGGCGGTGGGGTTGGAAATTGGTTGTGCCGTTTAGTAGAGATCCGTGTGGGTTGGGGTTGGGGTTGCTAAAGATAGATGGTGAAGGATGGCGTCTTTGTTTAATAAAATATAGTGGGTGGGTTTCATTTAACGGGTAAAAGGCCAGGTAAAAGCCCACATCATATTTTAGTGTTGGTATTACGTAAGACGTGGCAACGGTGGATCCACAAAGTCCCTGTGCGCTGCAGAACCACAAAAATGGTTGATGGGGTTTCTATATTTATATGTAGTTAGGGTTTGAATCGAACCTACTTTACATTTTGAGGACCACTGTTGGAGCACAAGCAATGGAACCTTTATGTGTTGGCGCTGCCGATGATGGTTTGAAGCAAAGTCCTTCAGTTCAGGCAACGGTTGAAGGGCCTAACGTCACTAGTAGAAGAAAGCGAAAAGTACGTTGCACTCCCAACCAAGAACGTAGTCCTGTACCAGGTGTAATGAGTTACAGAGCACTGTAAGTTTATAGTTTTGTTTGAAAAAAGATTTTGGTTGAAATTTAAGGTTGTATCATCATCTTTCAGCCATGTCTAATTGCGAATACTTATGTGCAGAAACGCAAAATTTGAAAGGATAAGGAGGAATACTGATGTTAAGTTTGGTCAAGTAAGATTTGACTCTACATACTGCCATGTCTATTTCTTCATAATTGTTGTACCATCCTCCTCCAATCCACTTGTGTTGTTAAAATTGGGGTTGTAAGAATGTCGAAACACATACAGTTTAGGAACTCATTGAAAGCATCAATTGCCCAACTGTTTTGTTGCATTCATCTGCACCTACATCAACCAATCCATGAAGGGTTATGTTCCATTCTTTGGCAATTGACCTTAGGTAGTGTGTCGTATGTATGTTAATCTAATTTGGTTTCCATTGCCTTCATAACAGGTCAAAATCCAACTGTCCCAGCAGTCGAAGCATATGGACCGCCTAGTTGGGGCCTTGGAGAACATGGTCAAACACTTTGAATTGGTTACATGTGTTGGGCTTCTCGGCACTTCTCTCGCTTTGAAAGAGGAAATCGTAGGATGTGTGGAAAAGTCAGTCTGTAAGCTTAAGAAAGAAATTATATATGCTGTTAAAACAGAACTATTGGCCATTTTAAAGGGGAACGTCACACGATAGGCCTCCACTCGTATTGAAAATCTAGCTGGATTCATACATATTGACTCCATGGCCCGCGTGCAGTCCATTCTCCCAGAGGTTTCCAAGTCATTGGAAATTATTGAGGTTAAGAGGGTGAAAAAAACTGCCGATGAGGTATGCCGCCCATGAATACAAGAGACGTTTCCTAGTTTCAGTCCTTTTCCGATGCGTTGATGTGATCTAACGGTGAACATTAATAAATTTTAGTTCCCATACCCATTGCTTTTAAGTTAGATAAACCCAAGATTGTGTTTTCCGTTGTACGTTTGTGACATTGAGTAGTGCATTTGGTACTACCTTTAATAAAATGTAGTTCTTGTATTTAAAGTTTGGGTTGAGGTCATCTTATAAATTGAAAACAAATTGATAGTAACCTGTGTTTGAAAACAAATTTCGTTCTTCATAGTAAAATCGTTACTGACTTTGGTTGTGTGTGGCCTTCCGATAATGTAACTTGTAAATTTTATCGAATTACAGGATGCCAGGGGGCACCTGAATGATGTGTATGACATTTCATTGCACCCGGAAGGTGAAGGTTCAACAAATGGCGGACATGGGCACATGGCAATTCACAGGAAATATAACCAATCCACTGGCTAAAGAAAGGGCACAAAAGCGTGGGGCAGATGAGGGACCGTCCCACCGTCCCAAACTTGTTCGCCTCATGATTTCGCCTCGTGTGACGCCTATTGAGCAAACTCTAATTGCTTACATTTTTATTGAAAATGAACCATCATCTAGGTTTACATTTTCGGCCTACTTGTGTGTTATATATTTGGTTTAAAGTGTTTTGTTAATGGATTAATTTAATTATATCATTTGTGTGGTGGTTTTGGTTGACATCGGTGCAACGTCCAGTTAAGTTTTGCTTACCAATCTCTAATTTATAATCCAACCTTGTTTTGTTGTAGTTTTATTGATTGTACCATTGCGGAAAGTCATCATCGAGTTTTGTACAAGAGTGTTATGGCTTGCTTAAAGCCAATGACTTGGGTTGAAGCCGATGTAAGATCAGGTAGAGTAATCCAATTTTAGCTTTCCATTGTTTTTTTGTTTTTTGTTTTTACAACTGCCATGTAGTTTGCCTCTTAACTATTTCATTATTTCATTGCTTCTACTACATGGTTTAGGTAATCAATATTGCAGCAGATTTCCTACAGATGAAGCAACGCACATGTGGTTTTTTCCCACATATTTCTCGGTAATTATGTTTAATTGAATAATTCATTAAGGTTTACTTATTGTTCACTCTAACAAATGATCCCACCTAATGGGCAGCAAAGCGCCCATTCGTTATACTCGTCGGCAAAACTTCAGGATGGTTTGTCTGAAAAGGTCGAAAGTGTTTGCAACTTTCGTGGTCGCTTCGATGGTCAGGTTTCCGAATGCATTAGGGTTTGTCTTCGCATTCACCTATACTATAAATACTCATATTTCGGTACTTATTACATTATTGTTTTTCATTAAGTTTAATTGAACTAACTTCCTTTCCAGATGTTCATTCCAATCCACGATACATTTTCTCAACATTGGTACCTGCTGGTTGTTTACCCGATAAGGTGTACTGTAGAAATTTGGGATAGCATGGAGGTCGTATCCCGCACAAGTTCCTGTGAAGTTTATGCAAGATCTGTTGTAAGTTGTTGAACTTAAATCATATTTGGCTACAATATTATTTACAATTAAGTCATTCAATATATGTGGCAGCTTGTAGCCTAGATGAGGTGTTCACGACTCCGTCATATTGTTGGTACAATTTGGACTTGAAATTTGCCAATTTTTCGTTGAGCCATCCAGGAAGGGTTCCTCAACAAAGCAACACATGGGATTGTGGTATATTTGTAATTCGAAACATGCAAACCCTTTGCTCAAAGTGGCACGATATGGATACGGTTAGATTTGCATAATCCCAATCACCATACAATAATGCACCTTTTATTTCTTATCCTTAATAAGTTGTTTTTTTTGTTACAATTTTGTTCAGACAGTGCACGGATTGGTCTACTGTTTGATTTGGCAAAAAATTCCTATAACCTCGTCGACTACTCAGAGTTATTGCGGTATGTCCAAGGGTTTAATTCGAAAACCCCTCCAATGGAAAGTAAGTTAGCTCAAAAGGCAAAGTGGCAACGAAATAAGAACCTGACTATATCCAGTGGTGTTGAGGTTCAAAGGAATATTAACAATCGTCGTAAGGTGCAAGATCCCATCAGTCCAAAGTCTACACGTAGGAAGCTAATCGTCGCTGGCTAGATGGGTTGGTTGGTTTTGTCAAATGCGAGGATGCGGGCATGCTTGGGCTACAAAGTCCTGACTTTTGTTTATTATCATTGTGTCAGCAGGGGACCTAAAGGTGATTGCAACTTTTTTGTGTCATGCATCTAACATGAATGAATCCAGCAGAAGGACGTTTATAGCGCAGGATTGTTTATCAACTAGACAACCCTTTTTGTTATAGCCCTAGTTGATGAGGAATCATCGTTCCACTATATACTAATGTACATCGTATGAAAATGCATTTTGTTTGTGTTATAATCCAACCTCTGTTAATATGTACTGACTTCTTGTACACTACTGTGAAGCATTATGTTTTGTTGCGTAGAACCTTCCTATTTGTTGCTTATAATCCAACCTCCCTTTATTTGGGTTGTTATGAATATATTCTTAATGTTAAGGAGCGTCCATACAAACCATGGTCATCAAACGTGCTATGTTATAAGAAGTTGTACTCATCAAAACAAGTTAAAAACCTAAAGAAACTACGATCTCCATGACTTCCACTCAAATAATCTAGTCTTCGAGCTTCAAAATTTGATATATGCCTAAACTTAAACGAGTACACAATTGTAGACATAATATATGGAATACATTCATAAGTTATATATATTAAGTGAGGTCCGTTGCGTTTAATCAACTATAATATATACAATAAGGTTGACAAGGGACAGTAGCCGCACATGACCTTATCAAAATTCCACTAGTACAAGCGTTTTAGCAGTGACATAACGACAACAAAAGCTGAAGAGTGGGAAAAATTCCCATACGTGGAGATATAACAGGATTACTGCATAGTTGTACGAACAAAATCAACGCGACCCTACTCGAGACGCAAGTGCTTTGTTGTTGTAGTAAACCCCTGCACTTGCTTCCATTTCATGTGTACTGCAATTACAACAATTAGCCCGAATGCAAAATAAATACCAATACGCATCCAACCAATATGCCGCAGTTGCTCAGTCACATTGGTAGACAAGATAGAATTTTTCGCTGTCAAGTCGATGTTTTCTCGCTTAAAGAGAAGTAGTATATGTTCTAACTGTTGAGAATTTTGGGTCATTCCGGCCATTGCATCTTCCTTCTCCTTCAATTTTTTTAGTAGGGGAGGCAGCACTTGCAATCCACGGGGACAAACTTCATTGTCGGTCCACTCCCACTAGTGGCCTCTCGACCCCACCTACGAAATGATTACTAATCAGGGGCTAATCCGATTCAATGACAGGATAAATTAAGAACAATGCAAACTACTGCATACCACATAGTACTCACAAACTGCAAATCGCTGACACGGATTCAAATCGGTTTTTGATGTGCGGTATCTTATTCGTCCACCACAGGAACACAGTTGAGGTATGCTTGCGTTGTGGTTCAAGCTTGCAGAAGATGAGTGAGACATCAGTTGGCCCTGTTCAATGGCCAGAACAATGACCCTTATTTGTATCATCATACATATTTGTGGTAACTCTTCTAAGTATATGGTATAATGACAACAATGTTGAACATAATACATGTAAATGGAACAATTCAACTCGTCTTTAATCACGAGCAGGACGAAAGTCAAATCACATATTGGACATAATTGAAACCCACCAATAATTTGTAACAACGTAAACCCCAAATTAAAACGCACATACCCCAAATTATGGCAGAAAGGAAACAACATATGCAGTGGTTGTACGGTATGTACATAGCGAATTCATTACAGAGGGAAAAAAAATGAAGGCCTTAGTTCACCTTACGTGGGGTTGGACAATGTTGCAGCTGTGATCTTCTATTAGAAAACTGAAATTGATGGGATTTAGTTTGGAATCATGGCAGGGGAGACGGTCATCTGTAGTTGTAGGCGTCAGCCGTGTGGTCTTGGAGCAGGAGACCATTATCTGCGATTGCAGGAGTTCGGCGTGTGGTGGGCGGGGGCGACTGTCATCTGTGATTGTAGAGGTCAAACGTCTGTTAAGCAAGGGAGATCGTCATCTGCGATTAGATATTAGGCTGAGGGTTGTGCGGATTTGGGAAAAGTCGCAGAGAAAGGTGGGCTTAAGGTTATGTGGATTTGGGAAAACTGGCAAAGAAATGTCGGCTGAGGATTGTGAAAGGGAGGGGATATGAAAGATGAGTCCCCCTTTTTTCGTTACAAAGGGCAAAGAAGAGCCTCAAATGGACCCAATTGGGTGGTCAGCACTGGTTTAGAATATCTCCCCTTAAAGTCTCTATATGCACAACCATTTCTGTGTCTAGCTAATGATCTATCAAGCTGGCTAATGCATTCTTATAATTTCATAAATGAATTGTCAAGGAAGTCCTTCATGCACCTATTCATGCTCTCACAAGTCTGTGTAGTTTTCACCCCTGCATAATAATGCCCTTTAAAGAATGTTTCTGCCCACCGATGTCTTCGTTCGTACATATTTACAAAGTACTAGGTCTTCTCCTTATCAAAACTGACAGTGTGAAGCAATGTTTCATATGCACCTTCAAATTCTCGCTCTTCCATTGAATCATATAGTAGCGATGCAAAAAGCTTATATATGATACTATCCTTCACATAATCAGAAACATTGTGCGCTATGTGCCATGAACAAAGTTGATGACGTGACTCGACAAACACTTCTTCTATTGCACATCTCATAGACTCAGCCTCATCGGTAACAACATTTGTCGGCATTTTACCGTTCATGGATGACAAAAACGTGCGCATAACCCACTTGTAGTTCTCTGCCGTTTCATCACCAAGCAGTGCAAAACCAAAAACAGCAACTGATTTGTGATTGTCCTTCCCAGTAAAACACACTAGAGGCTTTCTATACACATTCGTCATGTATGTACTGTCAAACATCAGAACCTCCCCAAATGTATTATAATCCAATCGAAAGGCTTTCCCCATCCCTCCAAAACATATTCACCAACCAATCTTCCTCGTCGATGGAAAACTTGCAAAAGAAGTCCGGGTCATATCCAGCTTTGCAATTCATGAGGGCAAGTACATACTCCGCATCATTATTCAGTAACAGCACGCGCCTAGCTTTGCCCATCCTATTCAGCAAATCCTTCATCGTAAACCCAACTTGTTGGTAACCTCCGGCTTGTCAACCATATATTCATACACATTGCATGTTCTAAAACAAGCTTTCCGCATACCAATTGCCTGTGCTAGATGCGCTTCGAAAACTTTTCGGTGGGAACTTAGATATGCAACGTGAGAGAGAATTGCTAAGTCATGACTATGTTCGGTCTTGAACCGCTTAACAATGTAGCAACTTTTACTCGTTCTGTAACACACACCAAAACGCGCACGACAATTGTCTCTTGTCAATTCTTTCAGTGCTTTCTGTCTATTTTCAAGTTCCAACCACTTTTTCTCTCTCCCTCCCTGTTTCACACATACCCACTCTCTTCTTGACACTATGCCGCTTTTGTCCCTGTCTGCCCTGCCCTTTCTAACACTGAACCCCATTTCCTTCGCATACTTGCTGTAAAATTCTTCGGCTTCTTCTATTGACCTAAACTCCTTGCCTTCTACATCCCGTTCAATCAACTCATGACAACTTTTTCCATCCAATACGAAACGCTGATAAACCTCGTCGTTGCTATTATGTGTGGACACTTTCAGATCCAGATGTAATAGACGCAGTAAGCAACACTGCATATGTCTGAACAGTGTCTAACATATCTTCATCTATTGCTTCACCTGTGCCGTAATTCATTCCTGCATAATGTTTCAACGCCCTATAATCAGTACGCTACACTTCCTTCAAGCTCTGGGTTTTTTATTTTGGCTAAAAGACTTTAGCCACAAATATTAAATCTGGACATCAGATACCATAGGCAAACGACTCCAAAAAGATACAACACCAATACATATTAATACACCCGACCATATATTAGACACAACAGAAGAGGAACCACAAATGAGATTAAACTAAATAATCAAACTGAAATATCAGTTGAAAGATGGTGATTTTAACTTAATAATCACAGAAAGTCATTAACGTTAAATATTTGCATCACGGATTGCTGACTTAATTCCAAACAAAAACAATTGAAAAATTAGTAATCTTAAGAAAACAAAAGAAATTACTGAGGTGGTAAATGAAAATGGGAATGCAACGTAGATCAGATCGTAGTGCATGTAAGTATTCATCATTCAAATTGCAGAATAGATGGGTACAAATCATCACTTCTTGTTGCATATCCCCTAAAATTAAAACCTTTTTGTTGAACAAACAAGTACAACCAAAATAAATAGATAAAACATAGTGAACAAGACCGAAACAAATTCTAAATATTACCGACAAATCAACCAATCAAATGGTAAAAACCCAGATTTTTATTGCTAAAAAAGATTAGATAGTCGATCACCAATTCACCCCACTGCATCTTAAGATGCAAGTAAGACAGGGCATAATAGCTGTCCTCATATCCATCAAAAACCAAGTTCAAATAACGAAATTATAAACAAACACCGCTTCGACACCCCGAAAAACCATTGTTCCATATGTTTGCAATGAAATTTTATAAAAACCAATCAAATGGTTTCTTCATTCAACCAAACAGAGGAAACAAACTACTACAAAAACAAGCGACTAAACACACACAGATAATTCCCACACACAAAGCGACCATAAACTTTATAAGAGAAAACATCAATAAAACAGAAATTCTCAATTTTATTTTTCTTCTACTATGTCAAAATCCTAAGATTGCTATTGTTTGGAATTGTTGTGCAACATTCTTATTTTTTTCCCTGCACAAATCACATAAAATACATTGATTGCATGTTCTACCGAGATCTGCACATCATAAGATATTGTCATTGTTATATTATCTCTGTAATTGCTTCCAGTTAACTCAGCTTTTGAATTGATGCTCTATTGATTTCTAATATGTGTTTTTCTTTTTAATGTAATAAAAGGGGGCCGGGAATCAAACACTCGCACATTTAGTAACTCCAAAGCGAATGCATTTTTTTCTTCTTATATCATTTCATGCACCTGTGTTTCCCATCCCCTTCATACATGACTGCATTCTTCTTTTTCCTTCAAACATGGCTCAAGGTCTCAAATCCTGGTTTTCAATGACAAATCTAAATTCCAATTTCCACATCATATTACGAAACCCATCAATCTATTCTCAAAATTTACCATTTCCAAACTCAAATTTAACTCTGCACATGTATTCCCATTACTAAAAGGATGCAACACAAAATTTTACCTTCCACCGATTTTGGATTCGTTCCTCTGCAAATGCGCCTCCACAGATCGCTCCCGTTGTCGCATTCAAATGCGTTTCCTCCAACTGATATTTGCACCCCCTTTTTCTACCTACTGTTCCACACCGATTTTGGATTTGTTCCTCTGTAAATGCACCTCCACAGATCGCTCTCGTTGTCGCCTTCAATTGCGTTTCCTCCACAAATCGCTCCCGTTGGTGGGTGAACCGGTGTAGGTGCAGATGAATGCAACAAAACAGTTGGGTAATTGATGCTTTCAATGAGTTCCTAAACTGTATGTGTTCCTCTGCAACTGTTTTGTTTAATTAGCTTTTTTTCACCTACTGCTTCAGGTTTACCCGATTTTTCCTCTTTTAAAGTGTCAAATTTTTTACAGCCGTTACATTGAAAATGATTCAATCTAGGCCGTTGATTGCTAGTAGCATGTCATGCTACGTATCATGACAGAAATTTCCAAACAATTATTGTGTTTTCTTCTTAAAGACGTGTTCTAAAAGTCGGCTTATGCGGTACCTAGGCGTTAGGAGGTGACCATTTGTGTTGGTTAGGTTCTAGGCACTAGGTGGTCACCTGGGCGGTTCGGTGAGTTTTTTTATATTTTATTTTATTTATAAAAAAAAAAGTGACTTAAGGCTTAGAATTGTTCCATCTCTCTCTGCTAGGCCCTCTATGCTGCCTTCCTACTGCGTAAAAGATATTTAGTTTTTTTTCATAGAAAAAATTATTTAGGTATTTTTGTTTTCATATTTTTCTTGAAATGTCTGTACAATATTATATTTTGTCTTTTGTTTTGAACTAGCAAATACATTATTGTGGACAGTGTTCTAAAATTCGGCCTATGCGGTGCCTAGGTGTTGAGTGGTGGAGGAACGATGCGATTTAGGCCAAAACGGGAAGGAAAATCGGGTAGGAGCTAGGCGGACTAGACGACCTAGGTGGTCGCTAGGGGGTTTCATGGTTTTTAATTAAGTTAAATTTTTTTTTTGTTCTTTTTAGATTTTAATCTTTAATTTTCTTCATGGTGCAATTGAGTGTGTTGAATTCTAGATGCATGATTCCATTTACATATATTAATTCATTGAATCATTGATTAATATGTGATGAAAGATTATGCGAATTTTAGATTATGAATTATTGAATTCTATTTTCGAATTTGGTTTTGGGTTTTTCTTATTTTTGCTACATTAGTTTGTGATCATGCCAATGTCACTGTATTAGTCTGAGACTTTGAGTTGATTATAGTACTTTATAAATTTATGTATTCTTCTATTTTTCATTTTATCTCTCCCAAATTCCCAATACAAGTATAGTTTTTTTTAATTTTTTAAAAGTGTAAATAGGCCCTTGTTTATATGAAATATAATAAATTTAATTAAATCCGCCTAGGCATCTGTCTGTCGCCGGATTAACGCCTAGCGCTTTTTAGAATCTTGATCACGGAAGCTAGATGATCCAACAATTTTACGTTATGTTTATCTAATTTTATTGACCACTTTCTGTGAATACATATCCATACTATTATTAAGAAAATTCAATTTATCAACTAAAGAGGGTAAAATTTCCATTTAGTCCTTTTTAGTTTTAATAAGCTGAATAATACACATAAAAATTAAGAAATGATTAATACTCATCAATCATACATACTACATAGCATAGTCGACGACGATAAGATATAATAATAATAATAATAATAATAATAATAATAATAATAATAATAATAATAATAATAATAATAATAATAATAATAATATAAAAAAAGTATTACAAGTTTTAAAACCATTTTTAAAGTTAAAAGCTTTTAATCACATGTTGATGTATCAACTAGAAAAGGTCTAACTTATTGTTCTTTAATTTTAGTAACCAAATATATATACAATACCACATTACGACCTCATTCAGTACGTGGGATTGTACTGATTATTTTAGTCGAATAAATTAATTTATGCATTTGACAATATTGATTATATTGTTTGGTGTTTAATACTATACTAGATTAAAATGCTGATTATATTATTGAGTGTTTGTAGTTGCACCATAAAATTGATTTATAGAAGTAAATTGTTATTAAAATTACAAGAAACGTTCTTTAAACCATGTAAATTGATTGAACCTTACTTCATGAAAAATTGATTTTTGAATTTTTTGTTTTTTACAAATTTTTATGTTAAAATTAAAAAATAAATAAATTGTTTTGATAAACAAGAAATTAGAAGGTAATCAATCATAATAATTGACATGAAGCCAAACCCTAGTGGGCTAGTAATGGAAAAGAAGACAAATAAAGAGGAGTGGAATGAGCACGCAATGGGTATGGCAACCTTTTTGTAAGCAGACAAAAAAAACAAACAGGTAGTGGGAGAGGGAACAACTTCCTCTGTATTTTATTTGTTTGCTTCATCATCAAGTGAAACTGTACAACTCTGAAAGAAGGCACACAAAGTGGGAGTAGGCTACGGTGCTCGCAAGCATTAGATGCTCACACCGATCTCACCGTTAAAAAGAGGGAGGAGGGAGGAGGGAGGAGAGAGGGGGTGAAGGAGGGTGAGATCGGTGTGAGCATCCAATACTTGCGAGCACTGTAGCTAGTCCCCACAAAGTGTGGGCGTGGGAGTGAAAGTGAAGGTTAATTAAGTAGTGTACCATTTCAAATGTTATAAGAAGAGTAGATGACAAAGTTGTGATATGCCACTTAATAGGTTATATTAATTAAAATTAAATTCATGTATTATGATTTGAGTAAAATAGTAACATCATGTGGCCGTGTTTTGTAGCGTTCTGTGTCATATAAGAGAATGACTTATATAATACGGATACACCACTACAATAGCGTTATGTTCCAATCAAATAAAGATATGTACAAATTTTTATCCATGTCCTTATTTCATCGGCACAATATACCACATGACAGCATTCACGTACCATGTAAGTTATTTTGGTGTTCTGAATACACGGAAAACTCTTGTTCAATTAGGAGTTAAAAGAGAGTCTCTCATATTTTGCTTTAGTACGAGTTTTTTTAATAAAATTTGCAGGTTGAGAAACAATTGTAGAAGGTTAGAGGTTTTTATTGGGTCGCGCCTTTCTGTTCGACTGTCACTGTACAAGTATCCAGACCCACCATCCTCTGTCTCTTCGTCCAAATCTACCACCATGAGCCTAAACCCCTCCGCCGCGGCTGTCGTTTGCCCTTCGAATCCCCACCGTCCACCGCAGTATCATCTCGCAGTGACGGTGGCGGTCATGCGCCGTACTGGAGTTCGACCACTCTCGATTTACTCTGCTCGACTGCGTTCAGACCCATTTATCAGCCATTAAAGCTTCACTCCAAGATCTCTGGCCCATTTTCTTCTCAAAGATCATTCTCACCCATCATTCCATTCATGACACCCAGCACCCCATAAGCTCCACCCCAAGGTGTGGGGTTTTAGATATTTGTGCACAAATAGAATGGAGATCCCCAGCATTTGTCGGAAAATGCGAACTGGGTTTGACTCACTTTTGCCTTTTGTTCTCCTTGATCCATTCCGGGTTGAATTTCGATTCCAAACCACTTTAACAACCAGTCCCCTTAGAGATAAGAAGAATGGGCAAAAAAAAAAGCCCAAATCCCTCCTCTGCTTATCCGTTCCCGTTCTGCCGTCTCCTGTCTAAGGACGGAAGCAATTCACAATGAAATTTTGTGCTCCACCAGGGCAGAGTCGGCGGCGGCGGCGGAAGCCTCAGCGAAGAGCTGCTGCTAAAATTGAGCAGCAGTCTAGCAGATGAGTAGAGATAGAAGGAGAGAGGAAAAAATCGAAGGAGAGTGGAGAGAGAAAATGAAAGTGAGCCACTATTTATTTTTTTATTGAATAAAGTGGGCCCTTTTTTATTTTTTTTCCAATTTTCTTATTTCTGTCACCGTTTGATTGAATCCCATCAATTCCTAAACCTTTATTTTGTGGAGCAATAAAACACATGCATTACTAAGGTTTTTTTGGGACTCTCCACCCACTTCTGCACAAAGAGATGATTGAGCTTTTTATTTTGGAAGAACAACTTACATGAAATAGGTTCATCGTCACTTATTGTTTTGATTCAATGAATATTATTATGTAAAAATTTTTTTGTACATAATAATGCATTATTAAACGGACAATACTTGGGTACTCACTAGGGAGTACCCTATATACTCACTTTTTGATTTGGCCTAATTAAAAGATGACATGTGTTCTTTATGTTTAAAAGCCTAAGAAAAATTAAATAGCATATATTTTATTTTTTAAAACAATAAAATATGTGTTAAAATATTATTGGCCCAAATCATTAAAGTGAGTATATGGGGTACTCACTAGTGAGTACCTAAGTATTATCCTTATTAAACAATGTGTACTACTTATTGATTTACTCACTTCCAATAATACTCCATTTATATTCCAATTGGCTTTGCTGGCCGTAATTTAACGTCGAACCTAATCCTAACCCTATCGGGCCACCATTCACCTAGCTACCTAGTTGGATTTGAAGCCTCAACACTCGAGGACACAAAGTACCCTACTTGTAAACAAAACCCACCTAGCGAGGAAAGCGACTATTACTTGGATAATGATGACTGGTGAGGGATAAAAGGGTAAAGGACTCATTTCACTTGGGTCAAAAAAATTTCTAAATTTAAAGTGTCAATCAAATTAGGCGTTTACGCTCTATTACAATTTTTTTTCCCTTCAATTTGTAGCTGAAAGATTTTAAATTCGATTAACTATACTTAATTATTATGGTTTATCATTGTGTGACTTAGCTCGAATTCCTCATATTTTAGAATAAAATATCGTTGCATATGCATAGAGAAAACATCAATCTGACTATATTTATTTGTTTTGTTTTTGTTTAAATTCAAATTAGAAGTCATTTTTTTATGCAAGCAATATCTACTTTAAATTTTCTAAGTTAATGGAATGGAGTTTTCAACTCTAACGTATAGAGATAGCACATGCACTCTAGTTAATGTTGCTACAACCACATATGAAATTAAAAATTAGATTAAAACACCCAAAAGAGTAAATTATAACATAGAAATTCCATAACTTAATAAAAATCGATTGGTTTGTGACCTAAAAAATTAACATACAGGTTCTTTAGAGTCAAGTCCTTGTAACACTTATTTTCTAGATAAAAATCCATCACATTTTAAACCTCTAAATAACATCCAAATTTCAAATTAACTGCCAAATAGACAAATAAGTGACCTACTATTACCAAAATATTTACAAATGTACCATGACACCTTAATTATGTTAATGAATTTAATTACCCACCATAATATTATTGCAAATAAGTGCCTTATTATTACCAAATTATCCACTCATGAGTTTCTCACGTTATTTTTATACTTATGTTACAATCATGTCTCAAATTTTTTTATTTGGTGACAATCATTGTAAGTAAATTATTTTGCATGTATTATTATATATATTAGGCACATTTTGTTATTATTATATATGTGTAACATCCCGTAAAAAGTTTGTTATAAAATAATTTCCGAGGAATATTTTCTACACGTGCGTGTTTATTTTGTACACGTGAGCGTGTAAGTTTACTGTTTTGGTGGGTGCACAATACCCCCAAAAACCCAATTTTCGTTTTCTTTCCTTCCCCTTTCCTTCTCCCCATCACTTTTCTAAATTTTCTCAGTTTTTGACTTTTTCTCCCTTTCTCTCACCGTTTGTGCACAGTGCACACCGACGAAAACCTGTTGAATTGAGGCGAACCAAAATCACCACCTTCTTTGTCTCGACGCCGTGGACTCAACGGTGCAAACCGTTCGTCCAAACTCCCAATCGTTTGACGGGAAACGCAACCAGAAGAACCGGACCTTTCCGACCATTTTCCGGCCAATCTAGACCGAAGTGAGGTTTCTAACTACCACCATTGTATTCCTCTCATTGAGTAGATGAATTTTCATAGGCCATTTGCCTGATTTGGTTGAGTTTTGACGTAGATTGACAAAGCTACAGTGAACTGCAACTTTCGAGGCAATTACAGGCCATTTCCCGAGCTTGTATGACCAATCCAAAGGTACATCGTGATTCTACTCTTCTCCAGCTTCATTTTGATATGTAGAACGTAAAATTTGGCCAAGAAATGAAGAAGATATGGAGCTTTTAAAACTTTTCCAAAAATCGGCCAAATTTCCGGCGACTGTCGCCAGTGACCTGAAAAAGACCAGAGGTGACCGCCGCTGACGTCAGCAAACCGGTCAAGACCGGCTTGGCCGCGTTTGAGCCGCGCGTGGAGCATCTTTTTCTGATTTCGTCTTTACGAGGCGACTCGTGACGACGCGTACTACCTAGGGGCAGTACGTATGGTATTTTTCAAGGTGTTTTGGACCTCCGTGTTGAGCAAACAAGGGATAGGTGTAATTAATTAGTTAATTAGTAACCTTTATGAGTTTAATCATTATTACAGTGATATCTCATATAGGTGAGACTTATCCAGAGGACTACCGGGGCTACCCAGGACAGGGGGGCTACGACCCGACTACCTACAGGTGAGTGAGTGGGTCTTTGTTTTGATAAATGTATATGTACGTACGGTTTTTCAATGCTTTCGTTTTTCTGTTAGCATAACTCATATCATATACGATTGTTGGAGATAGAACATTCGTATTATATTACCATACATGTTTTATACTGTTGTTCATCAACCTTGACGTTTGGAGTAGTCACTACCAGTACCGCTACGCAGCTTTGGATCCATTGTAGGTACTAGCCTGTTCTAGGTTGCACTAGGCAACTCAAACTTGTGTGACACACTTTGTGCACAACGCTTAGCGTTAGACTCGCGTCATTGTAGTACTCAGCGTATTACTTTTATACCTAGCTTGTTTCTTGTGGTTTAGCTACTTGGACTTGTGTGTTTTACATATGGGTGAGCATGTCAGTAATCATTATCGGGGAGTACCCATATATTTTTATTATAGTATTTTGAGGTTCATGCCAGAGGGTATGACGTGTTTTCAAAAACTATACTTGTTTTCCAGCGAAGGGTTAGTATACTCTTGAAAACAAAGAATTTATCAAACTTTGCTTTTTGACCCACTCACTGTTTTATGTTTTGCGCCCCTCCAGGACCTAGTGGTGGGTTCTCTTATTGGTGACACGAGGACTTCCTTCGGCGGTGGTCGACGGTTCTAACGTTGCTTCAATTTATGTAGGATTCACTCCTACTTGTAGTTAACTTTTACTTATCCATCCTCACGGGGATGTGAATGTTTTTATACTCATGCACTGTTTACTTTGCTCTGACTGTTATGCATCATGTATTATGGGTTTTTAACCCTCACCTCACTTCTGCTTCCGCACTCTACTCTTTTTATTCTTACTCTTTCACCTGTTCATGCATAATTGGCTTTCGTCACCTAACACATGTCGGCCAGCACTTCCTGACACCTGGCGTGTCCTGGATCGGGATGTGTCAATATGTGTGTACGAATGATTTACCTATAGTTTATGTAAAATATAGGTAAATTAATTTTGAATCAAACAACATTTTTTATTTATTTTGTAAGTAAATTATTTTGCATGCATTATTACATATATTAAACACATTTTTTTTATTCTTATATATATGTGTGCAAATAATTTATTATCTATATTTTTATGCAAAATATAGAATCAAACTATGACACATCCCGACCTGGATATCCACGTGTCAATATCGAGTCGAGATATGTTGGCCGACATCCCAAAAGGGATGGTGACAGCCATAGTGTAAGTGTTGTGTAAAAGTGCAAATAAATTAAAACTGAAGTCTACTTTGAAACTTAATTTCAAAATAGTGTGCGAAGTGCAAGGCCTATAATACAAAGTAATCAATCTCAGAGCATAGCTAAAGCGCAGTAACGTAAGAGTAATTCCATCCTGGTAAGGATAGACATAATACAACTAGTAGGAACATACTTCCATACAGTAGCTGTTGAAGGTGCCAGAACCACCAATGATAACTTCACTTGCCATCAGATCAGCCCCCTAAAACCTGGAGGGGCACAAAACAGAAAATGTGAGTGGGAAAAAATAATCATTTCTAAAACCTTTGTTTTTCATAACATAATAACCCCTCTTTGAAAATTCTTGTATAGTTTCTCAAAATCATACTACGTATAGTATGAAAATTTCCAAAGATATGGATAAATACCTTTATCTCAACATAATATATAATATTCATCGTCAAAACGTTAATAAGACACTGCTGCCAAAAATATGAGTAATACCAACACCTCAATAACTATATCGTATAGTCATCGACAAAACCGTATAAAGGCATCCATGCCGAAAGTATGAGTAAATACCAATATCTCAACAACGTGTTCGACAAATAAATTCACACGGCGCTTAGTTGTAGGCCTAGTGATTTATATGAACACTGATTGGGAGATTGCGAGCGTGCCACTACTAGGTACCGCTAGCAGACGGTGTATGTGTGTGATTTGAGATTGCGCTATTTAACCTATAACCAAAAGATTGTGCCTTTAAGTGAGAGGCTCAACTTAGGTTCTTTATTTGCCTTGCCTGTTAAGGACTTTAATTGTTATGTAGATATATATAACAAGGCTTATATGTTTGAAATATTGATTGGATATAAACTGGTTATATTCAATCCGAATGCTTTAATAATAAAGACAGTAAGCAGTAAATAAAGAAAATACAGTTTGCATCAAAGTAAACATATATAAACTGAATTGAAAGTTTACGAATAAGTAAATACAATAAGTAAACAAAGATGTAAACATCAACCAAAGTGTGGTTGGATTGCATATAAAGCTATCGAATTGGCTTTTATGCCCATCGGATTGGAGACAAAGCCATCGACAAAGCCATCGACAAAGCCATCGGGTTGGCTTTTATGCCCATCGACTCTTTGGGAAGAAGAGAATAGCCTAAATGAGATTCTTTCTCAGGCTTAATCAATACCACCGAGAGAAGTGGCAGAGCTAATTTTAAGATCGGAGGTTTCCTGATCTAAAAGCTTTAACACAAGTTGTCGAAGCTTTGTGGATGATTGCTTAAAGCCTTATGTAAGCTTATGAAAGCTTGTTGCTGGGTTGTATGAACTGATGAATGCCACTTCTTGGCTTTCAAGAGAGAGGTTTTCCTCTTTGGTGTTTGAAAGGTTGGCTTTCCTTAGAACATGTATGTTCTGAATTTTGTTTGATTGGTTGAGTGTCTCTTTCTGAACTAGAGAGTTCTGTTTTTGTTTGGTTTGAGTGTAAACACAACGTATAGTATGCCCAACGACATATATAATATGCTCATCAACATATAAAATATAATATGATATGCTCATCGACATATGCAATCTCACAAGTCCATGCAGAAAGTAGCTACATGGAACAGGCTGGGTGTAATGGATATATGCTCAATACTACGATCACGTGAAGCTGGTGCTAAGCGCATCACATACGAGTCCTAGCTGCCTAATGCAAGCTAGTACAGGCCGACACCTACAATGGATCCAAAGTGAGCATAACGGTGCGGATGTGAACATACACGTGAAGGCTGGTTCTGGCCCGGACGAGTACTAGACACCGGTGAATGCATGTATGATGAGCAGTAAAATACACATGATCATGCCATCACAGTTTCACAAATCTCAACATAATATAATTTCTTTATACTTAACTCATAAGTAAAGCATGGCATGATAGAAAATAAATCATAAAATCATAGTGGGAAAACATATAAATAATATTAGTTTTTTAAAACAAAGCCCACTCATAGATATGAAGTTGGGTCGTAGCTGTCTCGCCTTGCCTAACCCATGTACTCCTCGTGGTAAGTCTCACCTATATGACATATCATTATTGAAATGATTAAACTCATAAAGGTTACTAATTAAATTAATAAATAGCACTTATTCTTGGTTCGCTCAAATCGAAGGTTCGAAACATTCCGAAAAATACCACACGCACTGCCCCGAGGTAGTACGCATCGTCACGAGCCGCCTCGCGTCGACGGAAGTCGAAAAACTGGTCCCACGCGCCCTCACGTGCGGGCCTACCTCGGCTCACGCACAGTCAAACTAACGGCGTTAGTTGACGTTGTTAGATTTAACGGAAAATTCCGGTTGACGTTGTTAAATTTAACGGAATATTCCTAATGGCGTTAAAAGAATATACCTAAGAATATTCCAGGTCTAGACCGGGTTTGGACTGATTGTTGACGTCACGGTCCGGTCTGGACTAGTCGCCGCTGCAACTTTGGCCGGTCGCCTGAGCTGCCGTCCGCCGCTGTTCAAGCTTGCCGAAAACTGGGAAAAATTTCAAAATTTTGTAACTTCTTCATTTCTCAACCATTTTACACGATCCACATGTCAAAATGAAGCTAAAGATGAGTAGAACAAAATTATACCTATTTGGAGTTCAAAAAGTGGTCGAAAATGGCCGGAAATTGGCCAGAAAGTCACGGTTTATAACCCGAGATCCAATCTACTCCAAAACACAACCAAATCACACGAATTTAGTATGGAAATTCATCTACTCAATGAAAGGAAGCTAAAGGTGGTGGTTAGGAACCTCACCTTGGTCGGGATTTGCAAGAAACTCACCGGAAAAGCTCGGTTCTTCCGTGTGCCATTTCTGTCAAACAGTGGGAGTTTGGGCAATCGGCTTGCACTATTGAACTGAATGAGTTATGACGAACAAAATGGTGGTGGAGGTTTGGCTCAGTTCGAAGAAAATGGCGCGGTCACTATGCACTGTGCATTTTTTTTTTCACGGGTGGAGAAGAAAGTAGAAAAAGAAGAGTGAGGAGAAAAAAAGAGATCATGGGGAAAAAGGAGAAGAAAGAGATCTTTCCCAAATTAGGCCGGGCGACTGGATCCCGCCTGGTACACGCATCACTATATTTCCATAACAGGAAATAATATTTAAACGTATGTAAAGTTTCCGTTACACGACGGATTTTCATCCCGTTCGCGCTCTCGCGTTCGTAGTGACGAATACTACAAGAATACAGTAAGTGAGAAGTCAAAATTTAAAAAGAACTCAAACGTCCACATAGGACTTCCACTTAGCCCAACCAAGGGAATTTTCGTCAATTTACAAGTTCGGAAAAATAAAATACAATAAAATTAGGGATGGGTCGTCACAAACTACATTCCTTTATTTTGTTTTTGTAGGTAAATTATTTTGCATGTATTATTATATTTACTAGGAACTTTTATTGTTATTATATATGACACATCCCGATCCCGGACACGCCAGGTGTCGGGAAGTGCTGGCCGACACGTGTAATGTGACGAAAGCCAATTATGCAAGAAAAGGTGAAAAGTAGGAATATTAAGAGTTGAGTGCGGAAGTAGAAGTGTGGTGAGGGTTAAAAACCCATAATACAGGATGCACAACAGTCAGAGCTAAGTAAATAGTGCAGGAATATAAAAACATTCACATCCCCGTGAGGATGGATAATTAAAAGTTAACTACAAGTAGGAGTGAATCCTACATAGTTCGAAGATATGTCAGAACCGCCGACCACCGCCGTAGAGAGCCCTCGAATCACCGCTAAGTGAACCGTCACTAGGTCCTGGAGGGGCGCAAAACATAAAACGGTGAGTGGGTCAAAAAGCAAAGTTTGATAAAACCGATGTTTTCAAGAGTTTACTAACCCCTCACTGGAAAACATGTATAATTGAGAAAATACGTCATACCCGTAGATATGAACCTCAAAATACTAACATGAAAACATTCGGGTACTCCCCGATATATAATGTACTGACATGCTCACCCATATGTAAACACACAAGTCCACGTGGCTAAACCACAATGAACAGGCTAGGTATAAAAGTAATACGCTGAGTACTACAATGACGCGAGTCCAGCGCTAAGCGCTGGTGCACAAAGTGCAGTCACACAAGTCCGAGTTGCCTAGTGCAACCTAAGACAGGCTAGTACCTACAATGGATCCAAAGCTGCGTAGCGGTACTGATAGTGACTACTCCTAACGTCAAGGCTAGTCCTGGCCACAAGACTGAGTACTAATACCTGGGGTGTATACATCTAATGATGAGCAACAGTATGAAAACATGTATGGCAATATAATACGAATGTTCTACCTCCAACAAACGTATATGATATGAAGTATGCTAACAGTTTGAAGAAAGCATTGAAAACCATACGTATATACATTTATCAAAACAAAGACCCACTCACTCACCTGTAGGTAGCCGGGTCGTAGCCCCCCGGTCCTGGGTAGCCCCGGTAGTCCTCTGGATAGGTCTCACCTATATGAGATATCACTGTAATAATGATTAAACTCATTAAGGTTACTAAATAACTAATTAATTACACCTATCCCTTGTTTGCTCAACCAGGAGGTCCAAAACACCTCAAAAATTAACATGCATACTACCCCGAGGTAGTACACGTCGTCACGAGTCGCCCCGTGAAAACAGATTCGAAAAAGGACCTCCCACGCGCCCTCACGCGCGGCTGGAAGGTGCGGAGCCTATGGCTCCACGCGCAGCTCCACGCGCGGCTCACGCGCGAGCTGGTCAACGGAGCCGCTGAGCCGGTCAACGCGGCTCGGCTCAAGCCGGTCAACACGGCTCGGCTCAAGCCGTCAACGCGGCTCGGCTGAGCCGGTCAACGCGGCTCGGCTGAGCCGGTCAACGCGGCTCGGCTGAGCCAGTCAACGCGGCTCGGCTCAAGCCGGTTTAAGCCGCTGACGTCATCAAGCCCGGTCTGACCCGGTTTGCTGACGTCATCGCTGACGTCAGCGCCGGTTCTCTGGTCTTTTTCCGGTCGCCGGCGCCGCCGCCGTCGCCGGAATTTTGGCCGGTTTCTGGGTAATTTTTAAAACTCCATATCTTCTTCATTTCAAGTCCAAAAATTACGTGCCATATATCAAAATGAAGCTGGAGAAGAGTAGAATCACGGTGTACCTTTGGATTGGTCGTACAAGCTCGGGAAATGGCCTGAAATTGCCCCGAAGGTTGCGGTTCACTGTAGCAAAGTCGATCTACATCAAAACTCAACCAAATCAGGCAAACGACCTATGAAAATTCATCTACTCACCGAGAGGAACACAATGGTGGTAGTTAGAAAGCTCACCTCGGTCTAGATTGGCCGGAAAATGGCCAAGAAGGTCCGGTTCTTTCGGTTGCGTTTCCCGTCAAACGGGTGAGAGTTTGGACGAACGGTTTGCACCGTTGAGTCCACGGCGTCGAGACGAAGGAGGTGGTGATTTTCGTTCGCTTCGATTCGACGGGTTTCCGTCGGTGTGCACTGTGCACTCACGGAGAGAAAAGGGAGAAAAAGTCAAAAATATCAGGGGAAAGGAAAGTGACGGGGAAGAAGGAAGGGAAAGAAAGAATAAGGAAAAATTGGGTTTTGGGGGTTTTGTGCACCCACCAAAACAGTAAACTTACACGCTCACGTGTACGAAATAAACACGCACGTGTAGAGAATATTCCGCAGAAAATATTTTATAACAAACTTTTTACGGGATGTTACAATATATATATATATATATATGTTGTGTATATTAATTTACCTATATTTTTTTTAGGTGAATATACCTTTATTTATATGTAAAATGTAGATAAATTAATTTTGAATAAAATAACATTCCTATATTTTGTAGAGTATACTAATAATTTTGGGAAAACACATGCACTAAATGCAAGAAACCCAAAAGCCTTTTTCATATTTCCAATTTGGTAAGAAAATAAAAAAATTAAATTAAAATGCCTAATTTTATGCAAATTTGAAAAAAAAAAAGTTTTTGAAAAGAGTAATCAAAACATGATAATGCATTAAATAATGTACATAATATATCTGATCTTTTAATTTTTATTTATTTAAATTGAGAAAATAAGCATTAATATTCAAGATTTATTGTAATCGTTGATCAAATTAATGATATTGTTCAATTTCGAAAAATAAAATAAAATATTTTCAGTTTTGATTAATATGCAATGAATTTATAACATTAATGCCTTTTTTTTTCACCTTTCCTTTTTGCAAAATCATTAATCCCCCCTTACAATCCGCATAGAATTAATTGTATGCACATCAAACATGCAAGAGGTATTTTAGGCATCTGAAAAATGTAAAATGTGTAAAGTAAAGTAAAGTATAATTAATGACACACCCCGACCCGGATATCCCGAAGGGTACCGAAATCGAGACATGCTGGCCGACCCCGGAGGGTGACGAAAGTCATGTCATGCAGATGAAGTGGAATTTCTAAATAAAATAAAACAAAAGTCTGGAATTATTAAAATCATGCAGCAAAATAAGCAGAAGTACGGGTAGAACCTTTAATACATAGCACGAGATGTTCAGAGCATAGATAAAAATGCAGTAAAGAAAGTACGAATTATTCCCATCCTGAATAGGATGAATAAAACATACTAGTGGAAGGAAGAAATCCTACATTTATCTAGTGCGGAAGTCGTAAACACCAGAATGCTCGCTCTCACCACAAGTCCAGCTACTACGTCCGGGAGGGGCACAAAACATAAAGTGTGAGTGGGCAAAAATAAATATTTCTAAAACCTTTGTTTTTCATAACATAATAACCCCTCTTTGAAAATTCCTGTACAATTTCCCAAAATCATATTACGTATAATATGAAAATTTTCAAAGATATGGTTAAACACCTTTATCTCAACATCATATAATATTCGTCGTCAAAACAGTATAAAGGCAACAAGGCCAAAGGTATGAGTAAATACCAAAATCTCCTCAACATATAGCATGCTCCTCAACATAGAATAATACGATATGCTCATAGACATATGCAATTACACAAGTCCATGCAAAATGTAGCTACATGAAATAGGTTGGGTGTAATTGACACACCCCGACCCGGATATCCACGTGTTAATATTGAGTCGAGATATGTTGGCCGACGTCCCAGAAGGGATGACGAAAGCCATAGTATAAGTGTTGTGTAAAAGTGCAAATAAATTAAACTAAGATCTACTTTGAAATTTATTTCAAAATAGTATGCGAAGTGCAGGGCCCATAATACAAAGTAATCAATCTCAGAGCATAGCTAAAGTGCAGTAATATAAGAAAATTTTCATCCTGGTAAGGATAGACATAATACAACTAGTAGGAACATACTTCCATATAGTAACTGTAGAAGGTGTCAGAACCACCAGTAATAACTTCACTTGCCACAAGATCAGCCCCTTAAAACCTGGAAGGGCGCAAAACAGAAAATGTGAGTGGGCAAAAATAAACATTTATAAAACCTTTGTTTATTAGAACATAATAACCCCTCTTCGAAAATTTCTGTATAGTTTCCCAAAAATCATACTATGTATAGTATGAAAATTTTCAAACATATGGATAAATACCTTTACCTCAACAAAATAAATAATATTCATTGTCAAAACGTTAATAAGGCACCGCTGCCAGAAATATGAGTAATACCAACACCTCAATAACTATATCGTATACTCAACGAAAAAATCGTATAAAGGCATCTATGCCAAAGGTATGAGTAAATACCAATTTCCCAACAACATAAAGTATGCTCAACGACATATATAATATATGCTCATCAACGTATGCAGACACATAAGCCCATGTAGAAAGTAGCTACATGGAACAAGCTGGATGTAATAAATATATGCTCAGTATTACGATCATGTGAAGCTGGCGCTAAGCGTATCACATACGAGTCCTAGCTACCTAATGCAGACTAGTACATGCTGGCACCTACAATGGATCCAAAGTGAGCATAACTGTTACAACCCGTCCCAAAATTTTATGTGAAATTACCAAAATACCCCTAGTGTCAATGTTGACTTTTGTTGACTTTTCGTGACGACTTGTGAAAATTTATTTCTTTACATATTCATGATTTACTCGTCGATACGAACGCGTGGACGCAAGCGAAACTCAATTCGGAGTTAAAACGAACGTTTTATGAAGCTTTAAAGTGTAGGGGCATTTTAGTAATTTTCACTCCGTAAGTTGGAATTAGGGTTTTTGGCTGGCTGCACAGCAGCCAACCCTCCCCATCATTCTGCACGTCTCACAACCTCTCTCCCTCTCTTTCTCTCCCATTTTCTCTCTCGGCCAAAAACTTCACCGAAACCCTAACCTTTGGACGAATCACAAAACCGTCGAATCGTTGCCCAAAATCCATACCATCTCGATCGTCTCGTCATTCTGGACGAGGCTGTGATTTTAGAATCTCCAAACTCGAACCCGATCGTCCAAACCGACGCCGGAACGAAAACGACGAACTGCCATTCAAGTTTCTGTACAATCCCGACATAGGTAAGCCTCGAAATCATTATCATTGGTTTTATTGGATTGAGTAGGTTCAAATCGATATAAAGAACGTCCAATTTGGTGCAGTTTTGAAGGAGAACGGAATTAGGGTTTCCCGAAGCTTCCCGGCCAATTTCAGGCTATCTCTGGCCATTTTTCCGGCCCCAAATTGGTATGAAAATATTCTACTCGTCAATACCTTCATTTTGATATATCGCACGTTAAATTTGGCCAAAGAACGAAGAAGATATGAATTTTTAAAGTTTTGGACATTTTCAGAAAATTTTCCAGAAATTCCGGCGAACTAGGCGGCGGAGGACGGCGGCGGCGGCGGCTCCGGCGACCAGCGAGAGGAGGAAGAAGAAGGAATATTCCGTGAACGGTAACGGAATATTCCTGACGGCGTCAGAATATTCCGTCCATAAGGTATATTCCGTTAACTTTAACGGCGCTGACGTTAGCAGGCGCGTGGCTGACGTCAGCATGCGCGTGGGGTGACGTCAGCAAGCGCGTGCAGGCGTGTGCCGCGCGTGGGGACACGTGCCAGCGCGTGGGCGACACGTGCCAGCGCGTGGGAACACGCGCCAGCGCGTGGCGACACGTGCCAGCGCGTAAGGCCACCTCCCGGCGCGGCGCGTCCGACCGTTTCCCGGCGCGTGGCGGCGCACGGCGACACCAGCGGCGGTAGGGTTTTCGGGGCCCGGAAATCATTTTTCGAACCAGTTTTCGCTAAAATAATAATATTTTTAGGGGATATTTCTTTAAGGCCTAGTTTTAATTTATTTTTGGGAAGTTCTAATTTGTTTCCTAATAATAAATAGGTAATTCTTCGACTCCGCACACCGAGGAGGGCAACACCGAGGGATATTTCACTCCCGATCACCTGTGAGTGGACTTTTGCTTTATTAAATGGCTTTTATGATTGAAAATAAATAAGAACTTGGTTTCTTTGTGGTTTTAAATGGTTTTTGAAGTATGATTATTTATATATATATTTATTATTAAATATATATACATGTTGATAATTGATTATGCAATCATATTTGTTTTACTTATGGTTAAATATTGGGAAATGGATTTAAATGGTTATTGTGGTTATATACCAAAGTATGAATATATTTTATGAAATGGTTTACAATATGATCTTACGTTTGCGTAATTATAACATGGTATTTGATATATAGTTTTGAGAGGAAATATTATTTATGCGATATTAAATATTTGGGGATTATGAAAGGGATATTGCTCCTTATATCTAAACACATGATATATATGTATGTTTTCAAACACACTTGGTATGCTTTCACTACGTTGTAGTACCGTCTCACGGCCGTAGGACAAGTCTCACATGTTTGGGTCACACGCACTGTACTCCAGGGGTATTGTCCGGTAAATACCTTAATGCAAGCTTGTCTTACGTTTATGTTTGTTTATGGGGAAAAGGCCCCACTACGTAAGGACTCGGGTGTGATGCGCTGCGGCGCAAGTGCTTACATGTGTGTGGTACTAGGAGTACAAATTAATGGATAACGTAAAGTGCTTGTACGGTGATTGAGAGGCTGTTCCTCAACCCGTACATGGGTGATCGCGCATATACCCTGTGTTGGTTTTCCCTTATATATTTTATTGGAATTACGAATTGTGATTTACGAATATTATACTTTTAAGTGTTTCAGTTATACTCATGAAGTACCTTTTGAACTATATTATGATAGTATGTTTCTACGATTATACTGGATTTCAAACAAGGGGTTAATATATTGAAAAGAGAAAGGTTTTGCGAAAACTTTGATTTTTGTCCACTCACACTTTTGTTTTTGCGCCCCCTTCAGGACTTAGTGATAGTGCATCCGGCGAAGTCGAGGCATCTGCGTGGCAGCTCTGATTATCTATCCCGACCATGTAGGGATTTATCTTTTCTTTTCAGTTTCTATAATAATATCCATCCCTGTTATGGATAGAGATTCTAGGAACTTATTTTATTATTTGGTTTCCGCTGTTTCAAAATTAGTACGCTCTGAACCATATGCATATTGACATTGATTTCCGCAAACTTAATAGTATTTTAATTTTGTTTCCACTAAGTGTTGTCATGCATTTAATGACTTCGTCACTTACGAGTGTCGGCCAACACGCTCGCACTCGGTATCCACGTGGGTATCGAGGGTGGGGTGTGTCAATAACGGTGCAGATGTGAACATACACGTGAAGGCTGGTCCTGGCCCGGACGAGTACTAGACACCAGTGAATGCATGTATGATGAGCAGTAAAATACACATGATCATGCCATCACAATTTTCTAAATCCCAACATAATATATATTTTATACTTAACTCGTAAGTAAAGCATGGCATGATTCGCAAATCAACGTGGGAACTAACATAAATAATATAGGTTTCATAAAACAAAGCCCACTCACATATACGTAGTTGGGTCGTAGCCGCCTCGCCTTGCTAGACCCCTGTACTCCTCGTGGTAAGTCTCACCTATATGAGATATTATTATTGTAATGATTAAACTCATAAAGGTTACTAATTAAATTAATAAATAACACCTTGGTTCGCTCAAATCGGAGGTCTGAAACACTCTGAAAAATACCATGCGTACTGCCCCGAGGTAGTACGCATCATCACGAGTCGCCTTGCGTCGACGTAAGTCAAAAAACTGGTCCCATGTGTGACTCATGTGCATGACTACCTCGGTAACTAATTTAGTATGGAAATTCATCTACTCAACGAAAGGAAGCTAATGGTGGTGGTTAGGAACCTCACCTTGGTCGAGATTTTTGAGAAACTCGCCAGAAAAGTCCGGTTCTTCCGTGTGCGATTTCCTTCAAACGATAAGGAGTTTGGGCAATCGACTTGCACTGTTGAACTCAGTGAGTTACAACGAACAAGATGGCGGTAGTGGTTTGACTCGGTTCGAAGAAAATGGTGTGGTCACTGTGCATTGTGCACTTTTTTCACGGGGGAAGAAAGAAGTGGAGAAGAAAGAAGAGTGAGGGAAAAAGAGAGGTCAGGGGGAAAAAGAAAGAGATTTTTTTCCCAAATTAGGCCGGCAACTGGATCCCGCTTGGTACACGTACCACTATATTTCCATAACAAGAAATAATATTTAAACGTACATAACGTTTCCGTTACACGTCGAATTTTCGTCCCGTTCGCGCTCCGGCGCTCGTAGTGACGAATACTACGAGAATACGGTAAGTGAGAAGTCAAAATTTAAAAAGAACTCAAACGTCCATGTAGGACTTCCACTTAGCCCAACCAAGGGCATTTTCGTCAATTTACCACTTCGGGAAAATAAAGTACAATAAAATTAGGGACGGGTCGTCACAGTAATGGATATATGCTCAGTAATACGATCACATGAAGCTGGCGATAATCGCGTCACATACGAGTCATAGCTGCCTAATGCAGACTAGTACATGCTGACACCTACAATGGATCTAAAGTGAGCATAACGGTGCGGATGTGAACATAAACGTGAAGGCTGGTCTTGGCCCGGACAAGTACTAGACACCGGTGAATGCATGTATGATAAGCAGATAATATACACACGATCATGCCATTGCAGTTTCACAAGTCTCAACATAATATAATTTTTTTATACTTAACTCATAAGTAAAAGCATGGCATGATAGAGAAATCAATTATAAAATCATAGTGAGAAATAATATAAATAATATTAGTTTCTCAAAACAAAGCCCACTTCCTGATATGTAGTTGGGTTATAGTCGCCTTACCTTGCTTGACCCCTGTACTCCTCGTGGTAAGTCTCACATATATGAGATATCACTATAGTAATGATCAAACTCATAAAGGTTACTAATTAAATTAATAAACGACATTTATCCTTGGTTTTCTCAACACGGAGGTCCAAAACACTCTGAAAAAATACCATACGTACTGCCCAGAGGTAGTACGCGTCTTCACGAGTCGCCTCGAGTCGACGGAAGTAAAAAAAGTGGTCCCACGCTGCCACATGCGCGGCTCACGTGCGTGCCTGCCTCGGCTCACGCGCGGTCAAACTAAAAGCGTTAGTTGACATCGTTAGATTTAACGGAATATTCATGTATCTCCGTTAAATCTAACATAATATTCCTAACAGCGTTAAAGGAATATTCCTAGTCTAGACCGGGTTTGAATATGTTTGCTGACGTCACAGCCCAGTCTGGACTAGGCTCAGGCCTGTCTGGACCGGGTTCAGGCCGATCTGAACCAATTGCCAGTCGTCGGCGCCAGCCGCCAGTCGTCGCTAGCCAAAACTCTCCGGTTTCTGGAAAAATTTCAAAAACTTGTAACTTCTTCATTTCTTAACCATTTTACATGATCCACATGTCAAAATGAAGCTAAAGCGAAAGAGAACAAGATTATACCGGTTTGGAGTTCAAAAAGTGGTCGAAAATTGGCCTAAAAGTCTCGGTTTACACCCAAGGTCCAATCTACTCCAAAACACAACCAAAACACACAATTTTAGGATGAAAATCGATCTACTCAACACAAGGATGCTATTGGTGGTGGTTAGAAGTCTCACCTTGGTCGGTATTTTCAATAAACTCGCCTGATAAGTCCGGTTTTTCCGTGTGCGATTTCCGTCAAACGGTAGAGAGTTTGAGCAATCAGCTTGCACCGTTGAACTCAGTGAGTTACAACAAACAAGGTGGTGGTGGTGGTGGTTTGGCTCGGTTCGAAAGAAATGGTGCGGCCACTATGTGCACTGTGCACATTTTCACGGGGAGGAGGAAGAAGAGCAGAAAAAAGAAGAGTGAGGGGAAAAAAGAGATCAGGGGAAAAAGAGAAGAAAGATATTTTTCCCAAATTAGGCCGAGCAACTGGATCCCACATGGTACACGCACCACCATATTTCCATAACAGGAAATAATATTTAAACGTACGTAATGTTTCCGTTACACGTCGGATTTTCGTCCCGTTCGCGCTCACGCGCGCGTAGGAAAAAGTACTACCTGAATACAACAAGTAAGAATTCAAAATTTATAAAGAGCTCAAGCGTCCACGTAGGACTTCCACTTAGCCCGTTCAAGGGCATTTTGGTAAATTTACATGTTTAGAAAATAAAATACAATAAAATTAGGAACGGGTCATTACAATTAATGAATTTCTTTATGTGGATCCTAGTCACTAGGTTTTCTTCGAGTAAAAAAAATTATGTTGAGTTTTATGTAGAGAAAATTGAGTTTAAAGGGCTAAAGTCATATTTTTAGTTATTTATTGGACTTTAAAAGAAAAAAACATTGGATTTCCAAAAGAAAAAAAATTTGTTACGTAAACTAAATTTACTATTGTGCGGAACGTGAGGGTGTGGAGAACAAGTTGGTATAGCAGAGATGTCTCCTCTACTGAGCGTGATTTATGAGTTGACATTCTCCTCTACAGTTAATGTTTAGCTCATCCGGGGGCTGTGTTGGCGAAACTTAGGGGTAATTTTGTCTAATTGCTTTGCTTTGGTACACGTGGCATCCCCTCTAGGGCCGGTGAAATTCGGTTACCACAAATTTCCTTGTCCTTTCTGTTTCGTCCCAAAATGGTAAGAATGAATAAGTTTTCTCTTAAATAATCCATCTTCTACCAATTAACAAAGTATTTGAGAATTTTCTTATAATCTCATACAAACTCAAGAGTACTTTATTCTTCTCCACGAGGTATTAATTAAAGGAAAACAATGTACACGGCTAATTCAAAAACAGTAAACCAAAATCCACAAGAACAAAGAAATATAAATATGAACTTAGGAGGTAACTTACAAAATAAAATAAAATTCAAAAATCTCATAATATCTATTTTCTCATTTTACCTCCAAGTTGAGTATAATTTTTTTTATTTTTTTTTAACATACCTTAAAAATAATAACTTATTCATTCCAGTTCAATTTTCTATACCAAACAAGACCATATAAAAAAAGATAATTCATGCAGCACAAATAAAAAATGTCCCGATAAGGCATGTGCACACTGCTAAATTATTAATATTAGAGAGTGTTACTCCCTTTGGGATTCAAAAATCAAATGTAACACCAAAGTTCCATCTTGTCAACATTCAATAAGAGTGCATAGCACGTGATTATACACGGATTAGTGTACTAGATTCACATTAAAATTTTATTGTCTTTAATTAAAAGGAGAATTGGATCATGTCTAATTTTGTAGTAGAACGATAATATTAGTGGATTAAATAGTTAGGAGAGGAGAATCTGTTGAAATTGAACCCGCATCAGGACGTATAGGCATAATTGCTTTCCACCATTGCGGTAAAACGCTATCAGCCTTCTTGCTTTAAATGTTTAAATCTACTAGTTTACTCCATCTTTTTTTTTCCACTTATTATTTTCTTAACTAATGTTTTTTTTGGTAAATATTAAAATGGTAAAGTAAAGTGGCATCAAACTCCAGTTTTAGTTCCAGTTTTAGTTTGGTTTGATGCTAAAGATGATGCTATTTAAGTAGGAGTAGGCTACGGTGCTCGCAAGCATTGGATGCTCACACCAATCTCACCGTTAAAAGGAGGGAGGAGAGAGGGGGGGGAAGGATGGTGAGATCGGTGTGAGCATCCAATGCTTGCGAGCACTGTAGCCAGTCCCATTTAAGTGAGCCTCAAAAGAAAGGTCGAGCTCAAGTTGGGCCGAACGCAAAAGCCCGCAGATAAGATTCAAAAACCCAATTTTATATAAGTCCCAAGTAGGAGATCCGAACCATTCTCTATTATTATTATTTTGACAAATGATAGAATAATTTACATTAAATTAATCTAAATTACGGGAAGGAGGATTTGAACACAGAATCTCGCGTGCATAGGCGAATGCTCTTAATCAATTGAGCTACAAGCCACTTGCGAACCATTCTCTATTATCACTTCTTTTTTCTTTTCACTTGACATTTTAATTTCTTATGTGGAAAAAATAAGGGCTAATTACATTTTACACTCTCAAAATTTGAGGTGATTTTCAAAATGAGCCACGAGGTTTCAATTTTCTTACACTGCCCCCTTAGGTCTTGAAATTGTATCAATTTACACCTTTTGTCTAATAAATTATTTAAATTTTCATTAAATTGATGACATAGTGAGCATGAAATTCATAACTGGGTTGACATGTAAGCCACATTTTTACCATACAGCTTAAAAAACTTATCAATTTAATAGATAATTAGACATTCAAATATACAAAAGGTGTAAATGATACAATTTCAAAACCTGAGGGGGCAATGTGAGAAAATTGAAACCTCATGACCCAATTTAAAAATCATCTCAAACCTTGAGGGTGTAAAATGTAGTTAAACCTTGAGGGTGTAAAATATAGTTAACCCAAATTAATATCCCAAGAGAAAGGTAGACAAGCCCTGTGACATCCCACATTGACCAACGGAGAGGAGGTGATGTGCCTTATATGTACAAACCCATCTCCATTTAGCACAAGGCCTTTTGGGAGCTCACTGCTTTGGATTCCATTGGAACTCCGAAGTTAAGCGAGTTTGGACTAGAGCAATTCCATGATGGATGACCCACTTGGAAGTTGCTCGTGAGTTCCCAGAAACAAAATCGTGAGGGCGTGGTCCAAAGCAGACAATATCGTGCTACGGTGAAGCCGGTCCAAGATGTGACAGAATGGTGTCAGAGCCACTCTGCTGTTAGGTATGGATGTGCCGACGAGGACGCCGCGTTCCCCTTAAGTGGGGTGGATTGTCACATCCCACATCAACTAACGGAGATTGGGTGATGTGCCTTATATGTACAAGCCCACCTCCATTTAGCACAAGGTCATTGGGGAGCTCACTGACGTCGGACTCCATCTGAACTCTGAAGTTAAGCGAGTTTGAGCTAGAGCAATCCCATGATGGGTGACCCACTGGGAAGTTGCTCGTGAGTTCCTAGAAACAAAATCGTGAGTGCGTGGCTCAAAGCGGACAATATCGTGCTATGGCGGAGTCGGTATGGGATGTGACAAGCCCCAAAACATTGGATGTTGGCCTCACATATAAAATATGGGTATGTTTGATAAACTTTTTTAAGCCCAACATGGTACACCACCAACATCACCGATATTGTCCCAACTTAATCACATATTGCTAGGTGTTGGATTTTATTACAAAATGTCTCGATGATATTAGGAATGGAACTTCCACAAATAAGTTGTATATTATTTTTTGTACTCTCCAATGTAGAACTCTATTCTCCAACAATGTTTACTTATACAAAGAATAAGAAAAAGAATTATTTTGATTCTTGAGTTTCGTGCGTTTACTAAAATATGGGTAAGAGATTCATTTCATTCCTTAACTTTCACATGCATATACTTACAAGTAAGAAATCAGGAAAGTGCAAGTTTCCCCTTTAAATTCGTAATGGAATACCTAAAAATCAAGAATCAGATCGACTAGGGGTGACTAGTTGATTTGATTCTCTTTCCTTACTTTTCTTATTTTTAAGCTCTCCGATTCATTTATTTTTTTCATTTTTGTTATGTAAACATGCCTAAAAATGCATGAATTCTAAGTGCATGACGGTCGATTGTTGTCGATAATGTATCGATAACATATTGCTACGTTTTTTTATTAAAATAATAACAACACATAATTGACTCATCTCACTTTACTATCCTCAAGTATCGTTATATTTGCATTTTGATATACTTACTTTTTTTCGTCTCACTTTCATACTTAAAGTTTAATTTTCTTGACACTTTTATACATCCGTTAGTTTATCTGCCAAGTTTTCCGTTAACTGATGACGTAACAAGATTTTGGCCCACTAAAAAAATATAAAATTATTAAAAAAACAAAAAAAAAACAATAAAACAATAAAGAAGAAAATACAGTCTCATTCTCCAAACAACCAACTCCACGGGCTACCAAATCCAAATCAAACACAACAAATCCAAATAAACTAAAAAATTCAAAGTTAAAAAGGAGTTTGGTGTAGAAGGGGTTTAAAGTAGAAGGGTGGGGTGGATGTGCAGTGGAATCGAAGAGGGAGGGGGAAGAGAAAAGGAAGATGTTTTTCTTTTTATTTATTTCTTATTAATTAATTAATTAATTTTTAATATTTATTGTCTATGTGCACAAATTTGATGGGCCACAAATTTGTCACGTCATCAATTAACAGAGTACTTGATGGATAGACTAACGGAAATATAAAAGTGTCAGAAAAATCAAACTTTGGGTATGAAAGTGAGACGAAAAAAACTAAGAATAACAAAATGCGAATTTCATGATACTTAAAAATAGTTAAGTGAGAATTACCCTAAAAAAATATCCATTTCGCAACGAAACCATATAAGGACGAAGGACGAACCAACTTAAAGCCAACAAAATCCTTGACAGCTATACTTTCAAATCTTATGCAACTAGGGAGGGGGTTTTGGATGATTTGGACGAGAAATGTCCTCTTTGCAAAAGTTAAAAAGGAATTCGGCAACCGGCATCTTTGCTTAGTGAAATACAAATATTGTGTGTTGTATAAGGTCGCATGTAAGTTATAAAGTAGATGAAGCGAAAAATAAAAAATTGGAGTCTATCTCTTATTTTATGTTGTGGCAGTATAATTGTGTGCTGATATTAATTAATATTTGCTTAGCGATGGTGATTTTGGTTACCACGACAATTTTATGCTGCTTCTGTTGGCAATTTCTTAGGTTTGATTTGATTTTCTAAAGCAAGCTTTAACTTCAACTCAATATTTGCCTTTGGTTATCTGTCTAGGAGCATAGATGTCTGTACTGATAGAATCGACAAATAATTTGGAGGTCATTTTAAGGAGAACAACTTACAGAAAACGAGTTTATTGTTACAATACAATGTCATGTGTTGAAAAGCTTAAACATGTCATGTTTTATTGGAATGGGAAGTTACAGTGACGGTGAACTCATTACGTATAAGTTCTCTCTTTCATAACAAGCTCATTTGGAACTGCTTCTTCAAAAAACACTTTTGATAAAAATGCAAAGTGTTTCTTGGGAAGAGCACTTGAAGTGTTTTATGGAAGAAACATATAATATGTGCTTTTTCTATAAAGCACTTCAAGTGCCTTTTTGAACCTAGAAACACTTCTAACTTTTTCTGCTAAACATGATCAAAACATGATCAGAATGATTTTTTACAATCTAAAAGTGTTTTTAGTTTTTTAAAAGCACTTCACATTTTGCAATTCACTTTTGTAACGAATGTAACAATGATAGAATGTGGCTATAATATTTTATGGCCTTGCCGAAACAGTATTCTCGCTCATTTGCACTCGAAGTTAAAATCTACTTTTGGTAAATTAGAGTAACTTATAATATAAATATTGTTGAAACCCTACGCATAAAATAAAAGACATATAGACTACCAAATTTTAGTGCAACTGAATTTATGCAGGTAAAGCATCACTTTACCTTTGCCAGTGCTAGCGGTCTTTACATCCATCTGAATACATCACTTGTGTCATTTGATCATCATATATTTGTTTGTTCCCGGACCCTCTCAACAAATAATAACACAGTCAACAATTGTGGGTCGCTTTCAATACAAAGACTTGGAAGTCACAAGCCCAGATTCAAAGGAAGAAGAAAAATATGAAAATATATAATTACGAGAAGAAAAAAAAGGGTTGATTGATCATCGACAAAATTTATTTTTCTAAGCATTTATCTTTTCCCTAATCTATGTTTTAATGAATTTTAAAGTAGGATACAAGAAGGTTCTCTTGTGTAGATATACAAAAACTTACTCTATCTACACTCTGGATAACTATTACACTATTTATACTTTATATAACATATACTACACTACTTACCAGGGCCGGCCCTCTGGGAGTGCAGGAGGTTCACCCGCACATGGCCTCCGAATTTTTAATGTGTATGTAATATATATAGATTATGTTATATATATGTTTGTGCAATAAATTAATTGAATTTACTCTTAGCAGAGGTGGTTTTTGCAGTGCAACTTTCACGTGAGGTTGTGGGTTCAAACCCCGTGGTTTGCATGGTTTTTTTTTTTGCAACATTTTAAGAAAGAAAAAAAAAATCCAAAACAGCACCAAAGCTATTTGAACCCAGGACCTTTTTGAAGAATTTAAAATTCATTTCCAATTCAACTGATTGTATTTGATATATTTATTTCCACAAAAATTAAATTTATATAAATTTAAAAAATTAATTTATAAGTTTAATTTATGATAATTTTTTTCTTAGTTAAGATTCCGATTAAATTGTCGTACAGGACCCCCCAAATCTCAGGGCTAGCCCTGCTACCTACGTATCAAATAGTCGACAAGCGAATGCGCTAAAAGCCTCCCACAAACCGAAATCACATACACCATATTATCTGAAGTAGGGGGAAGAAAAAGAAGGAACTCTAGTCATTAGGTCGTGCTTTGTTTGAATTCACAATAAAAAGGTAACCAACAAAGAATTGAAACCTAGATGGAAAGCGTGTATATTGTCATATTAGTATCTTTCAATGGTAATTCTTGTAGTTTTCTAAAAAAAAAAACATTGACCTATAATTTTGTTACTTGAATTATATTTCCCAATATATGAGTTTTTATTCCTCATTTCACGGTGTCTAAATTAAAAACTCTCTAAATTTTTATAAGTGAATGTGAATATATATCACTTATGGGTCCCACACAAGAAAGTATAGTGTCTCTAATATACTACGTAACATACTGACTTGATATATGAAATTAACACAAATTGTAATGTGCTTGCACCTATTTCAAATCGTTGCAATAGTTCGATACAGGAATTAGTTACTCATCGCTCTATTTTCAGTAATACTGAACCGAACCAAAAATTAATATTTATATATTTATAATTTTTTTATAATATAATATATATAATTCTAAAGAATCCTAGCCGTCAAATTGGTTGAGATTAAATCCAACCGTTCGTTCTTAATAAAGACTCAGACTTCTCTCTCTTCTCTTCTCGAACCCAACCCTATCCCTCTCGACTTCCACTCTCTCGTATCTTTCTTCGACTCTCCCCCTCGTTCTGAACGCTGGCTAGCCCCCACTCCGGCTAGCCACCATTCTCTCGTCTTCGCTCGGCCACCATTCCACCACCACCATATCTCTATTTCTCCTCCATCTTCCACCTCAATCTCCATCACCAAAACTAAATTTGAGTTTGGAGGAACCTCAACCCCATAATCGAAACTATTACATTAAGGTAAGTGCTACCAATTGTGAAATCCCAAATTAGAATTTTTTTTATTTTTGAATTGGAGGATTGATTTCAAAATTTGTGAATTATGATTGTAAATAGGATTCAAAACTATTAGGGCATGGGCCATTACTGAAATTTTTCCGAAACTGAAATTATTTTTGGTATTACCGAATTTAGGAATCCCAAAATGTTCGGTTCAATTTCAATATGTGATTTTCTCAAACCGAAAATTTCAGCCCGATTTTTAATTTTTAGTTTTCGAAATATGTGTTTCGGTTCGAACCGAACTCAGCAAGTCCCCGTGAATATGCACGAGGAGGGAGTGCACCAAGTCAAAAGCATCGAGGAAGATCACAAGCAAAAATGCGTCACAAAATTAAAAGGGACGACATGTGGCAATAAATGGCACTCAAAGTCGTTCAACGAAAGCAACTACTCCGGAGAAGAAAGGACATCTCACTACCTCAAAACCTCATACTCTCCGCCAACAAAGGAACTCTACTAAAATTCTAAATCCCAAGAAAAAAAAAACAAAAATTCAGTCTTTTTCACTCCACAAATTTGTTAGGAAAAAATGGAAAATTTGTTATTTTATTATTATTTCCCATATCTGTATGTCCATAATTTATTCATCAATCCTATCCAACCAATATAGTAATCTTCGTAATTTCTGAATTTGACCCCATTAATGGTGGTTGGATAAACTTTGTCCACAATCCCAAGACACCATAATTCCCAAAAATCTTCTCTCTCTGCTCTCTCGCTCTCTCTCTCTCTCTAGAAACCCAGAACAAAAGTTTGGATCTTTGAAGTTGCAGAAACAAAAATGTCGAAAAAACCAGAGGACTCGAAAAACCCAAATGAAGTGTTCATTGGGTCGATTGACCAAGGCACCACCAGCACCAGATTCATAATTTACGACCGTTCGGCCCGCGCAATTGGGTCCCACCAGGTCGAGTTCACTCAGTTCTACCCAGAAGCCGGGTAAGCAAATCGATCAAAGACTCCACCTTTTTTTCAGTTTTGCTTTGAAATTTGAATTTTTTTTTGGGTCCGGCTGCAATGGTATGTAGTTTTATGCAAGACTTTAACCGTTGCAAAGGTCATTCGGATACCTATATATAAGATTTAACCGTTGATATTCTGGACTCCATGATACGTATCATGGAAGAAAAATTGGTTTATTTGAATTGGTTTGTTTTTGGGGTAGGTGGGTTGAGCATGATGCAATGGAGATATTGGAGAGTGTGAGAGTGTGCATGGCGAAGGCGCTGGACAAGGCCACGGCTGATGGGCACAACGTGGACAGTGGGCTCAAGGCTATTGGGTTGACCAATCAGAGAGAGACAACTCTGGTTTGGAGCAAATCCACTGGATGCCCTCTCTACAGTGCTATTGTGTGGATGGATGTCCGTACCAGTTCTATTTGCAGGTACTGCTTTCACTATTTCATTGTTTTTTTTTCATGTCTGCAATTGTTTAAATTTGAAATCAGGATCGGCAGATGCTCAGATTGTGATTTCTCAATTGGGTTTTATTGATCCTGAATTGGGTTTTTGTTTTTGTGGTTTTTTTTTGGATTTTGATGAATATTGATAACGTTTTTGTTTGGTCAATAGATGAACATTGATAATTAAGATATAATTCTCTACTGATTTTTCTGCTACATTGTTTTTTTGTTTATTAATACAATATCCTTTTCTTGGAGGATTTGAATGATAGCTGGGTTTCCAATATTTTCAAATTTTGATTCCTGCTCATTTGATGGGGTTATTTATAGAGAAAATTGAAGCATTGATCCCGGAATTTGGTCCAATTGGAGCTTTGTCCCTAAACTAAAAAACCGTTAGAATTTCCATCCACGATTAAGGATTTAAAGGCACAATAAGGACGGAAGTTCTAACGGAGTTAACCAAAAAAACCATATTGCTCCACATTATGACAAGTTCAGGGACCAATGTTCCAATCTTCTCTTATTTATATTATAAATTGGGTGTGAATATTTTTGATGCTTGATCCTTCCCATGTTTGGTTTACTAGAAAATTTCAATTCGCCTGTTGTTCATAGCATCATTTCAGATTTTGGAGCTGTCTTATGATTGTAAGTTTTCCGGTTATTTTGCTAACAGAAAATTGGAGAAAGAATTATCCGGGGGAAGAACTCATTTTGCGGAAATATGTGGTTTGCCCATAAGCACATATTTCAGTGCATTGAAGCTACTCTGGTTGTTGGAAAATGTGGATAATGTGAAAAAGGCTGTGCAATCAGGGGATGCTCTCTTTGGAACTATAGACACTTGGTTAATCTGGAATTTAACCGGTGGTGTCAAGGGAGGGATACATGTCACTGATGTCTCAAACGCATCGCGGACTATGCTTATGAATCTCAAGACCCTTGAGTGGGATAGTACCATATTGAAAACCTTAGGGATTCCAGCTGAAATTCTGCCCAAAATTGTCAGTAACTCTGAGATTATTGGAAAAATTAACACAGGATGGCCAATTACTGGAGTCCCAATCTCTGGATGTCTCGGTGATCAACATGCTGCAATGTTAGGGCAAGCTTGCAGAAGAGGAGAGGCCAAAAGCACTTATGGGACGGGGGCTTTCATACTTCTCAACACTGGTGAAGAGATAATTCAGTCAAAGCATGGGCTTCTAAGTACCGTGGCATTCAAACTTGGCCCTAAAGCTCCGACAAATTATGCTCTAGAGGGATCGATTGCTATTGCTGGAGCTGCAGTTCAGTGGCTTAGAGACAGTCTTGGGATCATTAAGAGTGCGAGTGAGATTGAGGATTTGGCTTCACAGGTTGAGTCCACTGGTGGGGTTTATTTTGTGCCTGCCTTTAATGGATTATTTGCTCCGTGGTGGCGTGATGATGCTCGTGGGGTTTGCATTGGTATTACAAGGTTTACAAACAAGAATCACATTTGTCGAGCAGTGCTTGAGAGTATGTGTTTCCAGGTGAAAGATGTGCTGGATTCAATGCACAAAGATGCTGGGGAGAAGGGAGAGGTTAAGAACGAGAAGGGAGAGTTCCTGCTCAGAGTGGATGGTGGTGCTACTGTTAATACCCTTCTAATGCAGATTCAGGTTCGGGCCTTTTTTCATATTTTTTGCTATAATTTGCAGTGTGTAGGCTCAATTTTAATCAAACCACCAATTTAGCCACATATTCTTTCCTTTCCATTTTTGTTGTTTCTGCTCATAGTTTACACGCCTTCTCTTTGTTCCCTCTTTAGTTTTTGAATCATCCATGGAAATATTTGTTTTTGTATCTTTCTATGATTTAGCAACTGGGATTTCCTTGGCGTTCTCTTTAGCTATGTTGTTCTCATGTCAAAAGAGAAATTAGTTTTGTAATCTGAAAACTGACAGTGAAAATATATATTTGACATTTTCTCCAGTATGTCAGTGAAAATATATATCAGAAAAAATAACCTGCGTGGCTATATGCTCTTCTGCGTCTATTGTAAAAGCTTATTCATTCATCATTTTATTGTTCTGTAGGCGGACCTGTTGGGGAGCCCAGTGGTAAGACCAGCTGACATTGAGACAACAGCACTTGGAGCAGCCTATGCTGCTGGATTAGCCGTTGGTGTTTGGAGCGAAAAGGAGATTTTCGCTAGTGAAGAGAGGACTAAGATTTCGACCATTTTCCGTTCAAAATTAGATGAAGAGTTGAGGAAGAAGAAGCTGGACTCATGGTTCAAGGCTATTTCAAGAACTTTTGACTTGGCTGATCTTTCGCTTTGATGTACTCTTCTCACTTCCTTTTTATCCTCAAGTTTTCCTTTTGTCTTCCTGTCTTTTGCTTAGTTTTGGGATGATGTTTTCTCCCTTGTGCAGATTTTCGTAGTATATATGGGAGCAAAATAATTCGCAACTCGAGGATCAAATCTTTGTTTGCACCAAATGCAGGAATATCTTGTCCCTGACAAGCTGCTCTTGACAATATATGGTAACTCGATTGATATGTTCTTCCGTGTCCCTCCTAGTTGGCTCTTTCAGCAATTTGATTTGCGCAAAACCATCTGATGCTTTCTACTAGTGTAGCAATAATGCCTAGTTTGGCTTCACAGAAATAATGTCATAGTTTTCTGAAGTGGAGGTCTTGATTGTTTGGTACACAAATTTCACACCCAAGAAAGAAGAATATTTCTGAGTCTCCTTTTTAGACATTGCATCTAAATTTCCCCCTTTTTTTTTCCAAATGATAGATGAAGTTTATTAATAATCAAAATCGAATTGATACATTAGCATCATCTCAGCGAAGGTGTTGAAAAGCCATATTGGTTACCAATTGACCCACTGATACACTCCTCTCTCTTTAAAAACATAAGCAGCCACCTTGTGCACTGCGATATTGCACTTCCGAGGAGAGAACTTGAATACAACGAACTTCAAATGAGAAGCTAACACATGAATGTCATGGATGATTCCTTCCACGAATGTCATGGATGATTCCTTCCACCGACACCTCCGTAATCTTCCCAGTTTCTACCATATCCACCACCACCTTTGCATCTGTCTTTACCTCCACCATCTCGAATCTCTTCTCCACACAGGCCTGCAATCCTGCACGCACCACCTCCGCCTCCGCCATGGTGGAAGACATACAGTGAAAACCACCAGCGCCACCTGCTACCTTAAAAATTCCAGGCCAAGAACGCACCACCCAACCCCAGGCCCCAGCGCCCCGTGTTTGACTTGGAGCACCATGTACGATCACAATCAAGTTTTAAGACATTTTGATCTGGTGGCCTCCACCCCATCCCATGCATCACATCTACACCACAGCCGCCGCAGCAGACTGCACCCTTGCTGCTCGTGTAGCATCATTAAATTCACTCCACTGCTGCATCATCAACTGAACAGCAACCTCAGGTTGTGGCCTTGCCGCATTAAAAACAACATCATTCCTAGCCTTCCACAATCTCCACAAACCAAAAACCGACATCTGCATAAATTCCTCACCTCCTTCACGCTGAGCATATAGCTTTAAGACCTCATTCAAGCATTCCTTAAAGTCACCTCCCGTAATACTCCTTACATCCAGCATCCCTCAGTGTGATTAATGAGACCACTCGCCCGCACTGGCACCTCCGAATGACGAGAGAATGTTTTGAATGAATATGGCACCGGAATCCATGGGTCCTCTTTGGTTCGAACCAGATTCCCATCACCAACCCTCCATCTCAAACCCGCACTCACCACCTTCCTTCCTTGGAGGATCTCTTTCCGCCCCCATCATGATCTTCTACCAACATTCTACCAACATTAGAATGGAAGCAAGAAGAGACTCCGGATTATTTAATATTCGCCAACCAATTTTCGCTAACATCGCCAAATTAAAATTCACAGGGTCTTTGAAACCTAACCCGCCACACCTTTTCGTCTATATGAAATAATAGATTTGATGAATGTTGATATAATAGATTGGAATTTCTCATATATATTTTCATCTTTTTTTGGCTTTGTATTTTTGCAGAGGGAAGCAAAATTTTGTTTTAAACTGGTAGAGACAATTTGTGTCATGTTTGTTCGATATAATTCCTGTGATATAAAAAGTTGGGGGTTTTTGTTTTTGCAAATTTTCTCTACAAGAAAATCAAATGTAATGGTGTAGATTAATCCGGAAGAAAATAATTATGTGAACTTTAAATATAATTACGTGATACAAAATTATACTCAAAACTTATCACGTGACAAGTTTTGAGTGGTTGGTGCTGCCACTCAGCACAGTCCAGTGACAAGTTAAGCCCAACAAAGTTTTTTTTTGTGAGGATTATTTTTGTTCGTAATCTCTTTCCCAAAACACTTTTGTTTGTGTCGAAACCCTATATCTTCTCGGAATCCAAATCCTTGTAGGATCTTACTTTCCCTGCTTGCAATCCAAGAAACACCGAACTTCCTATTCAATTTTGCCACTTAGCCAAACAAGACTCTTTCTCGCACGAAATAAATACCACCCCCTTACTTCAAATCAACTAATTGAGGCACGGTGGGTTTTTTTTATTAGGATTTTTCTAAATTGACAGCTTGAATTCTCTATTCTTCGATTAATTTATCGGAATTCATCTGAAGAAGAAGACGAAGACGACAATGGGCGCAAAGAAAAAGGGTGCATCTAGGGTTTCAGAGGACCCAGAGGAACTGGCACATGTCCCCTTGCAGGCCATCCTCTTAGCTGATAGTTTCACCACCAAATTCCGTCCCATCACTCTCGAACGCCCCAAGGTGCTGTTGCCGTTAGTAAACGTGCCGATGATCAGTTACACCTTGGCATGGCTCGAGTCCGCCGGCGTTCAGGAGGTTTTTGTGTTTTGCTGTGCTTATTCTAAGCAAGTGATTGATTATTTGGAGGGTTCCGAGTGGTTTTCACAACCAAACTTCACTGTCACAACGATTGTATCACATAATTCTGTTAGTGCTGGAGATGCATTGCGCTTGATATACGAACGCGACGTGATACATGGAGATTTCGTCCTAGTTAGCGGCGATATTGTGAGCAACATGTCGCTTACTCGGGTGATTCAAGAACATAAAAAAGGAGAAAAAGAGATGGTAATGCTGTGATGACAATAGTTATCAAAGGGTCGTCAAAGCCTTCTCCGATCACTCACCACGAATCTCCACTTGGCGTCACTGATGAGCTGTTTATGGCAATAGATCCTAATACAAAACAGCTTTTATATTACGAGGATTACAAGTACAAGGCAGACCACCATGCAAAAGGAAAAGGATGCATATATCTCGACAAGTTGTTGCTGGCTGATAGCCCTTCAATCACTTTACATAGTAACAAACAGGATTGCCATATCGACATATGCTCTCCTCAAGTCCTCAGCCTTTTCGCCGACAATTTTGATTATCAACATCTGCGTAGTCATTTATTGAAAGGATTGCTTGATGATGATGTTATGGGTTACAAAATATTCACACACGAAATTCACTCGAGTTATGCGGCTAGGGTTGACAACTTCCGAAGCTATGATAGGGTTAGTAAGGACATAATTCAGAGATTGGCTTACCCATTTGTGCCAGATGTGAAGTTTTTAGGGAATAATTCTTCAATGAAACTGGAAAGACATGGGATTTATCGGTCGCGAGCATCAGAAGTAGGGCAATCACCGCGCTCTGCACAGATTGGTCAATTTACGGTGATTGGGGGTGGCACCAAGATTGGAAGCACCACTGAAATTTCAAATTCTGTTATTGGGGAAGGGTGCTCTATTGGATCAAATGTCTCGATAGAAGGTTCCTACATATGGGATAATGTCACCATTGAAGATGGCTGCAAGCTAAGGCACGCTATAGTATGTGATGGAGTGGTAATCAAGTCTGGAGCAGTTTTGGAACCTGGTGCAGTTTTGTCTTTCAAGGTTGTTATAGAACAAAATTGTATTGTCCCTTCATACTCAAAGTTATCCCTACTTGAGCAGCTAGATAGCGATGACGACGAGGATGCTAATGATTCTGAAGACGATGATGCAGATGATGATTCTAATAATTCCGAAGACGAAGATGGGGATGGAGAGTCTAGTGAAGATGATGATTCTGACTGCTTTGAGAGAGAGGTTGAAGAAACCTTTCTAAGAGCTGTGCATGAAAACATACGTGTAGACAACGTCATCTTAGAAGTGAATTCGCTGAGGTTGTCATTCAACAAGGAAGCTGCAGACTGTGCTGGAGCTTTGTTTTATTCAATGATGAAATTGGCATTAGAAAGTACTACTCCACATTCACATGGTGTTTCGGAAAGTGAAGAATTGGTTCAAGCGACTGTTAACGTGTTTACAAAATGGAAAAAAGTGCTCAAGTGTTACCTGGCAGAAATAGATGAGGAGATTGAAGTGATACTTAAATTTGAAGAAATGTGTGGGGAGGAGTCGTTTAAGGAATTCTCGCCTGTGTTTGATAAGATATTGTGTCATCTGTATCAGCTAGATGTTATACAAAAACCAGCTATTCTAACGTGGGACGCCGAAAAGAAAGATGCCGATGAATTCGATAAAGTTTATGTTAAGAAGTCTGAGAGGTTTATTCAATGTTTGATAGATGCCGAAGAAGAAGATGAAGATGAAGAAGATGAACAAAGTGTTCTTCTCTGATAGTGTTGTATGGTAGAAAGGGAAAGGCTTTGTCCATATGCTGGAAAATGGGTTTTACAAATATTCATGTACTTTCATGTGTGCTATTTTTTATAGTAATTAACATTTAGTGTATTTTTTTTGTCGGAGAATAGAGTTTAATTTCGAAGTTATAACAAAATAATATATTGTTTATCCGTGGCAGGTTCAATGATAACATTATATTGATTTTTTGTGATAAAACTTTACACATAATAATAAATGTTTAAGTTAGATACAATATTGATAATGTTGGTGGTATGTCGAACGTTGAAAAATTATTATTTTTACTGTATTTTTACTGTAGTCGGATGATATTTTTGAGATCTGATATTGTTAAACTAACAAAAAAAAATTAATAATAATAATTGGGCTATAAGTTTTATAAATTAAATAATAAACCAACACCTTGTTCAACCCATTACTGAATTTAAACAAAATACTAATATTTGGCTCAGGTGTAAAAACCATGGCGAAACAGATACAACAATGTTACGTTCATCAAATTTGTTGATAAGATAAGGATTAGTTACATACATGATGTAAGTTTGCCATATGTTAGAAATAAATACACTTCATAATGTATTTTTTTTCTTTTGAACATTGAGCAAACAGAAAAAAAGAAGCAGTACGATGTAATTAGTTGGCAAGTAAGAACAATGTTTGGCTACTCAAGTAGGAGAGGAACTTCTACTCAAATTTTTTTGTGTTCGATTCACAGAAATCATCACTGCAAAAAATAAATTAAAATTAAGGTCGTTTAATCAATCAACTGTAGTAAATAAATAGACAGTTCGTAATGTTTTTACCATTTTCGTTCATCTGCTTTTATATAGTTTGATAATTAAACGACCTTAGTTTTAATTGGTTTTTTGCAGAGTTGATCATTAAAGAATAATTTATAATATGAACGATTACGATTATTCTTTGAATAGTCAAGTATAATTCGGTGGATAAAACTTGATAAATTAAAACTAGGGGGCCTCATCTCGAATTGAATCTCTAAAAATTTTTGGTCATAAAACGTGGAATTTTTTATTCAAAATTCAAGTCAGCTTCTTTAGAAAAAGGGTATTTAGGAATCATAAACACTTCTAATTTTTTCTATCAACGGAGAAACGATTTTGGTTATCAGAGAATCATCTTAGTATTTATTAAGTGTGGCACCATTAAGGTAGAAAGTATTGTTGTCATATTAACACTTTTTATGTAACATGTGTATTGTCTTAGTATTCACTACGAATTTTGAGCAATTGAGATTACAAGTTAAAATTTCTATTTATTTTAACTAGTGTTAAACACTATATCGTACTAAATTTTTTTGACGTAACATACATATCAAACAAAACTAATGATCGATGTCGTTGAAATTCCCAACCCGTCAACGATTTTCTTGCTTGTTAATTTCGTATTCAAACAGAAAAAAGAAAAGAAAATTTAGGAGTGGGAGAGGGAGTAGAAATAGAGCAAATTAGGAGGTCGGTGAAAGGAAAAGGGAAGACTTCCACTAAAACACGAAAACTATAAACGTCAAAAAGTACACAAAACAAAACCATCCCAAGAAAGCAATCCACTATCCACATAGAGAAGAAGAAGATGAGTAAAGTATAAACAAACTAGAATACTGAGAGTAGACTATAGTGCTCGTAAGCATTGAATGCTCACACCGATTTCACCGTTAAAAGGAGGGAGGAGAGAGGAGAGAGGGAGAAAAGGAGGGTGAGATCGGTATGAGCATTCAATACTTACGAGCACTGTAGCCAGTCCCAAAATACTGAAATCATCACAAAAATAATTTACATGAAGCATATATACAGTCATTTAAAGTTTTAGTTCAATAATATATTGTAACGCATCAATTTTTTTTCACAAGACAGTACATTATTAGATCACTAAAAGATCACTGGACGATGACGTGAACCCGCCCATTCAATGCCAGTTGCACCAAACCAAAGCCAAAAGAGAGAGAACTGAAAAATTATAGAGAAAGCTGAAACAAACTTTATTATTTTTGCCTACATGTCAAAGTGGAAACCCTCACGCAAACGAACCAAGAAACCTCAGAGACCAGAAACAGAAACAAATTTAGCCACAAAATCCAATAATTTAATAAACAAATAATATTTGTAAAAAAGAAGAAGCTATTTCTGAGAGTCTGAGAGAAGGCAGAGTCATCAGACTGCATAGTCTCTCCTCGTTTCTTGTTTCAATGCCTCGCGGACCTCCATGGCTCATCATTCAATGCCAGCTAGCCCCATTCATTTCATTTCATTTATCACCTTCCTACCATTTTCAAATTCAGAACACTAGACTTACTTGGTCTAGAGAGAAACTCCTATCCGATCCGGCAGAACAATTCAAAAGATAAAAAAGTATCGTTAATTTTTGTATGCTCGATTGTTATTGTGTGATTGGATCAGCTCTCATATTAAATACGATCAATATGAAATTAGTTCTAACGAGAATACAGCTAAAAATAGCATGTTTATATGACAAATAACTTATGGACAACATGATCAGACCGCCCCATTTAAGTTGAAATTGTTCTCCTTTATCTCGGGTCAAACTTCAGTGGTACATACCATTCAATGGTACGTACTTTAAATGGTTTAAGATTCATTTGGAACCCACCGCAAATTAATCTATGACTATTCAATGGCCGTACCATTAGATACTACGTACCACCAAATTTTTTTTTCTTTGGTCAACATTATTAACTTTCTATTTACTTAGTCCACACCGTCGTTAATTAACCAAAATTATCATTCTTGTTAATTATGACAAAGTCTTTCTGGTAATTGTGAGGATCATAAAGTCGCATTATGCTTGTGCTTCACTTTATGGGAAGCTTAGCAGAAGTTTCAAAAATGTACACAAAGCAAAGAAAGAGTGAGAGACCATCAAAAGTGGAGGCTTATCTCAATTATTATTCTTCTTGTTGTGATAAATTAGTTCTATATATGCTTTCCATAATTGTCACCCCTTTCCCTCTAGAATGTCTAAATTTCTTAAGTCTTCGTCAATATCTTCACCATAATTGTCACCCCTTTCCCTCTAGAATGTCTAAATTTCTTAAGTCTTCGTCAATATCTTCACATATGCATAGATTGACAATTATCTACATTACGAGTATTATGCACGAAGATTCTCAAATTGTCACATAAATTTCTACTCAAGTTGCACTTTGTCACAAGGAAAAAAATTGAAACACTGTGTGTCACTTGTGTTATTCTGCCACTAATTAGCTAAATTGAATCACATTTGTGACACACGACCGCTTTTCAGGAATAAATAACTCTTTTTAGGGTTATATTCATCTTTTTAGTGTTCTTCTTGGGTTAAGGTTTTCTTCCAATGAAAAACCAACTAAGGGCCAGTTTGGAGTTGCTATGCTTTAAAAAAAACGGCTTATAAAAACATATTTTTAAAAGCAACCTCCATGCAACATTTAAAAGTTGCTGTTTTAATGTCATAACGTTTAAAATAAGCAATATATTTTATTTTACCAAACATTTTTTATCTGCTTAACTTTAAAATAAATAAGTTTTTAATGAAAAAAAATACCAAACGGGGCCTAACTCTACTCTAAATTCTACCTATATCAAGAATTGAAAATAATGTTCTAATCTAAGGGTTTATCTTCAATAGTTCAGAACTATTGATGAGTCTAAAAATTAAACGGTAAAGATTGACTACTCAGTCATGCGAACTATTGAAGAATAATTGACAATATAAAAGTAAATATTCTACTTTGGTTTGGAACTAGAACTAGGGGTGCAACTTGGGTTGGGTCAACCCAAATCCGTCCATGTCTAACCCGATTTCAAATCCAATCGGGTGGGTTAGAATGAAAAAAAAACATGCCTAAACCCAACCCGACCTCAACCCGATCATTTATTGGGTTGGGTTGGGTTGGGTTGGGTTGATGCCTTGCCCGCCAATGTCAACCCAAACCTAACTCTATTTGGAGTTCGAATTCACCTATGCATATATTACCCATCTCACTTCATATTATATAAGTTATGTATAGATTTTGGAATGACTATACTTGAAGTTTATTGTCCACTTTCATATTGATAATGAATGATAGTGTTACTTTGACATTTTTTTTTGTTGAAGCTTTGGTATACGTCTTGTAATTTAATTTCAGCTTTGCATGATTGAAACATTAGAAATAGTCTTCAAGTTGCTTGCTTTAACTTTTGTGTATAAATGAAATTTTAACTAATATTGACGTTGTTTGATTTAAAATTTGAAAAATCATGCAAAATAAAGTGTTATAAAATTAAACTCGATAAAGTTGAGCGAACCCGAACCCAACCCAAATAAGCCCGACCCCAATTAAAATTGGAACCCGACTAAACCCATATGAACCCGAACCCAGCCCAAACTCATATGAACTTGAACCCAACCCAAACCCGAATTGTGAAGTTTAGGTTAGGATTGGGTTGACCATCCAACCCATCCAATCCGCCCGAGTTGCACCCCTAACTAGAACTAGTTAACTTTGAGCTTATTAACTGAATCCGGTTAGAATGCTTACATAAATATTATAACAATGAATTATTATTATTTTTTAATAATTAAATTTATGTAAGCATAAAATACTTTCTAGCGTGTCCCATAAAGTGAAAACGCGGAGTATTGGAAAAATAGAAAAAAAAACCAACTCACATCACCGTGTATCTGACTTTCGCCGTTGTATAAAAATTTCTCTCTGTCTCTCTCTCATCTTGCTTTCTGTCTGTGGCTGCCTAATTCACGAGAAATAAATATATTATATATATTTTGGATTCTGGCTCTGACTTTCGCCGTATATCTGACATTTCCACCTCACATCACCCCATAAAAAGCAACACACCAAAAACCCAAAAAACTCATACAAAACATCCAAAAAAACTTTACAAATTCAAAAACAAAATTAAATAAAAAAAACACTCCTTTCTCTGTGTCTCTCCAAACCAGAATAAAACCCCCACATTTAATGCTCCCCTCTTCCCGCTTTGTTTTTTATCCTCTCTCTCTCTTTTATCCTCTCTCTCTCTCTCTCTCTCTCTCGAAATCCACTTCGGTTCTTCCCACTTACAATGATCAACTCACCCACTTACGGGTCCGACCCAAACTCCCCCAGCACAACATACGTCCAAGCCGATCCGACAACTTTCCGTGCGGTCGTCCAAAGACTGACCGGAGCACCCGAAGACCCATCTGCCCAAAAACTCCCTCTCACCCTCCCCGCCCGCTACTCCAACCCCAAACCCCCCACCGCCTCCGAAATGGGGCCCCGACGATCCGCTTTCAAGCTCCACGAGCGCAGACACGCCGCCAAGAAGCTGGAGCTCAACCTTGATCTCAACACCGCCACCACAGCAACCCAGTCGTCCTCCTCGTGTGGGCCTCACGCCAGGCTGCCCAGAGTCGGAGCAGGGTTTGTGGGTTTTGGGAGCCATGAGATGGTGATGGTCTCGCCCGTTTCGACCCTGGATTTTCTGGCACGTGGGAGCCCGAGGACGCCGGCGTCACCGTGTGAAGAGGAAGATCTAGCCATTGCTGGGAAAGGGTTCTATCTGCACCCAAGTCCGCTAAGTACACCCAGAGGGACGACTGACCGCACTCCTGAGCTTTTGCCTCTGTTTCCTCTGCAATCTCCTAGAGATAGTCAAAACTCTTCTTCTACTACTTAATTAATTAGCAAGCCAACAATTTTTAAATTTGTTTTTAATGATTATGTTGTTAATGAAGTTCTTATAGTCTTAATTATGGCGTATGGGTTTGGATATTTTGAAAGTTTTTCTCGTAATGTTTGTTGAGTTAAGTTGACTCGTGAGAAGAACTTCCTTCTCAAAACACTTCTCCGTGAAGGAGTGCTTATGATCGAATGTTAATATTATAATTTAAAAATCATTGCAAAAATCAACAGAATGTGAGATACTTTTGTTATCGATCTGTATAAAAATAAGTAGTTGAAACTGATAAAATTGTTACAAACCCACGTCATTTAGTTTAAATTATTTAGAAAGTTCAAAGAGCCAAGCATTCATTATTTTTCTGTTTACTTAGGCCAACGGCAGGACCAATTTTTATTTTTTCTTTTATTATTTCTCTTGTTTTTTGTTTTTGGTTCTCATCTATGATAGTGTAGGCCAGAATGTTTTGGGAATAATGTAGAGGACAGCCAAAATCAAAAGGGAAACTGGGTTGAATAGCACAATTACAACTCACTAACTCATAATAGCCCAGCTTGAAAGAGTGGTGTTATGTCCGTCTTATCTTTTCACTCACCTTATATTTACACCCACCATAAAAATTAAAAAAACACAAACTCTTTTTTCACCCACCATTATTCCCAAAATAATCCTACATATTTCTTCTTCAATTTTTCCTTGCTTTAAAAAAATTATTATAATTACAAAAAAAAATTATCATTACTCAAAAGCACCCACATTTTATAACTTCCTAGACAACGAGAATCCATGGAGAATACTACTTACAACGAGAATCCATGGTTTTAAATTTTCAAGTATATAACTAATAATTATGTGGCAAGACATGATTGGTTGGTCTTTAGGTCTTTGGAAGTCATTTTACACAAGGATAAATTTGTCAATAAAACTATCATTTCAAAGTGAGCGGGGAGATAAGATAATAGGGTGGGCTTAGCATCACTCATCCCAAATAGTCCTATTTGACAAAAATACCCCTACAGAAGATGTCAAGAAATATCGACACTCATAATTTGAGATCTAAACCCTTCCTCTTTATTGACCCTTCTCTCTCAATAGACCTGCAACTACACCCTGCATCTACTGCCTCATCCTCTCCCAACTCAATTCTATGCTTCCACTGCCACTCTACTCGTCCGCCGCCGCCTAACCACCGCCTGCCTAGTATGCACCCCCAAGGAAGTTGTACACCAGATCGACCCGTTAGAGCTTAGTCTTGTCGAGTGTTTGCCGAAAAATGAGCTCTGGGTCGCCGCTTATCTCCGCGTTCGCTCCTTCTACTAGTTCAAACCTTCCACATTCACTGCTTTTACTAGTTTAAACCCTCAAAGTTCAGCCTCTAAGTATGTCCCTCCAATCACGTAATTAATTCCTAATTTCCGTAATTAATTAAATGTATTGATGGTGTTTTTGGGTCGTCAAGTTGTATTAGGATCACAGAAGGTACTTGGCGGAACGGGAGTTTAAAGCAATGAAAGAACGTGTTGGTGGGAAGAGGAAGGGTCTCAAAAGAGTTTTGTGCATAAATGCTTCAGTTCCTTTGTAACAAATGACACATCCTAATCCTGACACGCCAGGTGTCTGGAAGTGCTGGCCGACACATGTTAAATGACAAAAGCCAATTATGCAAGTGATTAAGGAAAAGAAAGTAAACTAAGAGTGGAGCAGAAGAAAAATGTGCGGTGATGGGTAGAACCCATTAATACAAGTGCATAACAGTCAGAGCATAATAAATAGTGTAGGAAATATAAATATTCGCACCCTCGTGAGGATGGATACTATAGAACAGAAAACTTAAGGTAGGAAAGAATCTTACTTATTCTGGAGAAGTTGTCAGAACCACTAACTAACCGAATGGTGCCCTCGTTTCACTGATACTCGAGCCCGCCACTAAGTCCTAGAGGGGGGGGGGGGGTAAAGCATAAAAGGTGAGTGGGTCAAAAAGTAAACTTTGGCAAAACCTTTGTTTTCAAGAGCATAATATCTCCTTGTTGGAAAACATGTATAGTTTCTGAAAATACGTCATACTCCTTGGTATGATCCTCAAAATACTATAATAGTAATACGGACACTCCACGAAAACAAATGGTAAAGCAGTACTGAAATTGATACTAGGCAAAATAATCTACAACAAACACAAACTCTTGTATATATGACTAGTCGAAGTAACTAGTGAACTAGATACAAGTTTGTTACTGACAGTAAACACAGGTATTAAATTAAACTTAATTGACAAGGCAACACAACTAGTCAGATACTACACAGATTAAGTTTAATAACAACAAACATGCACACAAAATATTTCACAGATCATATAACATTGAAGGAGCATGTAATATTATCAGTGACATAAGTAAGCAATATATATCAAATAACACACATCAATTTGGTGCCCGGAAAAACCCCTAACTGGGTTAAAAAACCGGGGGACTCCAAGGAGTCCAGTCCACTAGTGATGAATAAAGTTCATACAAAGACAATCACAACAAGCTCAATTCCTAGACATATTCTGAGAGCAGCTTGTACCTTTGTGCAACCTTATATTGCACCAAATGGAAATCTCTTCGGTCTTCACGAGAGGGCAACTTGTATCTATGAGCTCATCTTCTTGTGGCACCGAAACCAAGCATGAACCATGCAACTGATGTGAATATATAAGAATGAAATGCAGCTGTGGATTCAAAAGATGACCAGTCAGTTTCTCCCGCTCAAAAGGTTGAAGGAAGAAACTAACGAGAATCCAAGACAAATGTCTATATGAAGATTTGGAAAAACAAAGTTTTAGACCATGAACAATGTAAACATATTTCAAAAGATTTGTGTGGGTTGACACAAGAATTTAATGCACAAAAAATATGTTTGCAGTTGTGTTTTCAAAGAGGAACCGAGAGGGAGCTCAAAGCTTTAAAACATTCTCTGTCCAAAAAATCTGATCTTTCTAACCAAAAGACAAATGAAACCCAAAGCCTTCTTAAAGTAGTAAAACTCCCAAGGGACACTTGTCACATGTAAAAACAATATGAAAAGATCAATGGTGAAAACTCATTCTCGAGAGAGAGAACAGTGTCAGAGAGCCCATGTGGGTTTTCTTAAATTGTGTGCCAGTTTTCTGGTAAAGCATATACTCTTATTGATTAGACAATTTAACTAGTCAGAAAGGCATAAGAAAATTGACGTGAAATATGTATGCATGTACCAACCTTTCTTGAGATCATACTTGGTTCTTCAAAGGTTCAGACTTCAACAGTACCATCCTAAGTCTAATATAATTGAAATTCATCTAAGAGCTTGTGTGAATAAATATTACAAGTTTGACAAGGAAAGCCAAAAACACATAAAACTAGACTTCACAAGTACTGGATTAATCGTAAAACAAGACTAAATGCTAATCCATATGTAAACACACAAGCCCAAGTAGATAAGCTACAAGGACATGCTAGGTATAAAAGAATACACTAAGTACTACAGTGATGTGAGTCATAACGCTAATCGTTGTGCGCAAAGCGCCTCACACACAAGTCTTAGTTACCCAGTGCAACATAGAATAGGCTAGTACCTACAATGGATCCAAAGTTGCGTAGTGGTACGGGTGTGAACTTTCAAACTTCAAAGCTAGTCCTGGTCCTGAGACTGAGTACAATATCTGGGTGTGAAACATCTACTGATTAGCAACAATATAAGAAATGTATGGCAAATATAACACAACTGTTCTACCTCCAACATTCACATATTATATGAATCAAGCTAACAATTTAAAGAAAGCAGTGAAAATCATACATAAATATATATTTACCAAAACAAAGACCCACTCACTAACCGATACGTAGCTGGGTTGTAGCCTCCTTATCCTGGATAACCTTGGTAATCCTTTGGATAAGTCTCACCTATATGAGATATCACTATAGTAATGATTAAACTCATAAAGGTTGCAAATTGGTAATAAACGATACTTATCCTTTGTTTGCTCAAATTGGAGGTTAGAAACGCTCCGAAAAATACCACACATACTGCCACTTGGTAGTACACGTTGTCACGAGTTGCATCGTGTCGACGAAATTCAAAAACGACCTCCCACGCACCTTCACTCGTAGCTCACACGCCCCACGTGTGCCGGTCAATGCCAGACGCTGTTTGCTTTAATGGAATATGCCGGTATCTCAGTTAAAGTTAACAGAATATTCCCAACGATAACGGAATATTCTGAGAAATACTCCATGTCCTTTACCTTTGGCTCGCTGGAGCTTCGTCGTATGCCGCCATTTGCAATTCACCGGAAAGTGGCCGGTTTCTGGAATATCTTTTTCATTCCTCAACCAAATTTCACGTTCTTTATGTTAAAATGAAGCTAGAGACGAGTAGAATGACGATGTACCGTTTGGTTGGCCGAAAAGGCCTAAAATAACTTGTATTTTACCCAAAAGTTCTCGGCTATTGTAGCTCCTCGATCTCGTCGTTTTGACGTCGAACAAGCTCGTTTCTTCCTTGGTTTCGAGTCTAGGGACGTTGGGAAAGACAATGGAGGTGATTCAAGGATAAACTAGTGGAGATTGTGCCTGAAAAAGTTCGAAACTCAATGGTCAAACCATCTCCGTTTCGGGAAACTCGAGGCGAGTTTCACACATCCAAGGGCATGGTTGTGATCATCTCATCGAGTGGTACAAGGTGGTGACTTCGGATTGCCTCGGTTTGTCAGCTTTGCGACTATGTGCACTGTGCACAGTCAGTGAGAGAGAGACAGAGAGATAGAGTAGTGAAGGGAAAAGAGAGAGAGAGTGAGAGTGAAAGTGACGGGAAGAAAAGAGAGGAGGAAAGATATTTGTTGGTTTGAAGAGAACACGGAGGCCGACTTTCTATAAATAGAAAGGGCCGTGAATTTCAAACCACACTGCATGATCACATGGCACATAGTGCCAAGCACTGTACAGTTCATGTAAATATTTAGCATGCACATGTCCAAAATATCCCCTCGAAAATTATTTTATAACAAACTTTTGATGAGATGTTACAACAAATTTCAACCCTTTATGTGTCAAATGAATTTTGTGCCAAATGTACAGTTTGTTTGCTTCATTTGCCATGTTTTCAAATTTTGATTGTTTCCAATAATCTTTGTTTGTAGAAATTTTTAGTTCTTTAATACTTGGTTCTTGTGTAGTTTAACAAGGATGGAGAAGAACGAGTAATGGTTGGTACTCTTGATCTTAACAAGTTTGTGAGTCTTTCGGTTGAGATTACAGGAATCAAACCGGAGGTATGTCACTTAATTATCTCTTAATTATCTCGTTTCAACTTTAGACGTCAACCCATTGAAGAGTTAATGATCAAATATAGTAACAAGTGCATATTCTATCGATTCCCTACGATTCGAGATGAATAAATGGTTTTAGAATGTGTAGTAAACAATTTATAAAGGAATAACCTCTTTAAAGTATACTCTGTAAAGGAATAACCTCATTTCCTCTTCCAACTTGGGACCAATTATGTATAGGAATAACTCCACATTGTAGTAAGTTATAATTTTTTTTGGCCCCATCTTAAGGAAACACACCTCAGCATATTAATAATTGTTAATGAGCACAAAAAATATGCAATATCACAAATAAAAGTTTAAGATGAACTAAAATATTTTTAAAGTATTTTGGGACAATGCTTTAGTTCTTAGAGTTGATCTCATGTCTTTGAGCTTGCGGGTACGTAATACTTCGTCAACATGAACACCTTCTTGTTGAAGCCAAAATGTTTCAACACCCTTTATTTACACAATGGGGTCTTGGGCATCAAGAAACAATGCCTTGGAGTACAAGTAAAGAAAGTACATATGTGCAAGAAATAAAATCTTTGGCGCCCAAAGAATCCTATTTAGGAAATACACATTCATCAAGGATAAATAAGTCAATAAATAATATTTTTTAACTACACATCTATTAAGTAATAATCTCCCTAAAGTATAAAATTGGTTTGGTCCCAACTTAATTTATGACTTTACTGTACAAGTTTTACAGAGGTTCACCAATTTAACTACTCTTACTGTATAAACAAATTCTTGAACAATGATCCGATTATTCAGCTGACTTGTCGAATTGAATACGATTAAGAGTCTCTCACTTGTCCAATTCATTGGGGATAAGACAACAAGGTTATATAGCTTCAAGATAGTGAGAACTGATTTGAGTTTTATTTTAAATCCGAGAATAATCATCTTCCAGGATAAGATGATGTGCTTGATTGACTCATTGAGCTGTCGTATCCGGATCGCGTTAGATTGGCGTCACTTATCACATCCTGCAAACAACACCAAAAACATGAAAATAAATAAATGTTGAGAAAAAAAAGCAATAGTATCATGATGCTTGCTTTGCAAGAATGATTGATGTGCAGTTAATTCAATTGCAGTGCTAGTTCTATGTTATGAAACTCACTTGTCTTGTGGAAGTGAGGCCTTGTTTTGCTGCTAATACTTCACCGCCACCAAACATGGCGCGGTTCAAGCTATCTTGAGCAAGTTCTCTCAATCTGTTAAGCTCGGGTAGAACAACCTTCCCGAGGTCCGGTCTGTCTCTGCGCCTCATTTCAGCACACTGCAAAGCTAGCTTGGCAAACTTCAAGGTTTCCTCAACAGGCCAATCAGGAACAGCAGGGTCAAGAATGTCGGCGAAAGTCCCACTCTCAATAGCGTGCTCAACATGATGAGTCAAACCCATTGGTGGCCTGGCAGTTATTAGTTGTAGAAGCATGACTCCAAGTGAGTAGACATCAGATTTTACTCCAAGCATTCCGGTTTGCTGATACTCTGGGTCGATATAACAGAATGTTCCAGCCGTTGATGTCATGCGATACTGAGTGACAGAGTTGGCTACTGATGGAGGGACAAGCCTGGCTAAACCTACATCACTAATCTTGCTCACATAGTTATGGTCTAGCAAAATGTTGTCGGGTTTTAGGTCACGGTGTACAATGGGTTCTGGCTTGGTCTGATGAAGGAACAAAAGCCCTGTCCCAATTTCTGCAGCAATTCTGAACCTTATCTGCCAAGGAATAACTGGGGTGTTGCCTCGCCGGAAGAGACGGTCTTCTAAGCTCCCATTGGCCATGTACTCATAGACCAGGCAGCCGTACTCTGGACATGCTCCAAGAAGCAGAACCATGTTTGGATGCCTTATGCAGTTCAGTACTTCAACCTCTTGCTTGAACTGCGACTGTCCTTGTGCTGCGTCTGGGCGTAAAACTTTTATTGCCACCGGTGTGTGGTCCAGTTCACCTTTATATACCGGCCCATAGCCTCCTTCCCCAATCTTGACAGCCTCCGAAAAAGTATATGTTGCTGCTTCAATCTCGTCGATTGTGTATTTCCTGTACCTGAGCTCATATGCTCTTGGATCTATTGCCTTCTTCCTCTGTTCAGTTTCTCTGAGGGCTTTCAATTCTGCATTCCTCCTTTTCTGCGATTCCAGTTCAGCAACCCGTTGAGCAGCTTCTGCTGCCTCAATGGCAGCTCTACATTTTGCTTTCTCCTTTTCTACAAGTTCCCTTGCAGCTTGCTCAGCTAGTTGTGCCTCTTCTAGTCGCATTTCGTCTTCCAGTTTCCATCGGTTAACTTCTGTTGCCTGTACGATGATATGTCAACAGAATTTGTACTCAAACAGATGTTCTAAACCCAAAATATCTATTTCATATTGGACTCATTTCTTTATGCAGGATCCAAGTATATGTAGTTTAATTTTTCATTTCAATTGTTTCAAGATACAACTAAGTAGCACTTTTTGAACGGCATAACCTTATATATGAAGTTTCCATCGTGTGCGCGCGTGTGTGAGAAAGATAGGGAGAGATCACTAAAAGACCGAATTCGCACCCATACCTTATGTTTTTCTGTGACTGCCTCCTTGCAGGCTGTGGTGTACATTTCCCTTGTTCGTTTGAGCTCCAGCCTGAGCCGCCTCACTTCAGCTTCCACATCATCCTGTTATTTTCAGGGAAATTGAAGGATTAATATCCTCGCCTATTTCTGCATGTATACAGATTATTGCAATAAATGTGCATGAAAATCACCCATAATTAATGATGACCTGCTGTGATGATGACCAGGAGTTTCCACTTTCGAAAGAGGATGATGAGAAATCGCGCTGTGGAGAGCTCATGTCAATAAATTTGGTTCCAGAATAAGACGCCGTAGAAGTAGAGCTTCTGCTGTCAAATTCGGAGTTCATTGACAATCTAGAGGTCATTCTTGGTGACATGCTATCATAGAACGAATTAGGAGACATGCGTTCTATGCTTGGCGATCCACTGCTGACAAATGATACATCACTGTCTGGTGGGGGCTCATATGTTTTGTTCCTTGCATTTCTTCCTCTACTGAATGGTGATCTGTATCAAATTTATGTAGTTATATTCATATAACTTCAATGATTAATTTTTTAAGCATCACTAACTAAACATGTACAAATTAATCTCTTCTCCCCCAAGTAATCAAATGTATCAGAGCTCACATGATTTCCTCTTCTTTCGGCTGGCTACATTGTGGATACTGTGTCATTTCGGTTGGATACTGTGGCCTTTTTGGTGCTGCATAAGTCAAAGAAACTTGAGTGTCTAGTAGTGACAAAATTAATGCATGCTCCTAGAATAAATGAATACCTCCAGGTTTTGGATTGTAGGTCACGATTTGTGCCTTGTTTTCTTCCGAAGCTGTGCTGGATTGATTCTCTATTCGGTTAGCTGGTGGCGGAGCACTTTCGGGTACGGAAATGGTAGCAGATTTGACAAATGAGATCTTTGATCTACCAATGACATACACTGTGCAAAAGTCGGGTGCCCTTTTCGACACGGTGCTTGGAACGTCTGTGGTCATGAACCTTTTGTGAAACAAGATTTTTGAGGTAACATTAGAACAGAAGATGCAAAAAAGATAAGAAATAATTGAGAGTAAATAATCTCATACCTGAAAAGGTGGCTTTTTGATGGTGTGCCAAGTACCAAAACCTCAATTAAATTAATGGTAACATAGTTTAAGAGTGCTCTAGAAATGTCAGTGTCCTCAATTATGATTTCGTTGCATTTTATCTGCAGATAAAAAAATCAAAAGATAATAATTAAGGAGATGAAATTCGGAGTGAAGAAAAAATTCGAACGAGGTGTAAATTAATTAATTAAAAAGCATGCATGCATGGCTTACAGCCTTTTTGGTGCAATAGCAACGGAATGGAAGAAATAATTCTTTGGCTTGATTATCGGATGGATTTTGGTACACCTTTCCTGCCTCCTCTTTCGGTTGCCCAGCTACGTACACCATAATACAGGAAAATCAGAGGAAAATTAAAATATAAATAAGACTATTAGAATGTCATCTTTTGACAAACATTTTTTCTTCATTAAACTCTTAATGCTCTATAAACCCATGCATGTTAGACAGAATTTTGATTGTATATACATACAAAATGATGTAACCAAAATCAAAATTCAATATAACTCTCGGGTTTAATGAACAAAAAATTCTAACAAATGATGAAGATCTAACAACCCCATTTATTAACATCATCGTGGATGCAACAAACTAATTATTAGTTTAGAGGTATTTCTCTTTTCAATGTTTGAAATAGGTTAACGTCACTTCAAATCCCGTCCCAATTGATCGAAAAATAAAAACATAAAATATCATGCATGCATAAATATATATGTGTGTGTTTGTGTGCGAGAGAGAGAGAGAGAGAGATTACTTTGGTTGGAACCTGCAGTTTGCTTGACATGGAGCAATGTGAGAGATTGGCCTCTGGTAAGAAGATTATCAACCGTCCATTTGATTGCATATTGACTTCCTTTGTCCTTGTCTATTGCCACTGCCACTGCCTCTTCTCTCTTATTTCCTGCTGCTTTCCCTCTAACTCCCATTTCTCTCTTAAACTCTCTTTTTATCAATATTAAATTATATTAATTCAAAACGAAACCCTAATTCCTCCAAGAAATTAAGCACTGTAAACAGCTGCTAGTGCTGCTAATCACAATTAAGAGCCTCTTATAATATTCTCCTTGGAGCAGCTTCTGTTTAAGCCAAACAAAAACCAATCAATATTATAGAGGAGATTTGCTCAGAGGGGTTTAGTTACTTCTGTTAATTAAGACAGGAGAAAAGAGAGAGTTGTTTTAATTAACCATCTTCCTTGGTCTCTAAATTAAGCTAATTATAAGCTGACTAATCTATTCAACACAAATCAACTCTCTAATTATTGAATATATCCTTTTTCCAATTTTAGCTAATTTTGCATGCCTTTTTGGCATTGACATGTTCTAGAGTTCTTGAGCCCAACCGACCACGCGGTCCAATTAATTGCTTTATTTATTAAAATAAAATTTAAAAATTAAGGAAATAATTAAGGAAAGTATTCTATCATTTGGTTCTTCACCGTATTCAGTTGTGATGATCATGTCTTGTTTAAGATGGTATAACAACGAGAAAAAAAAAAAGAAACTTCTATCCTATTTTGAATTGAGTCATTATACAAACAATATTACTGCCACAACTACTGTTTATCTGCTGCATAAACAGTGAACAGAAGCCGAGTAACCCTAATTGGTGGGACGTTGGCATGGGGTAGATTAGGGTTTGGGGTCCATTTAACACAATCTCTTATGTTAGGTACATCTTTTCGGAACAAAAATGACATAACATGGTGCATCTTAACAATGTAAATGCGTTGGAATTGCGTTGGAATTGAGTTGGAATGTCTGGGCTGTGATGTCGAAGAAGAGTCTGTTGTTCATCATGCTTTGTGCGAATGTTCCATTGCCCAGGTCGAGTGGTTTGCTTCTCCTTTCGGACTTTGTACTGGTGGCATGGTTTGCAGATATCCTTTCAAGAATGGTTGCTACAGCTGTTCAAAATGGAGGGGGTGGATGTTGGTATATATGGTGATGACGTGTTTTTGGGCAATATGGAAAGAGAGGAACTCGCTGCTATGGGAGGGTCGAAGAGACAGCTTGGTGTCCGTGTGTTGTGGCGAAGGTGCAGTTGGTACTGTAAGTTCGGCCAAGCTTGGTATCCTGCTGCTCCTTCTCGACGTCCAATCCAATCGCGGTGTTTAGCTCCAGGTGAAGGATGGTTCAAACTTAATTAATGTGGACGGTGCAATTAGGTTGCTGGGGCTTGGCGGAAGGCTGGGATTTCTTCTGCAGGCGCAGGTGGAGTTATTAGCGTTAGCAGCTGGGTTGCAGCTTTATTGATATGGGTCTGTCAAGAAATGTAATTGGAATCTAAGAAGCTAAAGAAAGTTGGAGTTCCACCATAAAACCAATTGACAATATGTAGGGTAGTCCAATTACTTATAAACACATGCAAGGTTATTTCTTTCCCTAATGTGAGATTCATAATCTCAACATGCCCCCTCACGTGTGGCGAATTTTCAAGCCTAACACGTGGACAACACAAACGGGGTGACGTGGAGCATGTGTGGCCGTTGAGCTTCATACATGAGACAACCTGCTCTGATACCATAAAGACAGTTGGGGTTCCACCATAAAACCAATTGGGAATTTGGAGAGTAGCCCAATTATTTATAAGCACATACAAGGTCTATACTTTCCCGATGTGGATTCATAATCTCAACAGAAGCTATAAAAAAAGCTTGCCCCAGAGGCTTCCTATGTCATACGGGATGTCAAATTTAAAAACTCTAAGATTTCTGTCAAACTTAAGTAAAATCATGCCCTGTCTAATATCATTCAACATAGTATCAGAGCCCTAGGTCTGATTTCAGATAGGGGCGTAAGTCTGTGAGTGAAATTTTTGAAGAAAAAACCCAAATTTCTGGGCTGAGTTCTTCGAAAGTTTCTTGAAGCTGCATGAGAAGATTGTTGGATCAAGTTTGTTTGGTGAAGAGTTACGAACCCCACAATTTAATGGCACCAACTATGATTTTTGGGCTGTTAAAATGGAGATTGTTCTCATAGCATACGATCTGTGGGATATGGTGGAGCTTAGTGTTCAGGAGTAGCTGAAGTATTGTATCTAATGAAGAAGGAGATACTGAGCGAGTGCCAATCGAATCACCAGCTATCTCGAGAGAAGATTGGATAAAGAATGCCAAAGCATTGAGTCTCATCCAAGGAGCAATATCTTATGAGCTATTTCCTCGGATAAGGAACGAGAAGACAGCAAAAAAGGCTTGGGAAATTCTGAAGCGAGAGTTCAGAAGAGATAAAAAGGTACGTTCTGTCAAACTACAAGCCATTAGAATTGAGTTTGAATATTTGAGAATGTCTGATGCTGAATCGCTAGATGACTACTTAGCTCGATTTTTTGAGTTTTTGAACAATTTGAAGTCATTTGGTGAAGATCTGTTTGAGAAGAGACTTGTACAGAAAATTTTGATAAGTTTGAATAGAAAATACAAGTCTATTGTGTCAATTTTAGAACAAACTAGTGATCTAGACACCATCAAAGTTAAAGAAGTACTAGCCTCAGTTAACGTATTTGATCAGAGAAAGGATTTGCATGATGAAAGAGATAGAGTAATAAACACTGAGAGAGCCTTTAGCAGCCTTTAGATTGGATCAAGCAACAATTTGAGTGCAAATCAGAGAGGGACACAGAACAAATTTAAACAAAAATGGACACAACTTAAGAAGGGAAAGAATTGGAACAATTTCAATGGTGGAAATTGGAACAACAATGGTGGAAATTGGAGTAGCAAGCCTAATTTCTAGGATAGGCAAGGTAGTAGTAACCAAGGCAACACAAAATCACAATGTCAAGTGTATGAAAAATATCACTTTGGCATTTGTAGGTACAAAGGAAAACCAACATGTGGTAAATGCAATCGTTTTAGCCATACAACTAAGGACTGCAACAACAACAACATGTAGGTTGCAAATTGTGTAAAAGAGATTGAAAATGAAGAAGTGACTACGTAAGCAATGTTTTATGCTTGTCATGCAGCATCTGTTTTGCAAGATAAGTCTATATGGTTTGTTGATAGTGTATGCAATAATCACATGACTTCTTAAAAATCATTGTTGATTAATCTTGATAGAATAATGACTTGCAAAGTAAAGATGGGAACATGAGATCTTGTGCAAGCAGTGGGAAAAAGGGACACTTGTAGTTGAGACTAGACGTGGAAGTAGGTACATAAATGAAGTGTTGTTAGTCTGATATGCTAGAAGCTAACACACAATTTAAAACCCTATAATGTAGTCGTAGTATGGATAAGTAGGGATCGTTCTAGGCCGGAGATTAGAGGGATTTGCTAACCACTTAAAACAAACAAAAACTAAACTAATTAAAACAAATAACAAACGAATGGGGGATTGGTTTGAAACAAAGTTAACTAAATTAAAACTGAATTCAAAAGCAAATTTAAAGATTTAAAACGACAAGGTTGATGACAATGGTGAAAAGCTAGCTAAATGATCCTTCTCCACACACAAACATATGCATACAAGTTGATTACCAATTATTTCTTCTATAATCCATGAATGACAATGCCCCAAATTAACCGTGAAACGCACAAATTAATTCTCAGATTTTCCTGAACTCATTGATTTGAATGAATTGCAACTCGCACCAAATTATTCTTATCAAGTTATCTAACTACGAAACGCATGATAGATAAACATATCAAAGATCACTAAGCTTTGTGAAAATCATAAGCATTGACTAGACAATTGCAACTATGAAACGCATGATATTCTTGCCTAGGATTTTACTTAACACAATCGATGTCCCTTCGATTTTTACTACTTATGAATACAAGTTCATAACGATTAGGTGAAATTCACTTATATTCTAGCTCCAAACCCTAGCATGCAAACTAAGTTGGTCACCTTAATAAACATACAAGGATAAGTTCTCTATAAAACAGATAAATAAATCACATTCACAATTTACGAAGAAATAATTGGATAAATCAACTCATAATAAACATTTGTTCATGGCTTCAAATTCACCCTTAGCTATAAACGAAATTAGTTACTCGTGATTGAAAAACAATTCACAAGAAACATTGAAAAACAAACTAACAAAATCACAAAGGTTCGGATAGATACAACTTTGAATTCCACGGCTTCGACTTGAACGTCTTCTTGCCTTCACCTTGGATGGATGGATTGAATGGTTTTTAGGGTTGAGGATGTGGTAGAATACAGCAGAGAAAAAGAGGCATGAATGCGTGAGGTGGTGTTCTGTCAAATTGGTGCTTCTTTGATGATTTATACGTCTCCAAATGCTTGAATCATTGAAGGACTCCAAGGGCACGATTTAGAGAGAGTTTAGACATTCTTAGGACTCCTTATTTCATCTGAAGTAAGTGTAGAAACACGCACAAAACAAATGCCACGTTTTTTCCTTGAAACCAAATCCAACTAGGACTCTACTGCCTGTTTCGACCTTTCATCATTAAAACAATGATAACTAATTCTAGAAACATTACAATCAAGATCTGTAAAATCTTGTAGAAACTAGACATCCAAAGCTTTCCATCCATATATGGCATGACACGTAACTCATCCTGAGGAATTCTGAAAGCTCTGTCGAAGTTGGCAGTTCTGCACAACACTGTCCAAATCTCACTTGGATTCCACATTTTTGCAATTTTCCTTATCTTCCAAGTTTTTATCTTCACCCTTTTAGGAGAAAGTAAGGACTTCTATAAATCAGGTTCTTAAATGTCCTAATATGAAAATAACTCCCCCTTACAGATGGAATTCAGGTAGAATAGGTTTAGGATAAGATAAGGTTTTGGATAATGTTCCTTCCTTTTAGCTAATTCCTTATCTTCTATGTCTTGAATTAATTTCTCCATCTCATTAGCACATTCCTAGCCTCTTTTGAACTTCAAAAACATCCATCCACCTCGCTCCATGCATGTGCTATCCATTCCAAGCCCAAAACTGCTCTTAAATGCTCCAAAATGCCCTTTTTTGTCAAGTTTGCCGTTTGGACCTACAAACACACGAAAATAGCTTAAAACACTCTAATAAATAGAAACTCACTGAGTAAATGCAATAAAATAGGCTAACAAAGTCGCATAAATATGCTCCTATCATAGTCCCTGGTCTAGATGAAAATTTGCGAAGTGTTGGTCAAATGATGCAGCATTGTTGTTATGTGTTATTTGAAGGAAATATGGCAGTGATCTTTGATGATTGTAATCTTGAAAACGTTGTGGCTAAAGTAATTATGACTAGGAATAGACGCTTTCCTTTATCACTTGAATTTGTGAATCCTGTGGCTAGAAGAGCAAGTGTTTGTGAAGATTCAAGGATGTGGCATAGAAGATTAGGCCACTTGAGTTTCTTTAGCATGAAAACGATGAAACATAAAGAATTATTGGTTGGTTTACCTTAGATTTTAGAATAAAAAAATGTGTGAAGAGTGTGTTGCAGGAAAACACCACAGAGAACCATTTGATAAGGAAAAAGTGTGGAGAGCTAGTTGTCCACTAGAGCTAGTACACACAGATATCAGTGGTCCTATGCAAAATGAGTCTATTGGAGGAAACAGACATTTCATTACATTCATTGATGACTTCTCAAGGATGTGTTGGGTTTACTTTCTCATAACTAAGTTCGATGCATTTAGTGTGTTTAAGAAATTCAAGGCTTTTGTTGAATTGTAGAGTGACTACAAGTTAAAAAACCTGAGAAGTGATAAAGGAGGTGAATACACTTCCAATGAATTCCTGAATTTCTGCATTGATGTGGGAATGGAGAGGCAATTGACCGTTACCTACTCTCCTCAGCAAAATAGAGTTGCTGAAAGGAAAAATAGAACTATTGGTGAAATGGCAAGATCAATGATGATAGAAAAGAAAATTCCATTGAAATTTTGGGCAGAAATAGTTAATGTTGTTGTGTATCTACAGAATAGATATATTACTTCTGCAGTGGTAGACAAAACTCAATTTGAAGCTTTTACAGGAAGAAAACCTAGCATAAAACACCTAAAAGTGTTTGGTCGTTTGTGTTATACCCTAGTCCTAACACAACCAAGATAGAAGCTTGATGAAAAGGCTAGCAAATGTGTCTTCATGGGATATGGTAGTTGTGAGAAGGGTTACAGAGTTTATGACCTGCAGTCCAAGAAAATTGTCATTGCTAGAAGTGTAGTTTTTTAGTGAGAATGAAATGTGGAACTGGAAAAATAGACGAGTGGAGACGACCACTATTCCTCTCAGTTTCAAGTTGGCTGAAAATGTGACTCATGAGGAATTGTTTAATGGAGTACATAACGATGTTGAACAACATAACCCTCAAATTCAGCAACAGTTTGGAAGTCCTGCTAGTTCATCTAGTCACTCAAGTGAGAATTCTATAGGAAGTCAGAGTCAACAATCCACTCCAAGTTCTACTCCTGTAAAATTGAGAAGCTTGGAAGATATATACGCAAGATGTCATATGTGCATTATTGAGCCTGAGAATTTTCAAGAGATTGCAGAAGATCAAGCTTGGCAAGAAGCCATGAATACAGAAATTGACATGATTAAGAAGAATGATACTCGGGAATTAGTTGAAAGACTTGTAGACAAGCCTGTCATTGGAGTAAAATGGGTATACAAAGTCAAGCTGAATTTGGATGGAACTGTTCAGAAGCATAAAGCCAGACTTGTGGCAAAAGGATATGCACAAAAATCTGGCATAAACTATAATGAAACCTTTGCTCCAGTGACAAGGTTGGATACAATTCGAACTTTCATTGCACTTGCAGCACAAAAAGATTGGAGATTGTTCCAGTTAGATGTCAAGTCTGCCTTCTTGAATGGTGTGCTTGAAGAAGAAGTATACATTGATCAACCATAAGGATTTGTTGTAAGAAATGCTCCTCACAAGGTGTACAAACTGAGAAAGGCCTTATATGGTCTAAAACAGGCTCCTAGAGCCTAGTACAGTGAGATTGATTCCTATCTCACTAGCTGCAATTTTAGAAGAAGCAATAGTGAGGCCACACTGTATACCAAGTCTGATGAAGATGGTAAAATTCGGATTGTGTCAATATATGTTGATGACATCGTGTACACTGGCAATAGTGTAAGTCTGCTCAATGAATTCAAGAAGCAAATGATGTACAAGTATGAGATGACTGATTTGGGCTTACTTCATCATTTCTTAGGCATGAGAATAATTCAATTTGAGAAAAGTATTTTTATACATCAGAGTAAGTATGCTAAGTCCTTACTCCTAAAGTTTGGATTAGAATATTGCAAGCCTATCTTTATTCCTCTTCCCATAGGTGAAAAACTCAAGAAGGTGGATGGAAGTGAATTGGCTGATGAGGGAGTATATAGGAAAATTGTTGGAAGTTTGTTATTTTTTACAGCAACTAGGCTTGACTTGATGTATGCAGCTAGTTTGTTATCAAGGTTCATGAATTCTCCTACAAAGAAGAACATGGGAGTTGCTAGAAGAGTGGAGAGATATGTGCAAGGAACCTTGAAATATAGTATTGAATATGTGAAAGGCAAAGTTGCAGTTCTTATTGGATTTTGTGATGCAGATTGGGTAGGAAGTGAGGATGATAGCAGAAGCACTTATGGATATGCTTTTACCTTTGGAAATGGAGTGTTCTTGTGGGCCTCTTTGAAGCAAAACACAATTGCTTTATCAACTGCAAAAGCTGAGTATGTCTCAGCTGCAAAAGCAATAGCACAATCAATTTGGTTGAGATTTGTGCTTGAAGACTTTGGGGAAATGAAAGCTAATGCAACACCTCTATTTTGTGACAACATGTCAGCTATCTTAATGGCTAAAAACCAGAGGACAAGACATATCAATAAGAAATTTCACTTTATCAGAGAAACTCTGCATGAAGAGATTATTGATTTGAAATTCTATAGAAGTGAAGAACAACTTGCAGACTTTTATACAAAGGCATTGCCTAGGGAGAGATTCAATTACTTGAGAATGAAGCTTGGAGTAAAGTCAGTAAGCAGCTTAGAAGAGGCTGTTGAGAATTAAGCAGTTTTTTGCCTAATTAACCTGCAAATGGAATTCGAAGAATGAAGAACTTTCCATAAATGGAAAGGAGCCATTAAGTTCAAAATGGCAACAGCTAGTTTTCTTTCTATTTTTAGAAATCCCACAATTGTATCTTAGCTGGTCCTTGGATTTAGAATAAGCGTTAGATTGCTTCTATGTGGAAGCACCACAGAGTTGGACGGTTTTAGAGGCTGAGAGTGAGACTTAAAAACTAGGATCTCACCTGCCCTCTTTTGATTACTACCGATGTAAGGGAGAAATATCTCCATAATATATTGAAAAAACCTTTACTCTCTCTTCTTCTGTGTGTTTGTGCTTTTTTCCCAAATTCAAAAACCCTATGGCCTCGTTTGGCAGCTCGGACTGGACTGACTATTTCAATCGGATATAATAATCTATCATTAGACAATACTGACTAAATTAGTCGGGCGTTTGGTGCAGTATCAGACTAATATCAACTATTTATACTGTGTTGGCTGGCCCTAGGGTGTGTGAAGAACACAATTTGTTCTTCATACAAACCCACTCAAATCCTCATCAAATGCAAGAACTACGAAATTAATGTTTGATCTTCGTAGGAGACGAAGTACGTAGGTAACCTTCAATTTGATTCAAGGTGCAACACAACTCCTCCAAGTAAAGACAACATCTAGGCTTCAAAATTCATGAGCAAAGTTTTGTTTTTTAGTACTAACATGCTAGTTAAGAGCCTTTAATTTGTTAATAGCATGCCTAAGTGTTGCTCAAATGAACTTATAATTCAAATATTTTCTCTCAAGCGAGACCAAGAGAGCGAGAGGGACTGACCCGACTAATTATACGGAAGTTTTTGAGAGTATAATTAGTCGGGTGTGAGAGGTACTAAATGGTGGACCCGGTTTAAATAGTCGGGCGACTATTTAGTACGAAGCGCACCAAACACCCGAGCCCGGATTATTAGTACCATCCGGTGCGCTATACTGCATACCAAACGAGACCTATGATTTCTGTCAAACTGAAGTAAAATCATGCCCTGCTTAATTGATATCATTCAGCACTTACGGCTCCTATGTATTGTTGTCCCAAAACATCTAAGAAATAGGCGTAAGTCATTGGTTCCAATCGGATCCGAATTTGTCGGAAAGTATCATTAAGATTCACTTGTAGTTCCACTTCTTGCTACAACAAAAAGAATTGTTGGAAATCAAGAAAGGCACGGGAGTGTTTGGGCATTGCTTCAGCTTGAGTCGAGGTAAGGGGCTCGGCAGTGTGGACTTGATAAGATTTTGGGGGATCTTTATCGTTCCTTTTCACTTACGCGAAGCAGCCTTTACCTCTAACCCGAGTCGCCGTACAAGTTCCTCCTATTCTTCAACCTCAATTGCAGCCGCAAGAGTAACGTTATGGATTGATCTGACCTTGTAACGGGGTTGCTCATCGTTTAGCTCAGTTTGCAGCAACGATTGGTGATGCATTAGTTTGGAGTGAGAGTCCTCCTAACGTTATTCAGGATGTACTCCTTCAAGCGTATGTTCGTACTTGAGTTTAAAGTTGCAATGAAAATGCTTCTCTTTAAAAAAAAAAGATAAATAAACAAAATCAACTCGTCATCTCCATCACTGATCATCGGGAAAATTATGATACAATGACACTGGCAACGAACAGATTTTTATTCATCAAACTCAAAAAAAATAGGAAACAAAACATAAACTTGAGAACTGATTGCGACAACAAAAGAACCCTAGTTTTCTCTTAAAAAAAACTGAGAAACTTTCTACATTATGATGTGTTATGGGAGAGACTTGAGGTGGACAGAAGGAAGCTTATTGGTACCCCGGTTCCAGGTTTATGATCTGTCTATTCAATGAACAGAAGCCGAGATAGATTGCTGACTGTACAACCCAGTTACCCCGCTTCTCAGCTGCCGGCTTCTTCTCCTCTTCGTCACAACTGTAAATCCTTCCGTGTCCCCCCCTTCCTTATTCTTTACATCCGTTGCTCTTGGTTGCTCCGAGTCACTGGATTCAGAAAGCAAGTCCCTCTTTCCTTCATTTCCATAGTGAATTTTTATGATCGCACTGTCATTTTCGATGGCATCTGAATGATTCCCCTGCTTATTTTCATTTCCAGGATCCTTGTTCTGTTGCACAGATTTTACTATGAAGCTGAGCAATATCTGCCTTGCAAGCTCGGATTTCTCAGATTCGGAGATGCTCTTTCTCAAGACACCATCTCCAGCTTTGCTACTCGAAATTTCATCTCGCTCCTCCTCTGCAACCTTACTAACTTCAAACGAAGGATTTGATTCAGTAGCAAGTAATGCACATTCGTCTAGAGTATCCACATGCCAAGTTCTCCCGGGAACAAACTCAGGAGCATCCGGATTCATAATTCTTGGAGGACCGGAACCACCTCTTTCAGTAACTGGTCTTTGAAATTTCTGAACACCTTGTCTCAAGCGGAAGGAATAATTGGTTTTATAATACAAAGGCGACCGAGGTCCACAAGGAACTCTAGCAGCTACTGGAGGGAGAACAGGCGCTGAAAGCATTACTTGACTGGCTCTCACATCGTATACACTAGTAACAGCAACCTGATTTAGAGGAAGAGTCGTTGTTAGTGGTCTTGGATTGTAAGGTTCTGCAGCTGCTGAAAGCTTACTTCCATTTTTTTCTCCCGACCTTTCCTCTACAATCTCAGGGCCTGTATCTTCTGACTGCGATGCACTTGCAAGACATGTTCCTTCCACCTCGTTATTTGGAATCACCTCAACTGCAGAGTTACCTATGCCTTCCTCAATTTTCAAAGTCTCGGCGGGAGTATAGCATGTCTCGGCTTCAGCTTTTTCCACACTTACGTCTTCAACTTTATCGTGCAGTGACTTTAGAACTGTACCTGGAGGTGCCAAAGCTACTTCTTTGTAAGATACAGATTTCGAGGCCAAATTCGTAGTTGTTGAAATAGAGGGGACTTTAGAAACAGAAGTTTTGGGCAGAAGTTTAACTGAATCTTCTCCAGCACCCAAAGTACGAACCTTTGACTGCTTTGGTGGAGACAAATCAGTCAGAAAGATCTTAGGAGATGAAGTCTGTGGTGGAGAAATGACTTCCCTCCGGTATTTGCTTTCTCTAAAATTTGAATATTCACTCTCTGGCTTTCTTCGACCAAACTTCCGGCCAGTAGCAGTACTCCCAGACCGCCCCTTCGAATTGGCTTCTTGCCAGCCTTCATCTGAAGTTGTTTCTTCAACAGTAATGCTTGTAACTGACAAACCATTTCTAGAAATATCATCCTTTTCCTCTGGGACCTGATGAACTGATCTATCCTCAACTACTTCATTTTTATCATCTATCAAAATCGTAGTGTTCTCCAGCTCATGATTTGGCAAGTCATCATCAGCTATTGCATTTTGCTGTGCCGGAGGGATATTATTGCTCGACTGATGTACCTGAAAATATGGAGAAACAATGTAAGCATATCAAATGTGAAAGATAAACTTATAAGGATATCATTTTACAGTAACCTCAATATGTTCTATAGACAAATTTGGGATTAATAGGATCAAAGACGAATGCAGACAGAAAAGGAAAATATAAGGAAAATATAAGAAAAAATCTATCCACCTTTGCACGCCGCTGCTTCCTATGTGCATCATTTATTTTCGAATCTTGATCAGGAGTAATGAAATCTAGGAGATCTGATACACTGCATAAGAGGAAAAAAAAGGTTAGCACCCAACCGTGTTATCATATAATTTGGAACAAAGTAATTTGGGAATACCATATTAATACCTAAGGTGACCTTTGCTTGCAATTAATGCATCTGGCTTTGGAGATCCATTTCGTGCTGCTTCTTGCTGCTCCAGAGATTTAGATTCGAAATATTCAAGCCATGCAGCTGCGTCCTGCTCAGGAAGGTATAACATGTAAACAAGTTGATTTTGCAACTTAAAACTATGTCTAACATAAGCCATGGCCACGTCATTTTCTTGTAGATCAGAGAAGGCCGGTAGCACATGATGAATCAAATAAATCAAATAAATAAAGACAGAATAGTAAAGAGTCTGTAGCAACCTGAGTACGAAGATCCTCCAGTCCAAGTTTGGCCTGAAGTATCTTAAGTGTTGTTTGCTCATGCTGCACACTGAGGGAATATGCTTCCATCAATGAGAGAGCTATGGCTATAGCATGATAGCTTGCAGCAGTCTAAAAGAGGAAAAAACATACCATGTAAGAAGTTCAGCTTACGATAAATTATATAAACACGGTGTTTGCAGTAAAAAAGTGGGATATAAATGCAGGCATGCACGTAAGCGCACCCGAGAGAGAGAGAGAGAGAGAGACCTGTATATGATCTGCTCCTAATAGTCTCTGATTACACTTGAGAGCTTCGTGCAGGTATCTGAGAGCAACATGGACATTTCCCATGCCCTCTTCCATCATAGCCACATTTATGTATGTTGCAGCTGTGTTAGGGTGAGACAGGCCACAGGTAAAATGAAGAAGAAACAAAGCACGATTTACGTACCTACAAGAACAGACAAAGTTAAATCCGTAGTCAGAACCATAAAATGCAGAGAGAACACAAGTTTTTTTTTCGAAGTGTAGAGTAGTTAATAAAAAATAAATAGAGGTTTTTTAACTTACTTCAAAGCCAATTCTATGTACTGAAGACGGTAATAGAAAACAGAAAGATCCCCATAGCTTTTCATGGTATCTGGATGGTCAAGCCCAAGTTCCCTTTCATTAATAGCTAAAGCCTTCTGCTGATAAATGGTCGCCTAAACGATGGATAGAAAAGCAAAAGTTGTAAGAACAACATAGAGAAGAGCAGGAGAAAAATATACGTGTGATCCATAATAGTTAAAAGACAGTAAATACCTGATTGAAATCACCGGTGTGGTAAAGAACTACTGCTAGAAGGCTGTAAGCACTTGCTGTAACTCGATGATAAGGACCACAAACAGCTATCATCTTTGCTAGTGCCTTCAAATGCAAAAGGGAAAATCAGTACTAGGCAAGAGTTGGCATAGATTCCCATTAATATAGAGGCGGTACCTTTGTTCCAAAATTAACAGCATCCTCTAGCTTTCCTTTATCAAGAGCAATTTTAGATGACTCCAACAAATTCCGCCCATCGGCTGAAGAGCATGTTACATGCTGTCAAAGAAGAAATTTAGAGAAACATATGATATCAGGAATCTGCCAAAGCTGGGTTAAAAACAAAGGGACTAATGAACAGAATAACACCTTACACACTGGAACCATGCTAATAATGTCGTATTTGCTGAAAGGGTTTTGGAAATCCATGTCATAATCTTTTGGGGCCAACTCTAGACCAACCTGGAAAACAGGAATGTTAATATCATGGTTGTGCTTTGATTACATATCAGTGACGCTCTCCAGTCAAAATTAAAATACCTTATGACAAAGTCCTCGGAGAATTGATAACTTCCTCAAGTGCGGAAATTCATCTTTCAGTGTCCAACCAAATCTTTTGAATAGAAATAATCGTAACCATTGCAATCTGAGGGCGTCATCTTCCACCGCAGAACCCCCAAGCAGAAAATTTAAGGTTGATGCTATTGCCGCAGATAAGTCGGTTATTTTGTCAAAACAAGAAATGACTGCTTCAAGCAAGTGCTTGAAAGCTCGAGTAACCATTTCATGGATACAAAGTGACTGTATATGAGGAAGATTCTCTGACAGTTCAACCTGAGCAGGAAAAGAATTATAAGCATAGACAAACTCAAATAATAGTGAGAAAGCTTAAAAATAATGGGGTGGTGAGAGAGAGAGAGAGAGATTCCATACCACACGACCCAAAGAGCACATCTTCAGTCCCCTTAAATGCATGAAGTCTGTCAGTGTACGGCCATCAACTGGAGAAAGTTCAAGTGATCCGAAGTCTGTTACCTAATAAAGCAACAGACTTAGTACCAAAAACGAAACAGACAGTTATTCTGCACTAAGGGCAAAGTGGAAAAGAATATTACCAGCTTTGGCAAGGCAATTTCATCATAATATTTGTGTGCCATCTTGATAAGCTCATCTGCTGACTGCCAGTGTCACAACAAGCAAAGCTTGAACTGTTACTCTCGATGACACAAAAAACAGAACTACACATCGGAAAAATGTGGCAGTAACTTTTTTTTCTTTTTTGCAATGAATGGCACACAGTTTGTAAATAATTATAAATTCAAACAGTTAAAATAAGTCTAGTAAACCTTTAGGTGAAGATGGGTTCCAGTTTCTTTGAGACGCAAAAAGGCTTCTTCTGAAATTAACTGTTTCAATTCTGCCTCATCATCGATATCTCCATTGTCTAGCTCTACTGTTCTGCTTTCACTGCTTTCACTAGAATCAATTTCTTCCTCGTCATATGTTCTGCTTTCTCCAATTGTTTTCTTTTCCCTCTTCTTCAAAAGTTTAAATTGCTTTCCCAGACCTCTCACAATTGGTTCAGCCTCATTATCATCCTTAGAACTATCAGAGTTGTTAACTGTAGTGGTTTCCTGCTTTTGTAAATGTTGCACCCAGCAAGAACCAAGTTCCCATCTGATAGATCTTTCAGAACTGGCAGGCTGATTTTCTAGATTTTTCAAGCTCTCTTTTATTACTCTCCGAACCACACCCGTAGAAGTTTCTAAACTATCCAAATCACAGGGAGCCAATGATTCAGTTTTGGACTTTTGAAGCAGAACTCTCAAGCTGTAGAAAAATTTACATTTGGTCAGTCAGTATACAGAAATAATATGCATGATACTATAGAGCATGTATCCATAAGAAGGAAGAATAGCTTCCTTTGAAAATTCAACCATTCTATAGGATAGAACTGCGGTCCAAATTTTAAAAAATTAAAAGCAAACTGTTCAAACCTGTTAACATTGAGAGAATTAGCTCCTCCATCTGGTTGATCTTCAATATCAATATATTTAGCCTCGCGGTTCCCCTTCTTTATGTTACCAACAACTTTAACTGTTGCAGTATATCCACAGTGCCTTACATTGACTACACCCAAAGACGAAGTATCCTGCAAAAGCATTTTGTTTCATCTCTTCCTGCTAACCGCAGATATTGAAGAAAACTATGGTCCTTAACAATACAAAAAATGACAAAGATCTTGTGTATACATTTGGATTGTTTTTCTTTTCTAATACAAAATAAAAATAGGCCAAAGCACTTGATCTAAAAAATGACAATATCAAGTAACAATGTACATCAGGAACGAGAAGCGACATTCTGATCCAAGTGAAAAACTAACTTTCAAGGATGGTCAGAGGACTTGCGTTTATCATTTACTGAACAGGCATAGATATGAATACATATATACATACAATTATAAGTATACTTACATGAACAACTACGTTCTCATCAGAAGTTAACCCCTTAAGTAACAGCCTCTGCGCAACCTCCTTGGAAGACAAATCAGATTTTGACCATGCATCTGTTGTATCACGTTTTACAACAATGGACAAGTCTCCAATGCGATCCTCAAAAAGAACAGAGCCTTGAGAACAATTCAGTGTCTCCTTTGCATTCATATTGGAGTCTATTACACCACGTATTGCTGAAGCAGCTTTAAAGACTGCAACGTCAATAAATCTACTATGAAGCAAAAATGCCTTCCGGTCTCGAACAACCCTCTCTTCTTCAGTTTTGCAAGGAAGGGAAGCCAGTATTGCAAAATCTGTATCCCATGGTCGAAGATCATATTCACCATTTCTTCCCTGGCCTCCACCATTTCCACCCCAATTTTCATCTTCAGTTGGCAGGGGTGGAAATTCCGATGGAGACTCAGCAACTGATGGAGGCACAAGCCATGTATTTGCTCGGAAACCATATGGAAGATCGCCAAACTACACAAATACAGAAAGAGAAAAAAACACGCAGATTAAAGAAAGAACCCAAACATTATGCATTTCAATTAAAGTACAGACATTAAACCCATTCCTAACCTTGTTATGATCTACAAAAGCTTTCATCAAGGATTCATATGCCTGCAAGTTAACAGATCATATCTAGTTAAACAGAAATCAAATCGTGCAAAAAAGCTGATGGAGAAGATTCCAAAGATCTTCTAAGAATCTAAAAGACCGTATGTTGCTAAAATTTTATAAGTATACTTTCCAGCATGATGCTATTGATTTGTAAATAAAGTATAAGAAAAAGTATAAGTTCGCACATTTGCAAAAGCTCGGCTGAGCTGTTGCAGAAGATCCACCAGTGAGTGGCTTTGTAAAAACTGCTTTCCCACATTGTAAAACCCTTTGACAGATGCAACAACTTGTACTTGCTTCCCATTGCAAATCTTAATCTGCATTCATTGATCACATTTCAGAAAGGCAAAGCATTACCATAACAACCTCCTACAGATAGATAATTGTAAAAGGAGAACAATTAAGATAACAAAATCCAACCACTCAAACACAATGACAGATGTGAAGAACATAAAAGTTTAACATGCCCTCCAAATGAATTATGGATAGGTAAGAAAAACTTGATGCATGTAACATAAAAATTCTCCTTTTATCGGTAATTAGTATATCCATGTTATTCCTATATTTATTGTATTCAAGTAATATTCTAATCTAATCTAAATTACGGAGATGGGTATTCGAACTTGGGTGAAAAAGGGAGCACACCGCTCTAGTTAACTTGGCTATGCCTAGGTAATATATCCCTAATATTAAAAATATATATATATATATATAACAATAGATTTCAAGAGCAGCAAAAAGTATGGCAATATTTCATATTGCTTCATTTCCTTATTCCAATCCAACTAATTTTAATTCTCTTTTCCTACTCTTGACCTCAACACCTTTTACACAAGTTGAAACTTCAAACCCATGGAAGCTATTCTCCTTTTCTAATTAATTGAACTGAGAAATTCAAGTTTGAGACCGCTTTCAAGATTTAAAAAATAAAAGTACCACTAGTTGGACCTCAAGAGCAAAGTAAGTGCTCTTAACCACTCGAGATAAAAAATAAAACCCTAGCTAATTAGTGTGGTTGATATCCAAGTTTTATAGTCCTTTTTCTTTATAATACATGTTACATCAATGCAACAAGACATGTAACAGAGATTAGCCTATGTCAAGTAAAAGATTCCAAAAATTTTAGCCACCGACAGTATCCTCAATTTTTTATGTGTAATTATTGAAATCACGGCACTCAAAATAATATTAATCTATTAAATAACTACAATGTGAAAGGCAATATTTAGGGCCCAATATCTAATCCAAGTGGTTGTTTGGACCATTCACAAACAAAATATTAAAATTAGGCCCAATATCTAATCCAAGTGGTTGTTTGGACCATTCACAAACAAAATATTAAAACTGCTATAACACTATTTAATATGTACAATATTTTTCTCGTGACTGTGCCTAGTCTCTATGGATACATACACCAAAAGGTTGTACACATTTACATTACAGGTACGTGAAGGTTGTGCAATTATTTTAAACAAAAAATAAATGAATAAAATATATAAAGTTGTAAAATATATCAGCCATGAACGAAATATAAACATGCCTGCCTCCACAAAATTGTCGAGTAACTACAAACAAATTAATAAATATATAATTATTTAGTCATCTAACTGTTTAACAACAAATAGTCGAAATCGGTAAACTGTTTATTCATTTGTTAGAGTTGAATGACTATTTATTTATATAAATAATCTTAACAACAAATGATTGAAATCGGTAAACTGTTTATCCATTTGTTAGAGTTGAATGACTACTTATTTACATAAATAATCTTAACAAAGTGTTTCGGGGAGTCCCCTGAATAGGCCACGATGTTTTGTGTAATTTTTATGTAGCTAAGTATCTCTCGAAAATATATTATTGACGAAAAAATTAGTAATAATAAAAATACCTGAATTTGAAAATAGTCACCACCGCGCCTCTCGTGTGCATCGTCCACGTCGCACCTCTTCAAATCTACAGAACCATTAGATTAGAGGACGGAAAAACCAAAACGAAACCGAAAAAGTGTAACGAATTCACCGCTATCGTGAAGTTCCGGTCCTTTACATATAACAATACATTATTATTAAATTTACATATAACAATACATTATTATTAAATTTAAGAAAAAAACAGAGGACTGGAAAAATGAATCGAAAAATGGGGACTCACGGAGAATGGGAGGGGAGAGGTGAGAGAAAGAGAAGAACTCGTAGAAGTCGGAGAGCTTCGGCGTCGGATGAATGGCGACCATCCCGAGGCTCTCCGAGATCGCCGAAATGGACGGTTCGGATTGCGCTGAAGTCGGACGGCCATCTCCCGCATCGGACGGCGATGGAGGGCCCGAGGTCCTGGTCTGGGGCCTACTGCCGTTCTTCTTAGACTTGGAGTCCGGGTTAGTGGCGGACCTTTTGGGCTTGGCGAATCGGGTCGTGCAGGCCACCAGGTCCAGCAGCCGCCGCAGGTGGGCCTCAGCTTGGGCTTCATCGCTATAGTCCTCTGAAGTGTAAACACTCTCTAGAATTAAAAATGTAATTTGGAAAAAATAAAACAAAAATGCCTCAAAATCGTTTGTTTCATTTATTTATTTTGTTCCGAAATTTTACTTTTATACACGAGCAATATTTGGAGAGAAGTTATCTAAACAAATTTTTTTTTTCTGAGAGAGAAGTTAACAATTTTAATTACTTAAGTTACAAGTAATCAAATGAAAGGGCGGAACTAATCACAGACTGCGTTGGACTGTAGCTCAGAGAGTATATATAATATATATAAAAACTAATGGACCTTATATCAATTGATTAAAGCACATGTAGCCCAGGGTCCAGCAAGTTTTGACCTAATAATTTTAACTACTGCTTTAATCCAAATTCTCCCCCATTAAAACCCTAGCTTTCATGGAATCATAATCTAAATCCCCATTAAGAGGAATGTGATAATGTGTTCTTTTGGTTGCATTTTTTGTATTTTTGTGTTTTTTAAATTTTTGGTAAAACTTATTGGAAAATAGGCAGTGAAGTCTTGAACTACCTTGGTTTTAGTTTAAGCTTGAAAATGTTGAGAGCAATAAAATGAAATAAAGAAATGTTGTATCTGACCGATGTGCCACTATTTTAGTTGGGAAAATCACCCTAAACTATCGTATACGTTGTCTTTATGTGACAATTAAGTTTTGGCTTTTTAGTAATAAAAAAGCATACACTTAAAACCCAAAATGGCAATTTCACTTTAAATAATGGCAACAAAAAGATTGTTGGTTGCCACTTGCCCGTCTGGTTTTGATGCCGAAATTACTGGAATGGACACAATGGAAGATTCACCTACCTTCAACCATTTTCACAACACAAGGTTTCAGGCTAACAACCTCCACCTTTTCATTCAATTTTTTCCCTTTCACCTGCAAAATCATTAAACAAAAAACATGAAATCATGTTCAATTGAAAATTTGAGTCAGTCCCGTTCTACTGGTTCAGTTCAGGTGAACGGGACTAACCGTATTTGATATCTTGAAAAATGTTCTTAATTTACAAAAAAGGCTTACTTCATGAGATAGGGAATAGTTTGTAATATGGCATGTCTCTACATTTATAGCCAATAACTTTCTAACATCAAGTATCTTGTCGGTGGAGATACCCTTCATAAAAAAATAAAACCATCATTAGCCAATAATTGTTTTTGTTTTACAGTAATTTTGTAAAGAAAAATGCTAATTTTGGTTCCAAATATGAGACTTTTGAGAGAAAAGGAGTAAAATTAGGAAAACTGAACACCTTAAGAATGACTTGCGTGTCGTATGGGGTAATAACGGTGATGTCAAGAACACTGGGAACTGCCAAATACAGAAAATGAAAACACAGTTAGTACAAAATCAGAGATTAAGATGAGATTAAATTCTTTTTATTATAGACAATATTACTACTCTAACAGCCAGGAGGAAGAGAGTTTGAACACAAAATGCATTGAATCGAAGATAAACGCTTTATCTATCAGGACAAGTCACCACTTAGGGTGGAATTAAAATTTAAAAGTGATTAAAATTGCACAAAACTGGAGAAATGAAATTTACCCTTCTCTTCTTTCTTCTTCTTGTCTGACTTGGCCCTGTTGTTCTTACCTCTCCCTGACTTTGGTGCCATTGGACTGGATTGGATTGGATTGAACTGGACTGGACTGGATTCGTCGACGAATTGTAAGAAGTATTTGGAACCAATTTGAGAAACCCAATTGAGAAACAACTTGAATTCCACTGAAAATTAACCAGAATTAGTGTCACACTGAATAAACATACAGAAACACAGAAGTTGAAAAGACAGGGAGGAGGAAGAACACAGAAAAAGGAAGATACTTTTAGAGTGAGAGTGAAGAGAGAGAGAAAGAGATAGATAGGAGATAGGACTTACAATCTCTTTTGGATTTGTGAGCAATTCTGGCCTCTCCTTCTTCTGGCTAAAAATAAATAAAAACTCTCTCTCCTCTCTCTCTCTCTCTTCTGTGAGAGAGATGAATGATTTGGCTTATAAGAACAGGGGTAGGGGAGGCCCATGCACCAGAGAACTGGTGGGAGGGGAGTGAGAGTAACCGTTGAGTAGACGACACGTGGCAGAGGATGGTGTGGCCGTTCCATTTTTGTTTTATCACGTGTTGGCAACTTAGATTTTCCCACCCATCGAGTTCAGAGCGGAATTCAGAGCATCTCTTGGTCCGTTCATCATCGAACCCTAATTTTTGTCACACTTTTCATGATTATTAGTGTTTGTATTTTGCTAACAACTACAGTTCCCAGCTAAGTGTTTTTTATTTATTTTTAATCTCACATTCGTTTTCGGTAGGATTCTTTTCTCTTCCGCTTGTTTTGGTAGGATCAACTGTTTATTCTTGAAATATTAACTATAGAGTTTCGAAAATAAATACAAAAATTTCCGCATTCTCTTTTTCTCCGCACACAATTTTCTATTTTTTTCTAGCTAGTCTTTAAATTGAGAAAGTCAAAACTAAAACTTAGGCCTAGTTTAGAATTGCTTAAAAATTTTTAAAAATAGCTTTTTTTTTTAAGTTGGAGCTTTAATTGTGTTTGATAAATGAAAAAAAAAGTGTTTGTTTTTAAGAGAGGCGGGTGAACAGTACCAATTAATAAAGCATTCATATAAGGTAAACTGTCGTTTGACTCCCTGAACTATTACTTCAGCTGAAATTGACCTCCTGAACAATTTTTTTAGTAGATTGACCCCTTAAACTATTTGAAATCAGCCAATTAACCCCTCACCGTCAGATTCAACGAAATTTCATCCACTTTGCTGTCAAATACTAACACGTGTTGTATTTTAATCGGTAGATCTAGCTGACATTCTAACGAATTAACAGCAAATTGGATGGAATCTAGCGATAGCGATAGTGGGTAAATCTACTAAATTAAGAAAGTTTAAAAGATTAATTTACGAAAAAAATAGTTGAGGGTTCAATTTCAACTAGGGTGATAGTTGATGGGCTATTGACAATCCTACCCACATATTTTTCTCTGAAAACCCTGTCGATCTCTCCCCCAACAATTGCAACGGCGGATTCGCATCTGCAGATTGAGATCGACAACTCCATATTCGACGCTACAGTTGCCAATCGACCCGAGGTGGTCAGCCACTAACGCAATTTGGAGCCGGAAAAGGGAAGAAATACAGAAAATGGCGGGGTTAGAGGTAGATTTGAAGCCCATATTCGGGCAGCCCAGGGTGGAGGGGGCGGCGATGATTTTGAGTGGTAAGGACTAAGGAGGATTTGGGGCCATTGAAGGAACGGTTGAAGGATTTCAGGGTTGTGGAGAGTGATGGTGGCTCTGATGGTTGGGTGGATGAAGAACTTGGTGGCTTGAATTGAAGGTCGGCCGGTCTTCTGGGTAGACCAGTGGTAAGTTTTTTCAATCAACTACTATATAGTATGTAATTTGTATTGTTTATCTGTGCAATAGTTGTAACTTGCATACCTAATTAGGTACCAAGTTACTTTTGTTCCAGAAGCGCAAGTAAAGGATCCATGAGTGAATTATTGTGGGAAGTTTTGTGGTGTTGTGAGAGGTGGTAGATTGAAGTATAATCTACAGGGTGTTTAATGATTTCATGAAATTGTAGAATTTCTAATACATGTTTGGGTTTCTGATCGGTACAAGTTTGATTGATGTGGGAAGTTTATTCATTAAGTGTATTTGGAATGCCATTGACATTTTACTGGTGAGTTGAACATCAGTTGAACAGGATAGTGGTGGTAGTTACCAATATCCTGTTGGCAATAACAATTTGTTGTTATCGTTATCATCACTTTGTTGTTATTACTCATCACCCAGTCCATTAGTTGCAATCGTTTGGAATTTTATATGTTTGGTCTTGGTAGAGTAGAGGCTTATGGAGAGTAGAGGCTTCTAGTGGCAGTTCCACATCTAGAAATCACAATTCATCACTTTTCCTTGTCCAGCTTGGGCCGGTACTCGTTGTTCGTGATGCGACTCTTCATCTTCCTGTGCATTTGTCAAAGCAACACCTGCTTTGGTATGGCTATGATAGGAAATGGTTGGATTTTGGAATCTTTGACTTGCACATGTTTATGCGGCCTAAGATAATCATTAGAGGTTAACTCACATCTGATTTCTTTTGCTGAGGGAAAATTGGTACTCAGCATGTTCCAAAACTACTTTCTTACATCCCTGTTAAGTGTGTGCACATCAGTAATATTGGTATCTTTTAACCGGGTCAAGTAACACATGCAAATTCATATTTGATTTTCATGTGCGATTTTAACATTCATGATGGTGTTAACTTTGTCGCCTTTTCCATAGTCAAGTGAACTTGCACGATCTATTAAGGACTCAATGGTAGGGGAGGATCGAATTGCTCAATACTTGTTGTTCTAAATTCAAGAGGGACGCCTTTTCACTGAAAGAACTCAAATAATAGGAGAATGGAAGGGATTCAATATGAAGCCGAGGAAAAGATGGACAATTTTAAGGAATATGCCTAATTATTTGTTCAATAAACAAGTGAAGATTGTCATTGCTACAATGGCTCTTCATAACTACATAAGAAGGCATTCTGAACGTGATAGCCATTTTGATGACTCCGAAGACTATAGTGAAGAGAGCGATACTGATAATGATGAAGAAGGCCAAAATCACCATGATTAAGGATCACAAGAGATGGAAGCATTAAGAAATAGCATAGCCACAAGTTTGATGAATGCGTCTAATTAGACTATTTTTATATTGAACAACTTGTAGATATTTGATATGTTTGAAGTATGTATTATATAGTTGATTGTATTTTAAGTACCTTATTTTATGTTATATTATTTCAATATTTTAAAGAAATTTTGTCATAATAATTATTTAGAATTTGGGATAGGTAAAGTAAGACAGATTACAAGAAAAAAAAAGTATAGGTAATAAATTGACTAATATTTTTGCCAAATAATGAAATTAATAATACATTCATCAACATGCCCATTTTAGTCATTTTACACAGTTACAGCAGTTTTATACAAAAGTTTACCAAACACTCTGACACTGTTTTTTTTTTTTTCTAAAAGCACTTTTACAATTACAGTTTACCAAACACTTACCTACTTTTTTTCACAATTGTTTATTCTCACATCACAGCAGAAGCAGTTTTGAAAAAAAACATAGCAATCCCAAACTAGCCCTTAGGCCCCGTTTGGTATTGTTTTTTTTCACTAAAAACTGCTTCACTTTAAAGCTAAGCAGATAAAAAGTGTTTGGTAAAAATGAAATATACTGCTTACTTTAAAAGTTATGACATTAAAACATCAACTTTTAAAAGCAGCATGGAGGTTGCTTTTAAAAGCTTCTTTTTTTTTTAGCACAGCAACTCCAAACTAGCCCTTAAAGGAGGTCAAAGGAATGAATAATGTAGAAGTAATATTTGAAGTGTGAAAATTACTATGGAGATGTAATGAGAGATCCTAAATGTTTTTAATGACATTTTACATTTTTTGTTGATTGAAAAGTTCTTTAATTGACAGTTTCGAATGGATAAGATGTGGTTCAATATTCTAGTTGTATATAGAATGTTGGATTTTTACTCATTCATCCTGAGTTTGAAACTTCGTTCTCCTATAAATTAATATAACAGTTTTGAATATGGATAATACTTGGATCTTCATCAGTGAGAATCCAATATACTGACATTTGCATGTGGCCCAATCAAATAAAGTCATGTGCCATTAATTACTTAATTTTTGTCATGATAAATTACCCAAGCACCAACTATCTTGATAATCAAACATCAGTTCTCAAATTATAACAAAACACTCCGTTTCCATCAAACCATAACCAAACAGTCACCTTCTTCCTCACCATAGCACCAAATCAGACCGGCACCCTCCATTCTTGTTTCTCATGTCATACATTCAACAATCCTTGTAGATCAAAAGGAGGCATTTTACGGTTTCCAGAAAATCAAATCTCATAAGTCCATAGATATGTTCGTTTCGTCACATGGAGAGGACGGTGATGGCTAGTGTAGTGATGGTGGGAAGGGATGGTAATCGGCGGGGGTGGGAAGGATGGTGGCTGGTGGTGGTGGGAAATATGGATCTCTGTCGGTGTTAGTGAAGTAGGAGTGTTTGGTTATCATGATAGTGAGTGATTCTAAATGACACATGGCTTTATTTGATTGGGACACGTGCAAAGTCAGTATATTGGATTCTCACCGGTGAAGACTCAAGTATTATCCTTTGAATATTTACTCTTCCCCTTAATAATAATAATTTTTTAAACAAAATAGTTATTCAATTGACAAGATGTAAAAAACCTTCTTGGTCAAAAAATGTAAATTTGGATCCCTTTTCGAAATTTTAAGAGGTGGTCAACGCTAGTTAAAAAGAGAAAAATAAATGATATAATCTACATTTCCCTCATATTTTTTTTTGTTTTCAAAAAGGAGACCGGCCGGTGACCAAATGTCACATCCTGGATCGATTCCGCCGTAGCACGATATTGTCCGCTTTGGGCCACGCCCTCACAGTTTTGTTTCTACGAACTCGCGAGCAACTTCCTAGTGGGTCACCCATCGTGGGATTGCTCTAAGCCCAAACTCGCTTAACTTCGGAGTTCCGATGGAATCCGAAGCCAGTGAGCTCCCAAATGGCCTCGTGCTAAATGGAGGTGGGCATATACATATAAGGCACATCACCCCATCTCCGTTGGTCGATGTGGGATATCACAATTCACCCCACTTAAGGGGAACCTGGTGTCCTCGCCGGCACATCCGTACCGAACGGCATAGTGACTCTGATACCATTCTGTCACATCCCCAACTGACTCCGTCGTAGCACGATATTGTCTGCTTTGGGCCACGCCTTCACGGTTTTGTTTCTAGGAACTCATAAGCAACTTCCCAGTGGGTCACCCATCCTGGGATTGCTCTAGCCCAAACTCACTTAACTTCGGTGTTCTGATGGAATCCGAAGCTAGTGAGCTCCCAAAAGGCCCCGTGCTAAATGGAGGTGGGCATGTACATATAAGACACATCACCCCTCTCCGTTGGTTGATGTGGGATATCACACCAAACCACGACAATCCACCCTTTTGGATGTCGAGAAGTAGAATACATATTTATATCTCCCAAAAATATAACATGAATTGTATATACAGTAAAACTTCTCTAATGTAATACTCTATCATGGAATAACCTCCTTAAAGTCATAAAAATTTTTGGTCCCACCTTGGGATCAGTTATGTATTGGAATAAACTCCATATTGTAATAAGTTATAATTTTTCTTGGTCTCATCTTAAGGAAACACGTCTCCACATAGTTATAATTATCAATGAGTACCAAAATATGCAATATCACAAATAAAAGTTTAAGATGAACTAAAATTTTTCTCTAAAGTTGTTTGGGACAATGCTTTAGTTTTCAGAATTGATGCCACATCTTTGAGCTTGCGGGTACGTAATACTTCATCAATGGAAGCCTTCTTATTGTAGCCAAAATGATTCTAACTTCTCAAGCATGTTTACAGCTTCTTGAAGGAGCTCGGTTGATTGTTTAAGTGTCTTAGATATTGCTATTTGAGATACCTTAATACCATGGATATCCTCTAACCACCTCACAAGATCTTTTTGCTTCTAGTTGGGGTTTGATGCTTTTTTTTTTTTGCACAACTCAATATGAATCATTTCAGTTAACTGATTTTTCATATTGACCCTGGGTGCCATGACCAATTTGATAGAGAAAAAAGAAAAGGTATTCAACATCCTTTATACACACAACAGGGCCTTGAGAATCAAGGAACAACGCTTTGGAGTACAAGTTATAAAGTTTGTTTGGTCCAAACTATATAATTTTAGAGAGGTTTCACTGTAAAATGAAAAGATATGTATATGTAACTTTTCCATAGGAAACCATTAAGTTGCTTTGTAGATAAAGGATTAGGTAACTTTGGAAGTTTTGTAGATCAACCATTTGCTTCACCAATAATCTTTATTTAAAGTTTAATTTCATAGAATTTGCTTCACGAGTGCAAATAAAGTTAAAACTAATTAATAGTTGTCTCTATGTACTCTCTATTTCGTATTCTGCCTATAGCTTAGCGGAAAAGCAAACCTATGTTTAAAATTTAGAATTAGTGCATTACCTTTAAAATTAAATGCACAATACCTTTTGTATTCTCATATGGTTTAGAGTAGAAAAAACAAATGCTCAAACTTTAAAAGTACTTTTGTATTCTCAAATGAATTTGTGTTTTCTCTCCCCTCCGCTCAATATTTTTGTACTTTAAAAAAAATATATGGAATAAAGAAACTAGGAAATCCAACCAAGCAGCGCAGCTTTTTGAAGATTTGTTATGATTTATGTGCACATTGACGTTTAGTTTTTCATTCTAATATGATTTTCATAGACTAGGAATATTAAAGAAATGAGGCCTATGGCGGTATGTATTCTGACTTAGTGAGTGCATTTCATAGATATAATATTTTTCATGCGATCTATCACATATTACATTAGTTGCTAGTATATTTACATATTGATCGTTGAGGTGCAGTGGTGTGAACATTTTTAATTTGTTTTGTGTAATTGTGGCAAGATCTGAAGGAACAAGTGATTGTTGAGGTTGTTGATCAATACCATTCTTAACCAAGGTGAGGTTTTATATGTTATGACAAAGGCATAAAAATACAAAAAGAATTTTGTACGGATTCCAAGATTCATGTTGTCATACATAGCTTTAAGGTCTACACAAGCTAGCCAATTCGAAAACCAAACACTTACACAAGTTGTGTCCTTACTTTGAAATTCATCCGGAACTATATTTGTCTCTAAAATTTGAGTTCCATAGCAAACCATTAAGTTGCTTTGTAGATAAACGATTAAGTAACTTTGGAAGTTTTGTAGATCAACCATTTGCTTCACCACTAATCTTTATTCATTTTAATTGAAGTTTAATTTCATAGAATTTGCTTCAGCAAATAAAGTTAAAACTAATTAATGGTTCTCTCTATGTACTCTCTATGTCTCTGTCTCTCTCTGTGTGTTGATCTGTTTTGTTTGTCAACTTTGTTTATTAATTGCGTTCGTAGCTTTCCCCTTATCAAGAAAATTTTACTAATTACAATTGTAAAATGTTACCAGGGTGGGAAAATGATCAATGATTAGAGATTATCTCTTCAGGTATATGCATTGATTCTCGAATCAAATCATTACTTGCGTTTAGTATGCTGTTAGTTACTCAAAACTCACAGGGGATGCCGCCTACTACTAAAATCCCGGTTTTTGCGACAGTTGCGTTCTGCTGCTCAGTTAATAGTGTTGTTTCGTAATCATCATTAAAAAGTTGTCGCTGTGCAATTTGAACTTAATAGAATCAGTATATACAAGAAAGAAAAATTTGTGCACAAAGTCGAAAAGGATTTAGCAACTGTGACGGACTTATTTTTGAAAATTTAGACGAGCATATACACCTAGGGTGAGTGGACTCTCCTGCTTTTACTTTTGCTTCTTCTTTGATTTGTGTGTGATTTTGGATCTCCGTTATGTTTATAGTTGGGATATTATGTCCAGTGAACAAATAATTCGAAAGTTTCCTATATTTTGGTTTCTTGAT